>JAGIQG010000019.1:29062074-29757239 GCA_024679065.1 Sphyrna mokarran
GTGTACCAATTGTCCCTTAATTGGTTCCCTATCTGGTAATCTTCAACAATAGGCATAGCTAAATCAAGGATATGTCATTAGATTTAGGACGTCAGCGTGGGCTCGTTGGGCCGAAGGGCCTGTTTCCCCCCGTTCTGTGTCTGCTCTTTGTTCTTGTTCTGTTGTAATACTAAGGTTGTTGACACGCGTATAGAGTCTGTGAAACAGTGGTGTTATTTGATGATTGGGTATCTGAGATTGGTGTTGAAGCTTGAATCATATTACAATAAAAGGTAGAGAGGAGTTGCTGAGATCCTTGGTAAGGCACCTGAGTGTTGTTTGGGAAAAGACTGCATGCAAGTCCTTCAAATCCTTCAGGTAAAAGCCAGAGTTCCTGTTGGTTTAGTGTAACAATCATTTAGGGGGATTTTATGAGAAATCTACAGTTGTTGAATTGGGTTGCATCTGTCACTTGTTTCAGAATGTGATGCGTCTAATTACATTTCACCTACTGATTTATATGGACTGTGTACTTACTGAGAATGGTACAAGGTGGATTTTACAGTTTATGTAATTCTTACAAATCTATCTATATGTATAGATATATATATATATATATGGGTGAGGGAGTATTGTATTATATTTCACCTTTTTGTTTAATTAATGCTTTATTTTGTAAAAGATTAATTGGCAGCCCTGTGACTCAGTTCATCCACGTCTCTAAACATAAAGAAGTTACAATCTATCATGCTGATGTTCCAGGATTTTGACCCTGTGACTGCAAAGAAAGTTGATATATTTCCAAGTCAAGACAGTGAGTGTTTTGGATAAGGTGAGAAGTGGAATGGCTTCTCTCTTTCCCTACTCATTTGACAGCAACAAATTGTATATAAAGCGTATGCTTGTTAATTCAGTGATGCTTAACTATTTACATGTTTTGACTATGAATGATATCAATGTAGTTAGATGATTTATCTATTGTTGTGGAGTTCTTTAATGAGGGATCAGTACAAAGCAGCAGACAAGGTTCAAACGCAGAAGCAGGAGTAGATTACAGGGTCCATCATGCCTGCTGTGCCAGTCAGAGAAGACAGTTAGAGATGGAACAGACACTGAATATCATTGGTATCCTTTGTGGCCAACAAGAGCAAGGAATTTAGCGTTCCATCCAAAATTCCATTCAACTTTAATAATGGAAAACCCCAACTGCAAACAAATATGGAAGATTTGGCCCTCAGATCTAAAACTGCAGGACAACAGCATCAATTCTATGACCTGAAGACACATCACATCCGCTCCAAGATACTCCACTACAAGAGGTGAAAGTGAGTCTCCTAAAAGAAGTGAAACTGCTCGTGATGTAGCCGATTCGGAAGGTGCTGTTGAAGGCTCTTGGTCACTGCACCACTGCTGGAGCTATTTGGATGGGGTGTCAATGAAACCAACAGCTTAGTCCTGAATTATTACCCATTTCCCCCTCCGTTACCCCCCTCCCTTCCCCCCTGCCCCTGCTTCTCCCTTCACTCTCGCCCCCTCCCATCCCCTCAGCCCAACCTTCCCCCTCCCCTGCTTTCTCCCTTCCCTCTTGCCCCCTCCCCCACTTTCTCCCTCCCCTTTCGCCCCCTCCCCCACCCCTCTCCTCCCCCCCCTCCCTCCCCTCTCCTGCCTCTCCCCCGACCCCCCGATTCCCTCCCCATCTCAGCCCATCTCCCCTCGCTCCCTCCTCTCTGCTCCCTCCCTTCCCCCCTCCCCCTCCCCCCCCTTTCTCCTCCTTCTCCCCCCTCCTTTCTTCCCTCCCCTCCTTTCCTCCCCCCCTTCCCTTCTCCCCTCCTCCCCCTCCCCTCCCCCCCCGCTTTCCTCCCCTTTCGCCCCCTCCCCCCACCCTTAACCCTCTCCTCCCCTCCCCCTCCATCCCCTCCCTTCCACTAACCCCTCCCACTAACCCTTCTCCCCACTTCCACCTACTCCTCCCTCCTCCTTCCCCCTCCTCCTTTCCCCCTTCCTCCTCCCTCCCTTCTTCGCCGCTCCCTCCCCCTCACCCTTTTCCCCTTCGCCTTTCCATTCCCCCTCCCCATACTTTCCTCCTCCCCCTCCCTCCTCCTTGCCCTCCCTCCCCCCTCTCTCCCCCCCCCCCTCTCCCTCCTCCCCCCTCTCTCCCCCCCCCCCCCCCTCCCCCCCTCTACCCCATTCCTCCCTTCTCCTGCCTCCTCCCTCCTCCCCCTTCCTTCATCCCTCCCCCTCCTCCTCCCCCCTCCCCTCCTTCTCCTCCCTCCCTTCTCCCTCCCCCGCCTCCTCCTCCCTTCTCCCCCTCCATCCTATTCTCCTCGCTCCCTCCTCCCCCCCTCTCCTTATCCTCCCCCCCCCTCCTACCCCCCACCCTCCTCCCCCGTCCTCACCCCCAGCCTCCTCCCCGTCCTCACCTCCTCCTCCTTCCTCCCCCTCCTCCTCTTCCTTCCTCCTCCCTTCCCCCCCCCCCTTTCCTTCCTGTTCCCTCATTCCCCGGCCCTCCTTGCCCTCCCTCCTTTTTCCCCCTCCTCCTCCTCCTCCCTCCGCTCCTCCCCCCCTTCCCCCCTCCTCCTCCTCCCCATCACCCTCCCTCCCCTCCCTCCTTCCCCCTCCTCCTTGCCCCTCCTCCCCATTCCTCCTCCCTCCTTCCCCTTCTCATTCCCCTCCCACCTCCTCCCCCCTCCCCCCTCCCCCCCCTTCCCCCCTCTCCTCCTTACCCCCCAATCTTCCCCCCAACCTTCTCCCCCTTCCCCCCTTCTCTTCCCCTCACACCTCCTCCCCCTTCCCCCTCCCGCTCTTCTTCCTCCTCCTCCTCCTCCTCCTCCTCCTCCTGTTTCAAACAACGAAACAGAACATTGTGATGTAGTTATAGTCTTTATTCCTTAGTGTCAGTTATAACATCTTTTCTTTACAAAATCCAATGCTATCACCACCATTACTGAGATTGCTTTCTCTACAATTTGTTCACTGCCATATTACACTGAAAACATAATGTTACTGTTTTCATAGGCATACAAATTGTACCATGTATAACTTTTAGTAGTAATAGTCTTGTCTTTTTACATCCATCAAAATGCACTTCAGTCATTAACACCCTCTAAATTAATTAACAAAAAAAATGTGTAGTGATTTTTATAGCCAGTTTTCACTTGCATACTAAAAAAAGTCACATTCGAAAGTGCAGATGCAGAGTCAGGAGTTGTGTGCCAGTCCACTGGTTAAATAAATACAGTTCTTGCTTGTTTTTAAAGTTGTTTCTACTAAACATCCTTTATCAATGACTGGCATAAAGCTTTATTGCTGTAAATAGAATATATCAAAAAGGCTTTTTTTTTTGACCTGCTACATACATTTTCTTAATAAAAACTGACCTCAACATAATACTTGTCTTTTTTTCAGTTATCAACTTGTTTTCATTTACAAGTGCAAAAAAAAAGTAAAACATGTAACAGATAAAATAAAATATAAATTGCACAAATATTGTAGATGTAAGCACTTTGATATGTGAGAAGTGGCATTATCAGCTGTAGATGCCTGCCTTAAGGAATTGTCCCACGTGGATATGATTCCAATCCAGCATATCAGGATTTTATCTTCCAAAGCTAGGATTTAACAGAAATAATCAAATACATTTCAAAATTTGTACTATAACTGACTATCTTCTTGCTTGGTGCAATTACCCCTATTCTTGATAATAATGTTTTATTAAGTCTGGAACAATACCACTCATTAAGCAATCGCTTGTTATGCATTTTTACAATTAAATTCCAGCTGCAGTCTAAAATATTAAAAGCAGAGCTACCTCAAGCCAAAATTCTGAACATATGTATATTTCATTGAGTTAATACAACACAAATTCATCCTTTGGGATATAATTTTAATAATGCATTTATAAATTCTCATGAATTCTCTAAGGAACAACATTAAATTGAAGCATAAGTAGCAAGTATAGTAAACGATAACACCATCTCTGATACCAATTCAACATCAGCTGAAGTGTATTTGGATTTCAATTGGTCTAGAAATAAAATGCTTCTTAGGCTATCAACCTTGAGGTTGAAGCAAATGAAAAATTCCAAGTTTCACATCATCTGTTAATTCATTATATGTTGTTCAGTAAGTGAACATATCCAAACTACAGGTAAATGTCACTAACTACAATGGCTCAGGAAAATGCAATTTTGTGACCTAAAGCTGGACAGCCCTGAGAATCAATCAAGGAAACTCAATCACCAATATACAGCAATAGCTACATATTTCATTGAACTTTTCTCCCTGTACTGCTTCAAAGGGAAATACATATTTCTGACAAAATAACGAAGGAAGTCAGGGCCCATATTTTGAAATACAGACACCATTCTGCACTCACTATAATGATATACTCATTATATTTCAACTAAGCATATTTAAATTTAAAATGTCTAAATTATAGCTGTGTTAAATATTGTTAAAATTACATGACTCTTCTGAATAAGTTGTATAATTAAACAGTTTATTCTAATTTATTATACTACTAAAAATATGACCAACAAAAATTATATTCATTACATAAGACAGTTAAATTGTTTCTCTCTTTTGGTCTGAGGAAACTGACCTTTAGATTAAAGCCCAACAGGTCACTTATAACACCAGACACAGCTGAAAGTATCACAACTTGGGTGATATTGTACAGCAGCGGATTCATTGTCAGTCCATATAATCTAAAAGGGGTATCCAACTCCTAAAGATAAAAATATATTTTTCAGTATTACAAGAAGAGAATTTGAGACACATTAATAGTTTCTGAAATATTTAAAGTATTGACTGAATAATTCATTAATAAACCTCACTAGACAGTGAATATCAGTGTAGACACTGGCCAGAACTTTCACACCTGTTGGATCTTCTATAGTCCTGATATCAGCACACCCCCACTGCAAGTTTTCTGGCAACACGGGATGAAATCAATGGGAAATCTCATTGATAGCAGTGGGACCAGAAGATCCCACCATTACCGTGCCACGAGAAAGGCAGCCTGGTGAGGCCAGAGAATCCAACCTATAGTCTTCAATTAATAAAAAATTATAAAACTGTCATCTTGTTTTGGTTACATTTTCCTGCCAACTTTCCAATTAATTAATTTAATATTTATGATGAAACTGCTAAAGTTAACGGGTAATGCTGTTATTACATCATCCTGTCAGTGGTGGTGCTATAACATTCCAATAGCTCTAAGTATTTCAGCTTTTACTGAAGAAAAATGTCTAATCTTCAATAAACTCTACTCTCCAAATTAATGATCAGCTATTTAAACTATGGATCACAATTTAAAATCAAAAGTACTGTATGAAAATAAAGACAGACATTCAAATACATTCATTTACATCAGTATGCCAGAGTCCAATTATCTCATGTTTTCTAATCCACTTTCTCTTAAAGACCACACTTAGTCTGAGCCCTAATGGGCAATGAAATTCATTACTATATATAAAATTAATAAACTCAGAGTGGTAGAGGTATAGAATGCACTGCCTGCTGTGATAGCAGAGTCAGACGCTTTAGGAACTTTCAAGCAGTTATTGGATAGGCACATGGAGCACACCAGAATTACAGGGAGTAGGATAGCTTGATCTTGGGATTGGACATTGTTTGGCACAACATGGGAGGGCCAAAGGGCCTGTACTGTGCTGTAATGTTCTGTTTTTCTATGTTTAATTGACTGAATTATGATGCAATAAGGCAGATCAGCTGGAGCTATATTTCACTCCGTGAAGAAAGTAGGTTTTCAAAGCAGCATCTCAGTCAGACTTGGGCTTCAGGCAATGTGTTTGGGTCAAGCAGAAGGTGAATTTTATAAACAAAATGACAATGAACATTGCTGAAATAAACAAAACATGCAGGGCATTGTCATTGCGTTAAAATCATTTCTCAATCATACACTAAACAAACACCTACTCTGTTGCTCACAATGAGAAAACAGAGTTGAGCTATAGAACAGGACATGCATAGCACTTATAACAAACACATCCATATTTCTCATTCTTAATTGCCCAGACTGGCTGATTGAACGTTTTTCACTTGAACAACTTCAATCTGTGTAAAGATGCACCCACAATGTTGTCAGGTAGGGAATTCCAGAATATATCATATTTCTACATTCCACATGATAAACTATCCACATTTAACAAAGAACAAAACAGCACGGGAAACAGGCCCTTCGGCCCAACGAGCCCGCGCTGCCACCTCGATGTTCCCACTTCTACACGCGATCCCTGTACATGTTTATAGATCTATGGATTAAAAAAACAATTTAGGGAGAATTTGTTTTGCCAATAAGCTTAAGAGCACATCTTTGGGATGTGGGAGGAAACCGGAGCTCCCGGAGAAAACCCATGCAAGCACGGGGAGAATGCGCAAACTCCCACAGACACAGGCCCAAATCCATGTATCTACACAGCACAGCTATAGTCACTGCGCTGTCATGTTGCCCATCAGATGGTCAGGTCAAGCATACACTAATGACGTGAAGCAGTAGGATACTCTCGAAAAAGGTCCAAGAGCAGCCCTCTCACAACCCATCGTGTGTATGCCCCTCATTAGACAACAAGGTGGACCAAAGCACCTGTAGGATAAAAACAAGTACATCAATAATAAAAACAAGTACATCAATATAAAAACAAGTACATCAATATAAAAACAAGTACATCAATATAAAAACAAGTACATCAATATAGTCACAATGTAAAACTGAAGTTATTGTGCTATTAGGTGTAGTCATGAGACAAGCAGGCTTTGTAATCTTACTATCGTCTACCTTCAGCAACTTGGTTGCAAGCTTCAAAACATTGTTCACTAAATTGAGTTCTTCTTTTTTATTAGGTTTCTTTTCCATCTTCAAGTATAAATTAATCTAGCAAAAGAGCAGACATGTATAGGTAGTAAATTGTCATTACTTTAAAATAATTTTGTTTCCTTTGTTGTTTATGTACACAATTAAAAGAGAAGACTGAAGTACATATTTAAAACTATTTGCTTAGGATAAGTGGTTACCACTACTGCCTTATAGAGCCAAGGACCCAGGCTTAATTCTCAGTTCGGGTCACTGTGTGAAGTTTGCATATTTCCCATGTCTGCACGTGTTTCCTCCAGGCGCTCCAGTTTCCTCCCACAATCCGAAGATGTGTTGGTTAAGTGCATTGTTCCAAACAAGCACCAGAGTTTGCTGATTAGGGGATTTTCACAGTAACTTCATTGTAGTGTTAATGCAAACTTACTTGTGACATTAATAAATAATAAATCAGTACAAGATATTACCATGATTTTAGTACTGGCAACAACACAAGAAAATTAGATTAGTCTTTAAATTAATTCCAATTCTCATCACATTGGAAACAATTTTCTAAAGACAACCTGAAATAGTGTTCACCACAAAAATGCTACTGTATTAACTGAGGTACGACAATATAAAACTTGTAAATTAATTTTGGCTGTAAACCTTTATTACATGGCTAGCTAATTCTACTCTGATCATTAGGAATAGTAAAATTATGAAAAAGTGAAAAATGCAGACAAATATGCAGTAAAATGCACCCAATATAAAAACTGCAGCAAAACATTTGAGATATGAAATGTAATGGGATAGTACTGTGGTTCAAGATTTGAAGGGCTAAATGACATCTCTTCAAATTGGGTCTTTATTTTCATTAGCACTTTTACACAATAACTTTTATGTCTAGAATCAAAAATTCTATGATTAAAGACAGGTTGTTGGCTCTTTACAATCAAACTGGGAGATCTCCATTATCAGCTTTTCAACATGCCACTAAAATTAAATTTCTCAGCATATAATATGTACAAATGCTAAACTAGGAGCTAAATAGCAGACAGGAACAATCAAATGAGATTGGCCAAAATCTTCCATCCTCATTTGCAGTTGGGATCTTCAGGTGCCGGTGAGAATGAATGGAGTTTTGGCTGGAATATCAAATTTTCCATTCTTGCTTGTAATAGGTTCCACCACAAGACAGGAGAATCATGCACATTGATGTTTTCAAATATTCTAAGCAACAGAACAAGTTTCATAAACTATTACCTGCTCTGTCAGTAAGATCGAGGTATTGCTGTATTTGTTGTTTGTCTCAGATCCTAGCATGACAAATCTCAGTAGATACAATGTTAATGAGATACACCAGATCACTAATTCCCAATTATAGTGAAAATCAAGGAATGTCTCATGGATGTGAAGCAGCTACAAAAGAGAAAAAGTAGATTAAATCAAGAGCAATGATTTTATAACTCAGCAGAAAGTCTAGTCCAATGCAAAGCTAAATATAAACATTGTTCAGGATATCCAATACATCTCAGCATTTAGCTGAAGATTTCAAATATTATTCTCTTATTAAAAAATGACAGTTGACAAAGCATATCTCTGGGAATATATGTACTATGCACACTTCGTTTTGGTAACCAAAACGCAAATTGCAATTTACAGTAAATTTCTTCATCAGCTACATGTCTTTCTCTTTAGGTATAAATGTAGCTGCAGTTGAACTCTTAAGTCCAATAGCTAATGTGCCTTACATGATATTCATTAAAGGTTAGAAGGTAGATTTTCCATATTAGTTAATTTACCAATACAATAGATTTACACTTCCATCTGTCAACATTTTCCTGCTAACCAACACCTTTATTATATAGGTTCCCAGTATTAACAGAATCCCCTGAAGAATCTGCCTTACTCCAGGAGGGGATCCTCCTGGAGTAAGGCAGGAGGATCCCCTCCATTTTATGTTTGTACTCATGTTGTTCAATGCAACTTATGATGCTGCTGCTTTTTTCAGGCAACAAGTTCCTAAACTTAACTCTTCAAGTGAGATGTTACTGTCTGCAGTTCAGCAAAGGAAGATCCAGCTTTTTGGTATCATGTTAGTGCTATGAAAGCTGTGATCCATTTCCACAGAGGAGGGTGGCTTTGGCAGTCAGTGCCATCTCTAGAAACTCCACATGGCTGTTCAATACAAGAAATTAAATTGGCCTTTCCAAGCAAACAAGGTATCAGCATGCAGCAACACCTTATTGTAGCACAGTTTAGTAAACATGTTCATTAATGGCAGAGAACATGCTTTCAATGCATCACACATTATCTACAATTTATTAGCTTTGTATAGAAGTACAACAGCCTTCACATGCTCTTCTGCAGTTTCTCTTTACTCCCAGCTGAACACCAACAGCAATGATAAGCAGTTCCTTACTTTTCCCATTAAGGAATATTCCCAATTGGGATTAACCTGACCACGCTATGCTAGTAGATCTACAATGGCATGGTAGATCTGGTTCTGAGTGAAGAAGATAAATGTTAGCAAGCACTTTGGGAAATATTACTGCAATATGATTTAAAGATCCACTAGAAAGGGAGAACATCAATCCAAAGACCAGAACACCAGATTAGATTAGGACAAGTTTTAAACTAGGAGTGATCTAGCTGAACCAAGATGAAGTACAAGTAAACATTGGCAAACAATATTCATAAGCAACAACTTGATGTTTTCAAATATACTGTAATGTTCAAGTATATTCCATTAAAAAAAGGCTCAAGATGCAATGAAAATAAAAGGTTAGAAAGAAACTTGTAAAAAACTTATTTTTTATTCATTCATGGGTCATGGGTGTCACTGGTTGGCCAGCATTTATTGCCCATCCCTAGATAAATAAAAATGAAAAAAGGAAGCAGAAGATTAAAAAAAAACAACAAAGTTAAGAACATGATAAGATAAGCTAAGTGAGAAACCTGTCTATGTCTTTTACAATCACAGTGTATAAGGTATTAAATACTCACTGAATTGGCAAGCATTTTCTTTTACATAAAAAATACTTCCAGTCAAATGAGGACTAGAATCATAAAATCCCTACAGTACAGAAAAAGTGACCATTTAGCCCATTGAGTCTGTACTGGCCACAATACCATCCAGGCCCAATCCCATAACCCCACATATTTATACTGATAATCCCCTAACAGGCTCAATTTAGCATGGCCAATCAACCTAACCTGCATATGTATGGATTGTGGGAGGAAACAGGAGCACCCGGAGGAAACCCACGCAGACACAGAAAAAGTGCCAACTCCACACAAATACTCATCCACAGCTAGAATTGAATCTGGGTACCTGGCACTGTGAAGCAGCAAAATTAACCACTGTGCCATCCAGGAAAAGAGTGGAGCCATTGTACCCCTCATCACCAGATTGCAACACAGCAAAATAAGAATTATTCTAATTGTAGAACATCTGACACAATTATCAATTGTTGATGTTAAAATAATAACTATATGGACTGCACTAACCTTTACTCAAAAAAAGGTCAGAAGGGAGATGAATCTTGAAATTATTTACAGTAAAGCAAACAATATGATATATAAAAGGAAAATGTTAGTAAACTATTACTTAAACAAAAATAAAATGCCAGGATCCAATAGGACACATCCTTGAATCCTGAGGGAGATAAAGGAAAATATCAGTGAGGTCTTAAAAACATTTCATGGATGTGTGCTGAGAACAAGCAGCTAAAAAGGAAGACAAAACTAATTAAGATTATAGACCAGTTACCTTAACATCTGCAGCAGGGAAAATTCTATTGCATCTAATTAAGGATGAAATGATCATATATCTTGATAAAGAGAAAGTGGTTAGAACATTAAAGATTTTTTTCAATGTAACAGAGAGAGTTGATGAAGATAATGCAACTACTGTCATGTAACGGACTTCCAAAAAACATTTGAAGAAGTGATATATGGTGCACCGGTCAGCAAATTTTAGGCATGTAAAATTAAAGGGATCATAATCCATCAATATGAAGTTAGTGGCGGAATGACAGAATCAGAGAGATAATAAGTGATTGTTTTCTGGACTGGAAGATTTGCAGTGGTTTTCTCCAGGGATCAGAACTTGAACTGCTGTTTTACTTGATATATATTAAGGACTTGGACTTGGGTATACAGGGCAGAATTTTTAAATTTGCAGATGATTGAAGATTCACAAGTACTGTGAACTACGAGGAAAGTAGTGATGTACTTCGAGTGGATAAAGGCATTTTGGAATGATGGCCAAGTGGCAATTTAATACCAAGAAATATGAACATGATAGATTTTGGTTTGAAGGATGAGTAAAAGGTTGCAGAGCGGACTAACAATAGAAATAGAAACTAAGGGTGTATGTGCACAAATTATTGAAGGAGGCATATTGTTTTAAATTGGAACAAGAGAAATAGCTAGCTGTTAACAATTATGCTTTGTCATGTTTAAGTATTTTAATTGTAAACGTTATTCTAATTGTTTTGCTATATTCTGTGTTCTTAAATACAGTTTGTTTTGATAAAAGCTACCTAGTGGATCACTTGCATCATATACCTGGACTGAAATACCTTATGCTCACTCTATTGCCAAAAATCAAAAATAAAAGTTGGGGTCCAGGTTAACTTTGTACCTTGGAGTTTCTGATCTGGTCTCTAACATTCTTTTGTTTATCATCTGCTATTTTCCTGGTCAATAATTTTGATTTTTTTTCACAAGTTTCCTGTTCAGGAGTTTAATAGCAACAATCAGTAATTACTTAACCTCAGTTAAAACTGTCCCAGCTATGAACAGTCCTATAGCTAATAGCCTATATTATTCAGAAACAGCAGAATAATGGGTGAAGGAACAAAAAATAATCAATTAAAATGTTTCAGTTAGTGAAACATTATTGAATATCCTAACAATTCTTACCTGCGCACAGCAAATAAATACTACAGAAATAGTCAATAGGAATGCAGATGAAACAATTACATCTACTGATCGCTGTGGACCACGTCTCTGTCAAGAGATTAATAACTGAGTTAGTACTTTAAACAAACATGTACAAAAATGACTTTTAAATCATATAATGCACACATTATATGTAAATAACATAATATGCAATAAACAATAATAATGTGCAGAAACCAAAGGAGTATTAAAAATGTCTGTAAATTATTAGCTGGAAAATGGATCAATAGTCATTATTTATTAGAACATAAAAAACATTCCAGCGCAGTACAAGCTCATCGGCCCTCAATGTTGCGCTGATCTGTGAAACCAATCTAAAGCCCATCTAACCTACGCTATTGCAATATCATCCATATATTTATCCAGTGACCATTTAAATGCCCTTAATGTTGGTGACTCCACTACTGTTGCAGGCAGGGCATTCCATGCCCTTACTACTCCCTGAGTAAAGAACCTACCTCTGACATCTGTTCTATATCTATCATCCCTCAATTTAAAGCTATGTCTTCTTGTGCTAGCCATCTCCATCTGAGGAAAAAGGCTCTCACTGTCCACCCTATCTAATCCTTCAATCAACTTTTGTGCCTTTATTAAGTCATCTCTTAACCTTCTTCTAACAAAAATAGCCTCAAGTCCCTCAGCCTTTTCTCCTAAGACCTTCCCATCATACCAGGCAACATCTTGCTAAATCTCAGCTGTACCCTTTCCAATGTTTCCACATCTTTTCCATAACATGGTGACCAGAACTGTACACGATACTCCAAGTGCAGCCACATCAGAATTTTGTACAACTGTAACATGCCCTCATGGCTCCGAATCTCAATCCCTCTACCAATAGAAGCTAACACACCATATGCCTTCTTGAGAACCCTATCAACCTGAGTGTCAATCTCATGGATCTATGCATTTGGACACCGAGATCTCTCTCTGCTCATCCATACTACCAAGTAACTTACCATTATTTCAGTACTCTATACTCCTGTTACTCCTTCCAAAGTGAATCACTTCACACTTTCCGCATTAATCTCCATTTACCATCTCTCAGCCCAGCTCTGCAGCTTATCCATGTCCCTCTGTAACCTGCAACATTCTTCCGCACTGTCCACAACTCCACTATTTTTTTTGTGTCATCTGCAAATTTATTAACCCATCCTTCTACACCCTCATCCAGGTGAGCAGTGGTCCCCAAACAGATCCTTGCGGTATATCACTAGAACTGAACTCCAGGATGAACATTTCCTATCAACCACCACCCTCTGTCTTCTTACAGCTAGCCAATTTCTGATCCAAACTGCTAAATCACCCTCAATTCTATACCTCCGTATCTTCTGGGCAACCTTATCAAACACTTTACTGAAATCCATCAAGCACTTAACCCCTCATTCACCTCTTTGGTCACCTTCTCAAAGAAGTCTAAGGTTTGTGAGGCACAATCTACTCGTCATAAAACTATTAACTATCCCTAATCAAATTATTCCTTTCTATATGATTATAAATTCTATCTCTTATAATCCTTTCCAAACTTTTGCCCACAACAGAAGTAAGGTTCACTGGTCTATAATTAGCAGGGTTGTCTCCACTCTTCTTGAGCAAGCCAACAACATTTGCTATCCTTCAGTCTTCTGGCACTATTCCTGTAGACAATGACAACCTAAAGATAAAAGCCAAAGGCTCTACAATCTCCTCCCTAGCCTCCCAGAGAATGCTAAGGTAAATCCCATCTTGCCCAGGGGACTTATCTATTTTCATACTTTCCAGAATTGCTAACACTTACTCCTTATGAACCTCAATCCCGTCTAGTCTAATAACCTGCATCTCAGAATTCTCCTCGACAACATTGTCTTGATAAGACACCTTCCACTAAAGACTGTTGGGACTTGTTTACAATTTAAAAAAGAAAGGAAAAGCTTAGCATGGAAACTAAAGATAAGTGAGAATGGATATGGCAACAGGATAACAGTAAAAGTAACTGAAACAATTCAATGAATAAAAAGGTTAGTAATAAAATTGTTTTGTGGTTCAGAATGAAGAGGCAAATTATTTAGAGTGCCAGAAAATATGCAATGCTTCAAGAATAATATAAATTACTAATAGAATTACAAATACACAATATTACACATAAGAATTCCAATTACACCATATAAACATTACAAAATTTCTAATTTTTCAACAGGCTTTTATAGCAATAGTTTTCAATCAAGGAAAAACAATTGCATTACATCAACATCATGTACATCGCATATGGACATTTGACAGAGTTTATCTTATCTGATAACAAACAATACTAACTGCCCTTCCATCAGATTTGTTCGAGTTTAAACATTAAACTCTCTCCACTAATAATGTAGTGGAACATTAAGTACTATCTACAAGATGCACTGCAGCAACTCGCCAACCCTCCTTTGACAGCAACTGTCAAGCCTGCAACCTCGACTACCTAGAAGAAAGGCAGCAAATGAATTTAGACACCACCATCTGCGAGTTGCACTCCAAGTCACACACCTTCGTGAATTGGAACAATGCCATTATTCCTTCATTGTCACTTGATCAGAATCCTGAACTCCCTCGACAGTACTATGGGTGTGTCTAGACCAGATGAGTTTCAGCTGCAACACAGTGGTTAGCACTGCTGCCTTTCTGCAACAGGGATCCAGGTTCAATTCCCAGCTTGTGTCACTATCTGTGTGGAGTTTGGTGTCCTCCCAATGTCAGCATGGGGTTCCTTGAGGTGGTTTGGTTTCCTCCCACAGACATGCTAGTTAGGTGCACTGGTCATGCTAAATTCTCCCTGCATACCTGAACAGTGCCAGTGTGTGGCGACTAGAGGATTTTCACAGTAACTTCATTGCAGTGTTAATGTAAACCTATTTGTGACCCTAATAAATAAAATAAATAGTGTTTCTGTCATATAGTGGTTACCACATTCACTTAACATCTAGTTTATAACTGGACAGAAACACTACCATTGGGCAGCAGAATGGTTAGCACTGCTGCCTCACAGTGCCAGGGACTCAAGTTCAATTCTGACCTTAGAGTTTATTGCAGATAAATAGTTACATATATTCATATGTATGTGGATTGCACAGAACAGCACAATGCATTTTGGCATTTACAACATACTTTAATTTTATAGAACGTACTATATTCATCGACAAAGAAGTAATGCTTCAAAACCTTGTGATTTCAAATAAACCTGTTGGATTATATCTGATGTCATGTGACCTCCCATTGTTTTCCAGACAGTGGGTGGGATTTTCCAAGCAATCTGCCATGCATTTCACCATGGCAGAAGCAACCTGTCATTGGGCAGCAGTGGGATATTCCAATCCACCGTTATCAATACGACTTTCTGTTAAATGATCCCTCACCATCGTGAAACCAAACCCACAATGGGGGTGCACTGTTGACTGCACTGGAAATTCCTCTGAAATGAACAGCTGGAAAGTTCCAGCCATTGAGCAAAAAACTGTACAGTTGAAACAAATTTTCCTTATGCCTCCGCCCCAATCTGCTAGCAGTAAAAGTCAACATGCCATTTGCATTCTAGCTTGCTGCATTCTTTGTATTTACTTTGAACATGAAAATGTACAAGTTTCTCACCTTCTTAAAAAATATTCTTTTTTTTATTCTTTCTTCACACTCATAAAATCAGTAAAGAATGAATGAAAATTGATTTGAGCCACAGTTCATTTTTCTATCCTAATTATGTTATACCTATGACATAACTATACTCAAAGTAGTTTCCCAGAATTAGCCATTATTAGGAGTTCCCTCAACAAAGAGGGAATCCTGAAGTATTTCCATACTCTATAACCCAACATGAACATAAGTTAAACATGAATTACCAGACAAATTTTAGTTGATTATAAACATTAAACTTAAATGACATTTAGAACCAAGATAGATCTTATGAATCGGCTCAGCAAACAAGTCATTAATCTCGGTCACAAAAATCCTTCAAAACTTGATCTTTCTCACAAAGGATTTCAGCTCCTCTCCTTTTAAGAGCCTGATCCTCAGGTAAAAGCAGCACATGATGAATCCAAATCCCAGGCAACAGTCTTCAACAAAAATTTCACATATCTACAGGAACAATCTCAACTCAACCTGGATAAAGTAAATTCAAAGATGCTGTTTTCAAGTAACAGAAACAACTGCAGCAACTGTATCTTTGTTTATTCTCAGCTTCTAGATCTAGCCGTCATCTTTTTCAGCCACCACTGAACCCATGCTTTCAACTGAGTTCAGTCACTCCAGAAGTATTGATGTCCAACTGCAATTATGGTTTTTGTTTCCTTGGAAACAATGAGGATCAGTGCCCTTTCTCTTTCCCTCTTTGATTAGGGTTTGTCTCAAAACAGAATGTGAAACTACAAATTCCATTACAGTACAGAAAGGATTTAGTGGGAATCAGACCTTTGGCCAATTACAAAGAATAAATATCTATTGGTTAAGTGGCAATTTATTTATTTAAATTTAAGGTGGTATGACCACAGATTTATCCTGATTCGTTGGTTTCCTATTGTTTAATGCCAGTCAAATATATGAGGCACAATTTCATGGACCTTCACCAGTGGCTTTGCAGCAGTGGTCCTGGGGAGAGGTATAAAATTTGCTGAATTGCTGAGTGAAACTTCCTGCTACTCTCAAGGGTAGAGAGCAAGAGTGGAAGAAATAAGAGAATAGGGTGAGTGACGCAAATAGGGTTGACAGCTGGACAGGATGTTGGCAGGTAGACTGGAAGCTGGGCAGGTTGGCAAACAGGTGAGGTGGTAGATTGTGTCAGATGGTAGGAGGAAGCAGAGGGTGGTCAGATTTCAGACTGAGGGATAGTTAGATCTGCTCAGGGAAAGGGTTGGGCCAGGATGTGTTGGCAGATAGCAGGAAAGGAGTTCATTGCTGTGAGTTAAACAAATTAATCTGGGAGCAGAGAGTCAGGGAGCTAACAAGATCCGGTCAAGGAAGGTCAGGTGGTGGGGGTTAGTCAGGTTGGGTTGGAAAAGTTGGAGGATTGTTGGCAGGTGTTTAGAATGGGTTGGGAACTTGGGAGATCGAGTTGGGATGCAGTCAGAGGTGTTAGCTTTACCCAGAAATAAACTAGGATTTTTTAATCTAACATTTCTTGGGTAATTATTTAGGTAAGCAAGTCAAAGCTGTCAAAATGAGTCAGATTTTTTTGGACAGTCCCAGGGAGCAGGGAAATTGCTATCTGATATTCATCCCGATGGTGTGGTTTGCAAAGCCATGTCTGGTTTCTGATGATCTGCACAATGGAAGATTAGAGCCAACAGGTTAATGTCTACACAGATTACTAGACATGCAATGATTCACTTACAGAAAAATTTCATGTATCCCTTTGAAAAATCGGTGTTTCTGCAAAATAGCTTAACAAATTTTGTTTCTAATACTGTATACACACTACTCTGGAATTTCCAGCAGTATGCTGAGTCTGGTCCACCAATACATTTACCAGAGTTTGCAGGCTGTGAGAAAGCACCTTATTTGCACAGGGCACACTTCAACATTGATATAACTCATGCACCTGCATGCTGTATGCTGTCCTGTCTCCTCCTCAGAAAATCTGTATAATGTGATTCTTGACCATCTGTGTAAGTGCACTGATAACAATTTTTCTTTGAAAAACTGTTTCTCTTTAAAGATTAAAAGTTCTTGAGCGCCCCTCTATGGTGCAGCAGATTTCCACATCTAGACCCTTCTTTTCATTTATCACATCAGCATCCAACGTAACATACGGAATTAGGTCGCAGATCAGCTATGATTCAGTGAATGGTGGAAATAAGCTCAAAAGGCTAAATGGTCTACTCTGTTTCTAATGTTCAGCCTACTATGGGGATGAGTCTTTGAGATTGACCAGGCACCTCTGACATACTGGCCTGAGAAACAGCAGGAAAAGCTCTAATTTTTTTTAAAAGACCAACTGTGATTTCAACCAAGCATATCTGGGACTAGCCTTGTCTTAAGTATTCCACAGTTCTTTTGCTGGAGTTACAGTGAGTGTCTAACAGAATAGCCAAGTAAATACATTTGACCCTATAATGACAATAAGAAATTAGATTTACCTTGAGATATGAACGTAACGAGAGCCATATTTTAATATTTTGCACCTTCTTGAGACGGAAATGAGGAACTTCAGATTTTCTGGCTCTTCTTGCCGAGGTTAAGTGGCCAAAAAGTTTGGCAAATAGCAATCTCTAGAAAACAGAAATTACTTTGCTTAATTATTCCTTAAAAAGTTACTTTTCATCAAAAACAAATGTTAAATGGAATGGAAAAGGTATTAAGATTTAATTATTTCTGAAACAGCAACAATCCAGAGACTTTCATACAGATTTTAACGTGCACAAAAGGAATTAACATACTCTAGTAAAACAAAATTGTCTAGAATTTTCAGAAATAGTAACGAGTGGTTTACACCAAAATTCCCCAAGCATCTTCTCAGCACATGATGAAACATGAAAACTAGTGTGAAATAAGTGAAAATTAGCATGCACAGAACAAGCAAATAGCATTTTAGTTCTCATAAATAGAATCAAGGAAGCAAGGCTAAATTGATCAGAAAAATGGGTTCAGTTCTAAGCATGGAAAGAACATTGAGGCTGAAAGTGAACTTTAAATTTCTAGACTTACCTGTTTATATGTTCGCTCGGCTACACACAGCATAAAGAAAAAAATCCACATGAGGCACACACGCACCACAAAGCTTAATGCGACCATAATAACGGTTTGATTTACATTTGAACCAAATGCAATGAAAAAGAGTTCTGTGGCTGACAGCGACACTAGTTGCTCCACATCCTTTTGCTGAAAGAGTCTGAACAAAACCGGAGTGATGCCAAGAATCAGAGAAACCAAGTTCCCAAACAGCTGGTAACCAATACCTTGCTTGTAGCTGTTAACCTGCAAATTTTCAAAAAACTGAAATTATAAAATTACCAAACAATTCTAGAAATGCACAAGTGACATTTTGAACAGTGCAATAATTAACTGTGAATCATTTAAATACAGGATAAAACATAGGAGCTAGATATTAAATCCAATTTGGTACAGTGTCCCTTTCCCATAAAATAAGTGGAAAGTTAATATTTGCATTGCTCAGAAATGATTACATATAGCTTAGTGAGAGAAGATAAAGGAATTACACTATTCACATCTCAATGTTTATAGCCACCAGTAGGATAAATGTGGAAAAGGAACAGTTTATTAGTTATTGGGAAATTGGGTTAAGGGATAGGTCAATAGAGGTACTGGGGCAGACATTTCAGAGTGCACAGAATAGATAATATACAGTAACTGAGTAAAAAAGAAGTCCAAAGGATAGATCTACCAACTGTGGTTAACTAGAAAAGTTAAGGACACTGAAACTTAAAGAAAATCATATAATTGTGAAAAGACAAGTGGCAAGTCAGAAGATTGGATAAAATGGGCAGGTTTCTCTGGTCATGTCTGTGGCAGAACCCATTCCAAGCAAGAACAGAAAATTTGGCATTCCAGCCAAAACTCCATTCACCTTCAGTGGCACTGTAAAATTCCAGCCACAACCAAGGACGGACAATTTTAGCCAAATATAAGAAACAATAAATGCTGACAAAAAGCTAATAAGAAGAGAAAAATGCGAGTATGAAGGAAAGCTAGCCAGAAATATAAAAAAAGTTTGTAATAAATATTTTATAAAGAAAAGAAGAAACAAAATGAGTGTTCGTCCTATAGAAAGTGAGTCTGAGAATTGATAACGGAAAACAAGAAGATATGGCAGATGAATTGAACAGATACTTAATCAATCTTCACTACAGAGGATATAAGCAACATGCCAGAAAATGGAAGGGAGGGAAAAATCTCAGGAAAACTAGTCAGAGAAGTGGCACGAGATTGGAAGATAGTGGACATAACTCCATTATTCAAAAAGGTAGGAAGACAGAAAGCAGGGAAGCTATACACCAGTGAGTTAAACATTTGTATAGAGAGAAAGTTCAAAGCCGTTTAAATTAAAGAAGATATAGTAGGGCACTTGGATATGTTCATCGCAATCAGGCAGAATCAACACAGTTTTGTGAAATGGAATTCATACTTAGTTAATTTATGGGAGTTCTTTGAGGAAATAGCATGTGCTGTGGATAAAGGGGAACTGTGGATGTAGTGAACTTCGATTTCTAGAAGGCATTTGATAAAGAATCATATCAAATGTCATTGCAGAAGATAAGAGCTCATGGTATAGGGGATAACATATTGGCATAGATTGAAGACTGATTAACTAACACAAAGATAGATAGGAAAATAAATTGTGAAGAGGATAAGGAAGCTACAAAAAAAAAACATAGAATAGTACAACACACAGTACACATCCTTCGGCCCTCGATGTTGTGCCAAAACCGAGATCAAGCTATGCGACTCCCTATCATTCTGGTATGCTCCATGTGCCTATCCAATAACTGCTTGAAAGGTCCTAAAGTGTCCAACTCCACTATCACAGCAGGCAAGCCATTCCACACCCCAACCATTCTCTGAGTAAAGAACCTACCTTGGACATCCCTTCTTTATCTCCCACCATCAACCTTATAGTTATGCGGCCTAGTAACAGCTACATCCACCCGAGGAACTAGTCTCTGAACGTCCACTCTATCTATCCCCCTGATCATCTCATAAACCTCTATTAAGTCGCCTTTCATCCTTCTCCGCTCTAAAGAGAAAAGCCCCAGCTCCCTCAACCTTTCTTCATAAGGCCTACCCTCCAAACTAGACAGCATTCTGTTAAATCTCCTCTGCACGCTCTCCAATGCTTCTGCATCTTCTTATAGTGAGCTGACCAGAACTGAACAGAATATTCCAAAAGTGTCTAACAAAGATTCTGTACAGTTGTAGCATAATCCCACGACTCAAACTCTAACCCTGTTAATAAACGCGAACACACTATAGGCCTTCTTCACGGTTCTATCCACTTGAGTGGCAATCTTCAGAGATCTGTGGATATTAATCCCAAGATCTCTCTGCTCCTCCCCATTCCACAGAACCGTGCCATTGATCTTTTAATCCACACTCAAATTTGTCCTACCAAAATGAATCATCTTGCACTTATCAGGGTTAAACTCCATCTGCCATTTTTCAGCCCAGCTCTGCATCCTATCAATGCCTAGAGCAGCCTATCTTCATCTACACACTTAATTACCTCCTCAAAGAATTCAAGCAAATTTGTGAGGCAGGACTTAGCCTTCACAAATTCGTGTTGATTATCCCGGATTAAGCTGCATCTTTCCAAATAGTCATAAATCCTATTATGCAGGACATCCTCCATTAATTTACCAACCACCAAAGTAAGACTAACCAGCCTATAATTACTAGGGTCATTCCCGTGAATAACAGTCACCTTTCTCCAGTCCTTTGGCACTATCCCTGTGGGCAGTGAAGACGCAAAGATCAAAGCCAAAGACTCTGCAATCTCCTCCCTTGCCTTCCAAAGAATCCTAGGATATATCGCATTTGGGCCGGGGACTTACAGACTCTTGGATTTTTCAAAATTGCTAATACATCTTCCCTCAGAAAAATTACCTCCTCCAGCCTATCAGCCTGTATCACACACTCATCCTCAAAAACATGGCCCCTCTCCTTGGTAAACACTGAAGAAAAGTATTCATTCATCACCTCTCCTATCTCTTCTGACTCCATGCACAAATTCCCACTACTATCCTTGACCGGCCCTAACCTCAACCTGGTCATTCTTTTATTTCTCGCATAAGCGTAAAAAGCTTTGGGGTTTTCCTTGATCTGACCCGCCAAGGACTTCTTAACAAGGTTAACTAAGTGAACAAAGATCTGGAAAATGGAGTATAATGTGGGAAAAAGTAAAATTGTCCATTTTGGCAAAACAAACAAAAGCAAACTAAATGGTGAGAGATGCAAACTCTGAGGTGCGTAGGAATCTGGGTGGCTTAGTGCATGAATCACAAAAGGCATGAATCACAAATACAAGTACAGTAAGCAATTAGAAAAGCTAATAGGATGTTATCATTTATTGAGAGTGAAATTGAATATAAAAGTTGGAAGGTTATGCTGCAGTTGTACAGAGTACTCGTGATACTATATTTAGAGTGTTGTGTATAGTATTGGCCACCTATTCAAGGAAAAATGTAAATGCATTGGAAGCAGTTCAGAGAGGTTTACCAGTCTAAAACACGAATGAATTGTCTTATGAGGAAAAGTTTGACAAGCTAGGCTTGCTCTGATAGTGTTTAGAAGAGTAAGAGATGACCTTGAGGAGTCTTGAAGTGGCTGTAGAGACTAAGTTTCTTCTTGAGAATCTAGAACTGGGGGTCACTGTCTAATAATAAGGGATCGCTCATTTAAAATGGAGAGGAGGTGAAATATTTGTTCTGAGGGTTATGAGTCTTTAGAAAAATCTTCCTGAAAATGTGATGAAGAAGAGACTTTGCTTATCAAGAATTGATCAATCTTCTGTGTTAAAAATATTCAAAGAGGGAATAGGTTTTTGGGGGCAATTGGAATGAGATTTGAGATTTCTATTAGATCTTCCATGATCTTAAATGGCAGAGGAGCTTTGAAGATCTGAATGACCTACTCCTGCTCCTTGTTCATATTAGTCCATTAGTTTTCAAATAACAATTTATTTTCCACATAAAAAGACACATCTTTGTAACCTTCATAGTTCAACATTGTTCTCATATTTCATCAGGGAGGCAGGGAAAAGGGGTGGGGAGAACAGAAGTTTAGATCTTTGCTGGCATGGAAAACAATAACGAAAAGGATGATGCAAACAGTGGCAAAATAAAAAATGATGGGTGTAAAGGAGTTCTAAATGATCACAGCATAATTGTTACTAACATCTGCCATCTGAATAGAATTGGAATGATTATGATCTGAAATGATTAACTCAGTGCTGTGTTCAGAAGGCTGTAAGGTTCCTAATTGAAAGAGCAGATGCTGTTCTTTGATTTTCATTCTAATAGTATAAGGAAACAGCAAGATCAGAGTGGGAGTGCAATGTAGAATTAAAATGACAAGCGACCATAATCTTGGGATCATGCTTCACACTGAAAAGGTGTTCTGCAAAACAAACCTTCCATTTGAGTTTGGTCTCCTCAGTGTTATAATTAACAAGAAAAGTTAATGAAATATGGGGTGGGGAATGAATGGGAACATAAATGAAAGGAATTTTACTTAGGAGATCCAGATTTTGAATTATTAAAGACTTGTTTTAACTATAATATTTAGATTCTGATGACAAATATTCTGGGTTAAAATACAAAATAGTGCAAATTTAAGACTAACTATATAAGCGATTGCAAGCCATTAGAAGTTAGTTTCTGCTCCAACAAACAGCTATACTGCAATTTTGTGATTGTTTGGAAATTTCTTCTAATTAATGTCAGAGCTTTATAGTATATTAGTTTTAGGGATAATGCACTCTTTAGGACAGTTGAATGTATTTTTTTAAACAGCACTGGTGGAATCTTGAGCCTGCGCTCTCCACCCACTAGGTCACAAGTAGGGCTCAAATTCCAACGAAACCTGGAAATAACAAATCTCGCTGGCAACTCTGTGACCACTGATATTCACCAACCCTCACTGCTGACATAATCAGGTTCACACCCATAATGGGCAAGAATTTAATTTTAATACACTTCAGTAAATTTAAATCTATTTAAATACCTCCCTCTTGCCAGGAATTTGCCCTCCTCATGAGATTTTCGTACCTCGCCAACGTAACATCAACAGGTTCACCCAGATGTGAACTTGTCGAAGGGATTGCCCAGGGCGCAAAGTTGGCACCGGCAGGTTGGCAGGCCTTAGTGGGATCTTCATGCACAGGCAATTGTGTTTGTGGTGGGTTGGAGCACACATGCAGAGCAATGGGGGATGCTGAAGATGATTGGATGTGGGGGCAGAGAAAGATTAATTTTTGTTTCAGTAATATTAAGAATGCCCCTACTTCAGCAGAGCAACTTTGAGAGTCCACAGCTTGCCAGAGTGTCAGTGCAAACCATATCCATTTTTTTTTGCAGTTAAGATGACAAGATTTGGAGAGAAAACTGGCCAGTCAAACGAAAGAGTTCCAACTAGTTTTCTCAATGAATACTAAAAAAATTCTAGTTTTGATGGAATACCATCGACCTGAAAAGTTAACTCTGCCAAATTCTCATAAGATTCTGCCCAACATATACCTATTGCTAGCTAATAATCATCTATTAGGTTTATAGCGGGGAAGCCGCTTTGTCCTAAAAATATTTAGAAGCATTTCTATACGCCCTACATGCAGAATATAATCTAGGGAAGCACCGCTTTAACCAGATGGCATTATTCAATCATGCATGATATCTGGTAACTACACTTCTTTTGAGAACACAGAGTCGGCAAAGTTAAAACTCTGAAGAAAGTCTTTGCTCACGGGTTCTTGATGTTCAGCTATCATTCAGCCTGTATTGCAATAAGTCCTTGAAGATTCAATGGTTTGGACTCAATCTTGAGTACAACTTTGATATTGTAAGTGCTGGTCATGTTCGGTACTAGCGGAAAGTTAGTCTTTCCCTTCTGTTTTAAGTTAAAACATTATGTCCAATTAAATCTGTCACATTGATCTTTTGTTACCAATTAGTTTTAATTAACTTGATCTTTAGATTATGCTCTATGTGTAGCCTTAGCTGCACGTTCTAAAAAAGTAATTGCTGAAAAGCTGTTCATCCCCAATATCTAGTTTTGATGAAATATCATCGACTTGAAAAGTTAACTCTGTTTCGCTATCCATTGTCTGAACTGCTGAGTGTTTCTTGCTTTTTCTGTATTTCTGACAAAGTTACTCTGATCCAAATATCACAATGGCATAAGATGGTTCATCACTTCCAGTATGCAAATTACAGAATCAAAAGGTGTTCTGTTCAGCCCTGTATAAAAATATTAGCTAGTATGGAAGAAATTTTCCCATCCCACCCACCACATGAATCATAGAGTGGTACAGGACAATGCAAGGTCCATTGACCTTGGGCAGGACTTTCTGGTGTTGGGGCAAGCACAGCCAAAACATCCCACCCTTTGCATTTAAAGAATACACTTCAGATCATATGGAACAAGGACTTGTTTATGGGACTATTGCTTTGCACTCCAGTGGGCAGCCAATATATATGCACCCAAAGATAAATTTACCTTACAATCAATACCATATAACTTTAATGAACAGTTTATACAAATTCTAGCATTGCTGCTTTTTTCTGTCTTTATATGCAGAGATATTAGTTAGGGGAAGCCATACATTACAATGAAGATTGTCTACGAACTTTGGCATTTCCCACATAATCCTGGAACCTTCCTGGAGATTGGAATGGAATTAGAAAAGAGTAAAATAAAATTGACTGCAAATCTAATGGAAGACCAAAGGAATAAAAAACAAAAAGATGTTTTGCAATATAATTGTTAGAAACATAAATCTGCTAAAAGATCGTTTTATAGGGGCTAACACAGAATGCTGGTTCTGCATTTGTCTATTCTCCCATTATAACTCAATGAAGGTATTATAATCTTAGTAAGTGTATGTTTATAACAGCTATATTGTCAACTAAGAAGCAGAATACACATGCTAAAATTGAAATGGACGGAGTTTAGGGCAAATAATTTTCATTGTTTCCTTATTTCTTTCATGTTTATTGCTAAACCATCAAAAGCATTTGGGGCACAAAATACATTGGCAAATTAAATTTCTACCATGTTATATGGAGAAATTAAGCTAAAGTTGCGTTTTTCTGCTAAAGCCGAACATGTGCAGTTCAAGCGCGTTGCTTCACTTGAAGAGACAGAATAGGCAGTGGCCAGGATCAAAGATTGCACAGCTTAAATCACCACAATTGGGTAGCAGTCTCCTTTTAATATGTAGTCGGAGCAGAATTGTGAAAGATATGAATTTATACTCATCCAAAACAAATTTTGTCTTAGAATAAATTCTCATTCTTCTTGATACAGTGAATCTTAGAGCAATAGTTAAGGAGTTTAATTCTAGGTATAAGAAATTTTGTAGCTGAAAACATTGGTGCCAATTTAGGAACACTGAAGAATAATAAAAGAGCCAGAATTACAGTAACACAAAATTCAGAGGGTTACAGTATTCGGAGGAGATCACAAATATAGGAAGGGTGTGGCATCTGGAGCAAACCAGTGAGATTTGTTGGAGCTGGAAAAATGATCAAACAGAGAGGTACAAAAGGTCCTCCCACAGAATGGGTCAGATTTTGTGGTGCCCATTGTTGATTCAGTTGCACCATTTAGTGGTCTTTTTCTGCTGTGAACTTGCAAAGAACCTACGACGGAGAACCACAGAGAGCAGACACCTCTCTCCACAGCTAAAAAAAAAGTAAATTCTCAAATTTGCGCATCCACAAATGGTCCAAGCAGGCTGGGTGCAGCAGTGACAACACTTGATTTTCACATATGTGCAGAGCAGTACACGTGCACAGAAGTGACCATCTTGCATTGGCAGAAGTTATAATATTAAATTAAATGATTTCCACCCCTTTTTAAACTGTTATACTCACTCGTTTCATAATCATTCCACTGATTTCCATCACAGACATATCAGCTTTCTTACACTCGTTGCATTCCCAGACGATTGCACTTACTCTTTCCAAACTTATACTGGAACTGTGAAGCCATGGTAAATGACTCTGTCAAAAAAGGATAGATGTTATTTTTCAAAACTTTAACTTAAAGTTGAAGGATCTCATTACCTATTCCAGTAATCCAGTTATCTGGCAAAAAAAATGCATTAAATCTACACTTTAAATCTTTTATTCTTCTCAATTAATAATAAGTATTACAAAACTATCCTCAGCAAAGCACATGATTTTAATACTGTAAATAGATACACTGACAAAGTTGCAATCCAAGTTTACCTCAAAAATATAATGCTATTACATCTAGATTGTGAATAACCTGGTTCAACCCGAGACAATTAGTGAAATCTTACCTAAAAATGGCACTGTTTTTCCAATAAGAAAATCCAATAAGACATCTGGCAAAACAACATCAAAAGAGTTCCACTCCATCATGCAGGGCAGCCAGACTTCAACAAACTGCAAAGCCCAGCTGCACTGAGATTGGAGCGTTCCGATCATTACAGTAATAAACCTCCTCCCCCCAACCCACCACAAAAGTTTCAGGAACCGCTCCTCTCCAGACCACGTCACCCCCACCTCCCAGCCAAACAGCTAACACTTCCCTATGCGCTCTGACTTACTGCTTTATAAATGATATCCTTCCTTCCTTCCCCTTGAGGCTCCCATTGAGGTTCACTCCTCAGTACAACTGACACTGCCAGATTCAGATCGGCATGGGCTTGGTGCCAACCCGTGCCAAGAGGCATTGACAGGCCACTATTTGGCCATGTTTCTTTCCCTCGTGGGATACATATACCTTTGCATCCTCGGAGGGTCCCCATAACACATTCACATCTGGGTAAACTTATAGTATACACCGCCAATGTGACTACGGGGGAGGAAGATAATATCTGGCGAGGGAGTATGTTGATAGTATTCAAATGTATATAAATCAGGTTCACACCTATTATGGATGTGTACCTGATGACATCACTGGAAAGATGTGGCAAAAATTCAAAATTGCAATCTCCTCTGGATTTTGAGTCCTCAATCAGCATTCCCGCAGATGGCAGGACTAAACTTGAGATTGTCCCCAGTGAGCGAGGAGGAGACTGGAATATGGAGTTGTTATCGAGGGCCAAAGACAGTGGCTTCAATCATCCCCAGATTCCAAAAATATTCAAATTGTGTTAGTTGCATCTTGCACATTTAAATTAGTTCCACACTCAAAGAAAATAGTTGAACACACCTACACTGTCACATTGTTTCAAATAGGAGCATGACTCTCTGCAAAGTGCAAAACTGATCAAAACTTCTAACAATGTACAGATTGCAGTTTTGTGTCCTTGATATGCGCTGAGTTATCTGATCTCAGCCAGAGCAGCATCAGGTGTATAATTTCTCAGTATTATGGAAGAAAATTACTTTCAGATTTTCATCCAATGATCATGAGTAAAAGAAATTGATTAGGAAAGGTGTAGCAGAAGTTAGTAATCTGATTCCATCTTATCACAACCAAAGCAATGGCAAAACTTTAATAATGCAATGATTTACTAAGTGCATAACTTGTTCATTCAAATATCATGCTTAATGTTGACTTACACACATATACTGGAAAATGTTATAGCATTGTATTAATCAGTTTTCATAATTGATATTTTCTGATTAGTATTCACTCTCCCTCTCTTCAGGTACCAAGCCCTAAGCAGGCTTTGATGACCATGGACTTCTTGGTAATTCATTGGTCCATGGTTCTGCTTGGCAAAGTATTACAGTGGTTTGCCGTTACCTTCTGCAAGTTCTGACTGAGCAGAATAATCTCCCGCTCTTACCTTTGCCTGTCTTGGAAGAATTTGCAGGTTTATAATCAACATTACAAGCACACTTTCCACAGCCATTAAAACCCAGAGCTTCTGGCTCAGAGGCAAGACCTCCAATTTACATATTTATTGATATTGAAACCAAAACCTTCAATAAAGTGCAAAATAGCCTTTTTTTCTGAGCATGAGAAATCCAAATTATGATAGCAGGTTGAAACTATGGATAAAACATTAATTATGCAACTGAAATGATTAAGTACTACCTTTAGTCAACCAAAATAATTAATTCAAAAATATGCTAAGTTAAATATTAAATGAATATTTAATAATAGTTCATTATATGAAACAAATTCCAAAACAAACCGGGTGAAATGGATCATCTCGATATTCCTTTTTTCCTGAGGAATTCAAGTGGCAATTTTCCCCCTCAGTCTCACTAGTGCAGGAAGTACGGCATTCAGCGCAGTGCAGAAGATCCTCCCATAATACATCTTCAGTTTCTGATTCATGCCGTGTACTTTCTGAATCTTGTCTAGAGCTGCGTGAACTACAACTAGTAGCAGATTTAGCTGTCTCCTGCAAAATAATTTGACAAAAATGATATTTAAAATATACAACTATTATTTGGAACCAGAAGTATGAACCATTCTTACTCAAGTAGGAATCTTCTACGATTGAAAAGTTTAAAATTTTAAATGTTTACCTGCCTAGCATTCATGTTAACCTCATTTTAGTGGTCTCTTCATTGTGAAATAACTTGCAATTTTAATTAGGTCTTGCTATCTATGTTGTTTTCCATTCTATTGTAAGAACAGGCAGCACAGTGGCTAGCACTTCTGGTTCACCAGGAACACAGGTTCAATTCCGACCTTGGGCCACTGTCCTTGTGGAGTTAGCAAGTTCTCGTGTGTCTATGTGGGTTTCCTCTAGGTGCTCAGGGTTTTCTCCCACTGTCCGAAAGATGTGCGGGTGAGGTGGATTAGCCAAATTGCTCCTTGGTGTCAGGGGATTAGCAGGGTAAATAAATGGGATTAGAGTGAGATTGTGTCGGTGCGAACTCAATGGGCCAAATGGCTTCTTCTGTACGTAAGGGATTCTATGAGTACAATGTAGCATGCAATATGTTGTTGATTATGGCGCCAAAGAAGAAACTGGTTTATAACCTCAGGAGCGTAGTGTCTTTTGTACTGGTGAGATTTTCTATTCCGTAACACACTATCACTTGAAATTCGTTCTCCAACGCGTCGTTGCGTGAATATTTGTGATCCAACTTCACCATCTTCATCGCTTGAAACATCATCTGATACATGTACGACAGGTCTAGGTCCTTCCTGTTCAGAAATGTAAACATGAGCAAAACTAAATAATAAAAGTATAAATATTTCACCTGGGTTCAACTTCCTTCGTAAATGACATCACAAAATGTGCTGTTCATTGAATTTATCTGAGATTTGAACATTCCCTCATTTGCAAAGAAGCAATTGTTGAATGCTGGAGTGCAAGGACTCACCTTTAAGTAAAAGATTTGCTAAAAAAAGGCAGGTGCTGAAAATATTTATCCATAACTGATTCACTTATAGCATAAATAACAACAGCACCAGCTGTATTTTCATTACAAATAGATTTCAGATCTCTGACAGATGTCTTTGATCACCTCATCTTTCTTCTTTTATCTATACCTTCCTGCTTTCCGCAAATATTGCCAACATCACCTTGCACCACAAAACAATATTCCAAGACTCTGGCCTACCACACATGTTGCACCTGTCGACCTTCTTTGACTACCTCCACTGCCATCCTTTAGCTCATTCAATCACAGTTGATGAAACAGTCATTTGTAGCTTACAAATGAATGTCTGATCTCACTGTGCATTATCAGAATGTAACTTAAATTCATTCTGCTCCAAATCCCTAGCCCACTTTCTATCTCAATCTACAATAATCCTCAGCATAAACAATGCCAAAATCAGTTCCTCTACAAAATGCCACCTCCTCAGTGGAAGATTTTCTTTCCAATCTTCAAGATTCTGTTTAGGAGTCATTTTAAAATCACTTGCCAGATTTTCTAATACTGCAATGATATCTTTGCTGTAACATGCCTACGTAATGAATCCTGACCAAAGAAAATGGGCTAGTGTCCAGTGGATATAGAGGGATAAGCAGAAGTTCCATCCTGCTAGAACTTAACCTCCAACAGGGGGGCTGCTTCCCACATCTGAGTTGACAGGTTACCCTGTGTAAAACTGGCCATTTGCTCTGCTGTCTGATCCATTTTCCCACCCTTTCTCCTCCTTTCCAATACCCAACAGAGTCTTTCCCTCCTTTACAATATTTTTCTTCTATCTTTCATTGAATTTCTCATTTATAAAGCCTAACATCTGCTCATCACTCCTAATAACCTATCTTTGCCTTCTTGATCCCATAGCCAACCTCAACAATCTAGACAGCCTTAAGGATGACCCTAAGTATTTCAAAAAGCACAATATGGTTCCCTACCCACCCTATACAACAAATCTCAAAACCTTTCAAAACTATCCTATATCCTTCTCTGCAAACTTCCCTTTCCTTTCAATGTCTTTGGTCATATTTAATTTGATTTATTATCACATGTATTAACATACAATGAAAAGTATTGTTTCTAGCACGCTATACAGACAAAGTATACTGTAGAGAGAAGGAAACAAGAGAGTGCAGAATGTAGTGTTATAGTCATAGCTAGGGTGTAGAGACAGATCAACTTAATGCAAGGCAAGTCCATTCAAAAGTCTGACAGCAGCCGGGAAGAAGCTGTCCTTGAGTCAGTTGGTAAGCGACCTCAGACTTCTGTACCTTTGTCCCGGCCCAAGAAGGTGGAAGAGAGAATGCCCGGAGTGCGTGAGGTACTTAATTATGCTGGCTGCTTCGCCAAGTTAGCAGGAAGTGTAGACAAGAGTTGATGGATGGGAGACTGGTTTGTGTGATGGATTGGGCTATATTCACCACCTTTTGTAGTTCCTTGCAGTCTTAGGCAGAGCAGGAGCCGTACCAAGCTGTGTTACAACCAGAAAGAATGCTTTGTATGGTGCATCTGTAATAGTTGGTGACAGTCATAGCTGACATACCAAATTTCCTTAGTTTTCTGAGAAAGTGGAGGCATTGGTAGGCTTTCTTAACTATGATGTTAGCATGGGTGAACTAGGACAGGGTTGAATGCATATTAGCTACCACCTGTCCCTGTTCAAAACTCTCAAATCAGATTCAATCCTACCCATAGTATTGAGAGTTGCATTGGTCAGTTACAAAAAACATACCACATGACGACAATTTCTATCATCGTCCCTCTTTGACCCCTATCTACAATATATTTTACCAGACTCAAATAACTTTCTAACATGGCATGGTTCTCTCGTGGTCCACTCCTGCCACTTGCATTATTGACTGACAATACATTCATTGCTACCAAAGTTTCTCTTTCCAAGTCCAAACAGTTAACTCTGATGTATCCCCTGGATACTTTATCCTTGCTCCATTCTTTTGGTCATTGGAATATTGCTGCTCCATTACATCATCCAAAAGCATGAAATAATTGCTGAGGAGTAAATGAGATTTAGTTCTTCCCTCACATTCAATCCATTTGAATGCTTACTTTCATCACCAAAACATTACCTATCTTAAAGACTAACTTTTAATCCCCTCCTTGTTTGAGAAATCTGATTATTTGACTCTCAATATTTGGAAAATAGCTTTTAACATCTCATTTGACTATTGGCTTCCTAAGGAGAAATCAAAATACTGGGGATGATCTTGTGTTCCAGGTTAAATAGTATGACCAATGGAACTAAACTTGCTTTTCATTAGAGATTTTATTTAGAAAGTACAGATAAATACTAGGGAAGGAATTTTCCTGTCCCACCTGCCATGGAATCATAGTGGGCGGAGGACAGCAAACATGAAGATCTGTTGACTTCAAGTGGGATTTTCCTGTTTTGGGACGAGTGCGGCAGGAGAATCCCACTTCAAATCTAGAACAGGTTGTAGAGTCCATCTAGCAGGTCTCAAAACTCGCATTTGTGCGAACTTCCCCAAAATTTCCCCAAATTCTTCCTTAAATATTTCCACCTACCTTTGAGGAATGCCATTCCTCCTGTTTATGACACTTAAAACTGACTGTGCAGCCTTTCTACTCCAAATTGAAGCTTTCATCCTCTGATTCAAGCACTTGTGGTGGCAACCTCAAATATTTTATGTTATTGAGGTTTAATGTACAGCAGTCAAAGCGTGGCAGCTTTGATAATAGCTAATCCCATACCTTGCACAGACTTCGCAACAAGAGGCCAAAAAATCCTCATGTTAATGCACTTACTTTATGGTTTACAGGACTGTGTGTATTTCTTCCTGTTCCTCTTATCAAGTTGTACTCTTCAGGTCCCACTACTTCACAGTGAGCGGCATGAAATTGCTTTCCATCTTCATAGCTTTTGTTACACACTCTTCCATCCAGAGAAACATAGCCATTATCTGTCTCTGTTGATTTATCTATGGATATTTTGGTTTTCTTTGACCTTATTAGGTAAAAACAAGAAGAGTTAACAGTTGTGCCTTAGAAACAAAATAACTTATGGTGGCTGCTAGATTCAAAATCAAAATAACATCATACAAACAGTGAAGATTATAATGATGATTTCTTTAGTCAGTTAGGTGTCAGGCACCTGAATATTCAAACCAAACTGCTGAATAATTCAAATGGATTTTTGGTTTGGCATGCACATGCTCTCCCCAAAATATCCTTTTACCCAGCCCAGAGAGTTTAAGGGAGGGGAGCACATCATTGTTCTACCACACCAGTTACACTGCTCTGGAGCTCAAAAGTTATAGCTCCACAGTATTACAAACCATGTATTTTTTAAGTTATACATATATCTTTTTATAGTTTTAGAAAGGTAAAATGGTTTCAGTTTCATTCAGTTTGTTGCTGACCTTGGTGCCCGAGAGTCTGATAGACTTCTGACTAAATCATAGAATCATCAAGTCTGCACTGACTCTCTGACAGGATATTTTATCCAGGCTCTCTTGCCCATCCTATCCCTGTAATCCCACACATTTATCTTAGTTAATCCCATCTAACCTACACATCTTGTGTTTGCTGTGCAGTTAAAGGAATAGTGAGCTTGGAATAATGTTTTTGGGTGTCTCAGAGTGATATACAATTTAGATGAGAAACATATAGTGAATGCTCAGGAATCCACTAAAAGAAAGCCACTTGCAGTTGTGCCAGTCCGAAGCAAGAAGCCTTAGTGTCAAGCTACTGGTAATTCTTCACCGGTTTTTATCTGTAAAGATACTGGTGGGCTAAAGGAATAGTGAGATTTGAATTGCCTTCTCGAGTTTATATTCAGATCTTTACAAGCATTTTGTCTGGTATAATACATTCATTTTCTTGTTTAATAATTATTTTATTCTGTGAGTTGAAAGGCATTTGCTGATTCCTGTGAATTTCTTCAGTAACTTTCTTCCGTGGTTTCAAACAAAAACTTGGGATCTGATTTGTCCAGTATTAATAGCAGCTGGGATCATAATGACAGTGAGTTAAGAAATTAAGAATGGTGGGGGTTACAGGATAGATTCCTGGGTATAATTCTCTTTTCAAGCAATTTTAATTTAAAATAGGTTAGACGTAGAAAACCACGTTCTTCAAGCAGAAATCAGTTGAAATTCTGCATACTGATTAAAAGAGTTTAAGATTCTTGGACTTTATTTTAGAAAAAAAAGTTGCAATTCTGGGCTAGCCAAGATGAGGAGTTCCTAAATGCAAGATTCTGGAGTTAAAGAACATTGGAACCAGGGAAGTGTCAACTTAGAGTGGTTACATTTAAGACCCTAGCGTACCTGTGTTGAATTGATAGTTTATAAAAATGGGATGATTGGAGGAGAACTGAAGAGACTACCCTGTCAGAAGTAAACAGAAGCCCAATAAATCTCAACCTTACACAAATCTTAACCGAGTATTAATCTCCCAATTCCTGCAAGTAGTAAATATCTGACTTGAGGTTTTGAGGATCCATCTCAAATGTATGTAGAAGGAAAGTCGAGTTAAGTTCAGTTTAGAGTACAAGTAATTGCATATTGAATTCAGTTGGCTTAAATCATAAACCATTCATTATTTTGTTAGACATCTGGGGTTTCGGATTTCTAAAAAAATTGGTCTCTACTGGGATCGTAACATTCCATGCTCACATCAATTGTAATTAACCACTTTCTTTACCACTGCATTTTTTACATCTTATAATGAATGATATTTCACCAGACAAGATGCTTGTAAACACCTGAATACAAACTCAAGGCGGCAGTTCAAATCCTACTATTCGTTTAGTCCAGCAATATCTTTTATAGATACATAAACCAGTGAAGAATTACCGATAGCTTGACATAAAGGCTTCTCGCTTGGGACTGACAGTTACAAATGGTTTTCTTTCAGTGGATTCCTGAGCATTCACTTTATGTTTCTCACCTGAATTGTGTATCACTTTGAGACCACCCAAAACCATTCAAAGCTCTATTTCTTTAACTGACCTTAGTAGCTTCCTGCATCAAGCTTATAATACCTTTTTTAAAGTTAAATATTTGCAACAGTTTTGGATATAGGATCCACAGAGGATAAAAAGAATCACTCGACAAAATTCAAAAATATACACAGAGGCAACTTAAGAACATTGAGCACAGAAGTAAAATGCTCCTCCCAAAATAACCATGGTAATATATGCAGTAGTTTGTAATAGGACAAATATACCTTCATATGATTGCTCTAAAATTCTGACTGGTTAATACTAGATTTAAGTTTATTTCAGATAGTCCAAAAATTCTATTTACTAAACATATATGGCAGCAATTTGGTAATAGTAAACACAAACTGTAAATCTAAATTTTTAATTATTTGATTCATATTTACAATAAGTTATTATATCAATACAATTACAATGTGATTTTACAGCTTTCTTAGCTAACGAAAAGTAAAATAATACTTCATCAAGATACTCCCCAAGACATGGTGTGCTGCCTGAAGCCACGTAATATATAGAGCAGAACAGTATTGAATCAATTCCTGGTCTGTGCTGGGTTAACTATCTGGGGAGTATTTCAGAACTGCATTAGACCTGGGCCTTCCTGGGATGGGGAGGGAGAGAAACAAGCTTCCCACTCCAGTTGTGAAAAGCGACCATTATTTAAAATCCTCACATGGACCCCACAGAGATGAAGATCATAGCCCATAGTCAAAAAACCTGCCATCACTAATGTTCTATATTCATACATAAAAGATATTGGAAGTTTACTGGCATGTGTGAATCTCTGCCTCAGCAGAAACTAGAGCAAAAAGAGAGGAAAGGGAAACAGATAGGAAAAAGACCAACATTTCTTTGAACATGAGTATGAGTATTCATAAGGAATCTATGTAGATACAGACTAATAAAATTAAGACATACCCTGGAAAATAAAAGGCATGTAAGATCTCTCTCAAGATTGCACCAACACTGTAGCTAGTGCCTGTGCCAGACTGGTGGTATACCTCTTGAGTATTATCTGTGGTACTAGAGCCATCTCCTTCCCTATGCACTTCCAGATGAGCAGCTTTCCGCAATTTCCTTTGTAAGAAAAATTAAAAATGAGGTTGTGTTGTTAAATCAGTATTACTTTGCAATTGCTGCTGTGCCTGCAGAGCCTATTAAAAAAAAAAATCAATGCATTGGGTTTTATAAACCAGCATTTCAATTTTCACAGAATCCACAATTTATTTACAGTTCATGTTTTCAATCCATTTTCTGGCTACAATGAGTCAGAAGATGTAACATGACACAGAACACAGGCTTTAAAATTATATTCAACACTTTTTGCAAATCAATACATTTTAATGATAGTGTACATCAAAAGAAGTTTCTGAGATGCACAAAACTATTTTGCAAAATAGTTAAATATTTACAACATAATAATAGATCTTATTTGCATACGAGGACAGAGTAGGAAATTGAGTATTATAAGCTCTTGGAATTCAAGCATCTCTTAATGTAAGGCAATGCAAACCAAATGTTGCTGTTTTACGCCCAAAGATGGAAATTATTCCTTTAATGCCTAGAGATAGTGTTTGATAACATGTTACTCGGAGGCACAACAAAAAAAAGGAATACTGATTTCTCCTCCCAGCAGAAAAGATGGCATTTGTTTTTTTTACCTCTGTGTGGCAGCACAGAAGAGAGAACATTTATAATTACACTCAAAACCATAATGTGTTTGTTAATCCAGCAGAGTTGTAACAGGCCATGCCACCTATCATTCTCTTATGTAGTTACTCAGATGCGGCCACTTTCAAGAAAAATTGCAATAGGAAAGGATGTCCAGTTCATTAACAAAGCAAAATATAAGTCATTAAAATAAATAACCATGCATGAAGAGATTGCCTGCAGATCAAAACAAAGATAGTTTAAAATATACTCAGTATAAACTTGACTCTTATTTAACTGGATTCTATTTAAATAACAGTTATCACAACTCACCAAATACTTGTCTATATTTATCTTGTTACATAGCTAATATATTTATTTTTAAATACAACTACATCATGTGAGATTTCTATTTTGCCCACACGTTTCTAGAAGTGATACCACCAGATTCTATACTTTAGTGCCAACATTATTTCTGTGAAGCTCGGAAATCAGTTCTACTTCTCCTTGCCTGAAAAATATCTCCTTGGTATAATTTGAACCTGAGCTTTGCAGTCAAGGCCCAACAACTGATGCATGACCAAAAGTTTGTAAACTAAAACAGCCTTTTGCCTGTTTTATGCTTGCCTATTTACAGGCTGTCTAAATACTATATTAGCGTGTCAATGAAGCAGTCTCTCCCCACCACTACGACTTTCAATGCTGCCTGCGAGTTTTTTTTAAAAGCAAAAATAGGTCACAAGTTGAATTTCTCACTAACTTTTCACTTACTACCCTTCCAAATTCAATTTTCTTTGAATCAAGCCTCATGTCAAACTGCTCTAGAAAAAAAGTAGACTAATTTACTAATTTCAGCAAATAACAATAATAAAAAAGGATATTATCCAATGTGACATCTGAAATTTGAGCAAAAATTCTCATCAATGGCAAATATATATATCATACGTACATATATACACCAGTCTCTGTATGGTATAAATAAAGAACAAAGAACAAAGAACAACACAGCACACAAAACAGGCCCTTCGGTCCAACAAGCCCATGCTTCCATTTTAACATTGTGAATGCCCTCTTCTATCTATGACCTTTGTCTACGCCTATTGGACTCCACAATAAAGGAATTATAACCAGATTGAGAGACGCCTAATTTAGGGGCAATTTCTTAACACCAATCAGCTTAAGAGCACATTTTTGGGGTGTGGGAGTAAACCAGAGCACCTGGAGAAAACACACGCAAGCACGGGGAGAATATGCAAACTCCCACAGACACTGACACTCCCACAGACTCCCAAATCCATGTGTCTGCACGGCAAACAGAGATAATCACTGAGCTGTCATGTTGCCCGTCAGATGGTCCAGTTTAAGCGTACACTAACAACATGAAGCACTAGGCAACTCTCGAAGCAACATCCAAGAGCAGCCCTCGCATGACCCACCGCGTGTGTCCCTTGTTGGGCAACAAGATGGACTGAATCACCTGTGGATTAAAAAGAGACTTCAACCAACAGACATTAAACAGACATTCGTGGAATCCCCAGAAACTCAAACGTAAGATAAGTGAGCCATAAAATATGTTGGACAGTCCATAGGAATCAACTGATTTCTAGGAACATCTAAAGCTCTTGATTCTTATTTAGAACAATCTTTTATAGCCTTCCATCTGTAGTCCACTCATGTGCCTATCTAAGTAAGCCTTAAACAACTCTAGCGTGCCTGCCTCCACCACTCCACTCAGCAGCGCATTCCAGGCCCCCCACAAACGTGTGTGAAAAACCTCCCTCTAACATCTGAATTATATCTTGCCCCTCTAACTCTAAGCCTGTGGCCCTTCATATTCAAACTGGGAAAAAGCTTACCACTGTTCACTCTATCTATACCCTTCATAATCTTATACACCTCTATTAGATCTTCATTCATTCTCCGCCTTTCTAAGGAGAACAGCCTCAATTTGCCCAATCTCTCCTCATAGCTCAGTTCTTCCATACCATGCAGCATCCTGGTAAACCTCCTCTGCATTCTCTCCAGGGTCTCCATGCCCTTCCGGTAGTAAGGCGACCAGAACTGGACGCAGTACTCCAAATGCAGTCTAACCAACGTTCTATACAACTGCAACATTAGACACAGCTTTTATACTCAATACCCCTTCCTATAAAGGCAAGTACACCATAAGCTGCTTTCGCCACCTTCTCCAGCTGTACTGCCACTTTCAAGGACTTGTGTACTTGCACCCCTAGGTCCCTCTGCGTTTCTATACTCTTAATAGTCCTACCATTTATCATAACTCCCCCCTACTTTATTTCTTCCAAAATGCATCACCTCGCATTTATCTGGAGTAAATTCCATCTGCCATTTCTCTGCCCAATATCGCAGCCCATCTATATCCTGCTGTATTGCCTGACACTGCTTCTCACTGTCCGCAAGTCCAGACATCTTCGATTCATCTGCAAACTTGCTGATTACACCAGTTACTCCCTCTTCCAAGTCATTTATGTATATTACAAATAGCAAAGGTCCCAGTACCAGGTCCCAGGTGTCCTGCAGGACACCACTAGTCACAGACCTACAGTTAGAAAAAGACCCTTCCACTACTACTCTTTGTCTCCTGTTACCAAGCCAGTTCTCAATCCATCTAGACACCTGTCCTTCTATTCTATAAGCCTTAACTTTTCCCACCAACCTACTATGAGGGACTTTGTCAAACATCTTATTGAAATCCATATAGACAATATTCACAGCTCGTCGTTTCTGTCACCTCCTCAAAAAAAATTCTACCACATTCATAAGGCATAACCTTCCCTTTACAAAGCCATGTTGCCTATCACTAATCAGATTGTCATGCTCTAAATGCACATACCTCTCCATGAACCTCCAACAACTTAAGAATCCTAAGTTGTTGAATCCTCTCCAACAACTTCCCTTCCACTGACGTCAAATTCACCGGTCTATAATTACCCAGGTTATCCCTACTACCCTTTTTAAACAATGGTACCACATTTGCTATCCTCCAGTCCTCTGAGACCTCTCCTGGGTCCAAAAAGAGACAAAGATTTGTGTCAGAGGCCCAGCAATTTCATCTGTTGCCTCCCTAAGCAGTCAAGGATAAATGCCATCAGGCCACGGAGATTTATCAGTTTTAATACTACCTAAAAACCCTAACACTGCCTCCCTTGTAATGGATATTTCCTCCAATGGGTCTATAACTCCCTCCAAGACACGATCAGACAAGAAGTCCCTCTCCTTCGTGAGTACTGATGCAAAGTATTCATTCAGGATCTCCCCCATTCCCTGAGGCTCCCAGCATAGTTCTCCTCCTCTGTCCCTAAGAGGACCGATTTTTTTCTCTAACCACCCTTTTATTCCTAACATACGAGTAAAATATCTTCGGATTTTCCTTAATCCTATCTGCCAAGACCATTTCGTGCCCCATTTTCGCCCTAACTCCCTGTTTGAGTTCCCTCCTACTCTCTCTGTATTCCTCCAAAGCTCTCTCCGTTCCCAGTTGCTTTGACCTAACATACACCTCTCTGTTCTTCCTGACCAAGTCCTCAATATCCCTAGTTATCCACGGCTCTTTAATCCTACTTTTCCCATCCTTCCTCTTAACAGGCACATGTCTGTTCTGCAACCTTATCAGTTGTCCCTTAAAAGACTCCCACATGCCAAACATGGACTTACCCTGAAACAACCTCTCCCAATCAGTGGCTATAAGTTCCTGCCTAATCCAGCTATAGCTAGCCTTCCCCCGATTTAGCTCCCTGACCCAATCCCTCAGACGCTGCAGCTCCAAACACTTAACACAGATGTGGACTTTCGGGAGACAATTTGTCCCTAAATATTGGCATATAAAATATACATTGATTCAACTTCATGAGAGCACACAATAAATATTTTCAAAAATTGAGGATACCTTCTTCTTTTGCCTCCACTATTTGTTGCAGGTTTTGGTGTATGTGTTGATACAATCTGGCAATGAACAGTCCCAAGCAGTAACATTAGCCAGATAGACCCAAATACTTCAGTGTATGGTACACTAGGCGTAACTTCGGCTGTGCAAAACAACACTATTGCTGTAACTATAAACAAAAGGATTAATTAGACCATCTATTTGGAAAGTTTTAACTCCAATAGTCCGTAACATTTACACATTTTATTCAAAAAATGTATCAAAATAAAATTGCAGAGTTAACATTTCATAAAAATGGATAACTTTTTATGAGATTATTTCTTGATCAAGATAAGGCACAAAACATTGAAGGGAACATGGTAACATGGTTAGCAAGTTAGCTGAGCTACAGGAGGGGTGAAAACTAGATAATTTCACTGACAGAAGTGTTTAATCTGCTGAACCCATAATTTTCTGTTTTGCTTCAGATTTCCAGCATCCACAATATTTTGCTTCTATGTCTAAATAGACTAGTTTACTCATTAGTTTTGACTTGTGTGAATGATTCAGTGTCATTGCAAACAGTTAAAGAAATTGGATTTTATTAGACTTCATATTTTTTGCATAAAATCCAGCACCTCCCTCAACATTACATAGGAACAAGGGAGATCATTCAGTCCATTTAGCCTGTTCAATTAGTTTGTCACTGATATGTACCCCTATCCCATTTAGTCATCTTGGATGTGCAATTCATTGATAAATGAAACAGTGTTTGCTGCATACACGGATTTTAAAAGGACATTTGATAAGGTGTTGCATAGCTTTGTTGATAAAAGATAAGCAGTACATCTGAGAGAAATGTTCAAAATTATAAGATGTTTTGAACAGATACACTGGAAAGAACGGTTTCCACTAGTCAGCAAGTCAGTAACTGGAGGACACAGGTCCAATGAGCCAAATGGTCTGCATCGTATCATTCTATGACAAAATTTAAGATCACTGCCTAAATGAAAAAAGGTTAGGACAGTAGTGGGCAACCTGCGACCTAAGGGCCACATGTGGCCCATGAGGGTTTTCCGAGTGTGGCCCACAAGACATTTTGTTGATTGTTTCCACTTGCATGGTTGCCACAATTTGCTGATTTGTTTCTGCGCAGTTTTTTACCTAGCAGTTGTTGTTCGTCCATTATCATCGATGAAGACCTCAACACCATTAGTCATTTTGAGGATGGTTGCTGTGTGTCCAAAGATGACTGATCAGGCCAATTCAGGCACTGAATGTCCTGGCACATATTGGACAGATTTGTGTAGACACTATAGCTGTTGTGCTGGTGGCTCTGAACTTGTGCAGCTTGCGCCTAAGTTGTGCTTCAACAATACACCTTGCTTCATGAGCTTGACAGCTTTTATGGATGAGAGTGGTTTTGTGTCAGCATTTCCCAGATGGTTGTGTCAATGTCAAGCAATGTCTTTGAAACATTTCTTCGATCCTCCATTCGAGCATCTTCCAGCAGAGAGTTCCCCAAAAAGAAGCTGCTCAGGTATCTGCTCATCTGACATACAGATGACAGACCCATCGGGTCTGCGCTCTCATCAGCGGCGTGTGGAATAACGGTAGACTTGCTCTAGAGATAACTTCAGTGTCTGGTATTTTGTCTCGCCAACAGGTGAATAATATTCTGCGAAGACAAGTCATGTGGAAATGATTGAGCTGTCTTGCACGCCTTCGATACACAGTCCATGTTTCACAGGCGTACAGGAGGATAGTGAGTGCCGCGGCACTGAAGACCTTCAGTTTTGTTGCTGGACTGATTCCTCGACGTTCCCATACAGTGGAGCGCAGTCTACCGAAAGCAGAACCTGTCTTTGCTATTCTGCAATTCTGTATCAATAGTCACTGCTTGGGAGAGGATGCTACCAAGATAAGTGAACTGATCCACTGCCTGTAGTTTCTGCCCTTTGACTGTGATTATGGGTTCTGTGTACAGTGCATGAAGAGCAGGCTGGTGCATGACTTTGGTCTTTTTAATGTTGATAGTGAGTCCAAAATTTTCACAAGCCGTTGAAAATTTGTCCATACGACTTGCTTCTCTGGCTCTGAGCCAGTATACAGGGCACAGTCATAGGCAAAGAGGAAATCTCTCAGAACAGTCTCTTTCACTTTGGTAATAGCTTGAAGTCTCCTCAGGTTGAAGAGTTTCCCACCCACTCTGTACTTGAGGCTGATTCCAGCAACACTGTCCTGGAAGACATCACTCAGCATGGCAGTAAACATCATGCTGAACAGTGTGGGTGCAAGCGCACAGCCCTGTCTGATGCCACTGGTGACTGGGAATGCTTCAGAGGATTCTCCGCCATCCACTACTCTGATCATGGAACTGGCGTACCATATGAATGAATTTGGGAGGGCAGCCGAACTTTGACACGATCCTCCACAGGCCTTGTTGGCTTACAATGTCGAAGGCTTTGCAAAGTCAACAAAGGTTGTGTAGAGCTTGCGATTCTGCTCCTGACACTTGTCCTGAAGTTGGCACACAGCAAAAGTCATATTAGTAGTCGCACGACCTTTGCGGAAGCCACACTGACTCTGAAAGCAGGCCCAGCTCCAGATGAGTGACCAGACGATTTAGCAGAATTCTTGCAAGGGTTTTTCCTGTGATGGAGAGAAACAAGATTCCTCGGTGGTTGTTGCATAGTTGCCAATTACCCTTCTTCTTGTAGAGGTGTACAATGGAAGCATCTTTAAGCTCCTGAGGAATGAATCCTTGCTTCCAAAAAGGACTGGAACAACTCAGTGAGCTTCTCGATAAGTGTAGGACCAGCAGCTTTATAGATCTCTGTGGGTATGGCATCTGCCCCTGGGGCTTTGCCAATGGATAGCTGGTTGACAGCTTTCATGACTTCAGCTACTACCAGAGGATCATCCATGGTGCTGTTGATATCAACCTGGGAATCGTGTCTCTTGGCTCATTGTTAATAGATATTGGTAAATTGAGAATGGCTTCAAAGCGTTCAGCCCATCTCTGCAGGATCTGATCTTTCTCAGGAATGAGAGTTGTACCATCTGTACTCAGGAAGGGGGAACTCCCAAGAGACAGTCTAGAGAGTGTTGAGGGCTTCATAGAATCATTTCAAGTCATTTCTGTCAGCATATTGCTGTATTTCATCTGCCTTGGTGCTCAGCTAGGCATCCTGCATTTTACACAGTTTATTCTGGACTATCCTGCGAGCACTGGTAAAAGCATTTTTCTTGGCAGCTGAAGATGGGTTGTTCTGACAGGCCAGATGAAGACAGTGCTTTTCAACAAGTATCTCCTCATCATTCTCATCGAGCCAATCATGCTGCTTGCTGGTAGACGGTTCAAGTATCTTCAGTACCCCTGAAGCATTCCCAATCATCCTCAGCAAGCTTGATTTCTAAGTCTTCAATCAATGCTGAAGCTATGCTGGAGTTCTTTACCTTGGCCGCATTAATTCTTTTCATGACCCTGCTTCCTTGTGATCTGATGCAGAGCCTCATTTTGGAGGCAATGAGCTTGTGATCTGTCCAGTAGTCAGCACCACACATGGCCTTGGTAAGTCTGACATCCTGCCTGTCTTTTCTCTTGACAATGATATAGTCGATAAGATGCCAATGCTTAGAGCGGGGCGGTGCATCCAGGATGTCTTGTTACGGGTAGGCAGATGGAAGGTTGTGTTGATGATGAGGAGATCGTGTGCTGCACAGATCTTCAGTAAGAGTATACCATTATTGTTACACTTGCCCACTGCATGCGTCCCAATGACTCCCTGCCAGATTGCAGGGTCACACCCTACTCTTGCATTGAAATCGCCAAGCAAGATCAGTTTGTCGGTACTGCTCGCTGCTGATAGTAGAGCATCTAGTTCTTCGTAGAATTTGTCTTCATCTCGTCCAGATTGCTCATTGTAGAGGCACAGGCACTGATCAGGTGGCTTGACCTCTGTTCTGTAGCAGAAACTATAATATCACAAGCTGGTTGTTCACAGTCTTGGGTAGACTATCAAGTTTCTGAACAAGGTGACTCCTGATGGCAAATCCAACTCCAGCATCACGATGCTCATCGCTGGCACGACTGCTCCAGAAAAAGTGTATCCACCTCCAGTTTCAGTCAACTGACCTATGTTAGCAAGACAAGTTTCGCTCAGAGCTGCAATGTCAATGTTGTATCTTGCAAGCTCTCTGACAATTAAGACTGTTCTCTCTGATCTGTCTACTGCAAGGTTGTCCAAAAGCATGTGCACGTTCCAAGTACCAATAGTGAGTGGTGTCACCTTGTGTTTTATTTTGTTTGTTCGACTGCAACTTGGCATTCTTGCCAGCCACGGTAAACTGGCCAGGGTGTAGTGAAGCAGGCAATGTTTAGGGCACCTTTTCTAGCCCCTTCCTCATTCTATGGAGGTGCGCAATGCATTCCTGAGGAGGACTGCTCAGTCACCCAGGTAGACGGTGAGTTCCACTGCTGATTTGGTCAGCAGAAAACGACCATTTGACCTGGGCTGCCTGCGTGCAGGTCTGTGACTGCAGCTCCCAGTGTATCCATCTTCGTTGTTTGCCCATTGCCACAGGACTTCAAGGGTTGAACAGGACACTGACGATCATGATGATGATGATGATTGTGTCGAAACTAGTGCTTGATTTGGATTAAAGTAAGGGAGAGTTGTGCAGCGTCAGCCTCACTCTCTCTTCTCAATTCCTATCTGGATCCAGTGGAAAGACAAGAGTCAAGACAGCTGGAGGTGGGACTAGGCACAGTGGATGACCAGGACGCCTTCTATGTCTTGTCCTGCTCTTTGCGTTTCACAATGTTGAACCTTCCATTGGTCTCGCCTGCTCAATCCTACAGACTCTGTCTTCACATCTTGGGACAGACATCTCCTATCTCACTGAGGGTTGAGACCCGCCGGCTACTCTCACCTAGTTTAGTCGGCTTCTCGAGGCTGTCGCCAGGGGTGTGGCTGCTGTCGCATGCAAACAGCTATGGGGTGCCACAGGTGAGAGCTGAATGCTAGGTGGGGGCAAAAGATGGACAAACCGCCCTGAAATTATGCAACCTAGCAGTATAACTAGAGTGAAACACACATAACACAAGGACAAGTGAAATGAGGTGCCTGCTAATTGAAGACAACATTGACAATGAAAGCCATGCATTCCTTGTGTCTTAAGTGTAAATATTTATTTACCATTTGAAGTTGATGATAGTTCTATTCAAATACAAATGATTAAGGAATTTCTATAACTTGTTCTGAAATATTCAGCTTGTATTAAATGTATTTAATCTTGCTCGTGGGTCATCATGAATGAATAGGCTGATTTCAATCTTGTGGCCCACTGAGATGAAGGAGGGTCACTCTTGCAGCCCACTCACCAGCCAAGGTTACCCATCTCTGGGTTAGCAGTATATTTCTGTTGGTTGTTTGGACACAGAAAACCTTATTAGAGAGCAGAATCTACAATATATTTCAGTGAATAAAGTAATGAAAAACAAAATGTAATCAAGCATGAGAACAGCAGAGAAATTGGACTAAGTTGTGCTTTTGAAAAACTTGCACAAGCGAAATAGGACAAATTATTCCCTTTTGTGCTCTAACATTCTATAAATTCCACAAATTGGTTTATTTATCAATATCCTCAAAATGAGAATGCTATGTTGGAAGGCGATACTCCACTGGCAAAACAGCACAAGTGAGGTTTCTATTATGGAAGGTTTTTTTAAGCACCGACAGGAACAAACTGAAGGGATTGCTCCTGTACCTGTAACAAAAGAACTTGAGTAATGCCTGTTTCTGCCATATAAGGAATCTAGTGCTGCCATTCAGCAGAGAAAACAGGCCAAATAAAACATGAGAAAGCGAGCCAATCCTAAGCAGGTTCTCAGCCAGCCCTTGTTGAATGTATGCTACTGCAGGATAGCAACAGTTCACAAGAACATCTTAATGTTGCATTCCTTTCTACTTTGGGGCTTTAGTCTCTTATACAGCAAAGACCAAAACAATAGGTAGCCACAACACGTGTTGCTTAACCATCAAGTCAGTTTATCAAGATAGGTGTTGCTTCATCACAGTCGAAGATGGAAGAGGGATAGAAGCCTAATGTGCCTCTGGAGATAGCTCAACACATCATATGACTAATCACACAGAGATGCATTTCTTTGCAGTACATAACATTCTTACATAATGATATGCAATATATTCCAAGCTTTCATAATGAACTAAAGCTTTGTACTTACTTTGTGTAAATTTGAAATAAATATATTTCCATCCCAGTGCAAAAAACAAAGTTGTGTTCTTGTGCTAAGAATACTGAAAGCTCCATTACCTCAGCAAAATGTTCCTACATATTGATTGGTTATAGAGTAGAAGTTATGTCTCACCTTGAAGGAGGTATAAAATAAGTAGCCATGAAAAGATGCATTTTGAGGTCACTTGTATCCACCATCTGAAGAAGAATGGAAAAAACACAACTCTCACAATTCCTTTCCTAGTTAATGAAGTCCATGGACTTTCAGGTTTTGCTTTAGCAAAAGCAGATCCTATGAGTTCAAAAGAAAAATAGATGTCTTTTTAAACAAGTTGGCAAAAGAAAATCACTATGTAAATCCTTCAAAATTGTACATGTAAATTTGTGACAATTAATTGTACTATCTTGGAAAACATGTCTTTTGCATCCTGCAATGGACTGCTGTTCTTTATGATGTGCCTTCTCGCTGCTATGGGAGCCTTCCAACACCAAAATCTCTTCTTTGTAAGAGAATATTTGTTCAGCATGCAGCACACAACTTTAACTGTAGTCAAAATAGACTGCAGATGATATGCAGATCAATTCATACATCTTCAATGTGCCAGTGATGCTGCACTATTACTCTAGTACAGGAATGAATCATACTGTGCAATTATTTACAGTGTGTTAGGACAACACACTAGTGTCAAATCAGCCACATTTGTAAAGGACAGACTAGGTCTTCTAGCTACCACCTCAAATCTGGATCCTAGTGCACAACAAACTGCTTTAAAATCATAGAATCCCTACAGTGCAAAAGGATGCCATTCAATCCACCAAGTCTGCACCGACCATATTCCCACCCAGGTTCTATTCCCATAACCCCATGTATTTATCCTGCTAATTCCTCTTATAATAGAATCAGTTAAGCATAACCAATGTAACCCACACATCTTTCGGGCTGAGCGAGGAAACTGAAGCACCCAAAGGAAACCCACGCAGACACAGGAAGAATATGCAAACACCATGCAGATAGTGACACAAGATTGGAATTGAGTCCAAGTGTCTGGTCCTGTGAGGCAGCAGTGCTAACTACTGTGCCACTATGCTGCCCCAAAATGAAGGTATTATCACAGCTCCCAGGAAAGTGGGCATTCATTTGCATAATAGGATGCTGTTCGTCAGGAACAAGATATAAAAAGATTTTGGTGTTTGATTTTGAAGTACATAGTGACAGTGTGCAAGGGAACATATGCGCCAGATGATGCAACTGTGACTCCTATGAGAATCCTTACACTCAAAAATTTCAATACTTACTCTTCCTGCTGCTCAATGTCCATGGGAATTGAGATTAAAATATCTACTCTAAACAACAACACATTTGTGACAAAATTGCCATTGTGTACAAAAGATTGCAAAATATTAATAATGTAGGCCCATCTCGAACACATGACTCAGTGATGGCCTCCTTCATAAAACAGAACTTAGAGACACTACCTTTCTAACAAATGCCAGCCTGGGCTTGACTGCCTGTATATTCATCACATTAGTGTACATTTGGTGCAACTGGACATCCCCCCTCCTCTTCTTCCAAAGAGCAAATACAAGAAAATTCCCCTAATGCGAAATGGGGAAAATTTAGATCTACAAAAAACACGAAGGCAGATATCACTGCTGTTAACAACAAGAAAATCTTCTAAATATGATTAGAATTTTTAAACTGATGTCATTTCTCATGTTTTTTTCCAGGTAAAAGAAGAACCAGCAGAAATGAAATAGGAATGATGGAAAACAGAGTATATGGTCTCGCACCTTCTCTTACCTTATTTGCAAGGAACTGCTCCAAAATGGACAGTGATCCTTTGTAGCAAACATGAAGCTCAAAATGAGATAGGTGAAAAATTGGATGAAGATTTAAAGTGAATAAAGCTCAACCAAATGTATGGATCAAATACAGCCAACTAACATGTATAAATGAGGCGGATTTGGGAAAACGAAGACTAGATTGTTTCAATACAAGAAGAACAATTTCACCATGTTTCAGGTATAAATTAGGGGAATTTTAAAATTAATAAAGACTTTAAGATGTTTTAAATTTTCACCACTAAATAAACATTCACTTATGAACAAGAAAAGAAAATTTACACTGGTGGCTGAAAACAAAAATACCTGAAATCTTTTTGATAGGAAATCATGTAATTATAGAACTTTTCTGATGTGCAGTAAATGCAAATACTTCTAGACCACTTCAAATGAGATGAAATTAATAGTGTTCAAGTGGGTAGAAATATTAGTTTTCTCTATTACTGTCTATTACCATCAAGACCGTGGGCCAATGCATTATATCTAATCGCCAAAGTGACCTTGGCATTTCAGGATTCAGTACCATTAACGCGAGTATATCAGGATGCTGTTCATACCAACAGAAGAACATGATGTATATTGCACATGCAATGGTGAGGCAGAGGACTACAGCAGTGTTTTTCAAACTATTTTCCAATGTGGCCAATTTTAATTTGCCACTGTCTTCTCAAGGACAATTAGGATAACAAATGTTAGTCTTGCCAGCAATGCCCAGATGTCTTGTCCAAAGATCTGCCTAGTAGCAAGAGTAATAAAAATTTAAAAGGCCTGAAAAGTAGAAATCTTCCTATCAACATAATACAGTAAGAACTCTCACAACAGAAGGTGAAAGTCCAACAGACTTATTTGATAGCAAAAGCCACTAGCTTTCAAAGCATTGCTCCTTTATCAGGAGAATGGGATTTCAGTTCACAAACAGGGCATACAAAGACACAAACTCAATTTACAAAATAGTGGTTGGAATACGAATCTTTATAGGTAATCAAGTCTTAAAAGGTACAGATAATGTGAGCGAGTACCCCAGTCCAATGCCAGCATCTCCACATCATAGCAACATAACAGTCAGTGTTTCCAGGACAGACAAGCTTCAAGTGATCAGACATGAGAGTATCTAAAGGTGATCAGGTGTGAATTTGTCTAATAGAAATAGACTACTTAGTAGAAATGTTAAGTTCTCCAAACAGAAACAGCTTCCTAAAGTGACTGACTGATTTCAGCACTATAGAAATGCTATGATCCACAAAAGGAAAGAATTCAAGATATGTAGATAGCTGCCTTACGAGTTTGAAATAACAAAAGGGGCAATCGTATAATTGTTATTCCCCTCAGAAGCAGAGAGGTCGGTCCACACCTTACAGTCAGAAGTCAACCCAGCATTCACAGCCAGAAGGCTAGGGCCCATTTCAGAGCTAAAGAATCCTGGAACTTTTTTTTATTTCAGTAAGAATTTAGCAACACTAATTATTAATCCAACCGATTTATTTGATAGTAAAAAAAGTGTTGAAAGCTCGCTTTTTTACTATCAAATAAATCGGTTGGATTAATAATTGGTGTTGCTAAATTCTTACTGAGTTCTTACCACCCCAATCCAACGCCGGCATCTTTACATCATGACTTCTTTTATTTCTCAGAGATATTATGGTGCTGTATTTAGAGTCTTAGAGCCAAGACATTGCGGGAAACCTTTGTAAAGATAGTTCAAAATCTTTACTAATCAGTAAAGGCATTTCTCAGACTTGATCAGTCCGATATAATGTGGTAACCATAAGCTGGATTTCATTTAAGAGATGGAAGTCTTAGTGAGTTCAAGGATCGGAAATATATTTTGGAACAACGGGTAATTTCTTCATAAGTGCATGAATTACTAATATGCACAGTTTAAGTGTCTTTTCCGTTGTGTATTTGTCTTTTAAGTTAATAAATATTTAATAATTATTATACAATAACTAGACTGGTTATTCACTAGAGTTTTAGACAACTCCTCACAATATTCCAAAACAGGAACAGATGTTTCAAGTTGGGTTTGTGACAATATGAAAGAAAACATTAAAAATCTCTTTAAATATAACATGATTCCTGACAACAGCAAAAAACAATAAAGCAGTATTGTAACACTCAGAATATAATTAAAGCATGTGTGCTAATAGATCAACATATAATAATACATCATATGAAAATTATGTTTTTAAAAATCTACATACTTTGTAAAAATATTAGAGTATTTTATGTACTCTTGTAGGTTTCAATCAAGTTCTGTATATCCATTGGTGACAGAAGACTTAGTGAAGCCCCTCTCACAGCAAACACTCACAACACAAACTGCAATTAACCCGTCTTCCCCACAGCAAACACCTACACAGGCTCCTTGTCCCAACTCTCCTTCCCCAATTCACGATGTGGCAACCCCTTTACCCAACTCCACTCCCCACAACTCACTCAGCATCCCATTTTCCCAACCACCTTCCTGCATACCCAGCTTGCTAAACCACACCAAATCTCAAGTCCTGCTGCTCCCTCATCCTTCAACTACCTGCCAAACCCCATGGGTCAGCCAAGTGGCTATTAGCATAGCATGCCCTCCCAGTGGAGTGAGTAGTGGCTTCTATACGCCTGCTCTCAGCCTCGTCATTGGCAGAGATTTTCCAAACTTTGAGTCTCTCTCTCTGTCTCTCCTTGACTTTGACCACATTGGAAGTAGCAGTAACAGAGAAAGGCAAAGGTTGGGAAAAACAATTTTAGAAGGTGGCATTCTAGCATCCAAATGTCAGAATTTCACAAATGGCCAAAATTTCTCATCCCTGACAAGTCCTGACTTGTATGCTTATAGACAGCTTATTAATGCTGAACTGCCAAATGTTAGTGCTAACCAAGACATAGATATGAATCTGCAAATTTTTTTTCCATTTTAGTCCATAGTTCTAGCAGCTTTGTCAGCAACAAATGACCAACTTCTGGGGTAAGGTAACTTTGTTCCTCTGCGTTCAAGAAAACAGTTTTTAGACATAACCAGGGACTTAGGGTTTCCTTTGCATTTGCATCCAGCTACAACTGTAATCTGGACACAAACCCAATTATTTGCCTCAAAAGATCACAATTATAGATATACTGAATAGCTAGAAACGGTTCAAATCCCGCCCCCCTGCAAAATAATGACTGCCTACCAAATTGGCAAAAATTGTAAAGCTTTTCACAAGAATAAAGAAGAAGTAGGGACAGGAAAAGATCTGTTAACACCACCATTCAATACAATCATGGTTGATTTTCAGTTCCGACACCAACTTTCCTATTCCCCATATCCCTTAATTTCTGGACAGAACAAAAATCTGCCTACCTCACCTTTAAATCTATTTAATGATGGTGGAGAATTCCAAATATTCATAACCTTTTGAATAAACAAATTTCTCTTTATTTAAGTCCGAAACAAATCGATCCCTTATCCTGAGGGTGCAACCCAGCTTCTAGATTCCCCAGCTAGGGAACACAATGTCTCAGTATCTAGTCCATGAATGTTTCAACGAGATCATCTCTCATTCTTTTAAATTCCAGAGAATACAGACTGAACTTATTCAGCTTCTCATTTTTGGACAACTCCCTCAGTAGAGGGAACAACTTAGTGAACCTTCACTATACTGCCTCCAATGCAAATATATCCTTCCTTAAATACAGAGATTAAAATTGCACATAGCATTCCAAGTGTAGTCTCATCAAAACCCTGAAACAATTATAGTTAGACTTCCTCCTTATATGCCAACCACCTTACAATAAAAGCCAATAGGCCATTTGCTTTCCTTACCGATTGTTGTACCTGTGTGTTAATTTTTGGTGTTTCTTTACGAGTACACCAACTTCACATTCTTAAACTTATAACTTATGTGCAGGAATGAGTTGAATTTCAAGACTCAATAAATAAATATACTGTTAAGTTTGGTGTTCCCTTAAGCCACCTTGAGTGGGAGATCTGAAACAAATTCCTTCAAAATCTGACCCAGGGCAATCTAACTAATGATGGCTATTTATCTGATCAGGAGATCAATTGTTAAAACCACCACAGATACAGTACAGTTTGTAATGCCTGTAGTGTTGTTGCCATTCTACACAAGATTTGCAAATTACTCTCAAACTCTTCAATTCTGCACACAAAAAACCCAGCCTGTTCTTGGATGTTGTCACAAAAAAATACCTAAATCAACCACACCTGACCAGCCAAATATTCCACCACCCATATACGTTAAAACAGAAACTCTGGCATATCTTGAACACTTGGCATATCTTGGCAGCCGCCTCCATCAAAAGGCCATCATTCAGGCTTATTTGTGTCACAAATAGGCTTACATTAACACTAATGAAGTTACAGTGAAAATCCCCTAGCCATCACCACAAAAAGAAATCCAACACAAGACGAACTACGCCAGCTCAGCCTTCTACAAACTACGGCAAATGCTTGATCCAAGGATCTCCACAATCAACAAAAGGTTAGGTGTACAAAGTAGTTGTTGTCACCACATTCCTGTACTATAGTGAGACCTGGACTGTGCATCAACAACACAAAAGCTTTAGAAAGAGTCCACCTGCAATACTTCTGCCAGATCCTCCGGAAGATTGTTAAGCAACCTCCTTCTTAAAAGCAGCTCCCCAAGCATTCAGGCAGAAGTCCTTCAAAAGCAATTACACTGTGGCCAAATAGCATCTCATCTGGCCAGGTCCTGTTTTCTCAACTCTCAAATGACCAACATTTCAGAGGAGGACAAAAAACACTTGAAAGACACTCTGAAATTCTCCTTGAAGTGTGGCAACATTGACATTAATGACTAAGAACAGCATGCTAGTAATCACTCAAAATGGTGACAATTTGTTCCTCAAGCATGTCCAAACACCATAATAATGAGGCACAGCAATGATAGAAAAAGAAAAGTAAAGGAAGTAAACCCTGAACTCCAAATGTCATTTTCTCCTGCCCTATGTGCCCATAGATCTGCAAATCAAAAGTATCTGTTCAGTCAGATAAAGACCCACAGGAAGAACCTGCGAATTTGAATAGATATCATCCTCGAATTGAGAGACAGCCAGTTTCCTTAAGCCCCTGTTCTTTCTGTGAGTTCTGCCCATATCCAAATGAAAGTAACACTGGATACATTTTCAGGTCCAACTTTTGAGTTGTGCCGAGTTATATGTTTTGTAAATTAACAGATTTCAAAAAAGGCATATTTACCCCTTACAAGATCGACATCAATGAGGTCTGGCTTTACATGGCCAGTTTTCTTTGGTTTGTTCTTCATGCCCTATGGGAAAGAAACACAAAAGCTAGTAAAATAACATTTCCTATTTTAATCTGCATATAACAAGTGTGATCAGAAAACAAAAACACATTCAATGCAGATCCAAACATACTGTTGCCATTTCAACTGTCCAAAGCAGGACACTACAGGCATGTAAAATTGATTCTCATTCAAGTGTTAAATCTAACGGGATTAATTGTGTTTATAATATTTTTGCACCATATTGCAAGCACTACGCATGGCAAGTATAAATTGCTTGGCTGTTCCTTGGTGGAGTCAGCATTAGGGTGGGGAAGTGATTATTTGTTGAATATCTGAGGTGAATGTCATTTGTAGACCAGCTTCATAAACATACAATTGACAGACATTAACCCTTAACCAGCGTGTAAAGAGGGTACTTAGCTATTGTTTACCTTGATGAATGAAAATTCTTTTGTACAAATGATCCCATTATTTTTGGAGATAACTCCTCCATACCCACCAGTTTTAACTACTTCAATCTCACGTAAAATAATGGAAATCAGACGTAAACTTGACCTTTATCTGTAAAACAGGTACTTAAATAACGGTAGTTAACGTAGCTCGTGCTTGACCAAGCCGTTTGACTTTGCTGAAGAAATTACAATGCATATAGATTCTGATGAATCTTATAACATAGATGGTAAAGACAAGCAGAAACTGATAAGTCTGACAAAGTCTCGCATGAACTCAACGCATTAGGAGTTTAAGGTAAAGTTTGAGGTAATGGATAAAATATTAGTTGAAGAGGTAGAGTGATACAGTATAATGAAGTTACAGTCTCAAGTTTAATCCTGTAACTTGGTAATAAGGTTTTGTGGTCCAAAACAAAGTCAGATTCTTAACGAAAATGACTTTAAGATGCAAAAGCAGGAAACCTGCCTCAATTTTCATCTCCAGCCATTTTTAGCAGTTTGGGAAAAGGGACAGGCTGAGAACTGACACACTGCATTTTAGGAACTGCCAGCACCATTACAAAAGTGAACATGAGAACTTCTGTGACTTTTGAGGCATTTTGTTTAAGCCACTTTTAAGGTCAGGAAGCACTTCGAAATCACATATGCAGTGTGGAGGTATGAACCATGGATTGAAGACAAGCTGCGGATGGTGGTGGTGGTGGTGGTGGTGGTGGGGGGGGGGGGGGGGGGAATCTTATTATCATGCCCTACTGGATGATGAGCGGGACAAGCCAGTAAGATCACGGGAGAGCAAAGAAATCAGGTTGTTGCGTGATTTCTCATCTCGCGTGATCTTACATGCGCCAGATATCAGCGCGGTCAGCTTCAGCCATTTCTGACACAACACTAAATAAATTATTCAAATTTAATTTAAATCTAATTTACAGGGCATTAGCAACCCCATGAATCAATTGGCAGGCTTGTATGGCCTGACCGGGGGACGCTCTCTCCAGCGAGAATCACAGCTGGTCCCGGGCAATGTGGCCCAGAGGTGGCCTTTCCAGTAGACCTGAAAGCCACAGAAACTCCCCAAAGGAGATCAATGGCAAAGGGGTGGTGCATCTTGGACAGTGCCAACCTGGCATAGCCAGCTAGGTGGGCACCACCAAGGGAGCAGAGACCACTGCATACTTTGCAGGTGCTATTGACGATGGGGAGCACTGCTGCCCGCCACTTTGCATAGCATTCAATAGGGGGCTAGTGATCAGCGTCAGGACCCGACAATAGCTCAGGAAAGCGGGTAAACTGTGTTTAGGCCACGGAGGCCAGCTGAAAGCAGCAGAGGTTGAATTATAGGTCTCTTTGCTGTTCAGAGCAGACAGACTAGCACATGTGCAAAGGTGCCCACTGCTGCTATCAGCTGGATGATTTAAGCTTGTCCCCTTCCGCTCAAAAAGATAGAAATCAGTTTTCAGGGGGTTTTTTTATGCGGAGTCCATAGGATTATGACCAAGAAAGACAGATCCAAAATTCTATTTTAATGCTCATTCTGGACTTTGAATGGTTTTCATCAGATTGCCTCCAAAAAGTATAAAAGAGGAGTAAAAATGGTGCCGTTTCTGTTACAGTTTTATCATGAAATGATTTCGCCTGCATATGTTTAACAAAGTGAGCGATGACTTATGTTTTGATCATTTAATAATACAGTTGCCAAGTAGTTACTTTTGAAACTGATTAGACGTCAAATAAAAAACAGCATTGTAAATGTGGAAAGTCTTCAGATGCATTTGAACAGATTATTCATTGGATAACATGCAATTTTGAATGGTAGAATATTGAAAAGCCATACCATTGTGAGATCCAAAGCTAATTGAAGAACAAAGAACAAAACAGCACGGGAAACAGGCCATTGGGCCCAACGAGCCCGCGCCTCCACCCCGATGTTCCCACCTCTACCCATGATCCCTGTCCATGTTTATAGATCTATGGATTAAAAACCAAATTTGAGACAATTTAGGGAGAATTTGTTTTGCCAATTAGCCTAACAGCACATCTTTGGGATGTGGGAGGAAACCCACGCAAGCATGGGGAGAATGCACAAACTCCCACAGACACAGGCCCAAATCCATGTATCTGCACAGCACAGCAATAGTCACTGAGCTGTCGTGTTGCCATTCAAATGTTCCAGGTCAAGCGTACACTAACGACGTGAAGCACTAGGATACTCTCGAAAAAAAAAAATCCAAGAGCAGCCCTCTCACAACCCATCGCGTGTATGCCCTTGTTAGACAACAAGGTGGACCAAAGCACCTGTAGGATAAAAACAAGTACATCAATATCATCATCTATTTACACACTTCCCAGGGACTCCCAAGGCTCATGATCCCTATTTTAAACCAGTTTTCTGTGCCCCTCCATTCCCATTCTGTTCATTTGCCTAAGTATTTCTTAAATAACTCCAGAGTGCCTGCCTCCACCACTTTACTTGGCAGTGCATTCTATACCCCCACCACTGTGTGAAAAAACTCCCTCTAGCATCCAAATTATACCTTATCCCCCTCACCCTAAGCCCGTGACCCCTTGTGCTATTCGAGTCCATCCTAGGAAAAAGCTTAACCCTGTTTACTCTATCTATACCCCTCATAATCTTGTACACCTCAATTAGACCTCCTCTAAGTCTACGTCTTTCTAAGGAAAACAGTCCCAATCTGCCCAACCTCTCATATCAGGCAGCATCCTGGTAAACCTCCTCTGCACTCTCTCCAGAGTCTCCACGTCCTTCCGCTAGTAAGGCGACCAGAACAGGACGCAGTATTCCAAATGAGGTCTAACCAATGTTTTATACAACTGCAACATTAAAAACCAACTCTTGTACTCTATACCCCTTCCTAAAAAGGCTAACATACTATATGCTTTCTTCACAACCTTCTCCACTTGCTCTGCCACCTTCAGAGACTTGTGCACCTGCACCCCCAGGTCCCTCTGCATTTCTATACTCTTAACAGGTCTACTGTTTATCACATACCTCCTCGCTACATTCTTTCTCCCGAAATGCACCATCTCACATTTATCAGGATTGAATTCCATCTGCCATCTATCTGCCCAAGCCACCAGCCTATGTCCTGCTGCATCGCCTGACAATGCTCCTCACTGTCCGCAAGTCCAGCCATCTTTCTATCGTCTGCAAACTTGCTGATCACTCCACTTACTCCGTCTTCCAAGTCATTTAAATATACATTACAAATTGAAGAGGTCCCAATACCGAGCCCTGTGGCACACCACTAGTGGCCGACCTCCAGCTAGAAAAACACCCTTCCACTATTACTCTCTGTCTCCTATTACTAAGCCAGTTACTTATCCATCTAGCTACCTGTCCTTGTATCCCAGAGCCTTGACCTTCTCAACTAACCTCCCACGAGGGACTTTGACAAACACCTTACTGAAATCCATATAGACTACATCAACGGCTCACCCTTCATCCACCGTTTTTGTCACCTCCTCAAAAAATTCTATCAGATTCCTAAGGCACAACCTCCCCTTAACAAATCCATGCTGCGTATCTCTAATCAGATCTCAACACTCTAAGTGCCTATACATTCTATCTCTAAGAATCCCCTCCAACAGCTTCCCTAACACTGACGTCAAACTCACCAGCCTATAATTTCCACGGTTATCCTTGCTACCCTTTTTAAATAACGGTACAACATTAGCTATTCTTCAGTCCTCTGGGACCTCACCTGTGTCCAAAGAAGAAACAAAGATTTGTATCAGAGGCTCAGCAATTTCACCTCGCACCTTCCTAAGCAGTCTGGGATAAATGCCATCAGGCCCCAGAGATTTATCAGTTTTAATGCTACCTAGAAGCTTTAACACTTCCTCCCTCGGTATGGATATTTCCCTCAACTGGAACCTCAGAGACAGGAGCTGTCAACAAGCCCCTTTCCTTCGTGAATACTGACGCAAAGTATTCATTCAGGATCTCAGCCATTCCCTCGGGCTCTAAGCACAGTTCCCCTCCTCTGTCCCTAAGAGGTCCGATTTTTCCTCTAACCACCCTTTTATTCCTAACATAGGAGTAAAAAGCCTTTGGATTTTCCTTAATCTTATCTGCCAAAATCATTTCATGCCCCTTTTTGCCCTTCTAACTCCCAGTTTGAGCTCCCTCCTACTCTCTATATTCCTCCAACAGTCTCTCCGTTCTGCTTTGCTGTTTTGACCTAACATACACCTCTCTTTTCTTCCTAACTAAGTCCTCAATATCCCTAGTAATCCACGGCTCTCTAATCCTACCTTTCCCATCTTTCCTCTTAGCTGGCACATATCTATCTTGCAACATTTTCAGTATTCCCTTGAAAGAGTCCCAAATGCCTAGCATGGACTTACCCTCAAACAACCGTTCCCAATCAGTTTCCATAAGTTCCTGCCTAATCCAACCGCAGTTGGCCTTCCCCCAATTCAGCACCCTGTCCCTAGGGCAACAAGCATCCTTTTCCATCTGTATCCTAAAGTAGACAGAACTGTGGTCACTGTTAGCCACACGTTCCCCTACTACAACATCAACCACCTGCCCTGGCTCATTACTCACAACTAAATCCAATATAGCCCCTTCTCTAGTCGGGCTAGCCACATACTGCTCCAACGATCCTTCCAGTGCACATTTTACAAATTCTTGTCCATCCAAACCCCCAGCTCTAGGTACTTTGCAACCCACCCTAGGGAGATTAAAATCTCCCACTATAACAATTCTGTTCTTTCTGCATCTATCCAAAATATCTTTACATATGCCTTGTTCAACTACCCGCAGGCTGTTGGGTGGCCTATAATACATCCCTAGCATAGTAATTGTCCCCTTTCTATTCCTCATCTCCACCTACAGCGACTCCACTCCTAAATCCTCTGTATTGTCCTCCCTCTGCACCACCGTGATGCTCTCCTTAACTAACAACGCCACTCCTCCACCTCTTCTGGACCCTCCTCTGTCACGCCTGAAACACTTATACCCAGGAATGTTCAGTTGCCACTGCTCCCCTTCCTTTAACCATGTCTCCGTCAACGCAACCACATCCAAGTTCCTCGCAAACATTATTCTTTGAACTCTCTCTATTCATTCACCTTTGTGAATCAGATCGGCCAAATGCTTGGCTGTTTGAAAGCCTTTTAATCTGACCACTTCAGCATGAGCCCATCTCTATTTCAGTAGCAGGCACAACTCTAGGTCTCTACATCCACAGAGGAGGCAAAAAATTCTGTCTGTTGGGATTGATTCCAACTGCTGCTTCTCACCTCAAAAAGGAAGTTCTGGTCTTCAACTCAAATCTAATACAAGCTGATCACATTTTCAGATCATGATAACTTATGGTGGGAGTGAATTTGAAGAAGGCAACACAGAAATTTCAAAATGAATCCAAATGTGCAAGCACAAGGAACAAAAATGGTGGATGAAATGTAATACAAACAAATATAAAATATTGACAAAAGATCATTCTGACTTGAAACATTAGCTCTATTCTCTTTCCATAGATGCTGTCAAACCTGCTGAGATTTTGCAGCATTTTTGCTTTGTTTCAGATTTCGACATCCACAGTATTCTGCTTTTATAAATACTGATAGGGAATTAAAAATAAGTAGTACACGTGGTCTGTTATCAGTGTTCAAATAACAATGGATGACATTAGAAAAGATCCAGTACTGGTAATCTGACAAAGAATCTCCAACTAATGCTGAACAGAATTAACAAAGTTAATAGAATGTTAATAGAGCACATAAAGAAGTACACATAATCAAACTGCAAGTTCATCAGACTGCATCTCAAGTATAATTTCCAATTTTTGCCATTAAAACAGCAGAAGGAATGGAAGCACTGGTAGCAGTGCAGAGAAAAGCATGAGAATGATTATCTACTTCAGGCATTTTGATCATGAATGAAGTCTACAAAATCCTTAAATGGAAATATTGGAGAAGTTGTATGCATAAACAAAATTGTAAACAGTATGGGAAAGCTGGAAAATTATTTAAAGTTAAATTAGAGGAGTGGGACAAGGAAGTTGCAACTTTCTTATAATGAACAATAAATGAAATGGGCAGAAGCAGAAACCTAAGTCACATTAGAACTAATTAGTTGCTGCAACAAGAAGCTTCATGATCATTTCAGTTGAAGTAGCTGAAATGGACTTCCTTATCTGTAACTACCTAGTGTCAAGTCACCAAGGCTGGTGACCTAGCAAAAGTTGTACCTACACTTCAGTGAACAAGTTTTATGTTCACAACAGATGGTTTGAAATGCTTTTACGCATGTGGTGATTGCTTGTGAAAAATAATAAAAATTTTGGAAACAGCTGGCAATCTTTGCACTTGAAGGCAGCTATCCTGGTGTGAAATAGAAAGCGAAGGTTAGCAACGTCAATTGTTTCAGATCCACAAAATATAAACATAAATAGCAGATGATGGTCAAGCGGTAGTACACCTAAACTATTAATCAGAAATTCAGCTAATGTTCTTGGGATCCAGGTTTGAATACTACTACTACAGATGGTGGAATTTGAATTCAATAAAAAGAGTCTGGAATTAAGAATCTATTAAGTACTAAGAATGACCATTGTTGATTGTCAGAAAAATCCATCTGGTTCAGGAATGTCCTTTAGGGAAGTAAATATGCCATCCTTACTTAGTCTGGCCTACTTGCAACTCCAGAGCCACAGCAACGTGGTTGACTCTCAACTGCCCTCCAAAGGCCAGACAGCAATGCCCATCCCACAAATGAATAAAAAAGAGTGCATAATTTTTGCCTTCCAGAAAGAATGATTATAAAAGGCAACAGAAAATTGCTGTAAACAAATAGACATTTCATGGCTATTTACACTATTTCCAATGCTACATTCATCCTGCTTAATTCAAGCAGGAATTCACAAAATCTACCAAACCAGAATGGTAGTGCAATAAAAATATTGCATATTTATTGGAAATTAAATATTATAGATAATAAGAACAATTTTGCCAATGAGTCATGAGATGTAAAATCATAGAATTATAAAAATTTTAGGTCACAGAAAGAAGCCACTTGATTCATTGTGCCCGAGTTCATGCTCATGAACCTAAATTCAAATAGTAATTATGAACTGTGATGCACTGGAAATAATTAAGACTGGAGATTTTTTTCTAATGAGGAAACTCTCAGGAAAAAGCAAGGAACTGAAGCTTTTGTGTCATCAATTAAACATTATGCACATTGGACATATTATGCTCAAGTCTTTGATAGCAAGATACATGGGAATGAGATTTTCAGGCTATCCTAGTGGTTTCCACTGGAAATGTATAAAGTGCTCAGGAGACCGGAAACCAGGGGTCTATAAATCAATCTTTGAAAATTAATTACTGTGCTTTTAAATTAAAGGATGTGAAGAGGTGTTAGCCAATGCCAGAAGACTTCCAAATGTTCTGCAACACTCCACATCTCACTAGTGAAAATTAAGGTATGTATTTTCCAAGCATAACTTAATAACACACAGACATTAGTAATGGATGCGTGGTGCAGGACAAACTAAAAATAAAAATACCCTGTAATGCAATTCACATCCATGCTTTTAGTAGCTATCGATGTACTCTGGGTATCAAAATAATAAATACATTTACTTTATAAATGTATTTATTATCCTGGCACTGGCAGCACATAGAAAAAAATCTTTGAATCTTTTGAATCATACAGCATATATTCAAAAATTGAATTAAAAAAACGAGCCAGAATCCTTAGCACAACTGCCATGGCAGTATATAACACAAAATCATTTCCGAGGGTACTTACCAATTTAATAAACTGTGAAGAGTATAACCAATATTAGAAAGGAGGACAAATAAATAAAAGACTAAGGTGACTATTTACTAATTCATATTTTTTCTGTCAATATATTAAGTAGAACCAAAACAGATAACAAAATATAGAGATGGTACTCAGATAATGAAATGGTCAGTACAATTAAAACATACACATCTGACAGTAGCAACTGAGCACTAGATTAATGGAATCACCCTAACTTGAATTTAATTTTCGATTGACTATAGTAATTAACTCTCATGGCCTTTGCACAGAACACTAGGTCCCTGAACAATCCAACAATATAAATGCTCACTGCCCCAACCTCCAAATCAGCAGAAAATCAGTAAGATAAATTCCGTGCCATTTCATGAAAAGAATTACTAAGTGGTTGATCGTTTAGTAGTCATAAATCCAACTTGAGGTTAACTTGGTTGGTAAGCTGATGGAGAGGCTTCTGAGGGACAAGATTTATGAGCATGTGGAGAAGTTTAGAATGATCAGAAATAGTCAGCATGGTTTTGTCAAGGGCAGGTCGTGCCTTACGAGCCTAGCTGAGTTCTTCGAAAATGTGACTGAACGCATTGACGAAGGAAGAGCGGTGGACGTGGTGTACATGGACTTCAGCAAGGTGTTTGATAAGGTCCCCCATGCAAGACTTCTTGGGATCCAAGGGGCTTTGGCCTTGTGGATACAGAACTGGCTTGCCGGCAGAAGGCAGAGAGTGGTTGTGGATGGGTCTTTTTCTGCATGGAGGTCGGTCACCGGTGGAGTGCCCCAGGGATTTGTTCTGGGACCCTTGCTGTTTGTCATTTTCATAAATGACCTGGATGAGGAAGTGGAGGGATGGGTTAGTAAGTTCGCCGACGATACAAAGGTCGGTGGTGTTGTGGATGGTCTGAAGGGATGTCAAAAGTTGCAGCAGGACATAGACAGGATGCAGGACTGGGCAGAGAAATGGCAGATGGACTTCAATGCGGATAAATGTGTAGTGGTCCATTTTGGCAGGAATAATGGGATGAAGGAGTACAATATCAAGGGTAGGAGTCTTAGCTGTGTTGAAGAGCAGAAGGATCTTGGGGTCCGGGTCCATAGGATTCTTAAATCAGCCTCGCAGGTGGAGGATGTGGTCAAGAAGGCATATGGTGTACTGGCCTTCATTAATCGAGGGATTGAGTTTAGGAGTCAGGAGGTAATGATGCAGCTTTATAAGACCCTTGTCAGATCCCACTTGGAATACTGTGTGCAGTTCTGGTCGCCTCACTATAGGAAGGATGTGGAAGCTATTGAAAAAGAGTGCAGAGGAGATTTACAAGGATGATGCCTGGATTGGGAGGCACGTCTTATGAAGATGGGTTGAGGGAGCTGGGACTCTTCTCCCTGGAGAGACGAAGGTTGAGAGGCGACCTGATAGAGGTTTATAAAATGTTAAGAGGAATAGATAGGGAGGATTCTCAGAGGCTATTTCCCCAGGCTGAAATGGTCATTACGAGAGGACACAGATTTAAAGTGCAGGGAAGCAAATACAGAGGAGATGTTAGGGGTAAGTTTTTCACTCAGAGGATGCTGAGTGAATGGAATCGGCTGCCGTCAGTGGTGGTAGAGGCAAACTCGCTGGGGTCTTTAAAAGACTTCTGGATGAGTGTATGGGATCGGGGGTTATAGATAGGTCTATGGCTTGGTAGGTATAGATGTGATCAGCGCAGCTCGTGGGCCGAAAGGCCTATTTGTGCTGTAGTGTTCTATGTTCTATTAACGGTCTAGAGCATTTAACATTTACAAATAGTGGAAAATGCATTAAAACCAAAAATAAAGAATACTTAATAAAACTACAAAATTATATTTTTTAAATGAGGGCAATAAAAATGCAACACAGGAAATATTTAGAAAACAAAATGTAGCTGTTTATATTTTTGGGCTGGGAAATAAGGATATTTTTTCACTCTGCATTTCTGTGACTATGAAAATGAGAAATATTAAAATACGTCCGTCATCATCAGCAGTGATGTCATTTACATAAAGTTTGTGAAGCTGACCATGTCACATTAACCAAAACAAACCCAAATTTGCATACAGCTTTGAGATAAATATTAGTATTCAAAATAGGCTGACATCTATTTCAGTGATCTTATCTGAGATCTGAGACAATTTGTACCTCAAATCATTAAACAGGAATGGATGGAAAGGCAACTAAATCCCATGTTCTTGGGGGAGGAAAAGAGCATTGTCGACCACAACTGCTGCTCTAAGGTGTGATCTCCCTATTTTACACAAAGAATAATCAAATAAATTGGTATTCCAAAGGAATTAAATGTTGCCCTTACAAAAGAGAGGTGAACATTTTTTCTCCTTTCATGATACCATTACAGGATATACAAATGTTTACGGAAATTTTTAATGCTTCCCTCGTCATGTTTTTTATTCAGCTGCACAATAAAGTTATCACATGTTGCTGCTAACCATTCTAACACCATAGAAATTTCATTTAGAAATTTAAAATATTTTACCTTGATCTCTCTTTGCTCTACGGATTTCTCCCATATCTGTTGATCATAAGCCCCAATCTGTAACAAAAGAAATCAGTTAAAAATCATTAGCGAATTTTTTCAAATATGTTTGCCTGCCAATTAAAGATACTTGCAACACAAATATAAGACCACAAAAAAATTATATCCCTTCAAATGTTGGGCCAATAGCTGGCATCAAGACACATTCTCTTTAACCAATCTACATTAGTAGCTTCAATTTGTCAGTCCTCAGGAGCCCACCACTGTCCTTAATTGGATGGAGCTCCCAGAGGTGATCACTTAAATAACTGCATCCTAAAATTTAATCAGATTGGACTTAAAATGTTAATTTGCTTCTCTCTCTACAGATATTGCCAGATCTTCTGAATTTTCCCAGAACTTTGGTTTTATTGCAGATTTCCTGCATTTGTAGTATTTTGTTTTTAAAATTAGCTTGAATGTTTTCCAACACAAGATACTCATCATAGCTTACCTAGAGCAATACAACATGAAGATTGAAACCCTAGATTATTCCAAAAGTGCAGAAGAGACATTAAAAGACAATGAAACAAATTATAATCATCAGAGATATAAAAAGAGATCAAAGAAAATTTGTCAGATCAATTTTTTTCAAACATGTCTTGGTATTGAGGTTCAAATGTAAAAAAAAAGTGACAAGAAAAGAAGTGGCACAGGGCCCAGCATATCCTACAGAGCCAACAACAAGAGTAGCGTATCAGAAAAAGAAAAATCAGTAAAGGGATGTGTAAAACTTGTGGATTTTGCTCTGGGTAAGAAGCGCAAATATTATATGAGGAGGAATATTGCATGAGAAGAGATTGAGAACAAGAAAACAAAGACTGAGAACTCTCACCTGGAAGAGCCAAGGGGCAATGAATAGGAAAGTTTTTAACGTGAGGGCTCGATCGTTCACCATAAATTCGTATTGAGATAAAGAATAAAATAGCACTTAAAAAGGAATAGGATAAATGTTTGAGGAGGAGGAACATAAACAGATCATTTGAAGGTTGGGCTAGCAATTAGGGAAACACACTTACAGAAAAGAACAGCAGCACTGAAAATGGGGTGGGATGGTATCAAATGGCTTCCCACTGAGCTTTAATATTGATCATTTTACAGCTGAGCTGAGTTCAAGACAACGAGCCGCCCAACAAGATTGTCCAATACCTTTGGACAATCTCAATTCAACTGAGTTCCATCTAGTCTTGATATGTGAAGCCCAAGTACAGATGAGTTCTACTGAGGCTCCCAGGTCAGAGACACAACTGGAATTTAAAGCAGTGTCTAAAAGTAAAGAGATGGGATTTTTAAAAGGTGACATCAGCTGGAGAATCAGTGTCCTGACTGCCACGTAGGGGAATTCCAGTTATGCACGGCGAATAGATATAGATTATGCAATTACTATAAATCAATTATAGGTAAAATCCCATTTATTAAGTGAGGCAGGGATTTTCCAGCCCTGCAGTGATGGGACTCACTGCAGAAAATTCGGCACCCCAGCCAAAAATCCATTAACTTTTGAGAGATTGAACAGAGCCAGAAAATCCAACCCAAGCCTATTTATGTAGTTGGTAGTAGTAGATAATCAGTGGGTTATGGTAAAACTGTGGATTAAGAGAACAATTTTAGCGAGTTGTTAGTGAAATCTAAGCTCCTCCCCTGCTTGCTCCTTCCCTACGAAGGCTTCCCCACTTCAGTGTCTAATTTGCACACCCTTGATTCCATTACTGCCTGATCGCAAGTTACCTCTCAGAGTTACTGTCATGATAATTTCTGGTACAAAAACATGAGCAACAGCATATAACTACAACACCCAAGGTAAATGTAATAGTATTTGCAGATTTCACATGATCAAACCTCCAGGGATCCTGCCAATCAGTTTTGGAAACCCTAATGCTGACTGGTCTGTTTTGCATTTCCAACATTAGCTATTTTTATACCTAGATTAGTTACATCACTATATTCTCCAGAAAAGTTAGTATACGTGATTTTTTTTTTAGGGCTTTGATATGGGCGATCTGTGTTCTTGGTAAGACAAGTACATGACAAGAAATATTATCAGTAACTGTCCAGTTTTCTCAAATTGTCAAACCAAGGAGGGATTTTTGAACGTTGAATGTTTTGAACGTTCGGCCGAGACAAGCACTTACTACAATAGCAGCCAACTAACAAAGCCATCATAGGCTAACTGACAGATGCAGCTCTGGACAAAGAGTTTGGAGAATTCTGATTCAGCAATCCAACTTCAATATAAATTAATTCTTGAATTTGAACTCAGCCATTCTCTTTGGATAATAACAAGTTTATAGTATGTACGTAATACTTTGTGGCACAGTGAAAACAAACATGGTGAGGGAATAAATTATTTAAGAAACTAAGTCAGCAAGAAACAACTTTGGTTAAAAAAAGGACAGCAACTGGTTTGAACAACAAACATTTGAAGAAACAGCAGTTTATATTCTTAGTTTGCTAAAGAATGCTTGAACATAGTTTATGGCAGCAGTACAGTGAAGCATTTTAATCTGCTCCTAGATGAGCTCTATTGAATCATGGTTAGAGCAAAAAAAAAAACAGCATTTGAAAAAGTTGTCTCTCAGAGTCAGGGGCAGCACGGTAGCACAGTGGTTAGCACTACTGCTTCATAGCTCGCAGGACCGGGTTCAATTCCCGGCTTGGCTCACTGTCTGTGTGGAGCTTGCACATTCTCCTTGTGTCTGCGTGGATTTCCTCCCACAGTCCAAAGATGTGCTGCTTAAGTTGATTGGCCATGCTAAAATTGCTCCTTAGTGTCAAGATGCTTAGGTTAGAGGGATTAGCGGGTAAAGTATGGAGGGATATGGGGGTAGGGCCTGCATAGGATTGTGGTTGGTGCAGACTTGATGGGCCAAACTTTTTGCACTGTAGGGTTCTATGGTTCTAAGTTCTAGACAATTTCCTAAGAGGAGCTGTTCTAATAGAACAGACATCTTTGAATGCTGTCAGAACTGGAATATAAATGGAAAGTTTGGAATAGTATCATTTTAAAGATTAGAAACAAGTGTCTTCTAAATGTAGAAAATGGAAAAAATAATTACAACTCGACTCCAGAAAATGCAGAAACAAAACAGGAAGCTTAGGCCAGCAATTTACCTTATGCAATAGGTATGAATTATACATTTACACATACTGAAGGAAGAGAAAATTGGAATTTAAAGGATGTACAAGGAACATATGTTTTTTCTCAGAAGGATACTACCACAAAAGACATAAGTTTGTTACTAAACTTCAAGTTCAGTGAGAAATTATTGATAGCATGCAACACTGTGCAAGAATCCAAAACTTGTGAATATTGACTCCTAACAAGTCTCACTCAGGACAAAGTCTTGATTAGGAAACATTAATCATGTTTTCTCAAGATTCACACCATCATAGAAGTATAGAATCAAGCCAGTTAAGTTCAATCTTGGCAACTTCAAGAACTAGCTTAAAGCACTGAACATACCAAAGGCTTAGAGTCTCACAACTTCACAATTCTAGTAAATGATCAGGCACTTCAACAATTCCCCATTCAAGCAGCTCCAATAAATTAAGGACTAAGGTATGACAATGTGAAAGCCTAGCTATGTCTTATCCACAATAAATCAAACATGGCCAAATAGGGTCTTGTCAGATTCATCCAATAATCAGTGAAGTGAGAGAAGAACTCATAAAAACCAACAAGCAACATCTATTTACTAATAACCTTTTCACCAACACTCAGCTCATATCCCTCTAGAACTGTTCAACTCCAGATACCATCACAGTCTTCATCAAGACATAGATAAATCATTGCCAGAAAATAGACAATAATAGCTACTCTCAAAATCCTGGCAACCCTTGGCTGAGTTGGCACTAAATCCTCAGCCTGCTGAGGTCAATATAGGTCAAAGGAAAATCTCTCCAGTGGTTTGGCACATACTGATATAAAGGAAGATGGTGCTGGTCAAATGCCCAAGTCATCTTCAGCTTCATCGTTACGCATCTCTTAGTTTTAGGTCAGGAGTGATGTTGCTTGTTGAGCGCTCAGTTCCATTCAAGATTGGAATTCAATGATATTTACGTTGGAGCTGCCAAGGTGATGAGCAACAACCATCTCACACAACTTTTTTCTTTCAGTGGTATCTCTATCATTGAGACCAGCACCCCCCACCCCACGACTCCCCCAACATTAATAGTCTGGGAGTCACCACTGCTGAAGTAGAACTGTCTTTTCAACATAATGGTTATAAGAGCAGAGCAGAGATTGGGAATTTTATGATAAATAACTCAATTCCTGTTCTTTCAAAGTCCTTCCACCATCCACAAAGCTTGTCAGCACTGAAACAGAATACTCATCACTCACCTGGATGAGTTCAGGCTTAGGGAGCTTAATGCATCCAGTACAGAGTAGTTCATTTGATTGATGGTATGATCCATCTGAAGAATCAAAATAACCAGTGATGTTAAAGCAATGTTTCATCATTCCAGCACGGAATAAAGATTGACCAAATACTGCCGAGAAGGAAGCACATAAGCAAAAGAATGTGCTCCCAGGATGAAAAGAAAGCCTGACAGAGAGGCAGACATGCAAAAACAAAGAGGTTGACAAGATTTAGAAAACAATTCTAAACTTCTGTGCTTAATGAGAGTTCATTTTTTCCAAGTAATGTCTTTCTACCTCAAGTTTAACCAAAACAATGGATACAGATTCCAGATTTCCCCTTAATTCAGACTGCTACCATAACATATTATATACTACATTACATAATATAAACGCCCCACTAGGCAGATATAAACCATTCTTTTAAATGTGACCAGACTTAAAAATATTACATACTGATCACAAAACTGCCTCCTCGCACTATGTATCTTGTCTAAACAAATCCATGATTCCATTGTAATCATTGAGTGATAATCATAATAAAGTATCTGATCCTATATTCAACTTGCTCTATCTGACAAACTTCTACACAAAAAAATATAAAACCTGAAACAGATAACAATTTGATGTCATTCTAAAGAAAATTTTACATTTATGCCTGAAGTGATTTTGCAATGGGAAAGCACCAATGCTTCAGGAACAGATTCAGCAATGATCTGGTTGAGAAGCTATGAAGAGACTTGTCCATACCAATACTTTCACACAAAATGAGTGCCCATTATCAAAAATCATGTGTTCTGCCAATACTTACACAGAGTTTAAATCATATACCAGTTGAAAAAAGTTACTGCAAGCTTAGTATCTCAAGATAAAATCTCCATTCATTTGTGCTACTCGGACTCTATACTCATAGCATATGATAAAATGCTAATGAGTTTTTTCCAACATAAATAAAAGAGAATTCCATCATAAAAGGCACATCATACACCAATAAAATGATTTCTCTGTTTATTAACATGACACTCTAGAAATCTACTCAAGCAGTAGTCAACCATAATCATTACGAGAAGGTGTGAGGCTGTGAAGTAAATTGTGTGATTTGATCTATGGGAGGTAATAAAAAGTTCTTCCACGAACCATCATAATATCAGACCATGCATAGCAAGCTACAGGAACTGTAAACACAAGTCAGAACTACTGATTAACTTGCTCTGGTGTGCAGCTAAGTCATAGAAAGTCAAATCTCATTGGTTCAACTCCCCAGCCAACACCAAGTTAGCTGAAGCAACAACTACAATTCTGCCTCTGTGGCTGTAGGCTAAGAAAAATCTCCAAATTTGATTGTTATCCAGTCACTGTTCTGGGAAGTGTACATGTTCCAGCAGTGTCTGATTTGGACTTCATTTTAATGCTTTAAAATGTATGCACGAGCTACAGTCTGCTCCAAGACAGAACACTCTCCCAGAACCTACCCTATCAAATCCTCAGAGTCATATGTTTCAATAAAATCACCTCATTAGATCACAGAAATCATAGAAACCCTATAGTGCAGAAGGAAGCCCTTTGGCCCATCGAGTCTACACCGACACAATCCCACCCAGGCTCTACTCCCATATCCCAATATATTATATCCACTAATCCTCTAACCTACATATCCCTGGACAAAGGGGCAATTTCTTAGCATGGCCAATCAATTTAACCCGCACATCTTTGGACTGTGGGAGGAAACTGGAGTACCCAGGGGACACCCACACAGACACGAGGAGAATGTGCAAATTCCATACAGACAGTGACCCGAGCCAGGAATCGTATCCAGGACCCTGGAGCTGTGAAGCAGCAGTGCTAACTACTGTGCTATCGTGCCGCTCAGTCCTGTACAGCTGGACAACCTGTTGACATTTACTGTGTGATCACTGGGTAAGGTTGTAGAGATCTCCTTGAGATTCAGGAGCTGTGAATTATATAGATAACAATTCTACACATAACTTCTAGGTACCACAATAGTCAGCACTGCTGCCTCAGTGCTAGGGATCCAGGTTCAACTCTGGCTCAGGTGACAGTGTGAAGTCTGCATATTTTCCTGTGCGAGTCTTGTCCAGGAACTCCGATTTCATCCCACAGTCCAATAACATGCAGGTTAGGTTCATCGACCATGGTGAATTGTCCATAGTGTCAGAGGGATTATCAAGGTAAACATGTGGGGTTATGGAGATCGGCCTTGGGTGGGACTGTTGTCAGTGCGAGCTCAACGTCCCAAATAGCCTCCTTCTGCATTGTGAGGATTCTATGATTCTGTATCAGTAACTAATTCCTTACAATATGAAATGAACACCCAGCACAAGTCAGCACCATTTTGAATTAATTACTATAAGTATTGCAAAACTGCCTGATTGTTGTAAAAGTGCACTATCACTCAGAAGACAGGTTGCCACCAAACATAGTTACAGTAATGGAAAATTTGTTGATTCATGTTTGCAGATGGCTGACTAATTTCTGGGTGTAGCAAGGATATACCGGGATTAAAAAAAAAACTTAGTCAACTAGAAAATAGTAGTCAGAATATTTGCACAAGGATCTAATTCATCAATTTAATTTAAACCAATATTACTGAGTAAACATGCTCCAAGTAGATCCCTATGCTTGACATGCATGTCATTCAGCGTAATGCCAACAATTAAAACTTGCATTTATGTAACATCTTTAACATAATAAAGCATCCTATGGGACTATATTGCCATGTATTGATGTAGACAGTGCTTAGTGTGTGGAGCAGGCCCTGGAAATATAATTCATTTTGGATTCTCTTTGGATACATGCTTACAATACAAAGTCGTTGTATTTAAATTTAGCGCCAAGTTTAAATTAATGACATCAAAAAGTTGAGACAACCTCTGGTCACGATAATAAGCAAAATACTATGGATACGGGAAATCTAAATAGAAACAAAATATTGGAAAAACTCAGCAGGTCTGCAAGCATCTGTGGAGAGAGAAACAGCTACTATTTTGAGTCCATATGAATCTTCTCCAGAGTTGAAGAGTGACAGAATGCAATGGGTTTTAAGACTCAGGAAGATGGTACTGGTGGCATAAAGGTCAGATAGCAGCAAGTGTTAATAGAACAAGAGTCAATGCTCTGTGAAAGCAAAACATGAGAACAAGATGGCCCTTCTTCCACAAAGCAGAGTTCAATGTCGTGCCAAACCAGATATTCGTTGAGGTGAGGGTACAAGGGATAAAACTGAATTGTTGCTGACCACAGAATCCAGCATCAGAGAGGAGAAAGTCAGAGGGTAAAGTGGATACACAACAAGTGCTGGGATTGGGAGAAGAAAATTAGGTCAGGGGGACTGGAAGCAGGGTGTTTCGTTTTGTGGAACACCCTCACTCAGTCCACAAGCATGATCCCAACCTTCCTGTCACTTGCCATTTCAATTCATCATCTTGCTCTTGTACCGACATTTAAGTCTTTCACCTGTTGCAAACTTCTAGTAAAACCCAATGCAAACTAGAGGAACAATACCTCATCTTCTGAGCAATTATTTTGCAGCCTCCCGAACTTAACATTGAGTTCAACCATTTCAGACCACGAACTCTGTCTGCATCTTATTTTTCAAAACAGTCTACCTCCTTTCCAACCCTCACTCCTTTCCCCTCACAAGGACATGCTGCAACTTCTTATTTTTGCTTTCACAGAGCACTGACCCTCGTTCTGCTATCTGACCTTTATGCCACTGTTAGCATCTTCTATAGTCTTTAACACTCCCTTCAACTTGTGTCCATAACACATCTGTCCAACTTCTGTCCAATCTCTTCTGAGTTCCCATATATCCCTGACATTTTACTCTAACTGATCAATCTCTCTCTGTAACAGTATAAAAGCTATCACATTTCTTCAGCTCTGAAGAATCATTTCGGCCCAAAATATTTACTCTATCTCTCTCTCTCCACAAGTAGTATGAGGGGTGACTTATACAAGACCTTGAATGGTCTTGACAACGTGGGAGTGTAAAAGGATGGTTCCTCTTGTGGGAGAGTCCAGGACTAGGGGGTAGCGTTTTAAAAATTAAAGGCCATCCCAATAGGACAGAGATGAGGAGCATTATTTTCTCTGAGGGTTGTGAGACTTTGGAATCTCTGCCCTAGAAGACAGAGGAAGCAGAGTCATTGAATATTTTTAATTTTATCTATTAGTCACAAGTAAGTTTACATTAACATTGCAATGAAGTTACTGTAAAAGTCCCCCTAGTTGCCTAACTCTGGCACCTATTCAGGTACACTGAGGGAGAGTTTAGCAATGGCAATACACCTAACCAGCATGTTTTTTAGATCGTTCAGGACCCTGGTCTCAAAATCAAATACATCACTCTCCATCTAAATGAAGAACTCTAATATACTAATGATCTACACCTTGGTGTACAGGGCACAATTTACAAATTTGAGATCACACAAAACTTGGAAAAATTGCAAACTAATTATTATAGCAGCGCAGTGATTAGCACTGCTGCCTCAGTGCCTGGGACACAGTTTGAGATTGGCTCCAGGAATGCCTGTATCAGGGATAGATGGGAACGTAGAACTAAACACAAAAATAGATCAGCCATGATTTCATTGAATGGCAGAGCCAACCCAAGGGGCCAAAAGGTCTACATCTGCTGCTATTTCACATGTTTGTATACGCCTTGTATAGAGATCATATGGAGTTTTAACAACAATTTCTGTTTCTTTTTTTGATCATAATCTTGTTTGAGAATATTGCTGCTGCTGTTTTTAAAGTTTGTCAAAACAGTAGCACAAATTATTTAACACTGGAGTTCATAGATTATTTTGAATCAGACAAAATGCAGCATGTTGCTTATTTGATCAAAAGTATTGCTGGTTATGATCAGAAGACAAAACTGATGGAAAATACAAATAAGCAGCTGATTGATCTTTCAGCTGCTTGAAATCAAACAATCTGAATGCCAAAATGCTACAAATGAGCATCGCATGTCTAAAGATGTTTTTTTCTTCCATATAAGTCAGGTAAAAGGTTTTGCGATATTGATCAGCCATGATCTAATTGAATGATGGAATAAGCTTAAGGAGCTGAATAGCCTACTTGTATTCCAAAATCTCCACTTGTATTTCTGTCACTATCGGTCAGAGTATTGTACAAAAAATACATGAAAACTGTAGAACACAGCCTAACATTTGCATCAGCTCTTCTCAGGAGTGTGTATAAATAAGGCCAAAATATCGAGACAAAACTGAAAAACTTTCCTTACCTTTTTTTGATACCACACTATAGCATCCGTCACTTTAGACGCCATCTATCCCTCTCAATCACACAGTGGGCATTTTAGGCTGCAAGAGAGAAAAAAGATCACTACTGCTTGCAAGTTGCTTAAGTAGTGGTAAAGGCAAGTGTGCTTGTACTGTGCTTACGTTACACCCAATCTCATTACTAATTTAGTAAGATGTTTTGCAGTGGCTTGTTGCTATAACAACTGAAAGTTGCAATACTAGAACTGTACCGTCTACATATTTTTACACACTATAGACATTCCACCCATATGTTGTCTCTTCGAATTGACTCAGTCGCCTTATTATTTGGCATAGTTACAATCTAGCACAGAACAACATTTTGGCTGACTAAGAACTAAAATAATATGTGCAAATTCTCTTATTGTTTGAAGATCTGTTCCCACCTCAGATTCATGTTTTTCAAACTTCCTATCAAAGAAATCCTTATAATATACAAAAACAAGATATACAGGCGAAATGTGTAAGCACGAAGTAACTTGCTAAGTCAACAAATAAAAAAAAGTACAGAAAGATACAACTACAGGAGTTTTCATAGATTCATAGAATACCTACAGTGCAGAAGGCGCCATTTGGCCCATCAAGTCTGCACCGACAACAATCCTAACCAGGCCTTATCCCCATAACCCCACATAATTACCCTGCTGGTCCCCCCGACACCAACGGGCAATTTTACTATAGCCAATACACCTAACCCATATATCTTTGGAGATGGATTGGTACACAGACCTTCTAAATCCTCTTCCAAATCCGACATTAGTTTTGTGCTTTCAAACCTGAAAATACTTCCTCAGCTGAAATTAACATTAAATTAGTAAATGGTGCTCCCTAATAGTCCTCTTTACAATCATAATTTCTATAAATTTATCAAGATACTACACCACAACTAAAATTATATTAGATTCATTCACATCTCACTATAATACACTGGAAGCTTACATTGTGCACTTCCCATACAGACAAAGATCACATCGTAGTACTTCTGCTGTGCCTGGATGTTAAATTTAAACTGGTAGAAATTTCAAAAGTTTCATGTACTTTAAAAGCATCTTTTTAATGTAATAAAATGAGCCACATGAAGAGATATTACAACAAATGACAAGAGGCTTGTCAGAGGCAGGTTTTAAAGACCTTTCTACAAAAAGGAAAGAGGGGTCAGGCGGGTTAAGAGAGGAAATTCTGAAACTTCCTTGGCAGCTGAAGGCATGACTAATGGTGGAGCAATGCAATCAGGAATGCACAAAAACGCAGAATTGAAGAAAAAGATATTTTGGAGGATTGTACAGCTAGAGGAAATTACAAAAAGATGGGGGGTGGGGGGAGAATGCTGCCATAGAGGACTTTGAAAATAAGGATGAGATTGTTTTTTAATAAAAAGTAGTATTTCTGATGCAGGAGCCTATGTAGATCAGAAAACACAGGGTTAATAAATGAATGGGACTTGATGCAAACCTCAAGTTTACAGAGGGTAAAAAAATGGGAGGCCCTTCAGAAAAAAGTTGAAATGGACTAAAAGGTAAAAAAGTCATGAATGAGGGTGTCAGCAGCAGATAAACCTAGCCAGAGGTACAGACAGGCAATATTAGAGCTGGATGGAAGATATTTTAAGCGAGTGTGTGAATGTGGTCAGAAGTTCTCCCAGGGTCAAACAGATGCAAACAATCTGGTTCAGCCATAAGTCAAAGCTTATAGACATACAACAAGAAATAAGAGTAATTACTCTAAATATCCTAACTCTCTCACACACACCAAAAAAGTAATAAAATAAAAGAAATTCAGCCAAAAGGTTAGAAGCTAATGGTTCAAGGGAAAAGGATAAAGGATGAAATGCCTGAAATGGCATCCCGATTGTACGTTTGGTTTCTCGGCACTGATCTGCGAAACAATCTTGTGCTACATTGTCAGCAGATTTCACAGAAAACTTGCAGTCAATTTCAGAACGTAAACCAATACTAAATCATAGAATCACACATCATACAGATGCCCTTTGTCCCATCGACTCTGCACCAACATACAAGAAACACCTGAACTCCCACCCTATTCCATTTACCATGGAATGTCAACTGCTCATCCAGTTACTTTTTAAAGGATGTGAGGCAACCTGTCTCTAACACCCTCCCAGGAAGCACATTCCAGACTATCACCACCCTCTGGGTAAAGAAGATTTTCCTCACATTCTCCCTTGCCCCTCATTTGAGCGTACATCCCCTCGCAACTGACCCTTCAACGAAGAGGAACTGCTATTCCCTATCCACTCCATCTATGCCTCTCATGATCTTGTGCACCTCAATTAGGTCACCCCGCAGTCTTTTTTGCTCTAATGAAAATAATTCAAGCCTATCCAACCTCTCTTTCTAACTTAAATACTCCATCGGCAACATACTGGTCAATCTCCTCTGCATCCATTCCAGAGCAACTATATCCTTCCTATAATATAGTGACAAGAACTGCTGTGGCCTCACCAAAGATCCATACAACTCCATTCACTTTTTGCTTATGGTCTAGAGCTATTGTCTTCTTTATCCAAGGTGGTAAATCTTTTAGTTTTCTCCCCAAAAGCAAAACCAGCCTATCAGTTTTTAAAACAGTTTTTAAGACATGTTTTGTTTTCAAAGTCATAAACTACCACCAAGGATAAGAGATTTCCAACTCCTGTAAAACTGCTGAATTACCTTTTCTTGTAAAATGCTGTACTTTTCAGGAACAGTAGCAACCAGAGTCCTTGTATTAACCCTTTTAAGGGACAGTAGAAATACCAATTCTTCCTGAATGCTCTTAGACCATGAAAATGATTGTTCTTTTGTGATCAAAGCATTTATGATACTGGGACTGGAGAATTTAGTTATGAAGGAAGATTAAATTGGCTGAGATTGTTTTCTTTGATACAAAGATGTTTAAAGGGAAATACCTTTGATTTGATTATATTAGTATATAGTGAAAAGTATTGTTTCTTGCACACTATAGTGATAAGGCAATACCATTCATAGAGAAGGAAAGGAGAGTGTGCAGAATGTAGCATTACAGTCAAAAAAACTAGGGTATAGAAAAAGATCAACTTATTATAAGATGGTCCATTCAATTGGTACTTGACCTCGGACTTCTGCATCTTTTTCCCAACAGAAGAAGGTGGAAGACTGTATGCCTGAATGTGTGGGGTCCTTGAACATAGTGGCTATTTTTCTGAGGCAATGGGAATTGTAAGCAGAGTCAGTGAATCATAGGCTGCTTTGCATGATGGACTGAGCTTCATTCATGAACATTTGTAGTTTCCTGTGGTCTTGGATAGAACAGAAACCATAGCAAGCTATGATACAACCAGAAAGGATGCTTTCTATGATGCATCTGTAGAAGTTAATGAGAGTCATAGTAGACATGTCAAATTCCCTTAGCCTCCTGTAAGCCGATGGCTTTCTTAACTATAGCAGCAGCACGCAGGGACGCGGATAGGGTGTTGGAGATGTGGACACCTAGAAACTTGAAACTCTCCACCATTTCCACTTTATCGCCATTAATGCAAATAGTGGCATGTCTTCCACTGTGCATCCTAAAGTCGAAGACTTTTTTGTTTTACTGACATTGGGGGGGAGATTACTGTTGTCACATCAGTTCACCAAATTCTCTATCTTTCCTGTTCTCCATCTTATCGTTGTTTGAAATCTGACCCAACAAGATAGTGCCATTAGCAAATTTGAAAATCAAGGTGGAGAGGAATTTGGCCACACACTCACAGGTGTATAAGGAGTATTGTGAGGGACAGAGCTTTATGGGGCACCAGTATTGAAGATTATAGCAGAGCAGATGTTATTGCCTATCCTTACCCAAATGAAGTATATAAAATTAGCAGATAGTAGATAGGAACGCCCTATTTCTTCTGGTTGAAGGGTCTATAATTGTGAAATCATAGATTTAGTGCAAGAGGAATGAGATTTAGAGGTATGAGGGTTAATATTCTCATCTAGAGGGTGCTAAGGATCTGGAAGTTACTCCCTGAAAATGAAGTAGAGGTAGACAATGTAATAATGTTTTGAAAGCATCTGATTATCCAGGTGAAATGCTGTAATCTACTGGACTATGGACTAAGATCTGGACTTTTGGATTAGACTGGTTAGCTACTTGCCAGCCAGTAGACACAATGGGCCAGACAGTCACCTTCTATGCGGTGAAATTCTATTGTTCAATGTTTCTGCAGATTTCACTTTCCCATCTGTACAAACAACTGGGCTTATTTTTCTTTAAAATATAATATCAATAGTATCATGTTCAGTGCACAACCTGTTTTCAATTAAAAACAGGGCATCAACATTATTATTATTATTCAGTGAGCCACGTGGAAGTTACAGTTTACTCAAACATTATCCACTGATAATGGAATTTTTTAGTCTGTTATTTGCTGTGCAGCCAATAACCTGACAGTACATCTAGAATTAGCACACAAGGCAAATTGCTTTCACCTTTTCACACAGAAACACAAACGCATACACTACATCGGCAGTGCTAAACTGCCAATTGTATAAACAAAGTTTTGGGGATCACTATCGAAATGGGGGACTGAATTTGCAGGGCTCTCCTAACATGGGAATGGAAGTAGGACTGGGTGGCTAAAAAATATTGGTGCCAAGCAGAAGGTCAAATACTGACTCATGTGCTGGCAATAATTACTAAATCATTAAGGGTGGGGGTTGGCAGAACAGGATTCCCACTCTCTTCCTAACTGTCATCAAATAAATAGCTAAAAAGCCCTTAAGAGCACATTGAAGGGTGAAGTTGTAATATTTTAAAGAATGCACAGGTTTCACACATTCATAGACAAAGAAGTTGGCAGTTTCTAAACAGCTATGGGGAGACAGTCAAGGATATCCCAAGATATCACACCAGCTCTACAAAGGATCATCAGGGCAAAAGAGTACTTGGCACCTGGTATTCTTAGAAGTACATAGGTGGCAAGGAGAATGGGCACTCAGCATTTAGATATCAAAGATGTTGTCAACCTCCCTGCATCATGAAGACAGAATAGCAGGGCACAAAGTTGTTAACCATTATAGGACAGCTATTGTCTAAAAAGGGAAGTTGCAGCTGGCACCGTAAGCAAATCTGTCAGTTTAGGGCTCAGGATGAAGAACGCCGAGCCCTCTTTAGAAGGAGTGGAACCAAGTATCATCATGGCATGGAACAGCAAAGAAGGACAGAGAGACAATGGAGGTCACACCCTCAATACAGGATTTACCACTGAAGTCAAAGATATTTGGAGATGACAGATGAATTGCTGCAGAAGACTATGACTCAATGCAGATATTCACCGATATTTGTGCCCACACCATTGAAGACCTTGCACCTTCCAAACCTTGTCTCCATATCCCACCAATAGCTGTCCAAGTTACTGCGGACTTAAGCTTTTTCACTTCAGGCTCCATCCAAGGATTAGCTGCGAATTTCAGAGTATTTTGCAAACTGATACACACCAATGCATCGCGCTAGTCAACGAAGCCCACTTTGCTACAGCAGAACAGTATATTCAGTTGGTGTCACAGTCTCAGGGCAGAAGGAATTAGGTTTCACCTCCATCACCCCATCACTGGATTCCCCCAGGTGAAGGAAATATGTAGTCATCAAAGTACCCAGCAAACAGCCAATGAGATCCATCAAAAAGAAAAGCTTCTGTTACAATCTCAATTGATGTTATAACTGAAAGAAAAGATTTTGATTGTAACCCTGGCTCAAAATACCATCTTCTAAATAAAATGTGGAGGAACAGAATCATAGTATTGCTAAATAGTTTTAGCAAGAAAAAAATTTAAACATGAAAAAATTGGATTTTGATACAACTTTCTCTTTCAGCCCGCTTATCTTAATTACACACACATTTTAAGATTAATACAAATTACAAGATACTTCTTAAACTACAACGGTCTCATTAGCACACAAAGCCCATTTTAAGCACACAAAATGACTATGGACAAATACACACAATCTGTTCTGAACCCAAATTAATGTTTATGAATTTCTTCTCAGAGTTTCCCTCAGTGATTGTTACAAACTCCAAAGAAGATGCTTTGAAATCCTCTCTCATAACAATGCTTTCTGGGGTTTGCTTTCTGAAATCTAGTCCAGGTTTTTCAAATTAGATTTTTAAACAAAACACCTGCTCCATTTTTAACAGCAAATTCAACAGCAAAAATCATTCAAATGATTTTACACTAGGATTTCTTTGTTTTGACTGCTTTGACTGCAATTGTTCACAATTGCTTTAACTCTGTTTTCAGACTCTAGTAAATTGGCACCAAACACTTCATTTATCGCTTAAGTCTGCTGAGCCCTTTATATCTGGTTACTGCAATTTGTCTCTTGAATTCATTTACTCTTCTTGAATTTTTCTGAACAACGTCTTGGTCCTTGTTCTCTTCAGTCATTTTAAGAGATTCTTTCTGTCCCAATTCCCTGGTTATCAGAATTGTATCTTGTTCCTTAGGAAGCCTGAATCTTTGTAACTTCCTTGTCTTGTCCAGCTTCTGCTGGCAGAGTTGAGATGTGTTTACTTCCCAGTGTCCTGCCTCCAACTACAATATATAAAACTAAAATTTAACAGCTTTTCTGAGCCAGGGTTCCTTAAAAGAACCTCCAGTTGCTAAGCCATGGGCGCATATTTCCACTAACCTATTTATTCTTCATGTCATAGCACTCTCTAAGTACAATAAGATCACAATTGGAAATGAAGCCAAATCCCACACACACCTTTCTCCAGTATGGATCTAACTATAGGTTTTACACTTTTAGGCACAGAAACATGAAATTAAATTCACTTAAAACAATACCGTATTTCTAATGTTTACCAATACAAATATAAATCCCTTAAAACTTTCATTTCTTCAAGCAATTGGTCTACAATCACAAGTTATTTTGACATACATGTGCATATTTTCCTGGCAGCTGTCATAACATCTCGATCCTTCACCAGTCTAGGTTGCCTCAGGTCTTCACTCCAATCCCCAAAGTGCAAGGATGATCCTTGCTGACAAAAGTTCCACACAGAGGAGATTCAACCAACGTCACCTGCTCACTAGGACAATCATTGAGAAAGCCATCAAGCTCCCAAAAATGTCATTTCAAAAGCCAGATTAGTCAGTTGGTGCATCTTTGTTCTTTGTTCCAATGCAAGGGTCTTGATAATTGGGATGATCTGATGTGCTCTCCAATACATGATCTTCCAGACAGTTGCGGACCTTGAAGATAATGAGGCCCTGGAAGGAAACAGCTTGGTAGAGGATGAGCTATAATTAGAGAATAAGGGGCAACAAGAGGCAGAAAGATACACTCTTCAACAGACGGATATCCTGCTGTAATAACAAAGTGTCTCCCTCTGCCAGCCTCCAGGAAGAGAACTTCCCTTCTCATCTATCAACCAATTAAATACGCTGAATGAAGTTTAGCTTAAGAAACCCAATAAAGAACAGTGACGCCCTCTTCAGAAAGAATGGCTGGATGTGAATCACTCCTAATTTTAGCAAAACTACTAAGGAAAGATGCTGAACAGAAGGTGCTTCATTGCAATTTTAGAAAAGGTAATCAATGACATTCTCAGCCATCTCACATGGCATAATCGTATGCCTATACTGCATTTGGCTTTGCACTGATTCTGCAGTTGTCATTTAAAATTCAACCAAAGTACACCATCAGAACTCAACTCTCAGCTTTGTTTGAATTCTCAGTGACTAATTCGCACTCTAAGTTTAGCGTGTGAGCACCAGTACTAAACTCATACAGCATGAATGAATGTACTCTAAAAACTAGATAAATTTGCTATTGTACCTGATGGAATATTTATATAATTACTATTTTTATTTGAGTTCTAATCTGAAGTAATCACAAATAAATATAGAAATTTTATATAGCAATTGATGTGCAATGATTATAACCATTCAAGCATTTGATTTTGTTTGTCTTTTTTGCTGAAAGGGGCAAAATAATTATACTTCCTTACCTGTCTACTATAATTCACTGAAGAATGCAAGTAAGAATAAACCTCATTTTTAAAAAGTTAAACAGAAAATTGCTCAAAAAGACGATGTTAGATTAAATGGCTAATCCTGTTACAAGGGAAGATGCTGAAACCACACTAGAATCCTAGGTATTGGAACACTGAACTCTAACTACAGTAATCTCAGGTACGACAGCTGTGCTCCTACAAAAAAAAATCAAAAAAATTCCCATTCCTGATTTGAAACAGAAATTCTTAATTGAAAGTTCTGGACTGTAATCTTTTAATGAAGATTGGTCATAATGGTCCTTTGTTGAACAGCTGTCAATACTTATGGAACAAGGGCAACTTGAATGAAGTATTGAAGGATGGGAATGTCTAGGGAACAGTACAACTAAAAGTCCTTGATGAAATTGGATATGACATAATTAAGGCTAATTATAGCAATTATAGAGGTTCTACATTTGTGTACAGATCACAAAAAATACAATGGATCCAGTCACAAACAAGATAACAGTATATGCTTTCAAATGGTTTTATGAAAATGGTAAATACATATAAATATTTATACTCATCTGTACCAAAAGAAGAAACTGCATACTTATTCACTAACTTTGTTTTACACCTTTTCAGGATTTTTAAGTAAAATTGACAACTTAATGGGAATTACATTGCATCAAAAATAAACTCAGAAATTTCGCCACTACCTGTGACAATTTTAGTTTCACATTGGACTCTTATTTTCATACATTTACTCTACAATCTCTTGTATTTCTTCAAATTAGATTAATCTTTAGTTTTTTTTTGTCTTTTACTAAGGATCTCTGTGGAAAAAAAGCATTCTAATACTATCCTCCAAATTGCTACTGGATTCTTTATTAACCATTATTGTTAATTCAGCTTCAACAGCCCTTGTTGATAATATAGCCCTTATTCTAATAATCTATCGTATGGAGAAAAATTCTTTTAACCTTCCCCGAAGCACAATCCCTTTTTGCAATAAATCCGAACTTTTACATACTCCTTAAATTGCATAGAAATATATAGCAGTTACAGAGAAGCCAACAATTTAGTTTATGTCAATGTTATCTTCCATAGAAATAATCTTAATTACATTTACACCTTGTTCCCATGTTCCTTTCCTTCTAACCACCTCTTCAATTTAATACTAATTTGAATATTAATATTGTCACTACTCACAGAAAATTGTACAGCCTCACAAATTTTTGGCATGTAACAAAAAAAAAGCAATTCATTCTATTTTAAGCACGCTATGCATTCATGATAGAGACATTGTGACTCTGGCCCATTCCACAGGATTCTTGGAGGAGGTTCCGTCTGCAATTCTCCAAATAACAATAATGTAAACGTATTTCAATCTGTCACAATGTGAACATTAAGAATAACAAAACAATAATTTTTCCTTTATCTAATTATTAGAGCACATTAATAATTCATTCAGCACCTCCCATTTCTCAGATTATAATTTTGATTTCTGCAGCTGGAATGAACTATGTTGCTTTAGGATCTAAATCAACTTAGAACATAGAAAAACTACAGTACAAACAGGCCCTTCGTACTACCTACTAGGCTTACCTATAACCCTCAATCCTATCAAGTCCCACGTACTCATCCAGAAGTCTCTTAAAAGACCCTATTGAATTTGCCTTCACTACTACCGACGGCAGCTGATTCCACTCACCCACCACCCTCTGAGTGGAAGAATTTACCCCTGACATCTCCTCTGTATCTACTCCCCAGCACCTTAAACCTATATCCTCTTGTGGCAACCATTTCAGCTCTGGGAAAAAGGCTCTGAGAATCCACCCAATCTGTACCTCTCAACATCTTATACACCTCTATCAGGTCACTTTTCATCCTTTGTCTCTCCAAGGAAAAAAGACCGAGCTTGTTTGAGAAATTGTGGCTTCAATGAATTTTTGACTACTAACAAACTTCAAGCACTGACATTAGTTTCAGAGAAGATTCTTCAAGGAACATATAATGTGCATTCTGCCAACGGGCATTAATTTCCATCTTGAGTGACTATAACTGCGACATTTGTCTTTTTTGCACAATGTTTTCATTCTTGTGAAAAAAAATATTCACTTATCGATTTTACCTAGAAAACGTAAGGCTGATTTCAAATTTAGGGTTATAAAGCAGATATAACAAAGCACATAGCCCAAGTAGAAGAAAGTATACAATGGAAAACAAAATGTTTTTTTATAGCTTGCCTTTTTAATTCATCAATCCTCACCCAACCCTCATATCAGTTTCCCATCCACTACAGGTTCAGTTTGGATCTTCATTGTTTATATTCTTGATGCAATTTTTGCCCTAGCTATATTTCAACACATGTAGTAATGTACATCTCCAGAATATTTTGATGGAAAGAAGTAAGGTAATAACATTTGAGAAACTTGATAAATACTTCAAAGTTCCAGTTGTGAATTGAAAACAAGAATTGAAGTACACCTTAAAAGGAAAGATTTCAAAAATGTGGTGGCAATTATCACAGAGAATAAACAGCATTTAAATACAGTAACTAGTATTTATATCATGCTGTTAATACAGAAAAATAAGCTGCCATGTGTTAAGATCCCAGCTGATATTACTACTGGACAAGTCAGATCCTAAGGTGGAATTAGATGGAATGTGTTGGACAGCTACTGAACAGAGTGACACAGAATCTGTTGATTAAGTTTTAACAAAAGAATAAAACAAGAAAAGATGAACTATATACATTACTCCTTCACCTACAACTATACCTTTGCCATATATACGAATTTGTAAAGGTAACATAAGTTACAAAATCTATTTATACTCTAATGTTCACAGTAAGTACAGAGTCCAGATAAACCAAAAAGCAAAATGTGGTCAGACACATCACACTCTAAAAATCAAGTGACAGATACCACCCAAAACAGGATCTCTCATCAACCTTCCTGCCACCCCACCCCACCCACATCCACCAGATGCTAGTCACACTGAGTCAATTGGTCTCACAAAAAATTGTCTTTTAGCTTGAGTTTCTAATCTCCGGTCTCAAAGAATTTACATTTAAATGTCCTTCTAAACTGAACTTTCATTTCAATAACTTCTACAAGGACTTATTACCAGGATTTCAGTCTTCCCTCTGATCACTATGTGCATTCAACCTTCACCTTCCACACATTCTGTCAGGTATTCAGTTGTATCAAGAAAACACCACTGCTTCACAAGTCCATAGTGAGCTTCTCACAAACGTATTTTGTTCCAAATCTGCTTCTGCAGCTTCCTTCTCTTCAAATTTGGAGCCTTTCTGTGCTTCTCACTCTTTACTTCACTTACCAGGGTACTAGATTCCTGTTCTTTTCAACTGATTTAACTTAAAAGGTTTTCTTGGTACTTTTCTCATTTTTTTTTAGTTCCTGTGTCTTGCAGTTCCAGCTCCCAATAAACTGTTGATAACTTGGTATCCCTCCTTGAGATCCAGAACTTATTTTAAACTCAACCGTAGGACATGGGTGTCACTTGCTGGCCAGCATTTATTCCCCATCCCTAGTTGCTCTGGTGCTGAGCTGCCATTAGGGAAGGAACTGCACAATTTTTATCCAGTGACTGCGAAGGAACAGCAATATATTTCTAAGTCAGAATGGTGAGTGGCTTGGAGAACTTGCAGATGGTGGTGTTCCCATGTATCTGTTGCCCTTATCCTTCTAGATGAAAATGGTCATGGATTTGGAAAGTGCTGTCTAATGATCTTTGGTAAATTTCTGTAGTGCATCTTGTAGATAGTACAAACTGCTACTACTGAATATCAGTGGTGAGAGTGGGTGCATGTGGATGTGGTATAGGAGGTATAAGAAAGTTCAGGGAGAGAAGCTGCAGAACTCAAGAAGATTACAGAGATGGGGCATGAAAAACATTAAAGATTCAAACATTGAAATAGAAATTTCAACACTTGATGAATTCATGGTTTGGGAGCGAAATAAGTCAAAGACAGGTGCAATAGATGAACATAACTTGGAGTATGTGACAGAATACAAGTATGAACATTTGTGGTAAACTGAAGCTAGCAGAAGCCAACCAGATTATCAATGGAATAGGGAATCCTGTACATGACAAAGGAAGGTTGAGGGGATGAGTAGCAGATGGACTGAGATTGGGAAGTGTTAATTTTGGTTATGAAGGTGAAAGTGAGCCTTCTTTGTTAAAAGGAGATTATGAAGTCATAAGCTTAATTAAGGGTTGTACAGGACATTCTTGTTCAATCTGAGACACTAGTCGCACATCAGAGGCAGCATTGATGGTCAAGAGAAGTTGTGGACTGTTGGAATTAAGTGCACATGAAATCATGCAGCCAGGTTTAACAGTCTATAACAAGTTTATCAAAAACATTAGGTACTAGCCACATGTAACAAAAGGCAACTTTTACTACTAAATTTCTATTACTAAATAACGGACACTGCCTTTGGCCATGTGATCTCAATATTCACATCTGCATAATGCATAATTCCACACTTTATTCTTTTTTGCATTTGTTAGCATAAAGAAAAAGTATAGAAAAAGAAGCACCAGAATAGTACACACAAGAGAAAGATAGAGAAAAGGCACTAGTACATGTGAGAAAGAGAATGTGAAAGAGAGATTATGTGCAACTTCTGGACTGTGTGTTAGGAAGATGGAAATTAAAGAATGGGTTCCAGTGCACGATACACAGAATGCACTAGAATGAGACAATGAAACAGAACCCAGAGAGAAAAATAAAGTAAGTGAGCAAGAAACAGAAAGTGCATGCAGGAGAGATCATCATCATGTGTAAGAAAGTTACAGTGAGAACATAAGAACTAGGAGCAGGACTAGGCCATCTGCCCCTTGAGCCTGCTCCACCATTCAATAAGATCATGGCTGATCTTTTCGTGGATTCAGCTCCACTTACCTGCCTGCTCACCAGAACCCTTAATTTGTTTATCATTCAAAAATATATCTGTTTTAAGGCAAAGACATTCAACAAGGTAGCCTCAACTGCTTCACTGAACAAGAAATTCCACAGATTCATAAACCCTTGTGTAAAGAAGTTCCTCCTCAATTCAGTCCTAAATCTGCTTCCCCTTATTTTGAGGCTATGCCCCCAGTTCCAGTTTCACCCAGTGGAAACAACTTCCATGCTTCTATCTTATCTATTCCCTTCATAATCTTATATGTTTTTATAAGATCTCCCCTCATTCTTCTGAATTCCAATGAGTATAGCCCCAGTCTACTCAGTCTCTCCTCACAAGCCAACTCTCTCAACTCCGGAATCAACCTAGGTGAATCTCCTCTGCACCCCCTCCAATGCCAGTATACCCTTTCTCAGTAAGGAGACCAAAACTGTAGACAGTACTCCAGGTGTGACTTCACCAGCACCTTATAAAGCTGCAACAGAACCTCACTGTTTTTAAACTCCATCCCTCTCCCAATGAAGGATAAAATTCTATTTGCCTTCTTATTTACCTGCTGCACCTGCAAACCGACTCCTTGAGATTCTTGAGAAAGAGAGAAAAATTGTGAACACGAGCAAGAGTGAGGACAACCATGAAAAAAGTTTTAATGAGAGAGAAACTATAAAACAAAAAGAGAAATTGTGAGACTGAACAAACTAACTTATTTATTTATACTAATGAATCTTAGTGAAGTACAATTTGAGATGGAGGAACTGAGCAACTGAAACTTGAATACAAGTATAAAAGCTCTCGTTCTTTTTAAAGAAAAAAGGACCAGACTTTAGTGATCTGAATTTCATAAAATATTCAGAGAAAATGTCATTGCTATGGAGTAAGTCATTCAATTCCACATAACAATCATCTTGATTATTTTACTGTTATCTGCCAAACTACCCAATTGTTTAGTATAAGCCCAACCAATATCATTAAAAGGTCTGAAAATGTAGCATTTTAAGACAAGACAACTTCTGTATACAAGTTCAAAACCAGACTTTTCATCATAAATTGTATTATTAAAGACTAAACTTTAATTTTGGCACTCACTTTCAATCATTCAACCACTTATATTTAGAAGTCAGGATACTTAGTATGGTAAAGTACTATCTCACTGTACGGAAGTTTCAAAAATGTATATTTTTGATTTTAAGGACTGTCATTTTGTATAACAGCAGCATTTTTGGCATAAAATAATGCTTTCATGTCTGCCACCGTAATTGTAAAATTTCTGAAGGTTTAAAAATGTTTTTGGAATTAATGGTTTTTTTGTACCCTAAGATTATTTAAAAAGCAGAACTATATTTAGGATAAATTAGGGGAAAACACAACTATGCACTGATCCAGAATGATGTATCCCTGTCATTCTGATTTGAAATGGATAAGTGGGTTGGCAAGCACTGAAAAAAAAATTCCTTAGAAAAAATAAATTACGTAAAAATATTGGCAAAGAAAAATATTTTCAGAAGAAATCCATTTTCCATATTCATCCTGGATCACTCTCTGTTCAAACAATGCAATTCCTTTAAAGGTCTACAGAAGCTTCAACCAAATAAAACACACTTTAAAAAAGTTTCCTTGCAAAAGAAGGAAGCTGTTATAAAATCCACCTAAGGATTAAACAAAAGCTTAGCATCCACACACAATTCTATTGTTGCTTGAATGTTAGGAACTTAGAAACTAATGGCAACTTAAAACTTTTTAAAAGTTAATTGCGCAATGCCAGAAACAAACAAAACTGTAGGTAACTTTATGCCCTACAGATGGTAAACATCTCTCAACTACTATTTCCATTTAGGTATTAAGTTTATTAATGTATCCAAATACACATGATCTGCAAAGAGCCAGTAGCAAACAACAAATGCTGAAATCCACCAAATCAAAATCCTGATCACATCTACCCTTAGAAAGACGTAGACTTAGAGGAGATCTAATAGAGGAGTACTACATTATGAGGGGCATAGATAGAGTAAACAGGGTTAAGTTTTTTCCTAGGATGGACTCAAATAGCACAAGGGGTCACGGGCTCAGGGTGAGGGGGTAAGGTATAATTTGGATGCTAGAGGGAGTTTTTTCACACAGAGGGTGGTGGGGGTATGGAATGCGCTGCCAAGTAAAGTGGTGGAGGCAGGCACTCTGGAGTTATTTAAGAAATACTTAGATGGGCACATGAACAGAATGGGAATGGAGGGGTATAGAAAACTGATTTAAAACAGGGATCGTGAGCCTTGGGAGTCCCTGGGAAGTGTGTAAATAGAGGATGATGATATTGATGTACTTGTTTTTATCCTACAGGTGCTTTGGTCCACCTTATTATCTAACGAGGGGCGTACAAGCGATGGGTCGTGAGAGGGCTGCTCTTGGATTTTTTCCCCCCCGAGAGTATCCTAGTGCTTCACGTCGTTAGTGTACGCTTGACCTGGAACATTTGATGGGCAACACGACAGCTCAGTGACTATCGTTGTGCTGTGCAGATACATGGATTTGGGCATGTGTCTGTGGGAGTTTGCGCATTCTCCCCATGCTTGCGTGGGTTTTCTCCGGGTGCTCCGGTTTCCTCCCACATCCTAAAGATGTGCTCTTAGGCTAATTGGCAAAACAAATTCTCCCTAAACTGTGTCAAATTTGGTTTTCAATCCATAGATTTATAAACATGGACAGGGATCACGGGTAGAGGTGAGAACATCGGGGTGGCAGCATTGACTCGTTGGGCCGAAGGGCCTGTTTCCTGTGCTGTTTTGTTCTTTGCTCTATGTACCCATCCCAATCTACAAAACAGATTTTGCTGCTCTGCTGCTGAATACAGGAAAACAGTGGCAAAACCTTTGGCTTAGAATGAACTGATTTTCAGGATCAGGGCTAGCAAGCAGTCATCAACAGGGGTTGAAGGCAGTTTAAAAAAAATTACATACAGTACTTTCCTAGACTTTCTAAATTTCATCTTATCTAGAAGAAATATTTCTATTCTTCCACCTGCCACAGATAGAACTGAGAATAACTATCGGTACTGGGCATACTAAGCAGAGAGCATAAGGTCTCAAGTACAAAAGTAAAAGACAAAGAACAAAGAACAAAACAGCATGGGAAACAGGCCCTTTGGCCCAACAAGCCTGCGCCGCCACCCCGATGTTCCCATCTCTACCCGCGATCCCTGTCCATGTTTATAGATCTATGGATTAAAAACCAAATTTGAGACAATTTAAGGAGAATTTATTTTGCCAATTAGCCTGAGAGCACACCTTTGGGATGTGGGAGGAAACCGGAGCACCCGGAGAGAACCCGGAGAGAACCCATGCAGGCACGGGGAGAATGCGCAAACTCGCACAGACACAGGCCCAAATCCATGTATCTGCACAGTACAGAGATAGTCATTGAGCTGTCGTGTTGCCCATCAAATGGTCCAGGTCAAGCGTACACTAATGACGTGAAGCACTAGGATACTCTCAACAAAAAAAAATCCAAGAGCAGCCCTCTCACGACTCATCACGTGTATGCCCCTCGTTAGACAACAAGGTGGACCAAAGCACCTGTAGGATAAAAACAAAGTACATCAATATCATCATCTATTTACACACTTCCCAGGGACTCCCAAGGCTCATGATCCCCATTTTAAACCAGCTTTCTATACCCCTCCATTCCCATTCTGTTCACGTGCCCATCTAAGTATTTCTTAAATAACTCCAGAGTACCTGCCTCCACCACTTTACTTGGCAGCGCATTCCATATCCCCACCACCCTCTGTGTGAAAAAACTCCCTCTAGCATCCAAATTATATCTTACCCCCCTCACCCTAAGCCTGTGACCCCTTGTGCTATTCGAGTCCATCCTAGGAAAAAGCTTAACCCCATTTACTCTATCTACACCTCTCATAATCTTGTACACCTCTATTAGATCTCCTCTAAGTCTACGTCCTTCTGAGGAAAACAGCCCTAATTTTCCTAACCTCTCCTTGTAACTCAGACCTTCCATACCAGGCAGCATCCTGGTAAACCTCCTCTGCACTCTCTCCAGAGTCTCCACGTCCTTCTGCTAGTAAGGCAACCAGAACTGGACGCAGTATTCCAACTGAGGTCTAACCAACGTTTTATACAACTGCAACATTAAAGGCCAGCTCTTGTACTCTATACCCCTTCCTATAAAGGCTAACATACTATATGCTTTCTTCACAACCTTCTCCACTTGCTCTGTCACCTTCAGAGACTTGTTCACCTGCACCCCCAGGTCCCTCTGCATTCCTATACTCTTAATACATCTACCCTTTATCATATACCCGCCCCCTACATTCTTTCTCCCGAAATGCATCACCTCACATTTATCAGGATTGAATTCCATCTACCATCTGTCTGCCCAAGCTACCAGCCTATGTCCTGCTGCATCATCTGACAATGCTCCTCACTATCTGCAAGTCCAGCCATCTTTGTATCGTCTGCAAACTTGCTGATCACTCCACTAACTTCCTCTTCCAACATGAGATTTACATTTTTAAAAAATGTTTTTTCTCCCCATAGAATTCTGGCAAACATTCCTGTAAACCAAATGAATATGAACTGTTAATTCTGGCAGCATTCAGCACGAACACTTCTGCTCAAGAATAAACTGTTGAAAAATATTGTGCACTTTGTTGTAAGAAGTCCCAAGTGGCTGACTATACTTTTACAACAAGCTGTTATTCTTTTATAAGAAATAATTCATATTTACCTTTTAAAGCAGTAAAATGTCCCAAGGCATTTCACACAAAAGCTTTGTCAAACAAAATTTGATACTAACCCAGTTAAGAAGATGATAGCAACGATGACCAAAAGTTTGGTCAGAGAGGTAAGTTTTAACAAGTGCCTTAAAAGGAAAAATGAGAGGAAACAAGATAGAGAGATTTAGGGGGAGAATTACAGAGTTTAAGGCTTTTGCATCTGAAGGCACAGCTGCCTGTGGTAGAGCAATTAAAACGAAGGATGCTCAAGAGCCAGAATTGGAGCAGCAAAATATATCTCAGGAGATTACAGAGACAGGGTGAGGCAAGGCCATGGAGGGATTTGAAAACAGTGAGGAGCACTTTAACCAAGACCACTGGAGTGATGGATGATCAGGAACTGGTGCAAGTCATGAAATGGATATCCGAGGTTTAGAAAATCTCAAGTTACCTAGGTTACAACGTGGAAGACTGGTCTGGAATACGTCAGAATAGTCAAGTCTAGAGGTAATAAATACATAGTTGAGGGTTTCAGCAAATGAGCTGAGACAGGAGCACAGTCAGGCAGTATTACAGCACTAGTTAATAAATCACATGATGAAATCAGCAATAATAATCCCACAGAGGAAGGAGAGCTAGGATTAGGACTAGTCACTCATTTCATGAAAGCAAATTTACTTTACAGAAGACATTCAAATCCCTTTTAGGTGGAATCATCCACAAATATGCATTTGAGGTAATACCAAAAACCATACCTGGAGGAACTGAATTTCTTTTATAAACCTAGATTTATGGTTTGTGGAAAGAAATAACCCATAGCGCTGCTTTAAAAAACAGAAGTACAGCATTAACATCTTGCACACTAATTTCCAGGTCCTGATCAACGCTTACTTTGGCAAAAACAAACTGTCAAAGCTGGAAAGCTGAGATAAAAACAGAAACGCTGAAAATACTCAAGCAGGTCTGGCAGCATCTGTGAACAGAGAAACACAGAGATAACGTTTCAGATCTACAATCTTTCATTAGAATAGAATATTTTACTTTGGGTCAGAGTTAAACCGACTGAAACAATTATTTGTGGGTGCTTTATACACGTGTTGTGATTATCTTGAGGGATTGCTTTGCAACATACGTAACCATTACCCTCTTGAGCAATGATACTTAAGTTAGGTAAGTGAACCGTTAGAAAACAAACCAACACAAACAGGATTGTGAAGAAAAAAGGACCAGATTTTCAGTTGTATCTTGCATGCCATTTTTAATTATGGGTTTTACTTTACACATTTCAAAAGGTAATAGAAAATTGCTGTAATTAAAATAATGCTTAAAAGTTAATGAATCAAAGGATATTTTGTTTTGGAAACAAAAAAATAATGGTATGGAGCATTACAATCAGCTAAAATATGGAAAGGTTTTTAATTATCAAATTGACGTACATGTTTATTTAACAAATAAATGAGCCATCTCTGTTCTTTGTACAGTCATTCAAAAAGACAAAACACAGATAACATAGCTAATGTAAGGAGATTGCAAAGTTATCTGAAGCGTAAAGGCAATTTCAATAAAGTACACTGAAAACAGAAAGCACTGGAAAATCTAAGCAGATCCTGCAACATCAGGAGAGGGAAACAGAATTAATGGTTATTCTTCAAACCTAAATAGAGGTAGCAGTACGATGCATTTATACTGTTGAAAAAGAGGAGGGGGGTGTCAGGCAAAACAAAAGGAATAGTCAGTGATTGGTTAAAGGCCAGTGAAGATTAAAATATCAAAGATATCATGGAACAAAAGACAAACAGAATGTTAATGGTTGTAGCAAAAAAAACATAGGTCAAAAGGAGGTGTTAACAGCAGATTGCAGGCTGGCTCAGCCAAAAAACAAAACTAAGAAACAGACTGGCAATTGGGAAAACAAAATTCTAAATGGAGGACAGCATTCATAGTCTGAAGTTGTTAAGCTCAATGATGAGCGCAGAAGGCTGTCAGCTGTCTAAATAAGAAGGTCCTGATCTTTTGGTACTTGCCATTTCAATTCATCATCTTGGCCTGCCCCATATAACATTCAAATGAAATCCAACACAAGCTAGAACAACAGCACCTTATCTTCCAATTGGGCACTTTCAGTCTGATCTCAGTGGGGTGATTTTCCCAAATCAAGTGTCCAACAAAGTAGAAAACAGGTGGTTTTCTCATGCATTTTTAGAGTGAGCTCAGTTATTTACAGCACTCTGTACAATACAGTGCAAGGGGGGACGGGGTTGGAGCCTGAACCCATAGAAGAGGCCGGCAGCAGAGTGTTCAGGGGGCCTTTGGGCATGCATGAACCCACCCCCTCCCCACCCACCCACAGCCCCACCACCCAAACCCCTCCCCCCCACCACCCACCCACAGCGCCCCCCACCCACCCACAGTGATACCCATCACCTCCCACCTGATGGGCAGCCAGCCCCACCACTAGCCCCCCCCTCCCCGATGCAATGTGCCCTCCTTCCTTCCCCTCTAACTTCATCCCACACGACTCTAGCTCCGCCAGGCTCTGACACCTGAGAGTCCCCACCATGTTAGGCTCCACCTCTTTGGACTGTCTAATGCCTGATGGGTAGTGCCTGGATGCCAGGCTAGCATTGCCAGAATCTCAGGCTGATCCTGCCCAAGGGTTCTGCTTCTCCCTGCACTGGAGAGGCACAGACATTGGGCAGTGGAGCCTCAAATGACCTCTCCTCCCATCAGCAAGGCCATCATTTCTGGCCCCTGTTGCTAAGACCCAACTGTCATCCTTGCTGGTGGGAACCTTCACCAGCAAGATCAGACAGCCAAGTGAGCCCAAACAATACCATCCAGAGCTTGCTAAAGAGATTTAATTTAAAGCATAAATACTTAAATCAGCCTTGCACCATTTCCCAGTATGATGGTGATTACACAGGAAAAAAAAAGGCCTGGAAAATTTGTGATCTGCTGGCCACTCTGGTGGAAATTTGAGTTTTTGACTCTCACTTATATTTCCCGCCCCACTATACTAGTCAACCAGTGTAGCAGCACGGGAAAATCTCACCGAAAATTGAATTCAACAATGTCAGACCACAAAATATGTCCCCCATTTTGACTTCTTTTTTGCAAAAGTGCCAATCTGTATCTTATTTTTGCTTTCATTCTGCTATTGATACCTTCTATGTATCTATATATGATTTCTTTTGTTCTGTGACATCTTCTAACCTATCCCTGACTCACCCTTTTATTTCACCTGCCCCTTTCCATTTTTGTTGAACTAAAGAGAGGTAAGTGTCTGTTGGGTTTGTGCTGTTGAAAAAAGTAACATTAGGCTTAAAACAATAACTCTTTCAGACTAGCTGAGTTCTTTTCAGCACTGTTTTCATTTTAGATTTCCTGCAGTATTTTGCTTTTATCCAATAAAATGTAACTAGTTGTTCTGTAGTTGAACCAACTCATTAGAAATTGTTGTTTTCAATTACAAGGAGAAAACGAAAAAAAGCTGAGCCATATAATGCAGTGTGCAGGCAAAACTTAGATCAAAAGCTTTACGATGTCCTATAACAACCCATTTCAATATTGCATTCAAGTACAAACATGCCTCAGGTGCTTACACAAATCTGCATTACTATCAGCCTTAGCACTCTCATCTCTAAGTCAGAGGTTGTGGGTTCAAGTTTTATGCTTCAATTTTTGCTGACAGTACAATAACAAAGCCTGCCTGACAACACTTTGAACACATGAAGGAAGAATGGATTGAAATTCCCTATATTATAACTAAACCAGAAAACTAATAATAGACAATTTAAACAGCTGAAAGCATGAAGCAGCCCCAGGATCAACATATCCTATCTATTACATGCTGCTTCTTTCTTTCAATATTCAAAGAACAAAGAACAAAACAGCACAGGAAACAGGCCCCTCGGCCCAACGAGCCCGCACCGCCAACCCGATGTTCCCACCTCTACCCGTGATCCCTGTCCATGTTTACAGATCTATGGAATAAAAAACCAAATTTGAGACAATTTAGGGAGAATTTATTTTGCCAATTAGCCTAAGAGCACATCTTTGGGATGTGGGAGGAAACCGGAGCACCCAGAGAAAACCCACGCAAGCACGGGGAGAATGCGCAAACTCCCACAGACACAGGCCCAAATCTATGTATCTGCACAGCACAGCGATAGTCACTGAGCTGTCGTGTTGCCCATCAAATGGTCCAGGTCAAGCGTACACTAACGACATGAAGCACTAGGATACTCTCAACAAAAAAAATCCAAGAGCAGCCCTCTCACGACCCATCACTTGTATGCCCCTTGTTAGACAACAAGGTGGACCAAAGCACCTGTAGGATAAAAACAAGTACATCAATATCATTATCTATTTACACACTTCCCAGGGATTCCCAAGGCTCATGATCCCTATTTTAAATCAGTTTTCTATACCCCTCCATTCCCATTCTGTTCATGTGCCCATCTAAGTATTTCTTAAATAACTCCAGAGTACCTGCCTCCACCACTTTACTTGGCAGCGCATTCCATACCCCCACCACTCTGTGAAAAAACTCCCTCTAGCATCCAAATTATACCTTACCCCCCCCTCACCCTAAGCCTGTGATCCCTCATGCTATTCGAGTCCATCCTAGGAAAAAGCTTAACCCTGTTTACTCTATTTATACCCCTCATAATCTTGTACACCTCTATTAGATCTCCTCTAAGTCTACGTCTTTCTAAGGAAAACAGTCCCAATTTGCCTAACCTCTCTTCGTAACTCAGACCTTCCATACAGGCAGCATCCTGGTAAACCTCCTCTGCACTCTCTCCAGAGTCTCCATGTCCTTCCAATAGTAGGGTGACCAGAACTGGACGCAGTATTCCAAATGAGGTCTAACCAATGTTTTATACAACTGCAACATTAAAGGCCAGCTCTTGTACTCTATACCCTTTCCTATAAAGGCTAGCATACTATATGCTTTCTTCACAACCTTCTCCACTTGCTCTGCCACTTGTTCACCTGCACCCCCAGGTCCCTCTGCATTTCTATACTCTTAATAGGTCTACCCTTTATCATATACCTCCCCCCTACATTCTTTCTCCTGAAATGCATCACCTCACATTTATCAGGATTAAATTCCATCTGCCATCTGTCTGCCCAAGCTACCAGCCTATGTCCTGCTGCATCGCCTGACAATGCTCCTCACTATCCGCAAGTCCAGCCATATTTGTATCATCTGCAAACTTGCTGATCACTCTACTAACTCCCTCTTCCAAGTCATTTATATATATTACAAATAGAAGAGGTTTCAGTACCGAGTCCTGCGGCACACCACTAGTGACTGACCTCCAGCTAGAAAAACATCCTTCCACTATTAATCTCTGTCTCCTATTACTAAGCCAGTTACTTATCCATCTAGCTACCTGTCCTTGTATCCCATGAGTCTTGACCTTCTCAACTAACCTCCTATGAGGGACTTTGTCAAACGCCTTACTAAAATCCATATAGATGACAGAGTTCCAAACTGTTTCTAATTAATTGTTCCAGCCATTAAAGTAAAGTTTATTGGTCAAAGCAAGGCTTACATTAACATTGCAATGAAGTTACTCTGAAATACCCCAAGCTGCCACACTTCGGTGCCAGTTCAGGTTAATGTCTTTCAGATCATAGGAGGAATCTGGAGCAGACACAGGGATAATGTGCAAACTCCACACAGACAGCGACCTAAGCCCAGAATTGAATCTGGGTCCCTGACATAGTGAGGCAGCAAGACTAACATCAGTATCACGGTGCCATTCATTTAATAAGTCTCGTTCTAATACTATTTTCTTTCGACTGGTATGAAGCACATTGGAATACTTCTGAATAATGTATCTGTCCTAATGGTGGCACAGTGGTCCAGTGATTACCATTGCTACCTCACAGCGTCAGGGAGTTAGTTCGATTCCCAGCTTGGGTCCATGCAGAGCCTGCATGTTCTCCCTCCGGGTGCTTCAGTTTCCTCCTACAGTCCAAAAGACGTGGTTAGGTGCATTGGCCATACTAAATTCTCCTTCAGTGTGCCCAAACAAGCACTGGGATATGGACATTAAGGGATTTTTACTGTTAGTTCATTGCAATGTTAATGTAAGCCTACTTGTGACGCTAATAAATAAACTTTAAACTATAGAAGCATCAACAACAGAAAAAAAAAGAAATTTGAGTTTCAGAAAAACGCAGCTATTTAGACAAACCACATTTGCTGAATTAAAATGGCAACCATGATCTGACACAAGAAATTGAGTTTCAGAAAGACACAGCCACTTGTACACACCACATTCACTAAATTGAAAATGGCAAACATAATATGACACCCAACCATCACATTAAACAAGCTGCAAATGCATCAAACTGCATACTGATGGACATTAATATTAGTGCTGCAGCTTCAGAAAGTCTCAAAACAAAATTGAGACACGACATCAAAAATTTGACTAAACATCAGCAGCACAGTGATGCAATAAATCAACTACTGCAGTCTGCTGTAGATACAATGGTAGGCCATTCAGGAAATTGTGGTGTCAGTTGCATTCCAACTGCACTTATTCTGACAGCTCAAGTCATAACTATAATCATAAACCTATCCAAAATGCTGCAAGACATAACAAATATCCAATACATTCATATAAACCTCCTACACAGTTTATAAATCTGAACTATACACAATGCTGCTCCTTCTATATTAATTAAAAATAGAATTAATTCTATGATGCACCAATTTGAACTTTCTCTCAAATAGTTCTTATTTCAGAATTTTAGTTTGACAGATTATATACCCATATATACACATATATTCATTAATCGGTGCAAACTGAAATGGGCCATATAGCCTCCTTCTGTATTGTAAGATTTTATGATTCTATAATTCTGATCAATTAGGGCAGAGATGGCATTAAGGTCAAGCTGCCAACACAACTGCAAGGGGCCTGTAGAACAGTCAGAAGCTCTGAGCAGACCCAAAGGATACCTTACAATGGGTGAAGTACTGACCAGCACAGTATGCAGAGACTGGCCCAGCTCCTGTTTTCTCTCAAAACTATATTTGCTATAATTTAGGATGGATGCACCAACACTTCCAGAAATTGGTGTTTAGGACAGGGAGATCATAAAAATTCAACCGTTAACGCATTCCGAAGTAAGAAGTCTCACAACACCAAGTTAAAATCCAACAGGTTTATTTGCTGTCAGTGCTTTCAGAGCACTGGCTGCCCCTTTGTCAGGTGAGAAGGAGTTCTAATCACAAACTCCTAAGACACAAACTCAATTTACAGAATAATGATTGGAATGCAATTTTGACAGCTAATCAAGCTTAAAAAAGGTACAGACAATATAAGTGGAAGAGCATTAAGCACAAGTTAAAGAGATATGTATTGTCTCCAAACAGGATAGTTAGTAAGATTTTCCAAGTCCAGGCAAGTCGTGGGGGTTACAGATAGTATGACATGAACCCAAGATCCCAGTTGAGGCCATCCTCATGTGTGCTCCGCTCAGCGACTTGCATGTGTGTCGTGAAGACTGCCTTGGAGAACACTTACCTGAAGATCAGAGGCCGAATGCTTGTGACCACTGAAGCATTCTCCAACAGGAAGAGAACAATCTTGCCTGGTAATTGTCGAGTGGTGTTCATTCATCCGTTGTCATAGTGTTTGCATGGTCTCTCCAATGTATCATGCCTCAGGACATCTTTTCCTGCAGCGTATCAAGTAGACAACATTGGCCAAGTTGGCCAAAGTACAAGCAGTTGAGCTCAGCTGGGCACTACCGTAGGTACACACGAGATCGGAAAGGAAAATCTAATTAGACAGCAGCAGCAAATGTGCTCCTACTTGACACTGTTTCTGAAGATAGAGCTCATTATCATGCATTAAGTGGAGGAACTTGTCCAGCTTACGTGCACCGTCATGTCTCAGGACTTTGAACTCAAACTCTCCCATGAAGAGAGACAGAGTAGATTATTGTATAGAGAACTATAAGCGGCAATGCAAAGTGCATGCAGGAACTGCAAACTGACATCCACACATCTTTCCACATTAGCCATGACATCTCAATGATTGTAATGATGCAGGATGTCTGGAAGTACCCATTGCTCCTCAGCTGATGCTACACTCCATCTGCAACACCAGCTGAAGACTGAGAAGGGTGCAGGTACCATTCTTTACAGGGCACTAACACCATCACTGGCCTCCTTGGCCCCCATTACAAAGGGAGCATCTGTACAGCAGGGTCCAATGATAGAAGCATCTTCAGCAATGATGCAGTACAGCAGCTTCTGGCAATGCCCTCAGACACTATCACAAAAAGAACAATCACCAAATGTATCTTAGCCAAGGACAGCAGCAAGTATGGCTACTTTCACCTCCACAAAGGCTACAAGGGAAACATGGTGTTGAAAGGACAAGTACAGATGCCAGTGTGTTCAGCAGAGCATTAATTGGATAACCGGAGTGCTTTCTACCTGTAACTATGCAGTTTTCACTTTTGAACACATTATAAACATTGACACTTGAAGCCAAATACACAAGCCTCTTTTTCTTAATTGCAGACAAGCAAAGCAATGATGGAGATCAATGGGGTACATCAATAGTGATAGTGGAATATCTGGTAGATGCATGCTTTTCACAAACTGTATTCTGTGCCTGTGAGATGCATTTGTCTGGGATTAAATGTATTGTCGAGCCCAAGTAAAGAAAGCAGCAATGGTCTGTGAAATGCAATGTTGTGCCGTCATTTACGAGATGCCGCCAAGGTTCACAGCTAATCCTTGAAGCCTGAAGTAAAGTTGTTCAAGATCACAGTGGATTTGACAGCTGCTGGCAGGGCATGCAAGCAGTGCTCAGAGGTGTATGGTCTTTTGCAAATGGGTACAGATTTTGAGGCTAGCTGCCTGCTGAGATGCAGTCTTAACGAGCATTGACTCTTAGTCTAGCTTTTTTTTGCCAGTTGATCCAATGTTGAGGATATGGTTTCCATCTCATTCCTGCTCCATCTCCCTCTTCTCTTCACTCCTGAAGCCTAGTACTCTGTCCTCCACCACCCAAAATCTAAGCAGCATGTACTCATCACTAACTGCAGCCTTCGTTGGGCTCTGGTGGCTGGCTCATTATGTTAAGTAGCCTCCCCCTCTTATGGGCTTGCAATTCCAGCTGGCTGACAAGTCCCTACCTCAGTTGCTTGAAAACTTACTTCTCACTCTCTTCACAACCTGCGATTACCCAATTATATCTGTGGGCCAATGGTCAAATCCGTGCCATTCACCCTTTCATGGGACCCACATAATTCCTTAACGTAATCATTACTGTCTCCTGCAGTGTCCACATTCATTCAGCTGATCTGCCCCAGATGCAGCACATGTACTTCTGTCAAAATCAGAACATGTCCCTTGATGAGCTTCTTACTGGATCTGACAGGATCTCAAGGCTGCAGTGGAAATTGCATGCTGACCACACTGGAACTTTCATCCCCCACCTGTTTCAGTTTCCAGCCCAGAGGGAACCTGAAAATTCAACCCCCAGAAGACCTTTGGTAATCTAAACTGTTTATTATGTCTTCCACGCATCCTCTCATATCTGTTTATCCAGCAAAGTTGAACTGATTATTAAAATGGCAACTAGGATAAGCACCATAGTTAGGGGGAGGGAATGGCCTAGTGGTATTATCACTGGATTATTATCTCAGAAACTCAGCTAATGTTTCAGGGACCCAGGCTGATGGTGGAATTTGAATTCAATTAAAAAAATCTGGAATTAATGAATCTACTGATGACCACAAAACCATTGTCAGTCAGTCATCGGAAAAACCCATCCAGTTCACTAATGTCCTTTAGAGAAAGAAATCTGCTGACCTTACCTGGTCTGACCTACGTGTGACTCCAGAGCCACATCAATGTGGTTGACTCTCAAATGCCCTCTGAATATGGGCAACTAGGGATTGGCAATAAACGCTGGCTAGCCAGTGAGTCATGTTCCACGAATTAATAAAAGAAAGTTATCTTTACTATTTTAACAATAGGTCTCCTAAGTTCAGCCCAACTGTCAGGAAACTATTTGCAGGCTCATTATACATCCAGTTCAGAATTTAAACAAAACTCTTATGAGGTTATGTAGATTCGCAAAATAATAAATCCCGATCACCACTGCATCATCACTGACATTAATTAAAGCTAATTTGCTGAAATGGGCAACTGGTTCCTTCTAGAATTTAATTCTAGAAATTAAAGTTTTCCTTTGTTAGTTTGTCATGCTTCCTACAAGACTCAGTGATCACACTATACATAAAGAACCAGAATAGGGCTTTGCAGTGATATCCTCCATGTTGAACTGCCCATGAATATTTATTTATTCACACATTCAGTGTGCTGTGGCCTTTGGAACTTGGATTAAGGATGTACATCTCAGAGACAGCAAGGGTAAATATAAATACAATTTTTTACCTGATTGCTTTAACTACATACATATGGAATAGCTAAACAGGGGGAATTTAAAATTTAAAATGCAGTGAATTTTTTTTTACAACAAACTTTACTGGAATAAGATGTGAGACAAGATAATGAGATACGTTGTGCAATATTAGAATGCAATCAAAATATATTAATCAAAAAATCAGTTCAATCCAAACATTAATAACGAATGCTCCTTTAATTAGTATGATATCAAAAAACATTGAGTGGCATGATGCTTAGCACTGCTGCCACAAGCACTAGGGATCTGGGTTCAAACTTGGCCGTGGGTGGCCGTCTCAGTGTGCAAACTCCATTCTCCCCATGTCAGTGTGAATTTCTTCGTTTTTCTCCCATAGTCCAGAGGCGTGCAGATTAGGTTAACTGGCCATGCTAACTTGTCCCTTAAGTACCCCCAGATGTGCTGGTTAGGGGAATTAGCAGGATAAATACGTGAGGTTACACAGACAGGATCTGGGTGGGACGCTCTTTTGCTGAGTTGATGAGCCGAATGGCCTGTTTCTGCACTATAGGGGCTCTATGATCACATAACATAATCGATGATAAAGAAAATCTGACAAAATATTAAATGCCAGTAAGCAATCACCATTGCATCATCACAAAATACATTGCCTTTATTGCCACATGTCAGAGTCAAATTCCTCTGGCAGCTGACCATCATCTTCCAAAATGGAAATTTCTAAAATAAAAACTGACTTACAGTAGATGCCCTAGATAATACTCAAGATTATAATAGTGTCTCAAGGTTTAGAGCTTTATAATCCAGCTTTTCTTTATTTTTGAAAATTAAACTGATATCATAGAGTAGTTTCAAGGAAAATAGCTAATTTCTGAATAAGACAAAAGTCAAATAAATAATATCATGAATCCATTTTAAAAAAGTTTTGGTACGTTTGCCAATGGAAAGAAACACTATTCTTCCCACTTTATTGGCACAGAATAGACAGACGTGTGGTACCACCAAAAACAATCTGAATATGATTGGAATTAAATAAGCTATCACACTAACCCCATCCACACATTAACCTAACATTTATCAGTTCAATTTTGTTGTGCGGTATAAATAGGCTTATTCAATTACACTTCATTAAAATGACCAAGTCGAAATGGCAGTAAAATTGAATGCCCTGATAGATACAAATTAAATAATGGGTTTCTAAAAAAAATGTTAGACTATATTGATTTGCATCTGATTAGACAGTGCATTTTTGTCATTATTAGTATGCATATCCTGACATCAAGCCAAAATAAATCAACAAACTTATTTTTACGAACTAATGTTTTATTACCATGTTTATTCCCCCATTTTGCCATGTTCAAACAATAAAATATCACCATTCCCACAAACTCCTTTTATTATTTACTTTTCTCTCATGTTCTTCAATGGCATATTTGCTAAGATGTCATATTTCTTGTCCTTAATTAGTCTCTGACCCCAGAAACTCTTCATGTTCAGTAATTTAAATCTGCATCTAACCCAATCACAAATGAGGCCCGCTTTTCCTCACTCGGCTTACACAAGCTACCACCCACACCTAAGGCCATCCTTTGTTCTTAGCACAATACAGAGCCTTTTTAGAACACAGAACATAGAAAAACTACAGCACAAACAGCCCTTTCAGCCCACAAGTTGCGCCAATGACATCGCTACCTACCAGAATTACCCCTATAACCCTCAATCCTGTTAAGTCCCATGCACTCATCCAGAAGTCTCTTAAAAGACTCTATCGAACCACCTCTACCACCACCGACAGCAGCTGATTCCACTCACCCACCACCCTCTGAGTGAAAAACTTACCCCAGACATCTCCTCTGTACCTACTTCCCAGCACCTTAAACCTGTGTCCTCTCATAACAACCATTTCAGCTCTGGGAAAAAGCCTCCGAGAATCCACCCAATCTATACCTCTCAACATCTTAGATACCTCTATCAGGTCACTTCTCATCCTTCCTCTCTCCAAGGAGAAAAGGCCGAGCTCCCTCAACCTATCTTCATATGGCAAGCCACCCAGTCCAGGCAACATCCTTGTAAATCTCCTCTGCACCCCTTCAGTAGCTTCCACATCCCTCCTGTAACGAGGTGACCAGAACTGAACACAGAACTCCAAGTGGGGTCTGACTATGGTTTTATAAAGCTGCAGCATTATCTCATGATTCCTAAACTCAATCCCTCTTTTTACCTTAGGTCACGCTTGTTAATTCCTTACGTATATGATTCTCCTTAACAATATCTTTCACAAGAACTACTTCCATGCACATCATCCATCTGGATCTCTGCCATATTTAGAATCAATCTTCCTTCAGTGCTGCTCATTCAGACTGAACTGCAGATATCGAACTTGAGTCTTCTTCTGAAACCAGCTCAAAGTCAACATTGTTCGATTTAATGTACTGAACATTTCCCATATGTCCCAACCTCATTCCTACAACCCAAACAAACAATCACATTGCACTGCTGGTCACTTTTAGGCTTAAAGAGAGTAACTCACAGTAATAACTTTGTTAGGTAAATGTGCATTAAGCCATATAAAACCATATAAGTTCCAACTTCAATTTCTGAGTGAGGCAATCTCAGTTGAATGAGATTTCAGGGCAATACAAATGCCATCGACATTCTTGGGTTAGGGAGACAAAGGAAGAACAAAAAAGCTTATATCCCCACTTGTGATAACTACTGAATGACTCAGCTAGAAAGTGCTGACATCTGGTGATGACAGATTCAGGCTTAAACACAATATTCCCTTTGCTCAAGTAACCAGGTGACTTGATGTCAAGGCTCACATATAAAAAAGGGATACTTAGGTAAGATATCAACAGGCTGACAGAACGTATGAAAGTATATCTCAGCATGCTATAACACCTTAAAATAAACTGCAAAAATCTCAATTATTTCACTCGTGAAAAACTAATTAGGACAAAATTAACAAAATGAAAGTCTAACTGAATGTAATTGTTCTATCATGTCAAAATCAATTAAATTCTTCTTTAAATATCTGGCTCACATCTTTAAAATCATCACTCAGCTCTGTGAAATTATTGATCTCCACATTACATCACCCACAAAATACCACAAGGTAGTCATAACAGATGCAAGATGATAGGTACATGGATCAGTTACTACTGGTTAACAACAACGCCCTCTTTCTTCTTCATACATAGTCAAAAGAATTGAAAGAGTTGCTCCTATTGGAGTTATGACATAGTTAACTAATTATTAGGGGCCACATTGTCACAAATGCATGATTAGTTAACTTACAAATGTGGGGGCAGCCAACTTGCTGACATTGCTCAGAAAATGTGTGGTCATCATAGATTACTGCTAAGAAGCAGGCAGCCATTTCTAACTACACTAGTGACATTCCTTTGCCCTTATCCTTTTAACTCTTCTCAACATCCTGGACGAAACAGGAGCACAATTTACTGCAGCCTCCTCTCCCTGTAAGGTGATATGCAGGGCATTTCCTCGAATCTTGATTTACCAATTTCCATTTCCGCACATGTTGCCCTTATTTTCCACTTCCCTCATCAAAACTCAGGTTTCTTTTCTTTCAAGCTTTTCCATTTTCCTTCTTATATATTTCAGTCAAACATCCCAAAGCAAAATGTTTATATTGATTCAGATGTCCCTAATGTTCATTTTAGTTCCTGTGGCTATAAATCTCTCCCTAGATTCATCCGGTGTCTTTTTTCTCTCATCATCTCAAAAGCTGTCCAGAACTTTTTGACATTTGTCAAACAAAATTAAATCCATCAATTCTTAGCTTCCCCTCTATTTATTTCAAATGATCACATCAGCAATGGTTCCACAGCACTTATTGTGTTAAAGTGAATGCCACATTATTTTCTACTATGACTTTGAACAGCCTGTAAATCCACTTGACAGATCAGCCAAATTCATGGACTTTTTCCTTATCTTTAATTCAAATTCTTACATTAATTCAGTGGTGATGAATCTGTGGCTTGAGAGCCACATGCATTCCATCTGGGTTCTGAATGCAGCCCAGGAGACATTTTATTAACTGTAACCATTTATTGGCTGTAACAGATTTACCATAGCCTCCTGATTTTCATCCATGTAGCTTTTTTCTTCCAATGTGACTGAAGTGATATGCACATAAAGGAAGGGCAAGTGAAGTGAGCTGCATGCTGATTGCACACAACATTAATTTTGAACTCCTCCCTCTCCTCAAAGTGTTAATATTTATTTTGATCGGAAGTGAACAAACAACAAAGAACAAAACAGCATGGGAAACAAGCCCTTCAGCCCAACGAGCCCGCGCCGCCACCACGATGTTCCCACGTCTACCCACAATCCCTGTCCATGTTTATAAATCTATGGATTAGAAACCAAATTTGAGACAATTTAGGGAGAATTTGTTTTGCCAATTAGCCTAAGAGCACATCTTTGGGACGTGGGAGGAAATCGGAGCACCTGGAGAAAACCCACGCAAGCACGGAGAGAATGCGCAAACTCCCACAGACACAGGCCCAAAGCCATGTAACTGCACAGCACAGCGATAGTCATTGAGCTGTCGTTTTGCCCATCAAATGGTCCAGGTCAAGCATACACTAACGATGTGAAGCACTAAGATAATCTCAAAAAAATAATCCAAGAGCAGCCCTCTCACGACCCATCGTGTGTATGCCCCTCATTAGACAAGGTGGACCAAAGCAGTACATCAATATCATCATCTATTTACATGCTTCCCAGGGACTCCCAAGACTCATGATCCCTATTTTAAATCAGTTTTCTATATCCCTCCATTCCCATTCTGTTCATGTGCCCATCTAAGTATTTCTTAAATAACTCCAGAGTACCTGCCTCCACCACTTTACTTGGCAGCGCATTCCATACCCCCACCACCCTCTGTGTGAAAAAACTCCCTCTAGCATCCAAATTATACCTTACCCCCCTCACCCTAAGCCCGTGACCCCTCGTGCTATTCGAGTCCACCCTAGGAAAAAGCTTAACCCTGTTTACTCTATCTATACCTCTCATAATCTTGTACACCTCTATTAGATCTCCTCTAAGTCTACGTCTTTCTAAGGAAGACAGTCCCAATTTGCCTAAGCTGTCATAACTCAGACCTTCCATACCAGGCAGCATCCTCCTCTGCACTCTCTCCAGAGTCTCCATGTCCTTCCAATAGTAGGGCAACCAGAACTGGACTGCAGTATTCCAAATGAGGTCTAACCAATGTTTTATACAACTGCAACATTAAAGGCCAGCTCTTGTACTCTATACCTCTTCCTATAAAAGCTAACATACTATATGCTTTCTTCATAACCTTCTCCACCTGCTCTGCCACCTTCAGAGACTTGTTCACCTGCACCCCCAGGTCCCTCTGCGTTTCTATACCCTTAATAAGTCTACCCTTTATCATATACTGCCCCCTACATTCTTTCTCCCGAAATGCATCACCTCACATTTATCAGGATTAAATTCCATCTGCCATCTGTCTGCCCAAGCTACCAGCCTATGTCCTGCTGCATCGCCTGACAATGCTCCTCACTATCCGCAAGTCCAGCCATCTTTCTATCGTCTGCAAACTTGCTGATCACTCTACTAACTCCGTCTTCCAAGTCATTTAAATATATATTACAAATTGAAGAGGTCCCAGTACCGAGCCCTGTGGCACACCAGTAGTGACCGACCTCCAGCTAGAAAAACACCCTTCCACTATTACTCTCTGTCTCCTATTACCAAGCCAGTTACTTATCCATCTGGCTACCTGTCCTTGTATCCCATTAGCCTTGACCTTCTCAACTAACCTCCCATGAGGGACTTTGTCAAACGCCTTACTGAAATCCGTACAGATGACATCAACGGCTCGCCCTTCGTCCACCATTTTCGTCACCTCCTCAAAACATTCTATCAGATTCGTAAGGCATAACCTCCCCTTTACAAATCCATGCTGCGTATCCCTAATCAGATCGCAACGCTCTAAGTGCCTATACATTCTAAGAATCCCCTCCAACAGCTTCCCTACCACTGACGTCAAACTCACCGGCCTATAATTTCCAGGGTTATCCGTACTATCCTTTTTAAACAACGGTGCAATATTAGCTATTCTCCAATCCTCTGGCACCTCACCTGTGTCCAAGGAAGAAACAAAGATTTGCATCAGAGGCCCAGCAATTTCACCTCGCACCTCCCTAATCAGCCTGGAATAAATGCCATCAGGCCCGGAGATTTATCAGTTTTAATGCTACCTAGAAGCTCTAACACTTCCTCCCTCGGTATGGATATTTCCCTCAACTGGTCCACAGTTCCCTCAGAGACAGGAGCTGTCAACAAGCTCCTCTCCTTCGTGAACACCGACTCAAAGTATCCATTCAGGATCTCCGCCATTCCCTCAGGCTCTAAGCACAGTTCCCCTCCTCCATCCCTAAGAGGTCCAATTTTTCCTCTAATCACCCTTTTATTCCTAAAATAGGATTAAGGAGAATCCAAAGGCTTTTTATTCCTATCCGCCAAGATCATTTCATGCCCCCTTTTTGCCCTTCTAACTGCCCGTTTGAGCTCCCTCCTACTCTCTCTGTATTCCTCCAACGCTATCTCCGTTCCCAGCTGCTTTGACCTATCATACATCTCTCTTTTCTTCCTAACCAAGTCCTCAATATCCCTAGTAACCCACGGCTCTCTAATCCTACCTTTCCCATCTTTCCTCTTGGCCGGCACATATTTATCTTGCAACATTTTCAGTATTCCCTTGAAAGAGTCCCACGTGCATAGCGTGGACTTACCCTCAAACAACTGTTCCCAATCTGTTTCCATAAGTTCCTGCCTAATCCGACCGTAGTTAACCTTCCTCCAATTCAGCACCCTGCCCCTAGGGCAACAAGCATCCTTTTCCATCTGTACCCCAAAGTAGACAGAATTGTGGTCACTGTTAGCCACATGTTCCCCTACTACAACATCAACCACCTGCCCTGGCTCATTACTCAGAACTAAATCCAATGTAGCCCCTCCTCTAGTCGGGCTAGCCACATACTGCTCCAACGATCCTTCCAGTACACATTTTACAAATTCCTGCCCGTCCAAACCCCCAGCTCTAGGTACCTTCCAATCCACCCGAGGGAGATTAAAATCTCCCACTATAACAACTCTGTTCTTTCTGCACCTATCCAAAATGTCTTTACATATGCCTTCTTCAACTACCTGCGGGCTGTTGGGTGACCTGTAATACACCCCTAGCATAGTAATCGCCCCCTTTCTATTCCTCAACTCCACTCTTAACTCCTCTATATTGCCCTCCCTCTGCACCGCCGTGATGCCCTCCCTAACTAACAACACTCCCCCACCTCTTCTGGGCCCTCCTCTGTCACGCCTGAAACACTTATACCCAGGAATGTTCAGTTGCCACTGCTCCCCTTTCTTTAACCACGTCTCCGTCACCACAACCACATCCAAGTTCCTCGCAAACATTAAGGCCCTAAGTTCATCCGTTTTTCCCGTTACGCTCCTCGCATTGAAACAGACATACTCCAGGTGGATGATAGTTCTATTAATATACAAATGATTAAGCATTTTTTGTAACTCTTTATGAAATATTCAATTTTATTCACAGGATCACAGTTAGTGAACAAGCCCAATTTCAACCTTGCATTCACTGAGATGAAGCGGGCCACTCGTGCTGCCCAGTCACTAGCTCAGGTTGCTGGTCACTGCTGGTACAGCTTCCTGCAGCTCAGCTCTTCTGATCAGGCACCTCTTATAGAGTGCCTACAGCTACAACTAAACATACAAGGGAAGCAGTCAGGCTGTTCGAAAGCATAGTTCCAATTTTGCAAGGTGCTGCCAGTGGTGCAGGAAGTGGATCAGAAGCAACAGGGTGATAAAAAGAAATCAGGTATCCAACCTCACACAATCAAGTTGTACACTGACAGATTTTCCAAAGGGCAATTTGGAGGCAAATCATAATATTGCTATTTGCAACCTCGTCTTAATATTTAAATTCTACTAAAACAGAAATGTACTATTTTGTCCTCAAGAAATAAGAATTCATCCACACAGGAAGACACGAGAACAAACTTGCCAAAATGTATCTTTTTTAAAAAATGGAAGTTTCAGTTCTGATACCAATTGCAGATAATACAAACTTGAAGCATTGTGAACACTGAGGAGGGTAATATAGGACTACCAAAGAAGATAGACAGGTCAGTAGAACGGGCAAACAAGAGGCATACGAAATTTAATGCAGAGAAGTATGAGTGATTCAGTTTGGTATAGAATATAAACAAACAATATAAAATAAAGCGTACAGATCTATAGGAGTACGAAAGCAGAGTGATCTGTACAGGAATAACCCTGGAAATTATAGGCCGTTGAGCTTGATGTCAGTGGTAGGGAAGGTTGTGAAGAAAGCATATAGTATGCTAGCCTTTACATGAAAGGGTATAGAGTATAAGAGCTGGCCTTTAATGTTGCAGTTGTATAAAACATTGGTTAGATCTCATTTGGAATACTGCGTCCAGTTCTGGTCGCCTTACGAGCGGAAGGACGTGGAGACTCTGGAGAGAGTGCAGAGGAGGTTGACCAGGATGCTGCCTGTATGGAAGGTCTGAGTTACGAAGAGAGGTTAGGCAAATTGGGACTGTTTTCCTTAGAAAGACGTAGACTTAGAGGAGATCTAATTGAGGTGTACAAGATTATGAGGGGTACAGATAGAGTAAACAGGGTTAAGCTTTTTCCTAGAATGGACTCGAATAGCACAAGGGGTCACAGGCTTAGGATGAGGGGGCTAAGTTATAATTTGGATGCTAGAGAGAGTTTTTTCACACAGAGGGTGGTGGGGGTATGGAATGCGCTGCCAAGTAAAGTGGTGGGGGCAGGTATTCTGAAGTTATTTAAGAAATACTTAGATGGGCACATGAACAGAATGAGAATGGAGGGGTATAGAAAACTAATTTAAAATAGGGATCATGAGCCTTGGGAGTCCCTGGGAAGTGTGTAAATAGACGATGATATTGATGTATTTATTTTTATCCTACAGGTGCTTTGGTCCACCTTGTCTAACAAGGGGCATACACGTGATGGGTCGTGGGAGGGCTGCTCTTGGATTTTTGAGAGTATTCTCGTGCTTCACGTCGTGCTCAGTGACTATTGCTGTGCTGTGCAGATACATGGATTTGGGCCTGTGTCTGTGAGAGTTTGCGCATTCTCCCCGTGCTTGCGTGGGTTTTCTCTGGGTGCTCCGGTTTTCTCCCACATCCCAAAGATTTGCTCTTAAGCTAACTGGCAAAACAAATTCTCCCTAAATTGTCTCAAATTTGTTTTTTTTAATCCATACATCTATAAACATAGACAGGGACCACGGGTAGGGGTGGGAACATCGGGGTGGCAGCACGGACTCGTTGGGCCATAGGGCCTGTTTCCCATGATGTTTTGTTCTTTGAATACGTGCATAAGTCACTGAACGTGGCAGGATAGATTGAGACAACAGTTAATAAAACTGAAAGTATCTTTGGCTTTATTAACAGCAAAGAGTACAAAAGCAAGGAGTTTATGTTAAAATTCTATAGAAAACTGGTTCAGCCTTAAATAGAATATCATGTCCTGTTCTGGGTACACACTTTTGCAAAGATGTGAAAGCATTAGAGAGGGAGCAGAATGGTTCCAGGAATGGAGAATTCAGTTACTTAGATAGATAGTAGAGATTGGGGCTGTTTCTCTTGAAGAAAGAGAAGGCTGAGAAGAAATTTGAAAGAAGTATTCGAAAACTTGGAGAGTCTAGACAGGGTAGATAGGAAAAAGCTGCTTCCATTGGTGGAAGAATCAAGAACAAGACACTACAGATTTAATTTTTAAAAGAAACAAAGAAGATATAAGGAATAACATTTTCATGCAGTGAATGGTTAACATGTTGAATGGTCTCTTTCTGTGCTGTAATCATTGTGATTCTGCTAATTACTTCCTGCTCCATACGCCATACATTAGTTGGATTTGTTGAGCAGTCCTCCATTTTAGTTTTTTCTCTCCAAAATACTTTGTTGTTATTCTTATTTTTCAGTATAATTTAAACAGCAGTGAAACAAGGATGGATATTCACCAAGATACAGAACAATCTCATTTTTGGCTGAATTACAAATGGAAAAACCCAAAAAATGAGCTCAGTTCATTAGAAATTCTTCCCGTTCTATAGCAACTTCTATTCATCCTTCAATCCAAATCTTGCTGATCTACATTTCCCCCCCAACCCCCAATTTTAAACTATATTCCTCACTCCTCAAGTTTAACTTTTCTTATGGTCTCTCACATACTATTTCTGTAACTTACTGTAATTCTACAACTCTTCCAAAAACTGCTGCTCCAGTTCTGGTCTACTCTCTGCCCCACCTCCACCACTACTTTGGCCCTTCAGCCACCTGGAATGCACACATTAGAATTTGTTCCTTAAATACTTCCGTAATCCACCTTTCAGCACTCCTCACCAAGCTTTTGATTAGCCCCTCCTACTCCCTCCTCCTTTGTACAACAACTAATTTATTTGACTAAATCCCTGAAACATTTTGGGTTTTTTTTGCTCAATAAAGCACAATTAGTTGACATGGTTGTATAATCATTGACATCACATTTTATTCCTGCCTGGTTCACTAGATCTTTAACACATATGACTCCACTAAGTTCACAGGTTTAGATCACATAGCTTTTACTGCCCAAAAGGTGAGTAAACGACTTTATTTATGCTGTTCTTTTACTTATATGCACAGTGCACCTTCTACTCTTCTTGGAAACACTTTTGTGTTCAGATAATTATGAAGCATTTGATAAATTCATCTACCAGCAACTATTCTATCATATTGGTTTTATGTCAGTATGTTCTAGAGCCCCTACTAACTCTCAAACAATCTTTAATCCTGAAATTAAAAGCAAATTATTGTAGACGTTGGAATTTAAAACAAAAACAGAAAATGCTGGAAAGTCTCAGCCAGTCTGAGCACATCCATGGAGAGAGAACAGAACTAATGGTGGCATATGAGCATCACAATGGCACAGTGGGTAGCACTACTTCCTAACAGTCCTAACAGATTCAATTCCTGGCTCGGGATACTGTGGAATTTGCAAGTTTTCACTGTGCCTTCTTGGATTTTCTCTAGGGTGCTCCGGTTTCCTCCACAATCTGGAAGTCATGCTGGTTAGGTGCATTGGCCAGGCTAAATTTTCCTTCAGTGTACATAAACAGGTGGCGGAGTGTGGCGACTAGGAGACTTTGTTGCAATGTTAATGTTCGGTATACGTAAATAAATTTTAAACAAACATTTTGAATCTAGACAACTCTTCATCAGACTCTTTGTTCATCTTAATCTTGAAAGTTCTGGTTCAAAACATTCTTGCCAGCATGCTTTTTTTCAAAAAAAGAAACAGGCTTTCTGTTAGTGATCATGATCCTTATTTACAGAGTCTTTGGAACTATGCTCTTAATAACTATCAAAGATAATTTGGCTATATTCTTGAAATTGTTCAAGAGTCTGGCATGATGAACAAATTAGCATCATGTAATTTCATAGGCATCTAACTTCCTCTTAGACAGCTCTACCAATGTTGTAATTTACCCAACAAGAGCTTTTTCTAATAAGGAGTTTTGCATGGCTCTCTCTTCCATTGATTATTCAATCCCCAGCTATTTATTTGATATGGTTCCATTCTAAATTCAACAACTTCCTTCAGACACATTCACAATTTAAAATCTCATAATCTGCAATGGAGCAAAAAACATCTAGTTTCTTCCAAATCTTTAAAATCCCAAATGCTTTTGACAAGTCTATTAGCCAATTCTTTCATTGCTGCTTTATTGTTGATCAAATTTTTTGATCTTGCTATCTTTCTGAGTCAAAATGAAAATCTTATATTCATCTAAAGCATTTGGACTTTCTCTCTGCAACTCATAACACTTTATAAGCTCAAGTCCATCCAAGATGTAAATACCAAGCTTCTATCTGACTTGAGTTTTCTCAATGTCCCCACAATTTGGATCTGTAAAAGTACATTTTAACTTTTAGGCAGGCAAAAGAAGTGGAATGGAGAATAGGACAACATATTGTGATGAATATTTTAGAAACTATCCATAAATGATGTGCCCAAACTTTTGGACAAATAGAGTAGCAAAAATTAACCTTAATTTTCTTCCATTTTCATAACTATTTTTTTCTGTTATTATAACTGACAAACTCATTTGCAGTGCTGATGTTCCCAAACCATGAAAAAAAAATGGTATTATTGTGCTTGGAAGCAAGCCGTGTGAATTTATCACCTGTGGCACACATTCCATTGATTCACTTTTAACTAAAGCCGTATTTGCGGATTGACTGACATCCAATCCTGCTATCCATTAAAAATCTCTCCTTCAAGGGGCAAGACTGAAATGCATATTTTAGGACCTGTTTAAAAAAAAAATCACAAATAAACTAAAAAGAAAATCACAAAAGACTGAATTCAAAGGCTGGTTGTATACAGCTTGCCATACAGTACCAAAAGGTTTCTTGAGTGCTTGCAGATGCTGATAATCCAAGGTCACCTATGTGAAAACCAAAGTCTTGGCAAGCATCACAAGACTCATCCAAAAACTGTCATCCTCAAAATCGTCTCATCAGAATATACCACAATACCCATCAAGTATTGGGTGGGGAGTGGGGGCATAGGACAAAGTTCTATTTTTGAACCACTTGCAGAAATTGAAAGTCAAGGGAAGGAGAGCAAAAAAATTCTCTTCAGTATCTGGTTGAAAAATTGTTGTTACTTCAACCAGGACTTGAACCAAAATCTGATACCCAGATTGTTGGCTGGTCGTTCCTGGCCTTGATCTGAAAGTGGTAACCACATCTCTAATTGCTTGCATTTTTTTTCTGCACACAAACTGCAATGCCAGAGATGTAATGCACAACGACCTTTTCAAAATAAGACTGAGAATTATTTTCACTTTCAAATTGCTGTGAAATCTCACAGTCTCAGCATCCCAGGGTTTAAAAAAAATCAATAAGCTAACTAGCTCCATACAACACAAAAAAGCCTTCTGCACCGTAGACTTAACCGATAGGCCCTAACAAGATCAAAGAATGAGATTTACATTCGAAATTAACGCAGCTCTTCCAGTATGGAAAATAAATATTTAAATTAGGCTGCCTTAAATCAAAATGGGTTAATTCTTCCCTCAGATCTTAGCGCCTTCCCCCATTTCTATTCCATCTCACTATCTCTTCAGCCACAATAGTTGTCCAAAGACAATCCGTTTTTTTTAAATGATTCTTTTCAGTTGCTCGCGCGAAGTTATCACTTACCAACATATTACATATCCTCGGTCATTTCCATTTCTGCTCAGCTCCTCCTCAGTCAGCTCCCTCGCTGAAGAGGCGTTTTGCTATCAATTCCTCGGTTTCCTTGTTCTTTTTATATATATATTTTTTGAATCACGTCTGTTCGTTGCCAACAAGCTGCAGTCGAGCTCCCTCAGAGTAACAGCCTTTACCGTCCGTCCTCCAGACAAGCGCTAACTACTGTAATACCCTGGGTTACACCCCACCTACCGTAATACACAACAAACACACTCACCGCACTATAAATTGCAGCGCGGGAGCACAAATGCACACCCGCTAGATGCATAAGCCAAGCTACCAAGAACACTGGGAATATCACCACCGTCTGCAAGTTCACCTCACTGCCCATCAATGCATCTACTTTCTCTGGAGGCAAAAGAAATTCGGCATGTCTGCTACAGCTCTCGCCAATTTTTTTACATTTGCATCCTTTCCAGATGTATCACAGTTTGGTATCACTTCTGCTCTGTCAAAGACAGCAAGAAATTGCAGCCGGTCGTGAATGTAACCCATATATCACACAAACCAGCCTCCCATCCATTGACTCTCTATACTTCCTGCTGCTTCAAAAAAGCAGGCAGCTTAATCAAGGATCCCATGCACCCAGGTTCTCTCTTCTTCCATCAGGAAAAAGATGCAAAAATTAGAGATCATGTACCAACTGTCTCAAGAACTGCTTCTTCCCTGCTGCCATTAGATTTTTGAATGGACCCACTTGATATTAAGTTAATCTTTCGTTACAGTCTAGCTAAGACTGAAACATTATATTCTGCCCCCTCTCCTTTCCTTCTCCCCATGTACTCTATGTTTTGTCTGTGTAGCACACAAGAAACAATACTTTTCACTGTATCCCAATACATGTGACAATAATAAATCAAATCAAAGACTGCCAACACATTTCTTCACCAGCCCTGGGTCAAAATCCTGGAATCTTGCTCTAATAATACTGTGGGTCTACCTACACCAAATGACTTACAGTAGTTCAAGACATCATCTCAACTCTACCTTCTCAAGGGTCATTAGGAATGGATAATAAATGTGAGCCTAGCCAAGCAACATTCACATCCCACAAAATGAATAAATAGAACCGCAGTTACATCAGCCTCCCAGTCTGGCAATTATTTACAAATTAAAACTTAAATCACAATACCAACCATATAGCTGGTCTGTAACTTAATAGAATGTACAGCCAATCTACCCCAATTTCAAGTAACCAGAAACCCTATTATAAAAAACCAAGGAAACGAGGACACTGCTTGATATATTATTCCTACCACAAAACACAGGACAGTCACCAACATCCCACAAGGTAATACACTTGAGTAACTGTCAACTGACTATAATAAACACAAGGAACAGCAAAATACAGGCAAAATAATGCAGATGTTGAAAATCTGAAACAAAAAAAAACAGAGTACTGAAAAGACTCAGCAGATCAAGAAACATCTATTAGAAAGAAACCGAGTTAACGCTGGCCTAAAATATCAGTTAGGAAATATTAGCATTTCAGCTATAGCTCAGCTGGTAGCACTGTCACTTCTGACCTGATGTTCCAGGTTCAAGACCCATTGCAGGATTGAACATAAAACTCCAAATTGACACCCCAGTGCAATACTTAAGAAGTGTTAGCCTGCAAGGTGTTGCCTTTTAGATGAGATGTTGAACAATTTCTGTCTACTCAGGTGATGTGAAAGCTCCCATGGTACCATATGAAGAAGAGCAGGGAATTATCCTTCAATAATTATCTCCCAATAAACATCATAGATACTGATTGGATATCATCACGTTGCTGTCTGTGGAGCTTACTGTGCATAACTGGCTGTTTTTTTTACATTACAAGGCACTTTATTGGCTGCAGTGTTTTGAGACATGGTGATTGTGAAAAGCATTCTATAAATAAAGTTCTTTATTCCTTTATTAAGGTACAACATAATCCAATCTAAATACTCTGAGCAAAACACTTCAACTATTAACATCATTTTAACACACTGAGTGCCAGAATTTCATGTGCATTAGCCACAAGGTTTGTGAGAAGAGGGGAGAGGAGAAAAAGTACAAAAGCTGAGGCATGAAATGAGAGTAAGAGGGTGTGAGGAAGGCAAGGGACATAATATGTGATGAGTGAAAACATAATGCATGACAAGAAAAAGAAAACAAGGAGAAAGAGAAGTTGATGAAAATTAAAGTAAATGGATGGCAATGGAGAATTGCTAGTGTTTTGAGAGGAAAGGAGATGATGCCAACAGCATCATCAGGGATGAGGGAAAAAAATAAATGTCAACATTTATTAAGATGGATAAGGAAGAGACAATGCCTGCATGAGGTGGGGAAAAGAAGAGTACCAAGGGAGGGGCAGGGAGATGGATTTCGGGTGATGTGAGCATTTATTTGCATTTCCTCAAGCTGGTTGGATGGTTATGTATTTGTTTAATTGTCGGCTATTTTCACCAGTTGTTATATATTGAATATATGGCATTATTCAAAGAAAGCAGTAGAGTCCTCCTGGTATCCTGGATCAACCAAAATCTACAAGGGTTAATCCATTCATCTGGTTAATTGATGTTTGCAGGATCTTACTGTGCACAAATTCATTTCTCCATTTCTTATATGGCTGTGTTTATTTATGCTGCAACATACTAACTACATTTGGAAAGACAGCTATTTATATAGTGCTGTTCGTAACTAATCAACAAACCAAAATGCTTTAGAGGCAGCAAAGGTGTCAGAAACAGTTATGCACACACACACACTCAGCCCACACTGTGGTCACTGATGCAAGTGCAGATTCTTCCATCAAGATGGCAGCGTGCATGCTATTTTGCTCCTGGCCAGTTAAACACTAAAAACCTAGTTTAACACTGCAACTTTAAACGAATGAACACATTTTCTTTCCTTTTGACTTGTTGAACAAATTGAACAAGTTGACAAGACTTTGTGCAGGACATTCCTGCAGAACCCAACTAGCTCAGCTGGTATACATGGGATTTTTATTCGTAGAGTTTCAAATCCCAAACTGGAGATGATTTATTTCCCTAAATACATTTGTTCAAAATACTTTTCTACTGATTTTTACCAATGGTGAAACTTCACAGATGGGACATATGGGTTGCAATAATTATATTTTCCAACACAATAACTTATTAGTCTGGTTGTTCCCTGGGTAGCTGCAATTTATTATGTCATTAACTGGTTTGGCTGTAAGGGACACACTTAATAAACAACAGCCTCCAGATTATGCATAATTCAGCAATAGAAAGCTGAGCTGAGTTTAAAAGCTTTAGTCACAATCTCTGACACTGCATCTGCACATGTCCAGAAAGTGCTCCCCCTTCTGTTGCAGTACAAATAAACACAGCCATATAGGAAATGGAGCAGTGAATTTGTGCACATTCATCAATTAACCAGATGAATGGATTATCCCTTGTAGATTTTGGTTGATCCAGGATACCAGGAGGACTCTACTGCTTTCTTTGAATAATGCCTACATTCAATGTATAACAACTGGTGAAAACAGCTGACAATATAACAAATACATAACCATCCAACCAGTTTGAGGAAATGCAAATAAATGCTCACATCATTTGAAATCCATCTACTTACACTAATAAACCAAATAAATAATCATACTACCAAACTTAATAAATTAAGTAACAAAACTACCTTGCTCAAAGTATCAATTAGATAATCACAGATACTGGGATAAGTTAGAGCTTACGTGTAAACTTCACGCATAAAGAATGGTCTCCTGTGGAAAGTACTAACAGGTGATAAAGTGGCACAATACTTAGTACTGCTATCTCAGCACCAGGAATCGGTTTGATTCTGGCTTTAAGTGACATTTGTGTGGAGTTTGCACACTCTCCCTGCTTCTGCGTGGGTTTTGTCCCACAGTCCAAAAGATGTGTTGGTTAGGTGGATTGGCCATGCTAAATTGACCCTTAGGGCTGAAGTTTCTCACCGATCTCACCCCAAAAATGGGAAAATCCCACCCGACATTAACTGACATTAACTTTCCATGGTCTGCCCCTCCCCAGTACGATTCCCACGGTGAATGGAATGGGAAAATTCACCTCTTAGTGGCCAAACAAGTATGGGTTAGATGGATTAGCCATGGTAAGTGCATGTTGTTATGGACATAGTGCAGAGTGGTTGGGCCTGGGTAAGGTGATCATTTGGAGAGTCAGTGCGGAATGAATGGACTGAATGACCCTTTCTGCAATGTAGAAATTCTATGATACTGAGTGAAATGGTTGGTGCCAACCATAAATTTATAGCCCAATATGGACCACTAGCATAATGAGGCAGGAAAGATATGAAGTAAATGAAGAAATAATTGGTGTAGAGAAGAAATAAATATACTAAGTGATTGAAATAAATCTTAAAGTATTAAGCTGTATAACTTAGAGAAGCTGTAAGAAACCTGACAATATTATGAATAATTCTCTTATCTCAAATTGGTCCACTATCTTTCAAGCCCCAATTATTTCTTAACTTCTCAAAAATTAATCCTTGATTCCTTTGATCTTCCTAACATTCAGCTCTAAACTTTATCTTTGCAAAATCCTCATCATCTCCCAGTTGCATTCCCATCTCGCAAAAAACCAATTGTTCACTCTGTGTCCTTGATAACTTGCAACCCTATCTCCAACCTCCTTTTCTCCTCCAAACCTTCAAATGTGGCATCACCTCCCAAAATTGTGCCCACTTTTACTAAAAGTCAATATTTGAATCTCTCCAATTAGGTTTCTGCCTTTGCTACAACATGGATTTCAAAGTCTCAAATGGCATTCTCTGTGTTTGTGAGAAAACCAGTCTATCCCTCATTGTCCTTCTTGGTCTTTTTGCAGCCTATGATGCATATCTTCCATGCCTCCCTACTATCATCCAGTTGGCCTGGTTCCATCACATCGAACAAATCACAGCCATAAAATCAGTACCAATAAATCCTTTTCCTACTCTTTACTTCATGTGTTCCCCCAACAATCTATCTTTGGTCCCCTCCTCAAGTACATCTACATGCTGCCCTCTTCAACATCATCCAAAACAAACATCAATGTATTACATGTATTTTGATGACACTCAGCTTTACCCACTACCATCTCACTCGACCCCTGTGCTGTTTTTGCTCAGATGAGGAGGATCGTGACAGACACCTCCAGACGCTGAAGGATGCCCTCGTGAGAACAGGATATGGTGCTCGACTCATCAATCGACAGTTCCAACGTGCCACAGCGATAAACCGCACTGACCTCCTCAGAAGACGAACACGGGACAAGGTGGACAGAGTACCCTTTGTTGTCCAGTACTTCCCCGGAGCGGAGAAGCTAAGACATCTTCTCCGGAGTCTTCAACATATCATTGATGATGATGAACATCTCGCTAGGGCCATCCCCACCCCCCCACTTCTTGCTTTCAGACAACCGCACAACCTCAAACAGATCATTGTTCACAGCAAACTACCCAACCTTCAGGAGAACAGTGACCACAATATCACACAACCCTGCCACAGCAACCTCTGCAAGACATGCCAGATCATAGACATGGACGACATCATCAAACGTGAGGATACCATTCACCAGGTACACAGTACATACTCTTGCAACTCGGCCAACATTGTCTACCTAATACGTTGCAAGAAAGGATGTCCCGAAGCATCGTACGTTGGGGAGATCATGCAGACACTACGACAGCGGATGAATGAGCATCGCTCAGCAATCACCAGGCAAAACAGTTCCCTTCCTGTGGGCGAACACTTCAGCAGTCATGGGCATTCGGCCTCCGACCTGCGGGTAAATGTTCTTCACGGGGGCTTTCGTGATACACGACAGCGCAGAGTCGCTGAGCAGAGACTGATAGCCAAGCTCCGCACACATGAGGACGGTCTTAACAGGGATCTTGGCTTCATGACACACTATCTGTAACCCCCGTAACTTGCCTGGGTTAGCAAAAAACCTCACTTTACTGTGCTGTCTGGAGAAAACACACAATTCTCCAACAATGCTCAGGATTCCCTTCACACACATTGTTCGCCACTTTAACACTTGAATAGCAGGTTAGATGTAAGGATTCGCATTCTAATCAGCAATCTCTGACTGTCTGTGCTGATGTGTGCTACTGCAGACCAGAACACTGCATTTGCCTGAAGAAGACACAAGAGTCGAAAGCTCGCTTTTTTACTATCAAATAAATCGGTTGGATTATAAATTGGTGTTGCTAAATTCTTACTGAGTTCTTACCACCCCAATCCAACACCGGCATCTGTACATCCTGTTTATAAACAGTCAGGCTCCTTATCCAACATTCAGTACTGGATGAGCAGAAATTTTCTCCAATTAAATGTTGTCACTTTGTCATGCTGTCACTAAGCATAACATAATTTTCTCTGTCCCTGCCTCAGCTCTTCTGTGGCTGTGACCCTCCTATGTGCTTGTTTCTTCCAGTCCTGACTATTCCAAAACACCCCCTGTCAGCTTCCTACCTCCATTGTTTTGAAGCATCACAGTTTGTCCAATGGAGGCACATTTATTAGAGAATTTCAGAGATTAGTTTAGAGTGAACCATATCCTTGTGGGTCCAGAGTCACATGTAGGCCAAGATGGCAGATTCCCTTTAGTGAACCAGATGGGTTTTATGACAATTGACAGTAGTCTCAAGCCAGCATAACTGAGAATAGCTTTCAATTCCAGATTTATTAATTCATTGAATTTAAATTCCACCAAGCACTATGATGTGATTTGAACCCATGTCCCCATGTTCTACAACTGAAATATCAGTTGTAGAACTATCAAATTGTGATTAATTTGTCAGGCATTGAAACTTGTCAATTACATCCCAAAGACCCTCACTGTTGATTGTGTCAAAGATCCAGGTTAGGTCAACAAATGTGCTGTAGAAGTCCATGCTTTGTTCTTGGCATTTCTCCTGGAGCCATTTAAGTGCAAACACCATCACCAGAATTCTACTGCCCTGCCCACCATGGAATCAGAGTGGGCAACGGGCAGTCAACAAAAATTTCCATTGACCTTGGTCAGGAATTTCCAGTCTCACTCGAGTGAGGCCATAAGATCCCATCGGTGGCTCATACCTACTGTGAAACCACACTGACTCTCCAGCAGAAAATCCTGGTTGAGATCTTGCACTAAGCAGTTAATAAGGATTTCAGCAAAGATTGTACTAGTGATGGAGAGGAGTGAGATTTCTCTGTGATTTTGTTGCAAGATTGACAAGGCTGTTGCTACTTGTACAGGTGGACAACAGAAGCATCTTTGTATTAGAACAAAGAGAACAAAGAACAACACAGCACTGGAAACAGGCCCTTCAGCCCAACAAGCCCACGCCGCCGTCCTAACATCTTAATGACGTTCTTGTGGGCTTGTTCCAGCTTCCATGTAGACTGAAAAAGTTCAGTGCGCTTCCTGAGCTGACGATGATCCCCAGCCTAGTGAACCTCATCTGAGATGCTATAAGCTCCCAGAGCTTTGATGTTGCTTCTAATAATATGGGAGGGTCATCAAGATGGCAACCCTCTGGCAGCTAATTGATTGACTCTTCAACGATGGATGAAGCTGATTGGCGATATGATTAAAATGCTGTGCCCACCTTTCTAAAATTTGGGCTTTTTTTGTAAGCTCTGGGTTCAAGTCCAATGCCACCATTTATTATTCATTGAAAAAGCGTTCATAACATAGTTCAATAATAATCCACACTTGAATCCTTCCCCTACTAAAAGTGCGAGTGTGAGGATATACTTAAAAACTCTTTCAGCGATCTCTATTTAGCCTGCTTTGACGTTACTCTTCACTGAAAAATGTTCCTTAGCTCAAAAAGGATGACTGTTTCCTGAAGGACCTTTAAAGTTATTTCCTGTATGGATGCAATATTTAGTCATTTCTCCCAGTCAGCTGCTCAAAATCTGCGCAAAGCAATTTGTTGATTGTATACTTGTGGTGGAGAGAATGAATGTTTAAAGTGGGCAGCTTTGTCGTGAATGATACTGAGCTTCTGGGAAGTTGGAATTGCATTCATCCAGGCAAGTGGAGAGCATTCCATCACATTCCTAAGACTAATAAGTGGAAAATAACATTGCCTGCATGTGTGCTACAATGACCACCTCTGAGAAGGGAGGATTTAATTATCCCCCCTCCCCTTGACGTTCAACAGTATTTCAATTGCTGAATCCCTCACCATTAACATTCTGGGGTCACCATTGATTAGAAACTTAATTGGACTAGCCACATAAATACCATGGCTACAAAAGCAAATCAGAGATTGAGAATTCTGGAGCTATTAACTCAGTTCTTGACCCCCCCAGACTAATTCCATCATCTACAAGGCACAAGTCAGGATGTTAATTGTAGGGGATTCAGCAATAGAAATGTCTGTTTAATGTCAAGGGGAAATAATTAAATCCTCCCTTCTCAGAGGCGATCATTGCCTACATATGTGTGGCACAATGTTATTTTTCCACTTATTATTCCAAGCCTGAATGTTGTCCCGGTCTCGCTGCATGTGGGCATGGACTGTTTTGTTACCTGAGCAGTTGTGGAAGTATATGACAGACAACCCAAATGACAAATGGAACACAAGGGAGATGACAAAACAGAGATTCACAGCAGTGATAAGATGTGAATATGAGTGACTATTTGAGAAATCTCAGATCTTATTTAAATTAGAATATTTTTCAAAAGTGCTTTAGAGAAAATAAAGCGAACTGAAAAGAAAAAGATGGGATTAAATTAATTTATAATAGTGAAGCATGGATCACCATCCAATAATTGTCAGGATCCTTGAAGATGTTTTGTTTCAAGAATCATTTACATTGAAACAACATTTCAGGTAATGAATTGCATATTTTCTTAACTTCAGTCCCCAAGATGTAGCTTTTCTGTCCATAATATCTACATACAGAGCACATTTGGTATTTAATTTTTTTTAATTTAAGCAACACAGCACGGGAAACAGGCCCTTCGGCCCAACGAGCCCGCGCCGCCGTCATACTATATAGTAGCAAATACATTATCCTATTTTAATATTCCTATATAATAATATATATATATTATTCCTAATATGGAAAATTTTCACCATAGGGACAATTTGTTTCCCAATCAGCCTAAGAGCGAATTTTTGGGTTGTGGGAGGAAACTGGAGTGCCCGGAGAAAACCCACGCAACCACGGGGACTTTTATAAAAGCAAAATATTATGGATGTTGCAAGTCTGAAATTAAAACAAAGTGCTGGAAATACTCAGCAAGTCAGGCAGCATCTGTAGAAAAGGAAAGAATTAACAGTGAGGTGAATATGACTGTTTTACAGTAGAAGAGTCAAAATGTTTCCCTCTTCACATTTGGCACTTTCACTTTTAAATCTGCTATTTTTCTGAAGATCACCTTCCTGATACTTCATTCTTGCCAGAAGGCTTCTTGATATGTAGGATTTCTCCATGTCTTTTTCTACTCCCTCCCACCACTAGTATCAATTGTTTGTCATGTAATGGGCCTGAATTTACTGTTTATTACCAAATGAGTTTTAAGTGAGTTAAAATTGGATTACAAAAATTCTCACATTTGTCTCTACCTAAACCCTACTTATACTCACAGCTATGTCACCTAATATTTTAGAGAATAAGATTCAGAATCTAATTAAAGGTTAACCTTCATTGCTGATTTTAGAAAATTACATTATTCTCTAATCTTCTTCACAAATTTGAATAGCAATGTTAATTTCACTGTCTCTGTTAATGTCTTTGCATTAATATCAATGAAATAACAACATCTAGGTACATATATAAAGTAGAAGGAAATGTCTATGTGGTCATTATTAACTCCTGGAATGTTCTTGATTGCCTTCGGAAATCAGGGAGGGGGAGGCTTCTCAAAATTATTTTTAGTTAGTTGAGGATATTTTTATACTGCATTTTTCTTGCCTCTGCCAGGAAATTACTTGGGGTGGCGCAGTAATTCAGTTCCTGTCTGGTTAGCTGTGTGGAGTTTGTACATTCTCCCCATGTTTGCATGGGTTTCCTCAGTGTGCTCTAGTTTCCTCTCATACTTCAAACATATGCAGGTTAGCTACACTAATTCGCTACACTAAATAGCCCCTTGGTGTCAGGGGATTAGCTGGATAAATATGTGGGGTTACACTGATCGGACCTGCAGGCTCAATGGGCCAAATGACTTTCTTCTGCACTGTAATGATTACAAAGAACAAGAACAAAGAACAACACAGCACGGGAAACAGGCCCTTCGGCCCAACGAGCCCGCGCCGCCGTCCTAACGTCTTAATGACATATAGAGACCAATATAGGGACAATTTGTTACTCAATCAGCATAAGAGCACATTTTTGGGATGTGGGAGGAAACCGGAGCACCCGGAGAAAACCCACGCAACCACGGGGAGAACGCGCAAACTCCCGCAGACACAGGCCCAAATCCATGTGTCTGCACAGCAACAGCGATAGTCTCTGAGCTGTCATGTTGCCCATCTGATGGTCCAGTTTAAGCATACACTAACGACATGAAGCACTAGGCCACTCCTGAAGTAACCTCTAGGAGCAGCCCTCGCACGACCTGCCGAATGCATGCGCCTTGTTGGTCAACAAGGTGGACCAAATAGCCTGTGGAAACAATTAAAGTATTTAAACAGTCCTCCTATATCCCTCTATCTGCAGACCGCTCATGTGGATTCTATGATTACTTGGTTGCTGATGGAAAGAAAGTATTCAGCGTTATGTGGATTAGTGGCAGTATGACTGAATGGAACAAACTAATGTTCTAGTTGGCCTTTAAGGGGTGTGGGGGGAGGAAGTGGTAATGCTTGACTCCAAGAAAGGGTGATAGTAAGAAATTTCACTTTATGCCACTCCTTGGTAAATTGCCCTTGACCCATCAGCCTTAACCATTGCTGCTCCCCTGGCACTGCCACCTAACGAAATTATCGCCGAACCACATGATTTTACAACAGTAATACCATTGCCGTTTCGATTTCACCACACAAACAACCCTGAACAGGGGAGAATATTTTCCACAAATTCTCAATATCTTTTTCCAAGGTTATTTTTCATAAATAATTATTTCTTCCCCATTCCATAAACATACAGAAGTAAATTGGTTATTAACATGCCGTATAATAGCAAAAAGTCAACTATCCGTATGAAGCAGTGTAAATATTCTAACGGAAAAGGTTAGTGTTTTAGAGAGGCCTTTGATTCACTGTCCCGGAAGTGTGACACTGGCTGATTGACAGTAGAACCACACCATTACAAATAGGAAACATTGAATAAATAATTTCAAGCACCAATCCCCTCCGGCTGTGGGTGGGGCGAAGGATGCGGATTGTTTGGCTTTGCTGGAAGGTTTCGAGAGGGAAAGTGGAAGCAAAACTGAAGTCTCCGGGCAGTAACAGGGAAGCATGCGAAGGGAATTAACATTTATCGGCACTGCAGCTTCGCCTGCTGGTAGTGGGGACAGCGATCCCGTGTCGCTGCAGGAGGGCTCGTTAACCCGATCCTGATCCACTCTTCACACCTTTCATAACGATGGCCAAAAAGTGACTCGATTCTACATTCGGGAGTTGTTATGTACCGAAGTGTTACACTAGCATCAGGAACAAAATGGAGAAAAAGGCACGCAGATGTTAGCGAATCGCACTGACGCAAGAGACAATGTAAGATATGAAACGGATTTTATTAACCAGCATTACCTTGATCAAAAGCTTCTGAACAGCTATTCGAGAGGCAAGCAGCAAACCCTCCATCTGTTTTAAATGAGAATGTCACTGGCGCAGAGGGTTTTAATGACCTGGCTCTTCACCTTACTCTTCTTAATCGTATTGGTGCTGAAATTGGACAATAAAGCTCCTTGGAACTGGATTCTTATCTTCATTCCGCTCTGGACCTTTGATACCATCCTTTTAATGATGTTAATCGTGAAGATTATAGGAAGATGCAAATCCGGGTATGATAGGAATGGCAACAATCTCAAGAAGGAGGTCTGGTACCTCTGCGCCATGCTCCTTAAACTCGGATTTCTGTTGGCGTTATGCATCAGACTGGAGCATTTCCCTCAAATGAAACTCATATTCGTGTTTATACCTCTCTGGCTCTTACTTATTGGAGCAGTGGTTAATCTAGTGTACAATATCTATTCTATGAGACAAGATTGAGATAGCGGACTGGTTGCCGTCTGTTGTTTCCATCCTAAACACAGCAGCAGGCTATTTAATGCGGAACCTTAATCGAAGTAAACTGAAAGGCGCGTTAAGTAATATAATTTTCAAATCTAAGATTGCCATTGGACTGTAAATATAATTTCTTATGATTGCTTTCCTCGTGCATTTTGTGAAGTTATTGTAGTATAATTATGTAAGTGTAAAGATTACTGAAATTGATGCAAATCATTCCAAGTAGTTACACTAGGATTGGCTGTTCAGACAGAAGAAACAATTTCCTTCCAAATTTTGTGATATTCAATTGCTTCACATAGCAAGCTGTTGGTAACGGTGTAACACAAAAGGTTTTACCGCGCGTAAGGTTTTATTTTTTTCCCCCCACAATAAAATACTTTAATTATAACATTCTGATATAGCCTAATCCTTGCGATCTGCAACTTCTAAACTACGATTGGTCATTTCAAGGACCAAATTTACAATTGATTTGATTGCATATACCTCAGCACTATTAGACAAGGACTACAACATTGACTTGAAATTTATTCAAAACATGCTTTATTTGGCAAATTAAGGATTCGACTCTAGTCTGGATGGTATGACTGTGGACTTTACATATTCTTCCCGTGTCTGTGTGCGTTTTCTCCCACACTTCAAAGTTTGCAAGTTTAGGCGGATTGGTCAAAGAACAAAACAGCACGGGAAACAGGCCCTTCGGCCGAACGAGCCCGCGCCACCACCCCGATGTTCCCACTTCTACTGTGATCCCCATCCATGTTTATAGATCTATGGATTAAAAACCAAATTTGAGACAATTTAGGGAGAATTTGTTTTACCAATTAGCCTAAGAGCACATCTTTGGGATGTGGGAGGAAACTGGAGCACCCTGAGAAAACCCACGCAAGCACAGGGAGAATGGGCACAGGCCCAAATCCATGTATCTGCACAGCACAGCAATAATCACTGAGCTGTCATGTTGCCCATCAAATAGTCCAGGTCAAGCGTACACTAACGATGTGAAGCACTAGGATACTCTTGAAAAAAATCCAAGAGCAGCCCTCTCACGACCCATCGCATGTGTGCCCCTCGTTAGACAACAAGGTGGACCTTGTTGCACCTGTAGGATAAAAACAAGTACATCAATATCATCATCTATTTACACACTTCCCAGGGACTCCCAAGGCTCATGATCCCTATTTTAAATCAGTTTTCTATACCCCTCCATTCCCATTCTGTTCATGTGCCCATCTAAGTATTTCTTAAATAACTCCAGAATACCTGCCTCCACCACTTGGCAGCGTATTCCATACCCCCTGCCACTGGTGTCCCAGCATAGGCAGGATAAAGGGATTAGGTTGGTAAATTAAGGGAATGGAGCAGGTCTGGATAAAATGCTGTAAGAGTGGATACAGATTCAATGGGCCGAATAGCCTCCTTGGGCACTGTAGGGAATCTATGATTTGCAAATATGCATCTTCCTAATCACTCAAAAATGAGAAAAATATAAAAACTTACATTTTGAGGATATATTGCCTAAACAAAAATGGGAAAAGATGTGCAAGAACAAAGGGGAATCACTGACAATTATAAATTACGGAGTGTGCAGCAAAGTTAGCAGACATAATTATAGTGTTTATCTTTCCCATTTAGAGGGCAGGAATCAGGTGGATAGCAATGTACCGCAGCCCTAAAACTGTCAATGGCACGGATAACATCCCAACTCTATCTCATTACTGCTCTCTCTATTCCTGCATTGTCTCTATTTTGGATGAATCCCAATTCAATTAAAAATTGGGAAGACTGAAGTGCTTTTTTTCTGTAAACTCACCCACAGATTGTATATCACAAAAAGATGTACCAGTGTTCAAAATCTGAACCCTCTCCCACTCATCTTCATCTTATCAGCATAGCTACGCATTTCTCTCTCTTTGGTATGTGTATCTAGCTGTGTTAATTACCTCAACTACTTCTGAATCTCTCCATTGTTTAGTCAATTCGTTTTGCTTGCTTTCCCTATTAAGATTTATTACTGATGATTGTATTGATAGGACACTTACCTCTCCGGGGTGTGAGCACATAAAACAAATCAAGGCAGACACTCCTGCACAGTACTGAGGCAGCATTGTTGTCAAGTTGCCATTTTTCCAAGATGTTAAACTGTCACCCCATCTGCCAACTGGCATAGACGTAATATATCACCATTTAAGAGCAAGAGAGTTATCCTCAGTGGATAACTCAGTTTATTACTCAACTCAAAAACTAATTACCTGACTATCATGTTGCAACTTGAGAGAACTTGCTGAGTGCAAATTAACCGCCAGGTTTCTTACACCAATGCCACTGAAAAAAGTGTTTAATATGTATACTTTGAGATATATCTCAAAGTATACAGATTAAACACTTTTTTCAGTATATAATACTATATAAATACAAGCCTTTCTTATAATTTTGATCAAGTTTTGATTTCCTCAAGCAGAAACATGTTGCTTCAGACTGCATCCATTGATTGAAAATGTTCTCTGTTAAAGGGGTATTGAAGGAATTAGGCAGGTGGTTTTAATGACAGGCCTATTTGGCAAAACTGACCTGTAAGTTAATGCCACATCTCATAACTGGGTTGGAACAAAATGACATGCAGGCAGTAAAGATTACAAAGTATAGATCACAGGCTCACAGCTACAATTGGAAAGAACTGTAATGCTAAAAACATGCCAGCCAGCCCACAAAACCAAGTCATAAAATTTATTATTCAAGACAGAAGTGAAATTGATTGGATGAAATTACATTTGCTTCGATGATTATTTTATGTTCAGTTGGTGTCTTGCAAAGGAAAGTAACTTAATTTGCATCTGGACTTGCCTCATGTTTTAGTCTGCATTCAGAACTATTGTAGAAGTGCACAAAATACAACATCCAGTTCAGTTTGAGAGTGATCTTATTGATACAGGTTATGATCTTGGCAGTACCGCTCCTCTCCTGAACTCATGAAACTCAAACCACTTCCAAGAATGACCAGTACTGTTATATCTGAAAGAATACTTAAGGTAACCCAAAACTTACTTTAAGGGATTGGTCATTAATTCTTTGAAATACTACAATATGCAAATTTGCAGAGCTGGACAACAAAAACATTGTCTTCAGCAGCGAACCTATTTCATGCTATCAAGGGGAAGATTAAATTCTCAAGATGCAATATAAAAAGCTTTTTTGGCATAAAGATTATTAATATAGTTACTATTTTAGTTCATCATCATTATTTAAACTTAGCTTCCAGAATTGACACATGGATTCTATGTTGGGAAGAACACATTTTGTGCATGTACAATTTCCTCCCAAATATTTAGTTTCAGATTGTGCAAGAAATATATTCTGAAAAGGGTTAAAAAAAGACTTTTAAGCACTTGCAGTATTAATTTGCTGTTCGTAATTATTTTATAAACATTCATTAGCTGAACAAAACTGCTAATGAACCTTCTTGTGAATTTGTTTTGCAACCTTGGAGACCATAGTATTGACTTTTTGCAGTGCTCAGCATCAGCCTCTGGTTAATTAATATCAGTACAGTGGCAGAAAGATACATATGGTCAGTTCAGGAAAGAAAAAGATCAAATCCCATAGTAGATTTAATCAATAATTTTTGTGGAAAACACACTTAATTTGGGGGGTGGGGAGGACAATAAAATTTAGTTATGATGTTCACATGATCAAGGACTCACTGTCTACTATTACACAGCTCAAACACAAAGTAATACCACACTGTTTATACAGAGGGCACTTGTGCAACTGTTGTCCTACAGATTTCATGTCTCAAGGACAGGGTAATAAATGGAGAACAAATCTATAAAGTATAAAATAAAGAGGCACGAACTACTGGATAGATAGCTTTATAGAACAAGCATAAATGTATAGTGTGAAAATGAAAAATTTTGTTTGGAACTTGTAGAATTTTTTTTTACTTCACCATGTTGAGACTCTAATTTGGTGCAACTGGTTACGTATAAACTTTGGCTGTATCAACAAACTATTACAATGTGTAAAACATTAGAGCCATGTCCAATCCACTCATCATTCACATCCATTCCCATATTTTAATAATACAGATCCAGAAAACTAGTTAATTTTTACTCTACAATTGTAATGCTAATGTCCTTACTACTGGTTCAACTGAGATGAATTAATTTAACACAGCAATCAAATTCTGAATCTTCCCAGTTTGTTTGGCCTAGGGGTATAGATTATATCTACATTTAATTGGATTGTCAATAATTAAAATTCTTCCCATGAAGTGTGGTAAATCTTAACATGCATTTTCACAGAATATTGCAAACGAGAGAATATTCCAAGAGATTTGGACAGGGAAATATCGCAGCAGCATATGTGGAAGAATGGTTATTTGATGATTTGGTACGTTCAATTGTTTCTAGAATGGATGCAGAGTGGGACTATTGAAATTTAAATTACATGAAAGGTTAACTCCACAGATCAATACTAATTCAAGCTGAATTGATAATCTAAAGTACATCATAATCATCCTGAGATCATGGTGGCTTTCTTACATTATATATCAAATGCAAACTGTAAAATGGTACTCAATATTAATGAACTACAAAAATAACAACGATCTGGGATTTGTAGTCTTCATGATAGTAGATATGTCAATGCTCAGTCAAAACTGTGCAAAACTGACAGCAAATTCTGGTAGCCGCACATGCAGTTATATACAGAAAAACAAATTGTTGTCAGTGATATCCTTCTTTTCCATTATCTTCTTGGATACAATTAGCACAAGCAATTCAAGTAAAGTGACATGAAAGAATATCAACTTTACGCTCTATTCTCACTTTGGGATCAATTGAAAATGGGTTTAATCAGGTGGAACTGACAAGTAACAGCACAGCACGTCATGATTACTGCTGAACAATCTTTCAGGTACTGCAGCATGAATTTTAAAGTATGGAATTTCAAAAACTGCATGATTTTTGGAAACACTTTTTACATTTTATGATGTTTCAGTTTCCAGCTTAATCCCATTTGAAAGTTCCAATCTTTATTTTGCTTCCTATGCATTGATTAAAATGTTAATGATAATCTCTTTTCCCCACTTTGCAGACTGAAAGAATTCTTCCGACTGATAGTGTCAAATTCAAGTCAGAATATAGAAAATGCATGTTCGTAACCCTGGTAAATCATTGATACCAGTGTTTTGTGGTCAATGGCAAGAACCTGTCATTGCTGTTGAATTCCAAGGTATTACAAATATAAGGTACACCAATATGTGAACCAGTATTACAACAGCACAAACTGACAAATCATTTCAAAATGAAATAGTCTTGCATCTAAACTGGATACACAAACTTCACAGAATATTAATTTGGTCAGCCTTACTACAAATAGAGAAATAAATCCGATCCAAAGGCAATTGAGCACTCAAAAACTAACTACACTATGTACTTTGATTAGAGGCTGGAATTTCTAGCTTCTTCCTGTCTAATTGATGATGAGATAAGATACAACAATCTAAAAACTCAGCACTCTGCAAAATGTTAGAGCTACAATTGACTTTATGAAGATACGTGTGTTTGCAAAAACTTAGCGAAGAGATGGAGAACCTTATAAACTAGCTTCCATGGGGTACTAGCACTTCAGTGTCTTAGACAACACCACATAATGAATAGCTTTATTTTAAAATCTAGAATATGATAAATTTGCACTCAGTTCCCTTCTCCCCTCCCCCTGGGAGAGAAATAAGAAAGAAAATTCTGATTTGTCTGTACGGTTACACAAACTTTATCACGTCTACATTAGGCGAAATAAAATAATGTAGGTGTAAAATAGCCAAAGGCTACTACTTTTGGTACTTACGTATATAAAAAAATTAAAGTACACTGAACCTTTATTAAGTGGTTCAGATTTTAGTTTGAAATCGCACTACATAATTATAATAAAAAATGTATTTACACTACTGTATTGACACAAATACCAGTATTCAAACTTGCAACTAGGTTGACATAAGCTCTATGGATAAGCTTGAATTTGGAAACAATTTTGGCTCAGCTTACAAAAAAGTATATGCCGAGGTCAACTCTGCTTCTATCCCTATTACTTTTTTATCTAAAAATAAAAAAGTATTTAAAACTTTTTTCCCCCATTTAACCTGCAGTGTGACAGTGCACCTGTGCCTTAAGTGCTGTTATGTTTCACAGTTATGGACAGGCACTGAGGAATGTTACAAAGATACATGTACTTTCCTGTCCTACTATGTAACAGTCTTAAGAACAGTAACAAGCTTGCCCCATAGAACTTACATAAGAACATATATTGTACGTCACACCATTGTTAAGATACATTTAAAAAAAATAAAAGCTCCAAAGAATATACAGATATCAGTGAGAAAAATTCTGTTGCTACTCATGCAAATGTGGGTTTACTGAGGGTAGCTGTTGTTCATCTCCACAGTCAGTTTGAGTGTTTGAACACACTAGGTCTTTTGATTCGGTTACAAACTGCGATTCAGTGCTTTTAGACTCCACTTTTATTTTTGGGAGTTCCGTGATATTAAGTTCTATTTTTACTTCTTGATGTCTTGCATCATCAGAGGTAATGTCATCCCTCTGCATTTTATCAGTCTCCAATTTGATAACTGGGCACTTGGTGTCTGGTAGCAATTCTGAACCTTCAGAAGCACATTCTTGAGCAGATGGTTCTTCTGCATCTGGATGATACTGTTTCAACCTCACATGCCATGCTAAACTGCATACTGCAGAGACAGTCTTGAACTGGTGTACAACATTTCGGGGAATGAAATATACGTCATTGTCATACAGCTGAATTCTCGCATAGCGAATGCCTTCTCTTCGTATCTGGTTGAGTTTTGCATCATCTACCCACTGAACACACTAAAAATAAGACGAGAAAATAGGATTAAGCAATGAAAAGTCAAATACAACATTTACATCAAAACAGTAGTTTCTATTGCACAGATGCACAGCAATGATCTTTGCTTCCCAATCTACTAATTACAATTAATTAAATGGTTGCTTATTTGGATTTGTCTGTCTGGGTTTCACAAGTTCTCAATATCTCCACCAGATGGAGTGCACATTTTGTTCTGACAAAATGTTTTCAGTGGACATCAAGTGTCGAATCTGTTTTTTTGGCTAAAATCCAATGTTGGATCAAGCCCAAGGTATGGTGCAATGTTTTATCTTGTCAGCTTGGATCTGTTTGTCTCTCTTGTGGGGACCACAAATTGGATTCAATGAGATAGCTTAGGGTCTGTCCTGTCCATTTTGAGTCTTGGCTTTGTAACTAAGAATGGAGTAAAAAAATTTTTTTCTGCGGACAGGAACCTATAATTGCCGAGAGCATTCTGTGACTTACAAAATGTCTCACACGCTGCTAAAAAGACTGCATTGCTGACACTGGGTTATGTAATTCACAATATTTTCTTAAGGACTCATTTACTTTTCTTAGAAACATTGATTTTTAATAGTTTTCTTAGCCAAATCTCTCTTCCTCTTTCTCTCAATGAGAGTACTGTTACATATCCTATGTCTACACTGGGTTGTACTTTTTAAACCTAATATTCTCATCCAGCATCCATATAGATGATTTTTTCACCAAGATTATTGATTATTAATTAGGGGTAGAATAATAACATGTTTTCCTTCCCATTCCAGAATTCCTGAATATTCCAACACTGCACCCTAGGCTTAGTACAAAAAAGGGATCTAACTTAGAAGCTTCCCTCTCACGATGGATTTAAACTCCACAACCATAGGATATAAAAATATAAATTATACCATAAAGATAACTTTTACAATTACTTTTTAAATAATTGGAAAAGTAAAATTAACTAGAATTACCTGAGATAATGGTGGTTCATGCAGATCTAATTGCAGCCTTTGCACCACCTCTAGGAAGTCTTCTGAATGAAAACAAATTACATCTTTGGTTATACGGGGTTGATCAGACCTAAGGAAAAAGGAAAATTATTAACTGGATTTAATTTGAACAAAAATCTATACGTAGGTAATTGTTCATTTGATTAGATACTAAAAGGTGGCTGAATGTCAGTTCATGCCTGTTCTTCATATGGTGAATGCATGACATCAGCTGTTACTATCGTGGGTAGCAATGAGTGAAATTCTGCATTTCCACACAGAAAAGAATGGCAACATAGACCTTTTTGCAAATTAAATGTCTATTGAATGCAACACACCTAGGGGTTAATCCCTTCTTCTCAACATATTTTTCAAACTCTCTCCAAGTATACATCCAATTGTTATTTGTACCCATCTACACTCTACTTCAAAGGCCATTTCACTCATTCCACTAATAAATTATCCATTAAAATCCCATTTCCCTTCTCCTCTCATCCCAAGTTTCTTGTTTTCATTATCCCCCATGGTCACTCTTGATTATTCTGGTGTAATATAAGTAGAGAGATGTATAATTTTACCAGGACTAGTAACTGCTTGGCTGGGAGATGGTACAACAGTATGGAAAAATGTTTAAAAGAGAGGTGAAAAAGATATTCTCTGCATTAAATACAAGAACAGAAGTATGAAAACTGAAATCCTACCGTTTCAACTTTTCCCTTCAACTGAACATGCATAATAGGTGATACTGTTACTCTGCCTAATTAAATGTCCCAAAGGATAGGAGTAACCACGATACAACTTAAGTACATTCTTATTCCTGGTCTTCCATAAATAATTACAAAAACCTCTGTAGTGAGATCTTATTTTAATAATCTGCCACCTGATGCACTCTACAGATGTCGATTCTATCATTGTTAGTTGCTGACATATATTGAATGCCAGAAATGTAATTTGAAAATAATCAACTAAAAGACCCCTTTTTAATACAAGGTCAGCAAATTACACATTGAGAATTGCTTCATTTGATTCATATACAAAGTCATATCAGTCTAATCTCTTGCCAATTTGCATACAGCTTGAATACATGTCAATGCACCTCTTATTTCATAACCACTGCACTGTTATTGTACTGCTAATTGGGCATACTGTTTCTTCCCACCTGAGGAATGCTTACGCAGGAACATAGAATAAAAAGCAATACAAAGCTGTGTAATAATATGACAATTTATCTGTATGGATTAAAGTGCAAAATCCAATTTTAAGCATAAAGCAAAAGACCATCATTTTGATAGTGCATATTATACTCCTCCAACACATTGCTTCAATTAGCCCAGGGATACCGAGGCCAATTTAAAATATCCTGTCATTCAATATAGATAAGGAATCTTTCCAATATTTTTCTTTCAGTACATTTATGCACTCTTCATTTATTTCTCCATCATAAAAAACTATCTGAATCACTAATCTTTGTAAGTAGAAGTAATTGGAAGAATGCTTTTAAAGAACATTGTTGCACTTTTTCCTTCTGAGGACAACAAAAAGAAACCATAGGGCAAGCATAACTGTAGTCTCCCAGAAATATTTATTCTTAAAGTTCAGGGATATGGAGTTTGTGACTAAACGTTGAGATAAAGATAAGCCATGCAACAATGAAACTGGGTTCATCGTTGTTCAGGAAACCATTTGTCTTCTTCCATTTCATCATATCCAAAGTGTTATAAAAGGAAAAATTATTAGTAATATTAACAGCAACAGGTACATAGTTTATCTATAAATACCTGTAATCCTTGTATACTGAATTTTATATAAAATGCTGTACTTTCAATACAATTAAATTTTCAAATTACAAGTAACTTCGTTATTAGTTTTCCCATTTTTAAAATTCTAAAATTTGCATGCCAAATTTCAATAACATTTTAAAGAACAATGGATAGACAGAAAAAACAGTTCCGCATTTTGGTTAAATCAGTAACTAAAGACACTACATTTTTCTTCAACATTTAAAATTAACCGCAGACAGAATGAACAGTCAGCAGTGACTAGCTCACATACCAATCCCCGCACTGTACAGCTTTCAACACTCCAACAGCTGCTGTAGTCTGACGCTCAAATCCCTGTCCAATATGATCAGCATGGGCTCGAGTCCTATCCTCAAACAGCATTTCACGTGGCTCACTGGCACGAGGTAGATACTGTAAATTTTTTATTTCATTGGTAGTTCTAAAGGAAATGGATAAAAGAGTAAATACCAATCTTCTGTCTTTGTATTATCCTGTTCTGTTATTTGCAGAGAAGCTGCTTATGTTCAAACATCAAGGGGGTGGGAAGCAGGGGAGGAAAGAGAACATGCACAAATCTGTTGACAAGTTGCATCTTCATTTATTAATGCAATGAGAATAAATATATAAATCAATCAGTGCTAAATACAAAACACAGTACAAAGCAGAAGTTGGTCTTTCGATCTGTATGCATTGCATTTCTTCTCCCCAACTCCCACAAAGCCAAACAAATGTATGCTAATTCATACCAATTCATTAACCACATTAATCAATTTGAGCCCATCTACTGCTCCTCCTGCATTAATACAAATGATCAATATTTGTAGTTGAAAAATGTCAATTTATAGCAGTTTTAAGTAACACTGCTTTTGAAAGTCAGTTTAAATCCCTTGGCTAATGTAAAAATATTTATTCTTAGCATTTAAATGTATTTAATTGCAATTAATATAGGAACACTTAGGTGCATTAACAATCTCAATTACTTGAAGCTGAAATGATGCGATGTATTTTTCCAAGCCAATTGTGGGGCAAGAGGAGTTTCTTGCTGAAACAAATTTCACACATTGCAAGCCATCCTGGAACGGCATTTGATGACCCTTGAACTACAAGCCAGGACAATGAACGGTCTTACATAGGTTGGTCAACTATGGTATAGTCACCAGGAGATGGAGTTTGACTGATGGACATACCATCTGATTGATGGCAATTGGGAGACACAATCAAAATTTGCATATAAAAGCATGACTGTAAAGCTTAGCAGTGCCAGCGGGGAGGACTGATAAGGATGTATGTAAACCAGATTCTGGTTCTGAGCACACCTTGGTAAACATATAAAATAAAGTCAAAATTTAGTTTAAGGGGATACTGCTTTCAGAATTTGTGCTGCAGCCGGAGTGCAACAATCAACTAGAGAAAACAACTGACGTTGAGTCCAGATGACCCTTTGTCAAAGCTGAAGCTAATATTTGACAAAGGGTCATCTGGACTCGAAACATCAGCTCTTTTCTCTTCTTCCAGATGCTGCCAGACCTGCTGAGATTTTCCAGCATTTGCTCTTTTGGTTTCAGATTCCAGCGTCCACAGTAATTCGCTTTTAACTAGTGCGATAATCAACAACTGGAGACTGTGGGAGTAAGAGCCAGGAAGAAAGTGACTGACTGCAGTGTCAACGTGTAAGATTATTTGCAGACTTGGTGATGTCTGAACCAAGAGAAGTTTTGCAAAATTAGACTCCTCTTGTGGAATAGACTACTTTTGCGTTATCCATTTTGCACCATTGTCTTTAATAGTCAAATTTGGGATTAACATTTATAATATAATATGGTATGCTTCATACGTAAGCAGAGCCGTCTTTCTTCCTTTAAAAAAGTGCTTCTCCTTTCAATAGTTATTTATTTTATACTTTTTAAATATTAATTTTATTTACATCACTACCATTTTAATTATTCAATAAAATTGTTGTTTAACTCATTAAAGTCTAGAGTATAGTTCTGAACCTAAGTGGGACTCCAAAGGGACTCTCCTGTCCCTTACAACTGCATAACTAAAACTATCACTTCTAACAAGTGAATTTTTTTTTGTTGCAAATAATGTATTATTAAAATTACTGTCTGAAACAATCAGCTTTAGCTATGAGGCTAGCTCAATAATATTAAAAATGGGCTTAAGGAGTTTTTCCTTCATAAATGCAGGTCTTGCTGAGTGGACAGCTTGTATAAGTATGGAATGAAATCATAATCAGAGATCTATTGTGTCCATGTGTTGCATCAGTCTCAGTAACACAATAATGATACTTGTAATGCACCCTTTACAGTATATTACAGTTATGAGGCAGGAGGCAATGACACTACTTATTTCTGCCATCTTGAAAGAATACAGGTAAAACTATTTAAATGTGCTATGACAGGTTTCAACATCAATACTGCACTAAGATAGGTAACATTCAGGAACATCTTTTGTACTTGTAAGGTGATTATCTTTAAAAGTTGCTCACTGTATTTTAGGAAGTCTGGATTTTTTTTTTAAAAATATAAAGATCTGTCAAGACTTATAAGATAGAAAGGATGTAATATATCCAGCTGGCCCTAAAGGGAAGACTAGGAACCGTCTGACAACAAAAACCATTTAGTAATCGTATCATTTGCAAAAATTGTGTTTTTGATGTCAAACAGCATCTAATATGGACTTCAAGTGGTTGAAGAAGGTAGCTTACCACAACAGTCTCAACAGTATTTAAGAATGGGCAATAAATGCTGGCCGAGCTAGTGAGCCCACATCACAGAAAGAATAAAAAAACAGTTTACACTTCACGTTACAAAATTATCAAAGAAAATGGTTGCTGAGTCAAGAGTCAAACTTATCCATTTTATAGTCATTACAGACACAAATATATAATTCACTAGTAACATGCACAATGATACTATTAAGATACTAATACATATTTTTCAAATGGCACAGTAGATGGAGCGATACTGCATTGGCATTTGTTGAGGTCCAAATGTTTCTCGCACATTAATTATTTCTCGTATCTCAGCTGGCAATATAGTTGTAAAACACTTAATTGTCAACCAATTTAATTATTTCAAGTATAGAATCTGTACAGTCCACAATTCAACCAAAATCCTTTCATCTTGGACTGCTTGTATTATAACCCAAAAGCATTCCATTGTTTCAGAAATAAGCATTCTAGCAGCCTCCAAATTTTGCCACTTCAAGAAGAGGAAAGATGGAAGTGCCATATTTCAATTTCTTTAGATCATAGTTTTCTAGTGAGATGTCTGGTAAAAGGCATGACGTATTCATAATTAAGAATGGACACTAATGAACTTGTAGAAGCGCACTATTTTCTTTAACCTTATCTTTGTTGTGTACGTGGTGTAGTGTTAAGATCTTTTGGGGGTGTGTGTGAACAAATAATTCTATTCAGCAAAGTCTGTTGCTCGTACTTTTAAAATTGATCACAAATTAACTGGTGAGGGGTGGGGTTGGTAATTACAAATGAACGTTTTTCTTCAAAGTTAAACCTCACTCATAATTGGGAATTTCAGTTAATCTCTCCTTTCTGTCTGAAATACTAGCAGTAACAGACTTACAAGGTACCTTGTTCTGTGATATCATGCTCCACTGACTCAGTGGCTGCATCATATTTTGTTTTGTCATGCTCCTGTGAAGGATGATGGGATGTTTCATTACTTGGAAAGTTATTTATTTATTTGTAGAATGTGGACTGATTTGAACAGTATTTATTGCCCATCCCTAACTGTCCTTGAACTGAGCGGCTTGCTTGACCATTTCAGAGGGCTGTGGATCTTGAGTCACGAGTAGAGCAAACCAGATAAGGATGACAGATTTGCTTCCCTAAAAGGCATTCATGAACCAGAATGGTTTTTAAGACAATGGATTTTAGTGAATTTTTTATTGAGTTAAAATTTCACCATCTACTACAGTGGAATTTGAACCTTGGTCCCCATAGCGTCAGCGCAGTTCACTGGATTATGAGTCTAGCAACAATGTTTTGGACATTATCTTACTTGTATAATAAAAGATACAAGTTCAACACAAAGAAAATGAATGCAGTGGGAAGGTTAGAGATGCTACATAATCTTCAAAGAAAGGAGATCCCTAATAAGAAATAATGTAAGATAAATATACAAAATTACTTCAACGGGTTTTAGGACCAGAGGACAAATTTAAATTGGTTTTAAGTAAATTTATAATATAAAGAATTTTTTAATGATAATCACAGAGCAATAGTGGCAGATAAGCAAAGGCAAAAATATTTAATTACTCAAAATACAATTATGATGTCAAAATGTAATAGTTAATCTATCATAATAATCTTCAGTGGAGCAAACTAGCATTCACAATGCATTGTACCATAAAGCAGATTTGACATTTGTTCCGTAAGGCAGGGAATATATATGACCTGTGCCTTGCAACTGAAAATAGATGCAGATGAGCGGTGAAAGCTTAATTGTTAGGATCAGAAAAGAAAGTCGGGCAAACACAATAAACAAGACATTGAACTTACCGTCTTCGTTTAAAAGGTGATTTTGGCATATCTGCTATAGGGATCACCTGCTCTCCTGGTCGAACCCACATAATAGGGCCATCATCACTTTCCTTACGGCACTTGAGTTTGAGACTAGAAAGTGATCCCCATGGTAATGTACGCTATTGGAAGAAGAAAATAATAAGATTAGCTAGTTGTTTATCAAAATTTGATGTTCATCAAAATTTATGTAATTCAGCAGACTGGTGAGATCAACCAAATGCCTGCAGATGTCCTTCATTGATACCATTATAATTAAGTATTACATAGAAATTCACCTTCATTTAAAAGATGGAATCTACTATTCCAGCACTGAAGTAATACTTCAAATATTTGGTAGGACTACCAAAAAATTCAAATCAAGATCTTTTGGCCTTAAAAGGCAAATGCATTTGTACTATTCTTGAGTAGGGGAACCAAGGATTTTTTTTAAAAAGGTAGTGAATTACAAGGCAAATTCAAAGTAAAGAATCCAAATTTTCTTCAGGTAATAACCAGAAGTTTGTTATGATTTCCATGCACGTCCAAATATTTTAAACTGTTTAGAACTTTTATGGACTTTTCAACCATATTTGTATGACTAGAAATTCAGGCAGTTCTGCAATGGTTACAATGCTCCAGTAACTTTATCACACATGCATAACTCAAGTTCTCATTATTCCATCTTTATAAATTAATCTGAAGTTAAAAATGATTAAAAATGAAATAAACTATAAGTACTTTGGACAAGTATTTCAAATATTGTGTGCACATGATTTGTGCATTTAAAGACTAGTAATTAGTTGGAAAACAATGGTGGATACTGAACACATCCTCGAATGAGCTGCCAAAGATGTTAATGCCCATTTTCAGTTGATACGTAAATGTTTTTCAAATCTGCCTCTCAGCTTTAGATGACTATACCTGCTATTTTCCATTTCATAAAATAGCGGTTAAAGAACAAAGAACAAAACAGCACGGGAAACAGGCCATTCGGCCCAATGAGCCCGCGCCACCACCCCAATGGTCCCTCCTCTACCTGTGATCCCTGTCTATGTTTATAGATCTATGGATTAAAAACCAAATTTGAGACAATTTAGTGAGAATTTCTTTTGCCAATTAGCCTAAGAGCACATCGTTGGGATGTGGGAGGAAACTGGAGCACCCAGAGAAACCCCACGCAAGCACGGGGAGAATGTGCAAAATTCCACAGACACAGGCCCAAATCCATGTATCTGCACAGCACAGCGATGGTCACTGAGCTGTCGTGTTGCCCATCAAATGGTCCAGGTCAACCGTACACCAACAACGTAAAGCACTAGGATACTCTCGAAAAAAAGATCCAAGAGCAACCCTCTCACAGCCCATCATCTATTTACACACTTCCCACGGACTCCCAAGGCTCATGATCCCTATTTTAAATCAGTTTTCTATACCCCTCCATTCCCATTCTGTTCATGTGCCCATGTAAGTATTTCTTAAATAACTCCAGAGTACCTGCCTCCACCACTTTACTTGGCAGCACATTCCATACCCCCACCACCCTCTGTGAAAAAACTCCCTCTAGCATCCAAATTATACCTTACCTCCCTCACCTTAAGCCTGTGACCCCTCAGGCTATTTGAGTCCATCCTAGGAAAAACCTTAACCCTGTTTACTCTATCTATACCCCTCTTGTACACTCTATTAGATCTCCTCTAAGTCTACGTCTTTCTGAGGAAAACAGCCCTAATTTGCCTAGCCTCTCCATGTAACTCAGACCTTCCATACCAGGCAGCATCCTGGTAAACCTCCTCTGCACTCTCTCTCGAGTCTCCACGTCCTTCCGCTAATAAGGCAACCAGAACTGGACGCAGTATTCCAAATGAGATCTAACCAACGTTTTATACAACTGCAACATTAAAGGCCAGCTCTTATACTCTATACCCCTTCCTATAAAGGCTAGCATACTGTATGCTTTCTTCACAACCTTCTCCACCTGCTCTGCCACCTTCAAGCACTTGTGCACTTGCATCCCCAGGTCCCTCTGCGTTTCTATACTCTTAATGGGTCTGCCCTTTATCATATAGCTCCCCCCCTACATTCTTTCTCCCGAAATGCATCACCTTGCATTTATCAGGATTGAATTCCATCTGCCATCTATCTGCCCAAGATACCAGCCTATGTCCTGCTGCATCGCCTGACAATGCTCCTCACTATCTGCAAGTCCAGCCATCTTTGTATCATCTGCAAACTTGGTGATGACTCCCACTTACTCCCTCTTCCAAGTCATTTACATGTATTACAAATAGAAGAGTTATTAGTTAGGGAGAGCATCACAGCGGGGCAGAGGGAGGATAATACAGAGCAGGTAGGAGTGGAATCGCTGTGGTTGGAGTTGAGGAATAGGGAGAGGGTGATTACTACGCTCGGGATGTATTATAGGCCACCCAACAGCCTGCAGGTAGTTGAACAAGGCATACGTAAAGACATTTTGGATAGGTGCAGAACGAACAGAGTCGTTGCAGTGGGAGATTTTAATCTCCCTAGGGTGGATTGGAAGGTACCTAGAGCTGGGGGTTTGGAGGGGGAGGAATTTGCAAAACGTGTACTGGAAGGATTGTTGGAGCAGTATGTGGCTAGCCTGACTAGAGAAGGGGCTATATTGGATTTAGTTGTGAGTAATGAGCCAGGGCAGGTGGTTGATGTTGTAGTAGGGGAACACGTGGCTAACAGTGACCACAATTCTGTCTACTTTAGGATACAGATGGAAAAGGATGCTTGTTGTCCTAGGGGCAGGGTGCTGAATTGGGGGAAGGCTAACTACAGTCGGATTAGGCAGGAACTTATGGAAACTGATTGGGAACGGTTGTTCGAGGATAAGTCCACACTAGGCATGTGGGACTCTTTCAAGGGAATACTGAAAATGTTGCAAGAAAGATATGTGCCGGCTAAGAGGAAAGATGGGAAAGGTAGGATTAGAGAGCTGTGGATTACTAGGGATATTGAGGACTTGGTTAGGAAGAAAAGAGAGGCGTATGATAGGTTGAAGCAGCTGGGAACCGAGACAGCATTGAAGGAATATAGAGAGAGTAGGAGGGAGCTCAAACGGGGAGTTAGAAGGGCAAAAAGGGGGCATGAAATGATTTTGGCGGATAGGATTAAGGAAAACCCAAAGGCTTTTTATTCCTATGTTAGGAATAAAAGGGTGGTTAGAGGAAAAATTGAACCTCTTAGGGACAGAGGAGGGGAACTGTGCTTAGAGCCCGAGGGAATGGGGGAGATCCTGAATGAATACTTTGCGTCGGTATTCACGAAGGAGAGGAGCTTGTTGACAGCTCCTGTCTCTGAGGGAGCTGTGGACCAGTTGAGGGAAGTATCCATATCGAGGGAGGAAGTGTTAGAGCTTCTAGGTAGCATTAAAACTGATAAATCTCCGGGGCCTGATGGCATTTATCCCAGGCTGCTTAGGGAGGTGCGAGATGAAATTGCTGAGCCTCTGACCCAAATCTTTGTTTCTTCTTTGGACACAGGTGAGGCCCCAGAGGACTGGAGAATAGCTAATGTTGTACCATTGTTTAAAAAGGGTAGTAGGGATAACCCTGGAAATTATACGCCGGTGAGTTTGATGTCAGTGATAGGAAAGCTGTTGGAGGGGATTCTTAGAGATAGGATGAATAGGCACTTAGAGCGTTGCGATCTGATTAGGGATACGCAGCATGGCTTTGTTAAGGGGAGGTCATGTCTTACGAATCTGGTAGAATTTTTTGAAGAGGTGACGAAAACGTCGACGAAGGGCGAGCCATTGGTGTCATCTATATGGATTTCAATAAGGCATTTGACAAAGTTTCTCATGGGAGGTTAGTTGAAAATGTCAAGGCTAGTGGGATACAAGGAGAGGTAGCTAGATGGATGAGTAACTGGCTTGGTAATAGTCCCCAGTCCAACGCCGGCATCTCTACATCATTGGTAATAGGAGACAGAGAGTAGTAGTGGAAAGGTGTTTTTCTAGCTGGAGGTCAGTCATTAGTGGTGTGCCGGTCCCTAAGAGGTCCGATTTTTCCTCTAACCATCCTTTTATTCCTAACATAGGAGTAAAAAGCCTTTGGATTTTCCTTAATCCTATCCACCAGAACCATTTCATGCCCCCTTTTGCCCTTCTAACTCCCTGTTTGAGCTCCCTCCTACTCTCTCTGTATTCCTCCAATGCTCTCTCCGTTCCCAGCTGCTTTAACCTATCATACGCCTCTCTTTTCTTCCTAACCAAGTCCTCAATATCCCTAGTAATCCACGGCTCTCTAATCCTCCCTTTCCCATCTTTTCTCTTAGCCGGCACATATCTTTCTTGCAAGATTTTCAGTATTCCCTTGAAAGAGTCCCACATGCCTAGCGTGGACTTACCCTTGAACAACTGCTCCCAATCAGTTTCCATAAGTTCCTGCCTAATCTGACCGTAGTTAGCCTTCCCCCAATTCAACACCCTCCCCTTAGGGCAACAAGCATCCTTTTCCATCTGTACCTTAAAGCAGACAGAATTGTGGTCACTGTTAACCACATGTTCCCCTACTACAATATCAACCACCTGCCCTGGCTCATTACTCAGACCTAAATCCAAAGTAGCCCCTTCTCTAGTTGGGCTAGCCGCATACTGTTCCAATGATCCTCCCCGTCCAAACCCCCAGTTCTAGGTACCTTCCAATCCACCTGAGGGAGATTAAAATCTCCCACTATAACAACTCTGTTCTTTCTGCACCTATCGTAAATGTCTTTACACATGCCTTCTTCAACTATCCGCGGGCTGTTGGGTGGCCTATAATACACCCCTAGCATAGTAATTGCCCCCTTCCTATTCCTCACATCCACCCACAGCAATTCCACTCCTAACTCCTCTGTATTTATCCTCCTTCTGCACCACTGTGATGTTCTCCTTAACTAACAACGCCACTCCCCCACCTCTTCTGGGCCCTCCTCTGTCATGCCTGAAACACTTATACCCAGGAATGTTCAGTTGCCACTGCTCCCCTTTCTTTAGCCACGTCTCTGTCACCACAACCACATCCAAGTTCCTCGCAAAGATTAAGGCCTTAAGTTCATCCGTTTTTCCTGTTACACTCCTCGCATTGAAACAGACACACTACAGACCTCCAAGCCCACTTGGAACCTCCTTCTCCTGAGTATTTCTTTTCATCCAAGCTTACTCTATCTCCCATCTCGTTCTGTACCGAGAGATCGGTCTCAGCCCCTCACCCCCTTCATATTGGTTTAAATCCTGCCGAAACACTCCAGCTAACCTTCCAGCTAAGATATTCAAGCCCTTCCAATTTAAGTGTTCCCCGTCCCTTCTTTCACAAGGTGCCGTTCTTTCACAAAGACTTCCCAGTTATCCACAAATATGAAACCCTCTGCCCTACACCAGTCCTTCAGCCACGCATTCAGCTGTAGGATCTCATTTCTCCTGGCTCCGCTATTACATGGCACTGGCAGCAGCCCTGAGATCGCCACCTTGGAGGCCCTGCTCTTCAGCCTACCCCCCCCAAACCCTGAACTACCTTCATATATCCTCCCTGCTCTTCCTTCCTACATTCTTCTCTCCTATGTGAATAATCACTTCCGCCTGGGTCCCCTCACCCTTCAAAATGCCCTCTACCCTGTCAGACACATCTCGCACCCCTGTGCCAGGGAGGCAAACTACCATCCTGGAGTCCCGCCTTGGACCGCAGAAGCACCTATCTATTCCTTTAACCCTCCCATCCCACACCACTATCTCCCTTCTAGTCTCTTTCCTCCCCTTTGAGGTACGCTGGTCCTCCTGCCTTACCTTTTTTAACCCTCCGCCCTCGATATTTTGGGGGACTCCCACTAGGGAAATCTTTGGACTATCTCCCCTCTCCTTTTACCCCTAGTCTATGCTGAATTTGCTGCAGAGAAAGACAGCGGGCTGAGAAGATGCACCATTTGCTAGCTTTCTCTGGGCCGTTTTCATGGTCAGCTAATCTCCCAATTCCCTTCCAAACAATTAACCCTCCAGTGGTCGCATCACATAGTATTCAGATTCCAGATCAGAAGTCCCAAGATACATTACGAAATTAGATCCAATAATTTGTTATTTTAGCATTTTGAAAATATGATGTACCACTCCAGGCAGGACCCTACCGGCACAATGAGAAGCTTTTATCAAAAAAAAATTTATTAACACAGTTTGGCTATAACAAATGAATTAGCTTAACATTTAACAATGGAACAATGTATAAACAAGGCAAGATACAACCTTAACTGCTAACCCCTCACTATGAATTCCAATTTAAGCAATATTCTTCTTATAGACTTAAAGCCCTCTTCAAAATTAGTTAGTTAAACACAGGCTTACTTGCTAATACTTAGGTTAACAGTGCTAGAGCTTTCAGAACATTTCTGGAGACGGAGAGACACACAGATGTGTTTCATCTGACAGTGCAAACAGCAACTGTTTTTATTAAAAACAATGAAAGCAAAACCTCCCTACAAGTTTAGTTCCTCCCATTAAGCATATCATTTTGGTCCTTGTCAATCAACCTAATCAAAATTCTACTCTGAAACACCCAAAGGAGACCCAACTAAACTCAAATGTGTTAGCTTGGCTTAAAACAAACATTCAGGTTTAAAACAATTACTTATCCTGGACTCCCACCTATCAATTTTTAAACATTTCCTAAACAAATCATCAAATTGCAAAAGATATGAATTCTAAACACACCCCTTAAAAAACATGTACATATCTTTCTTAAAGGCACAGATCATCATTATACACTGTAATCTCTCAAACCAAAGATACAAAATCTGGTTAACACCTGCTGTCCAAAATTGGTTTCGAGGTAACATAAAACTCCAGGTCTGGCCACTTGAGGAACTGCAACGTAGTGCTAACAATGTTGACATCAAAATCAGTTTAAAACTTAGTTAAGTAAAAGCAATTTGCTAATATAGTCAGATTCTCAAACAACAAGAGATTAAAAAAAATGCCTATAAAAAGCTACCCCTGCAAGTCCAATACACTAAACCACAGTTTGGGAACTTCCTGCGTAAAGGTAATCTGGATGCAAGATGGATCACAAGGCAAGTAAACTACCAATGGAATTACTGATAATTCTGTTCCCTGTATTTTCTACTCTACAGTCACTTTGTTCCACCACCGTTTTTGAGACTCAAATCTGTTTGCATCAGTGCAAATTTAAATTATTATTTAAATCGTGGCAACTAAGAATTGTAATTACTACTTTATAACGTTTCTTCATTGTTCTATGTCTCATGTACATATTTGCATCTGTATTATCTGCTTGTGATTAGGCATTCTATTTCTAATTCATATGTATATATTCCAAAATCTAGAAATGCCCCAAATCCAAGCATTTTTGATTTGTGAGGTTACAGTGTATAGCAGTTGCTCAGCTTAGACAATACTAAATGATCAACAACTTTTATACGTTTCATTGAATAAAAAAATACTTGCTTTTAAAAAAGGTGATTCTTCCAGTCTGTCAAGGAAATCTGGAAAATAGTCTCCAACTTCTTCATCCACAGCTCCCACCAAGCTAATCTGTCGCATTGGGCCAGCCCTGTATGTACCATGTGAATATGTTCGCCTCACCTATTGCCAGGTTCAAAAGAAAAGTTAAGCAAATGTACAACTGCCAAACTATATGGTAACACACAAAATTACTGAATATAGCCAGATAACACGGAACAAAAATAAGTACACTTTTAAATCCTTAAACATCTGTGTTAAGAGACTATTTCCATTTGCTATCAGCATAATGACCAGACACAAATTAGGGCTTCTCCTTCATTATCAGCAGCATGTCTAAATCATAATCTCAAACTAGCACTATACAGAAATATTGGCCCACAACGTGCTATGTGAGGACATCCAAGGATGTTTGCCATTAGTTAGGCCTGGTTTTGCATGTTTGGTTCTCTAATAAAAATTGCATGGCAAGTTGCTCGAAGTGTAAGCTGACAACAGTGCAGCAGGGGATACTGGGCACCTGGGATCTGAATGAGCAGGGCAATCAACTGTGCATTTCCTTAATCAGAGAGAAGGATCATGAAATTAACGGTACAAGAAAAAAGAAACCGATCTTAGAAAAAATTTAACATTAAATCAAGTACAGAAAAAGAATAAGAAAAAATTGGATTGAAAGAAAATATACATTTGAATGATGAGTAGACTAACAGATGCCATTTTTACAAAGCTAGTGGTGTAACAGATTTCCACATTCAGCTTCATCCTCCCTCAGAAGTTGCTGCTGTACTTTCACATAAATAATGGGCAGCATTATTAACGTCATTGCTACCTCTGCAGAAAATTATGGATTTTCTAAAAAAAAATCAACACTCTTGATAAATCCAGATTCCAGGAATTTTAGACCCAAAATCTTGAGTTATTGTGAAATCTCACCAGATCAAGAAAGAGAACCAATACTTAACGTCCACACACACATAATCCTACAGTGCATTTGGCCCATCGAGTCTGCACTAACTCTCCAAAAGAGCACCCTGCCCATGATCCCACCTATCCCCATAACCCCATGCATTTATTGCCTAACCTACACAATTTAGGACTATGGGAATAAATTGGAGAGAATTTTTCTTCCTCTATTTCCCTACATTCTCATATATTGAATATCATTCATTCCTGGCTGTCACTGTCGACCACAAACTGGACTAATTGCATAAATATAGTAGGTACAACAGTCAGTCAAGTAATATCAGAGTGCCCACAATGCAGAAGGAGGCCATTTGACCTATTGAGTCTACAGCGACTCTCCAAAGCATTTTACCCAGGCCCACCTCCTTTCCCCCACCACCCTATCCCTGCAAAATAGCATGCATTTATCCCACTAATCCTCTTAAACTACACATCTTTGGACACTAAGGGGATACTTAGCACGGCCTAATCTGCACATTTTTAGATTGAGACAAGAAACCAGAGCACCCAGAGGAAACACACACGGGTGCAGGGAGAATGTGCAAACTCCACACAGTCACCCAAGGCTGGAATTGAACTTGGGTCCCCTGCTGCTGTGAGGTCCTAATCACCATGCCACAATGCTATCCACCACTTAGTGCTGTCAATAACACAAAGTCCCAGAGCACCTGAATGGTGGCCTGGTAGCACAATAGTTAACAGCACCAGCCAGAAGCCCCGGGGTTCAATTCCCAGCTTGGATCACTGAGTGTATGGAGTTTGCACATTCTTCCTGTGTCTCCATAGGTTTTCTCCAGATGCTCCGGTTTCCTCCCACATTCTGAAAGACGTGCTGGTTAGGTGCATTAACCCGAACCGGCGCCACACTGTGGCAACTAGGTGAATTTCACAGCAACTTCATTGCAGTGTTAATGTAAGCCTTACTTGTGACTGATAAATAAACTTTAACTTTTAAGCTATTGATAAGTTTGCACACTACCCTATTTACATTTCAGTACATTTATAACTTTCTGTAATGAATATTCTTAAGTAAAATAATCTAATACATTAGGTTTATAGCTATATTATTCACCAGGTCTCACTGCCTTACAATAGAACTATAGGAAATAAAAATCATATTGCAATTTATAGACTATTGGAATGATTCATTATGACTTTGACATAAAAAAAACTGTTTTGTACAGCATATCCATTTCCCACCTTCAGAGTTCCTCCTCCACCTTGACCCCTCCCTCAGGCCTCTCACTCCTTCAGATCATTGAGATATGCGGGTGCAACATTGACAGTCTGAAATTTCTCTGCTTTCACCAACTGAATTTGCAGCACTCCGTACTCTCACATTCAACCCCAATTATCATCAAATCTATTGTTACAAATGGTGCTGTTATCATTTAGTGCATCGGCCTCTAACAGAAAGCACAGGACAATTTTTTTAACACTCCCTTCTAACGGCCCTGGATCATAACCTCAACATCAAATAGCAAGCCACCGTTCCAAGACTGTTAGTGACCTTGTTTCATGATCCACAACTCTTTGTTCCATAACCTGAACAGCCTGCTTCTGCCTCCTTCACGGGATCAGCAGACAGGTATGGCAAAGTAGATCATTGTTTCAACCTATTCACGCAGCCCTATCTGGACTACATTTCTCTCCTTGTCAAGTCTCTTCCCACACAGACTGTTACTTGTGATTTCCTTTGTCACTTCAATAGCTTCCAGGTTTCTGGGCCCAGCCATCTCCTGTTCACACGAATGTCCAATTCTTCTATACTTCCATTCCCAAATATGACAGTTTGAGAGCTCTCGTCTTCTTCCTTGAATGGAGATTCAATTAGTCTCCATTCACTACCACCCCACCTGACTGAGTTTGTTCACACAAGCTCTTTTAAGTACACTCATTTCCTCCAACTAAAATGTGCTGCGATGGGAACCAGCAGAAGTCCTAACTATGCATGATTTTAATTTTTAAGTGACATAGAATCATACAGTGCAGAAGGAGGCCATTTGGCTCATCGAGTCTGCACTGACCACTACTCCACCTAGGCTTAATCCCCATAACCCTCTTTATCCTAGCTAGTGCCCCTGATACTAAAGGGCAATTTGGCATGACCAATCCACCTAACCTGCACATTTTTGGACGATGGGAGGAAATTGGAGCACCCAAAGGAAACCCAAACAGACAATGACCCAAGTGGGAACTGAACATGGGTTCTGGCAGCTGTAAGGCAGTGGTGCTGACCACTGTGCTTCATGTGGAACATTCTTTATTCAAGGCCTACTCAGATTGCTCCCTCACTTATCACGATGCACCTATGATTCTACTGACGCAGTTTCCAGATCTCATCCTGAACTGAAAGATTTAATCAATTTGGGTCCATTTTCAGCCATTCTTCCAATTACACATAGCCAACCTTGAACTTTTCCCTCCTCTTCCTTGACTTCTCCCTTTCCATTCCCTGATAAAGACTATCCTAATTCATTAAAACCTCCAACTCTCAATAACCTCAGCTATACTTCTCAATGCCCACTTTCTCTAAGGACTCTACTCCATTCTTCAAGTTTCTTCTTCCCCATTGAATCTGTTCTGACAATGCAATCTTCTGTAGATAACCTTCCAATATGTCACTTTTCCTCCACCAAGGATTATCTCCCCACTCTGGCTGACAAGAGCATTAACTGTGTGGATATTTCACTTCTCACATTTCCATTCACATCTCTTTCTCTTCCTTCCAGAGCCATGACAGCATTCCCTGTATTCAATGGATCATCCAGTGTCATTTCCATCACCTCCACTGTGATGCTACCACCAAACATTTACTCCACAACTCAATCGCTGCATTTTACCCCACCCTTTCCCTTACCGAGGCACCTTCTGATTTTCCTATTACACAAGGCCCCAAATGTCCCTTCCAAGTAAAAGCGTGTTTTACTTGCAATTCTTTCAATTCAGTATATTGTGTTTATTGCTCAAAATGAAATCTTCTCTACACTGGGGAGAGCACAAACAGATTTCTGTAATAATTTTTGCTTTGATTTGTCACATGTATTAGTATACAGTGAGAAGTATTGTTTCTTCTGTACTATACAAAAAATACTGATGTAGGAAAAAAGCGAGCACAGAGTGTAGTGTTACAGACATAGCAAGGACGTAGAGAAAGATCAACACGTGAGGTAGGTCCATTCAAAAGTCCGATGGCAGTAGGAAAAAAGCTGTGCTTGAGTCCGTTGGTGCGCTCAGACTTGTATCTTTTTCCAGGTGGAAGAGAGTATATCCAAGGTGGGTGGAGTCCTTGATTATGTGGGCTGCTTTTCCATGGCAGGGGGAAGTATAGACAGTGTCAATGGATGGGAGGCTGATATGAGCGATGGACTGAACTTTGATCACGACACTTTATAGTTTATTGCGGTCTTGAGCAGAGCAGGAATCATACCAAACTGTGATACAATCAGAAAGAATGCTTTCTATGATGCATCTGAGAGATTGGTGAGAGTTATAGTGGACATGCCTGAGAAAGTAGAGGCGTTTATGGGCTTTCTTAACTATAGCTTCCGCATGGAGGGACTGGGACAGGATGGTGATGAAATTCATACCGTTATTAGGTAAACCTTTTATTTCTTTAACTGTCCTTGCAACATGAACTGATTTGTCATTTAAGCTCTCTTGACTTCCAGCCTGCCTTCTCTCCTTTCACAGCTTTAACTTTTCCTATTTCTGATTAAAGATCCTCGATCTGAGATATTATCTGTTTCTCTCATCCCAACTTGCTGAGTATTTCCAGCATCTTCTACTTTTATTTCAGATCCTTGGTATATTGCTCTTGTACTGGTGACATTGTGACCAATTGTTTGCTTTTATTTTCAAAATGTTGAATTTAACAACTGAAAAACATAGACGCATTCCAGTTAAATTTGTAATCGCACGTAAAAGTAATATTTGTTGCTGAAAACAGTAAGATATTCGGTGGAAAACAGGCTCTTTTGGTACTATCATTAATAAAATACAATTGTACTACAGGGAAGATCTTTCAAAAAAGCTGTCAGACTGCATATCTAGTTTTATTTACCAATTTTAAAAGTAATTTCCCTTTGCCATCAAAAATCATTTTTCAATACAACCTCCTCCAGTGGAAACATGAGATAGCAAGTTTCTCTCCCTATTTAGAACATAGAATACTACAGCACAAACAGGCCTTTGGCCCACAAGTTGTGCCGATCATATCTATACTTACCAGGCCATAGAACTATCTGTAACTCCCAATCCCATTAAATCCCACATACTCATCCAGAAGTCTCTTAAAAGACCCCAGCGAGTTCACCTCTACCACCACTGACAGCAACCAATTCCATTCACTCACCACCCTCGGTGAAAAACTTACCTCTAACATCTCCTCTGTACTTGCTCCCCAGCATCTTAAACCTGTGTTCCCTCGTAGCGACCACTTCAGCCCTAGGAAATAGCCTCCGAGAATCCACTCTATCTATTCCTATCAACATCTTATAAACCTCTTATCAGGTCGCCTCTCAACCTTCATCTCTCCAGGGAGAAGAGACTTGGCTCTCTCAACCCATCTTAATAAGGCATGCCCCCCAATCCAGGCAACATTCTGTAAATCTCCTCTACACCCTCTCAATAGCTTCCACATCCTTCCTATAATGAGGCGACCAGAACTGCACACAATACTCCAAGTGGGGTCTGACAAGGGTCTTATAAATTTGCAACATTATCTCCCGAACCCTAAACTCAATCCCTCTATTAATGAAGGCCAGTACACCATATGCCTTCTCGATCACATTCTCCACTTGCGGGGCAGATTTAAGAGACCTATGGACCCGGACCTCAAGATCCTTCTGTCCTCAACACTGCCAAGACTCCTACCCTTGATATTATACTGCTTCATCCCACTGATCCTGCCAAAATGGACCACCACACATTTATCTGCATTGAAGTCCACCTGCCACTTCTCTGTCCAGTCTTGCATCCTCTCTATGTCTCGCTGCAACTTCTGACATCCCTCCAGACTATCCACTACCAATCTTCATATTGTCGGCAAACTTACTAACCCATCCCTCCACTTCCTCATCCAGGTCATGAAAATGACAAACAGCAAGGGTCCTAGAATAGATCCCTGGGGCACTCCACTGCTGACTGACCTCCATGCAGAAGATGACCCATCCACAACTACTTACTGCCATCTGCAGGCAAGCCAGTTCTGGATTCACAAAGCCAAAGCCCCTTGGATCCCATGCCCTCTCACCTTTTCAAGAAGTCTTGCATGGGGGACCTTGTCAAACACCTTGCTGAAATCCATGTAAACCACGTCCACTGCTCTTCCTTTGTCAATGTGTTCAGTCATATTTTCGGAGAATTCAATTAGGCTTGTAAGGCATGATCTGCCCTTAAAAAAGCTGTGTTGACTATTCCTGATAATATTGAATTTCTCTAAATGTTCATAAATACTATCTCTCAGAATCCTCTCCATCAACTTACCGACCACTGAGGTCAGACTCACTGGTCGGTAATTGCCCGGGCTATCCCTGCTCCCCTTCTTGAAAATAGGCACAACATCTGCAATCCTCCAATCTTCTGCGACCTCTCCCGTCTCCATCGATAATACAAAGATCATTGCCGGGGCTCTGCAATCACTTCCCTCACCTCCCACAGTAACCTGGGGAACATCCCATCCAGACCCGGTGACTTATAGAACAAAGATCAAAACACGGAGGAAACAGGCCCTTCAGCCCAAGTCCACGCCGCCATCCCGGTGTTCCCACCTCTACCCGTGATCCTGTCTATGTTTATAAATCTATGGATTAAAAACCAAATTTGAGACAATTTAGGGAGAATTTGTTCTGCCAATTAGCCTAAGAGCACATCTTTGGGACGTAGGAGGAAACCAGAGCACCCAGAGAAAACCCACGCAAGCATGGAGAGAATGCACAAACTCCCACAGACACAGGCTCAAATCCATGTATCTGCACAGCACAGTGATAGTCATCGGGCTGTCGTGTTGCCCATCAAATGGTCCAGGTCAAGCGTACACTAACGATGTGAAGCACTAGGATACTCTCGAAAAAAATCCAAGAGCAGCCCTCTCACGACCCATCGCGTGAATGCCACTTGTTAGACAACAAGATGGACAAAAGCACCTGTAGGATAAAAACAAGTACATCAATATCATCATCTATTTACACATTTCCCAGGGACTCCCAAGGCTCATGATCCCTATTTTAAATCAGTTTTCTATACCCTTTCACTCCCATTCTGTTCATGTGCCCATTTAAGTATTTCTTAAATAACTCCAGAGTACCTCCCTCCACCACTTTATTTGGCAGCGCATTCCATATCACCACCACCCTGTGTGAAAAAACACCCTCTAGCATCCAAATTATACTTTACCCCCCCTCACCCTAAGCCCTTGACCCCTCGTGCTATTTGAGTCCATCCTAGGAAAAAGCTTAACCCTGTTTACTCTATCTATACCCCTCATAATCTTGTACACCTCTATTAGATCTCCTCTAAGTCTACGTCTTTCTAAGGAAAACAGTCCCAATTTGCCTAACCTCTCCTCGTAACTCAGACCTTCCATACCAGGCAGCATCCTGGTAAACCTCCTCTGCACTCTCTCCACAGTCTCCACGTCCTTCCTGTAGTAAGGTGACCAGAACTGGACGCAGTATTCCAAATGAGGTCTAACCAACGTTTTATACAACTGCAACATTAAAGGCCAGCTCTTGTACTCTATACCCCTTCCTATAAAGGCTAGCATACTATATGCTTTCTTCACAACCTTCTCCACTTGCTCTGCCACCTTCAGAGACTTGTTCTCCTGCACCCCCAGGTCCCTCTGCGTTTCTATACTCCTAATAGGTCTACCGTTTATCATATACCTCCCCCCTACATTCTTTCTCCCGAATTTATCAGGATTAAATTCCATCTGCCATCTATCTGCCCAAGCTTCCAGCCTATGTCCTGCTGCATCGCCTGACAAATGCTCCTCACTATCCGCAAGTCCAGACATCTTTTATCATCTGCAAACTTGATCTTACTCCCTCTTCCAAGTCATTTATATATATATTACAAAGAGGTCCCAGTACTGAGCCCTGCGGCACACCACTAGTGACCGACCTCCAGCTAGAAAAACACCCTTCCACTATTACTCTTTGTCTCCTATTACTAAGGCAGTTACTTGTCCATCTAGCTACCGGTCCTTGTATCCCATGAGCCTTGACATTCTCCACTAACCTCCCATGAGATACTTTCTCAAACGCCTTACTAAAATCCATAGATGACATCAACAGCGTGCACTTTGTCCACCGTTTTCGTCACCTCTTCAAAAACTTCTACCAGATTCGTAAGGCACAACCTCCCCTTAACAAATCCATGCTGCGCATCCCTAATCAAATTGCAACGCTTTAAGTGCCTATACATCCTAAGAATCCCCTCCAACAGCTTCCCTACCACTGACGTCAAACTCACCAGCCTATAATTCCCAGGGTTATCCCTACTACGCTTTTTAAACAACAGTGCAACATTAGCTATTCTCCAGTCCTCTGGGACCTCACCTGTGTCCAAAGAAGAGACAAAGATTGTGTCAGAGGCCCAGCAATTTCACCTCGCACCCCACTAAGCAGCCTGGGATAAATGTCATCAGGCCCCAGAGATTTACCAGTTTTAATGCTACTTAGAAGCTCTAACACTTCCTCCCTCGGTATGGATATTTTCCTCAACTGGTCCACACCTCCCTCAGAGACAGGAGCTGTCAACAAGCCCCTCTCCTTCGTGAATACCGACGCAAAGTATTCATTCAGGATCTCAGCCATTCCCTCGGGCTCTAAGCACAGTTCCCCTCCTCTGTCCCTAAGAGGTCCGATTTTTCCTCTAACCACCCTTTTATTCCTAACATAGGAGTAAAAAGCCTTTGGATTTTCCTTAATCCTATCCGCCAAAACCATTTCATGCGCCCTTTTTGCCCTTCTAACTCCCCGTTTGAGCTCCCTCCTACTCTCTCTATATTCCTCCAACGCTGTCTCTGTTCCCAGATGCTTCAACCTATCATACACCTCCCTTTTCTTCCTAACCAAGTCCTCAATATCCCTAGTAATCCACGGCTCTCTAATCCTACCTTTCCCATCTTTCCTCTTAGTCGGCACATATCTATCTTGCAAGATTTTCAGTATTCCCTTGAAAGAGTCCCACATGCATAGCATGGACTTACCCTCAAACAACCGTTCCCAATCAGTTTCCACAAATTCCTGCCTAATCCGACCGTAGTTAGCCTTCCTCCAATTCAGCACGCTGTCCCTAGGGCAACAAGCATCCTTTTCCACCTGTACCCTGAAGTAGGCAGAATTGTGGTCAATGTTAACCACATGTTCCCCTACTACAACATCAACCACCTGCCCTGGCTCATTACTCAGAACTAAATCCAATATAGCCCCTTCTCTTGTCGGGCTAGCCACATACTGCTCCAACAATCCTTTCAGTACACATTTTACAAATTCCTGCCCATCCAAACCCCCAGCCCTAGGTACTTTCCAATCCACCACTACAACGACTCTGTTCATTCTGCACCTATCCAAAATGTCTTTACATATGCCTTCTTCAACTATCTGCGGGCTGTTGGGTGGCCTATAATACACCCCTAGCATAGTAATTGCCCCCTTTCTATTCCTCAACTCCACCCACAGCGACTCTGCTCCTAACTCCTCTGTGTTGTCCTCCCTCTGCACCACCGTGATGCTCTCCTTAACTAACAACGCCACTCCCCCACCTCTTCTGTACCCTCCTCTGTCACGCCTGAAACACTTATACCCAGGAATGTTCAGTTGCCACTGCTCCCCTTCCTTTAGCCACGTCTCAGTCACCGCAACCACATCCAAGTTCCTCGCAAACATTAAGGCCCTAAGTTCACCCGTTTTTCCTGTTATGCTCCTCGCATTGAAACAGACACCCTCCAGATCTCCAAGCCCACTCGGAACCCCCTTCTCCCCGGTGTATTTCTTCTCATCCAAGCTTAGTCTATCTCCCATCTCGCTCTCTACCGAGCTATTGGTCTCAGCCCCTCCCCCTGCCGAAACACTCCAGCTAGTCTCCCAGTTAAGACATTCACACCCTTCCCATTCAAGTGTTCCCCATCCCTTCTATACAAGTGCCCTTCTTTCACAAAGACTTCCCAGTTATCCACAAATATGAAACACTCTGCCCTACACCAGTCCTTCAGCCACGCATTCAGCTGTAGGATCTCATTTCTCCTGGCTCTGCTATTACCCGCGCCTGGAAGCATCCCTGAGATCACCACCCTCGAGGCCCTGCTCTTCAGCCTACCCTCAACTCCCTGAACTGCCTTCTTATATCCTCTCTGCACTTTCTTCCTACATCCTTCTCTCCTACATGAATAATCACATCTGCCTGGGTCCCCTCACCCTTCAAAATGCCCTCTACCCTGTCCGACACATCTTGTATCCCTGCTCCAGGGAGGCAAACTACCATCCTGGAGTCCCGCCTTGGACCACAGAAGTGCCTATTTATTCCTTTAACCCTCCCATCCCCCACCACTATCTCCCTTCTAGCCCCTTTCCTCCCCTTTGAGGTACTCTGGTCCTCGTGCCTCGCCTTTTTTAACCCTCCGCCCTCGATATTTTGAGGAGCTGCCACTGGGGAAGTCTTTGGACTGTCTCCCCTCTCCTTTTTCCCCTTCCTGACAGTAATCCACCTGTAAGGGTCAGGTTCCCCCGCCTTAGGCTCTGGGTCCGCCACCTTACTCTGCCTCCCTTCCATGATTGCCTCGTTCTCCCTGACTAAAAATACATCTTCCAACTGGCGCTCTAGTTGCTTGACCCGAGCCCTCAGACGCTGCAGCTCCAAACACTTGACGCATACGTGGACTTTCGGGAGAGGTCTTGCCTCCAGGAACTCCCACATGTGACACCGTACACAAGTGAGGCATCTCCCCTTAATCCCTGCCATTGTCATGAACGCCTTTGGAGGTGTGAACGCAACCGGAAAACCAGTAGCACACCGTGTCTAAGCCGGCTCTCGCCCAAACCCCACGAGCCAGAGCCCTTATATCTCACTCTGCTTCCCTGCTCACTCCACTGCCCGCTGTCTACTGCCACTTTCCTTTTATACTCCCCGGTTCCCTTTCCAGCTAGCCCCTCGCCTAACTACAGCAGTAAAAAGCACTCAAAAAGAGAAAGAAAAAAAAGCAAACTGAAAAATTCACACTCAGCCACCAGCACTTCCAAACATTCTGTCCCATCTACCTTAATGGAATTTAACAGTTCCAACACCTCCTCTTTCTTAATGTCCACATACTCAATCTTTTCAGTTTGCCACATTCCTGTAGTACAATCCCCCAGATCACTCTCCACTGTGAATACTGAGGTAAAGTACTTGTTAAGCACGTCTGCCATTTCTTCTGGTTCCACACAGACTTTTCCTCCTTTACCTTTTATAGGTCCTATCCCTTCTCTTCTCATTCTTTTATTCTTCACATATTTGTAGAATGCCTTGGAATTCTCCTTAATCCTACCCGCCAAAGTCTTCTCGTGATTCCTTCTGGCTCTTCTAATTTTCTTTTTAAGCTCCTTTCTACAAGTCTTATATGCCTCTAGATCCTTAACATCCTCTAGCTCCCTGAACCTATTGTACAACTTTCTTTTCTTCCTAACTAGGTTCATCACTACCTTTGTGCACCATGGTTCTCTTGACCTACCAAAACCTCCGTCTCACCAGAACGTTGTCGTGCAGAGCTCCAGACAAACATTCCTTGAAAATCCGCCACTTTCCTTCAGTACTTTTCCCCAAGAACACCTCCTTCCAGTTTACTCTTCCAATTTCCTGCCTAATGATTTCATATTTTCCCCTACTCCAGATAAACTCTTTCCTATCCTGCCTGATCCTATCTCTTTCCAATGCTATTGTGAAGGGGATAGAATTATGATCACCATTCCCAAGATGCTCTCCTACTGAGAGATCCGACACCTGTCCTGGTTCATTAGCCAGCACCAGGTCAAGTACAGCCTCTCCTCTTGTAGGCTTATCCACGTGCTGTGTCAGGAAACCCTCCTGAACACACCTAACAAACTGCTCACCATCCGAACCCCTTACCCTGGGGACATTCCAGTCGATGTTTGGAAAATTAAAGTCTCCCATCACGACAATTCTGTTATTTCTACATCACTCTAGGATCCATTTCCCTATCTGTACTTCAACATCCTTGTCACTATTGGATGGCCTTTAAAAACACCCAGCAAAGTTTCCGACCCCTTGCTGTTCCTAACTTCCACCCACCCCCTGCTGTTTGTCATTTTCATAAATGACCTGGATGAGGAAGTGGAGGGATGGGTTAGCAAGTTCGCTGACGATACAAAGATCGGTGATGTTGTGGACAGTCTGGAGGGATGCCAAAAGTTGCAGCAGGACAGACAGGATGCAAGACTGGGCAGAGAAGTGGCAGATGGACTTCAACGCAGATAAATGTGTAGTGGTCCATTTTGGCAGGAATAATGGGATGAAGGAGTACAATATAAGGGGTAGGAGTCTTAGCTGTGTTGTAGAGCAGAAGGATCTCGGGGTCCGGGTCCATAGGACTCTTAAATCGGCCTCGCAGGTGGAGGAAGTGGTCAAGAAGGCGTACGGTGTACTGGCCTTCATTAATCGAGGAATAGAGTTTAGGAGTCAAGAGGTAATGATGCAGCTCTATAAGACTCTTGTCAGACCCCAGTTGGAGTATTGTGCGCAGTTCTGGTCGCCTCATTATAGGAAGGATGTAGAGGCTATTGAGAGAGTGCAGAGGAGATTTACAAGGATGCTGCCTGGATTGGGAGGCAGGCCTTATGAAGATAGGTTGAGGGAGCTGGGACTCTTCTCACTGGAGAGACGTAGGTTGAGAGGCGACCTGATAGAGGTTTATAAAATGTTGAGAGGAATAGATAGGGTGGACTCTCAGAGACTATTTCCCCGAGCTGAAATGGTCACTACGAGAGGACACAGATTTAAGGTGCAGGGAAGCAAATACAAAGGAGATGTCAGGGGTAGGTTTTTCACTCAGAGGGTGGTGAGTGAATGGAACCGACTGCCGTCGGAGGTTGTTGAGGCAAACTCACTGGGGTCTTTTAAAAGACTTCTGGATGAGTATACGGAAAAGAATAGGATAGGGGGTTATAGATAGGTCTGTGGATTGGTAGATGTGATCGGTGCAACTCGTGGGCTGAAGGGCCTGTTTGTGCTGTATTGTTCTATGTTCTATGTTTTAAACCTGTTGGACTTTAACCTGGTGTTGAGGGACTTCTTACTGTGTTTACTCCAGTCCAATCCTGACATTTCCACATCAAAAGAAAACACAAACACCATCAAAAATCTCTTCTTTTCAGTAATGGCAAGGGAGACTTGTTGAATTTTAGCAATATTTGTGTAACTTTTGTTACATTAACAGAAATTATTATGGGCAGCACAGTGATGAGCATTGTTGCTTCATAGTGTCAAGGACCCGGGTTCAATTCCAGCCTTGGATCTTATGTAGTTTGCTCATTCTTCCTGTATTTGGGTGGGCTTCCTCAGGTACTCTGGTTTCCTCCCGCACTCCAATGATGCGTTAGGTTGATTGGCCATACTAAACTACCCTTTAATAAACATCAGGGGGATTAGCAGGGTAAATATGTGGGGTTACGGAGATAGCACCAGATCAGATTGCTGCTGGTGCAGGCTCAGTGGACTAAATTACTCCTCATCCACTGTTGGAATTCTATGACTCTATGGTGGTGGCAGTATGGCACAAAGGAACTGAGAGATTTGTAACATCAGAGTAGAACATCAGGATAGGCGGCACGGTAGCAGTGGTTAGCATTGCTGCTTCACAGCTCCAGGGACTTGGGTTCGATTCTTGGCTCAGATCACTGTCTGTGTGGAGTTTGCATGTTCCCCTCATGTCTGCACGGGTTTCCTCTGGGTACTCCAGTTTTCCCCCACAGTCCAAAGATGTGCAGGTAAGGTTGATTGGCCATGCTAAGAAATTGCCCCTTAGTGTCTAGGGATGCGTAGATTAGAGGGATTAGTGAGTATAATATGTGGGGATATGAGAGTAGGACCTGGGTGGGATTGTGTTCAATGCAGACTTGATGGGCCGAACGGCCTCTTTCTGTACTGTAGTGGTCTATGAGTTTGAGAGAATGTGGTGTTTGGTTTAGTGAACGACCCCTGGGACCTGTAAACAGTAGGAATGTGGTATCCAGAAATAGCGCATGTGAGAGATGGAATCTCAATGAGGAACATGAATAGGTTCATCCTATGGTGGGAAGAGTGAAGGTGCCTGCAAATGGAGGAGTGGTCAGTGGGCACAGGCTTCCAGCAAGCACTAGCACAGGATACAATACAGGACTATAGGACACAAAGCATAGAATGAATTACTGATGGGGAAGGGGAGAAAAGCCACAGATTATCAGAGGAGGGAGAAGAGTACTGGGTCCATTTGTCATGGATCAGAGGTTGTTCATCCATTGTCACCAATGAGGATCTCAACATCACTAGTCATTTTGAGGCTGGTTGTGGTGTGGCTGAAGACGTCTGATCAGGCCAATTCCGGCACGGAATGTCCTGGCACCTATTGGACAGACTTGTGTAGACACTGTGGTTGTTACACTAATGGCTCTGGACTTTTACAGCTCACGCTTAAATTGTCCTTCAGCAATACACCTTGTTTTGTAAGCTCGACAGCCTTTGTGAATGCAGCAGCGCCAGATAGGGCGGTTTGTACCAGCATTTCTCAGGCGGTCATGTCAATGTCAAGCGACTTCAGGGAGGCCTTGAGTGTGTCTCTGAAACATTTCTTCTGCCCTGCACGCAAGCGTCTTCCAGCAGAGAGTTCCCCAAAAAGGAGTTGCTTGGGTACACGCTCATCTGATGTAAGGATGACACGACCGGCCCACTGGGTCTGCGCTCTCATCAGTAATGTGTGTGGACTGATGGTAGACTTGCTCTACAGATAACTTCAATATCTGGTACTTTGTCTTACCAACAGATGCGTAATATTCTATGAAGACAAGTCATGAGAAAATGATTCAGCTGTCTTGCATACCTTCAGCACACAATCCACGTTTCACAGGCATACAGGAGGGTAGTGAGTATTGCAGCACTCTACACCTTCAGTTTTGTTGCTGGACGGATTCCGATGTTCCCATACAGTGGAGCACAGTCTACCAAAAGCAGAACTTGCCTTTGCCATTCTACAGTTAACTTCTGTATCAATAGTCATTGCTTGGGAAAGGGTGCTACCAAGATAAGTGAACTGGTCCACAGCCTGTAGTTTCTGCCCTTTGATTGTGATTATGGGTTCTGTGTACAGTGCATGAGGAGCAGGCTGGTGCATGACTTTGATCTCTTTAATGTTGATGGTGAGTCCAAAGTTGTCACAAGCAGTGGAAAATTTGCCCATTTGACTTGCATTTCTGGCTCTGAGCCAGCATACAGGGCACAGTCATAGGCAAAGAGGAAATCTCTCAGAACAGTCTCTTTCACTTTGGTAATAGCTTGAAGTCTCCTCAGGTTGAAGAGTTTCCCATCCATTCTGTACTTGAGGCTGATTCCAGCACTGTCCTTGAAAGCATCATTCAGCATAGCAGTAAACATCATGCTGAACAGTGTGGGTGCAAGCACATAGCCCTGTTTGACATCACTGGTGACTGGGAATGCCTCAAAAGGATTCTCCCACCATCCAGTACTTTGGCCATCATGGAAGTGGTTTACCATCTGAATGAATTTGGGAGGGCAGTCAAACTTTGACATGATCCTCCACAGGCCTTGTTGGCTTACACAGCGTCGAAGGCTTTCGCAAGGTCAGCGAAGGTTGTTTAGAGCTCGCGATTCTGCTCTTGACACTTCTGAAATTGGTGTGCAGCAAAAATCATGTCAGTAGTCCCACAACCTTTGCTGAAGCCACACTGTGACTCTGGAAGCAGGCCAAGCTCCAGATGAGCGACCAGACTATTTAGCAAAACTCTTGCAAAGGTTTTTCCTCTGATGGAGAGCAGCGAGATTCCTCGACAGTTGTCACATACTTGCCAATTGTCCTTCCTCTTGTAGAGGCGTACGATGGAAACATCCTTAAGTTCCTGAGAAACAGATCCTTGCTTCCAAAAGGGCTGGAACAATTTGGTGAGTTTCGCAATAAGTGCAGGATCAGCAGCTTTGGCGCTCGTCCCTGGGGCTTTGCCACTATATAGCTGGCTGACAGCTTTTGACTTCGACTATTATTGGTGGATCATCCGTGGTGCTGCTGATATCAACCTGGAGAATCCTGCCTATTGCCTTATCTTTAATAGATAATGGTCGGTTGAGCACAGCTTCAAAGTGTTCAGCCCTCTGCAGAATCTGAGCCCTCTCTGTAACGAGAGTTGCACCATCTGTACCGGGGGGAGGGGGGTGAGTGGGGGGATCTCCCGAGAGATTGAGGTCCGTAGAGAGTGTTGAGGACTTCATAGAATGTTTCAAGTTGTTTGTCAGCATATCCCTGTACTTCATCTGCCTTGGCACTCAGCCAGGCATCCTGCATTTTGCAGCAGTTTATTTCAGACTGTCCTGTCAGCATTGGTAAAAACATTTTTTTGGCAGCTAAAGATGGGTTCTTCTGACAGGCCCGATGAAGACAGTGCTTTTCAACAAGCACAGCCTGTATCTCTTCATCATCACTCTCACTGAACCAATCATGCTGCTTGAGGATGGAGGGCCTGAGCATCTTCAGCGCAAATGTATGGATAGCATCCCTGAAGCGTTCCCAGTTGTCCTCAGTGTTGCCTGTGGGGTGTAGGTCAACAAGTTGATTTCTAAGTCTTCAACCAGTGCTGAGGTTATGCTGGGGTTCTTTAGCCTGGTCGCATTGATTCTTTCCATAACCTTGCTTCCTTGTGATCGCCTCAGGGGTCTGATGCGGAGTCTCATTTTTGGAGACAATGAGCTGTAATGTGCCCAACAGTCAGCACCACATACGGCATTGGTTACTCAGACAACCTGCCTGTCTTTTCTCCTGACATAGTCGATAAAGTGCCAATGCTTAGAGCAGGGGTGCATCCAGGAGGTCTTGTTACAGTTAGGCATACGGAAAGTTGTGTTGGTGATGAGGAGGTCATGTGCTGCACAGGTCTTCATTTAGGAGTAGGCTGTTATTGTTACCCTTGCCCACTCCACGCCTCCCAATGACTCCCTGCCAGATTGCAGAGTCACACCCTACTCTTGCATTGAAATCACCAAGCAAGATCAGCTTGTCAGTACAGTTCACTGCTGATAACAGGGTGTCTAGTTCTTCGTAGAACTTGTCTTTCAATTCGTTCGGATTGGTCATTATAGGGGCATAGACACTAATCAGGTGGCTTGACTTCTGTTCAGTAGAGGAAATGGCTTAACGTCATAAGCCGGTCATTCACACCTTTGGGTACGCTATTAAATTTCCGAACAAGGTGACTTCTGACAGTGAATCCAGTTCCAGCATCATGATGCTCATTGCAGCTGCGACCACTCCAGAAAAAAGCACACCCACCTCCAGTTTCAGTCAACTGACCTACGTTGGCAAAATGAGTTTTGCTCAGGGCTGCAATGTCAACATTGTATCTTGCAAGCCCTCTGGCAACTAAGGCTGTTCTTCTCTCTGGTCTGCCCGCCATAAGGTTGTCCAAAAACGTGCACATGTTCCAAGTGCCATTGGTGAGTGGTGTCACCTTGTGTTTTATTTTGTTTGTTCGACTACAAGATGGGATCCTTGCCAGCCGCAGTAAACTGGTCAAGGTGTAGCGAAGCAGGCAATGTTTAGGGCACCTTTTCTAGCCCCTTCCTCATTCTACAGAGGTGAGCAGTGTGTTCCTGAAGAGGACTGCTCAGTTGCCCAGGTAGACGCCCAGTTTCACTGCTGCTTCAGTTAGTGGAAAATGACCATTAGACCTGAGCCGCCTCCATGCAGATCCATAACTGCAGCTCCCAGTGTATTCACACCTGTTGCTTTGTCACTCGTCCACTGCCACAGGACTTCAAGGATTGAACAGGACACATGATGATGAAGATGATGGTGTTGAAACTAGCGCTCGATTTGGATTGAAGTGAAGGAGAGTTGCGCAGCGTCAGCTTCACTTTCTCTTTCCAATTCCCATCTAGATTCAGTGGCAAGACAACAGAGTCAAAACAGTGGAGGTGGGACTAGGCTCAGTGGACGACCATGATGTCTGTGTCTTGTCCTGCTCTTTGTGTTCCACGATGCTTGCAGAGATCGCCTTCTTGACCTTTGGACCTTCCACTGATCTTGTCCGCTCAATCTGCCAGACTCTGTCTTCACATGCTGGAATAGACATCTCCCTATCTCACCGAGGGTTGAGACCCATTGGCTATTTTTACCTGGTTTAGCCGGCTTGTCGAGGCTATTGCCAGGGTGTGGCCGCTGTCACACGTGAACAGCTATGGGGAGCCACAAATGACAGCTGAGTGCCAAGTGGAGACAAAGGATGGACACACAGCCCATGTTCCCCCACTAAAGGTAATACCCCTCACTGACACCCCATACACGCCTGGATCACAGGTACAGTATACCTTGTTGCACATCAGAAACGATGGTGAAGGCAAACCTCTTATGTGTTTGTAGATTGTAAAAACTGGGATGGGGCAAGGATGTAAGTTACAATGATTCAGTAAGTGGCTCTTTTTCTGTAAATTACCTTCAAATAATTGGCAATAAACTCTTTCCTGTTATGTCAACTGACACTCATTTACAAAATCCTGTTGAAGCATGTAAGAATTCAACACATCACCCCGAAATCAATAGTGTGACGATAATTGTGGATCAAATTTCAGCTTCAAGTCCAGATCTTATAACGGAATATTAATGAGGCTACCGAAAACTCATAAAATGCAATTGTACAAAGTCATCATGTTAATATAAAGCACATCATTTTTTAGAAACACTCTGACCCACATGCACCAGGCTGAGCAGAAAACAAACAGTTTAATTATTTGGATTCACTTATTTTTGTCATTCTTTCTGTTAATAGTTTCATAAATTTTTGTAGCTTGCCGGCTGTTTTCCATTTGTTTTGGAATTGGATGGCATTGGCAAGTCAATTATTGTCCATCCTTAACTGCTCTCAAAAAGGTGGTAGTGATTTGCAATTTCCATTCTGATTTCCTTTTCTAACATCTAGCCAATCTATAAGATGTAGCAAGAAAAGCAAGGCACTTGAGAGAAAATGTGTAGTACATTTACAAAACTTGATAAATTTAGATTGTTTAGAATGTTAATCTTTGTAAATTAGTTAATATTAGCTGTCATTGCAATTTGGAGGTGGCAAAAAGTGGTGATAACAGGTTAAGTTGTTGCATTTAAATTGATCTGTCAATTGAGAATCATTGCTCAGTTGTACTCCTGGGAGAAAGTGATCCAAGATGTTATGAATTAAGCTAACAGGTAAGTGTTGTTTCTGTTAATTGGTCATTGTTTATAAATTCCAACACCTTCCTTCAGGTGAGGTCAAGTTAGATTGCTAAACTCTTGCTTAATAATCTGACAGTGCAGGAACATTGTCAGTGCAGGCTCGATGGGCAGAAGGGCTTTTTCAGCCCTGTATAACTATGACTCAGATGAACTTTATGCTGACCTACAGACTTAAATTTCATATGCAATACTGTTACAATCGTTATAAACAAAATATATTAAAATCATTTTAAATATAAAAGAGCTATTTCTTCATCCCAATTTTTCCTTTTATTGATTTTTTTTTCTTAATTTATGAACAGTACATTGAATAATGTAGTCATCTTTAAAAGTACCTTTAGAGATACGGCCCATAAAAAGAAATAATTGTCATTTTTGCAATCATTAATCTAATAAAATTGAGACAATATTCAAACATTAAATCAGCAAATATGGAAAACAAGTGGTATCATCAAGGTTAGGAGGCCAGTCAGTGAGGAAGTAAACCTGTCATTGACATAAGCTTTAGATTATTAGAATATCACAATTCCCTCAGGCTTCCTGTTCAGGGGCATGATTCTTTTCCCCTCCATATTGCAGGTATCCATATTTCTCAGACCTACATGTTTACCTTTCTGAATATTTGTGTAATTCAAGTGACTAGATCTAAAACAAGACTAATTTCATTGTATCCAGTCCATCAACAAGTCGGTCTGCTTGCCCCTTAGCAATATAACCTATGTCATCCCATCTCTGCTGAGACAGACAATGTTGTTCTCACATCGCTACTTGATTTAGCTTAACTGAGTACAGATCTGACATGAAAGAATAACATTTCTACATTTACCACCAGCTATTACGGCAGTATCAAGGAACCCACCAAAACATAATAAATACTTTCGTCTTCCAAATAATGAGTAAACCTAACAGTAAAGACGTGGTTACAAATTGCTTACCCTGAAATCTCTGTGGACCATGACAATCTATTAAAATTAAAGATGGAAAAAAAAGACACAAAAATGTGTAGATTTTTTTTCTCTTAGAAAAATAATTGTGGGATTGGGATGGTGCTGACAAGGCCAACATTTATTACTGATCCCTAACTGTCTTTGAATTGACAGTGGATCACCTTCTTGAACTTCTGCAGTACTTCACCTAACATCAGGGCAATGTCTTAAGGATGAATTAAAAGATAAGCTTTCATGATATCTTACTGCATGTGCTTTTGAAATGTTAATTCTTAATGCCTGTGGCTCAGACTTCTTCAGTTGCTACTTGGGGACAGGGCAGTACCATAGTGGTATTGTCACTGAATAAGTAATCCAGAGCCTCAAGGCTCTGGGGACTCTGGTTTGAATTCTAACACAGTAGACAGTGATTTGAATTCAATAAAAACTATAAAGTTTAACCTATCAAGTTCACTAATGTCCTTAAGGAAATTTGCTTTCTGTACCTGTTCTGGCCTACATGCAACTCCAAAACCACAGCAACGTGGTTGACTCTTAACTGCCCTCTGAAATGACCTAGGAAGTCTCTCAGTTCGAAGGTAATTAGGCATGGGCAATAAATGTTGGCCCAGCCAATTGCACTCACATCCTAATAATGATTTTTTAAAAAATTTACTTGCACAAGGAACATTTCATCAATGCACATTTGCAGTTACATCATACTTCGGCAAACACCTACTTATTTAGTAAAGTGGGTGACATGGTACACAGTGGTTAGCACTGCTGCCTCAAAGTGCCAGGGATCCAGGAGTGATTCTTAGCTTGGATCACTGTCTGTGCAGAGTCTGAATATTTTGTGTGTCTGAACGGGGTTCCTCCAGGTGTTCCAATTTCCTCCCAGAGTCTAGAAGACATACTGGTTGAGTGCACTGGCTATGCCAAATTCTTCCTCATCGTATCTCAACAGGTGCTGAAGTGTGGCGATTAGAAGGTTTTAAGCTTACTTGTCACTAATAAATAAACCTTACTTTCTTAAAGCCTTTTACCGACAGTGATTTTCTATTGATCCCAGAATGTAGGGCTGCAAGGTAGCATAGAGGCTAACACTGCTGCTTCACAGCACCAGGGATCATGTTCGTTTCCCAGCTTGGGTCATTATGCAAGTCTGCACATTCTCCGCATGTCTATGTGGATTTTCTCCAGGTGCCCTGGTTTCCTCCCTCAGCCTTAAAGACATGCTGGTTTGGTGTATTGGTTAAATTCTCCCTCAGTGTACCCAAACAGGTGCCAAAGTACAGAGGCTAGGGGATTTTCACAGTAACTTGCAGGGTTAATATAAACCTACTTACGACAAATAAAAAAAATTTGTGGAGAGAACAGAGCTGGCAAGTGGAAAAATTATGGCCAAGTTGTGTGGAAAGGTGCACTTAACGTCAACCTTGGAGGAATGAACCATTGTTGGCTGCTTCAATGTTTATTTTTAGTAGATGTGTTGGAGTTCCAGTAACTGGCGATCAAAGACTAGCACAGTAGATGTTTATTAACAGTAACTGAGCAGCTCTTACATAGTGTCTGCACTCTGGGAAAACTCCTAAGCTCCCAACACATTTTGTACCCGCATCATCAACAATATCCATATGACTACCAATATAGTTTATTAATGGGGCAACAATGTGTTTTGGGATCTGCAGACTCGAAGGAAGTCTTCTAAAATAGGCCTAAAAAAGAGCATTTTTAAAAAATGTATTTCAAATACAAGAATGTCCAAAATTTACACCAGACCACTTAAACAAGTGGCTGCCTATAGTTGAAAAAGCAGGACTGCCCATTTGCTTAACATGTATTAAGTACACTGTCAATTTGGAGCAGTTTAACAAATTCTTTACATGCTGTCAATCCTCTGCAATTATCAACCTACATACCACTTCACTGCATCCCTTTATATTTGTTGAGTGTTTATTTTTTATGCCCGTGGGATTTCAGTCCCAAATTGTTTTTGCTTAAATTGGGATAGTTTCATCATGGGGATCAAAGAATCACTGGAAACAGGAATGTTTCAAAGATCTGGTCCATACATGTAAATTGGAGCACATGTCCCAAAACGCCTTTACTTAGTTATAACAGGATGCACGAAAATGTATTTTAAGTTTGCTTGCTTTAAACGGTATAGGTCTACTGTTGGGTTTCAAAAATGAGGCACTGGTGGTTGGATTTTGTGTAATGAATCATCAGTTAATTTTATCATCTGTTATAGCAGGTAAGTTGTGGTAACGTCAACATGTCCACCATAAGCTTTGAAGATTGTATCTAGGTAGTTTAATCATCTGCCTTTAAAAAAATGTAATTTTCAGTAACTGTCAAAAGAATTTTTAAAAGCTATTTCTTTCACTGAGTTGCTTTAGTTCAATGGTTGTTGACTGCCCCTTTCTGAATCGTAACTTTTTGAAATTGACTTGTATATTTCAATGCAGAGTAATACTTGGTACTTGCCTTATCAGATATTAGTCTAACTACACATGACTCCTGAGCAACAACAATGTGGTTGACTCTCGACTGCCCTCCAAAGACAGGGATGGGAGATAAATGCTGGCCAGCCAGTGATGCTCGTATCCCGTGAATGAATAATAATAAAATTGTTTTGGTAGTATAAACACTGATCCTGGTGGCAAGTGTGACATAAATTTATATGTTTAGTGGTCAAGAAACATATTTATATATGGCATAACTCTACCTTGGTATTCTCTTTTGGGGGCATGCTATGAGAGTGAAAACTGGAATTTTAAAGTGGGGGTAGGGGTGAGAATTTGTTGATTGTACTTGCCTATCAAGAAATCAGTACCAAGAAAAATAAATGGAAACTGAACCAAGCCACAATTTTCACCAACTTTTCAGTGTCCTCTTTAAACTTAAATATCCAGTTCTCAAATAAGGTTTCAATAAAAAAAAACAAATTACGCTGCATCCAACAGGTCAACGTGGCAAATCTAGTTTATGGGTGGACAGCATGCTTTTCACGTTTGTGTGCCGGTTTGTATTTCATTTTTAACCTACACCGCTATCTAACAATGCTAAAAAGAAAGCCAAATGTGTTAAGTCTCTTTCTGTTGGTATGCAGCCTCTCCACCTATAAGTCCTCAGCTGCGTCTCCCCATGATGATACATGGAAATTTGGTCTCTTGTGGCCCTGGGCCGAAACAGAGGAGCTTGGAGGTGGTTTTACTTCCAGACATGCAGTGTGCTGGTTCACTGGCATGTGGACACACCATGGCAGACATGACTCAAATGCCCAGCTGCAGTTGGTAGCTTCATTTCCTTGAGGATACCTCAGGGAAGGTAAGTGCAGGAGTAGCACCAGGCATACCTAAAAACCTGGTGAACCTACAATGCAGTTCCACTTGAATGCCAAACAGTAGAAACAACAACAAATGGAATTAAACAATCTCACAACCAACAGACCAGATCCAATCTCTGCAACCATAATTGGTGGAGGACAATTAAACAACTCCACACATAGCTCAATGTGTAATGTCTATACCAAAAGACAATGTTACAGCATTTACAACCATTTTGAGCCTGAAGTGCTCAGTGGATGACCTATCCTGGTTTTCTCCTGAACACCCAGCATCACAGAAGTCAGTCTTTAGCCAGTTTGATTCAATCCAGTTGATAAAGAAGTGCTGACAACACTGGATATTGCAATGTCTGAGCTTTGACAAAATCCAGCCACAGAATTTGTAGACTTATGTTCTAGAATTCGAATTACAGCCCTGTCCCCCAAACCAAGCTGTTTTAATCTAGCAACAACACTTGCATGTGCCCTTGAGTCATAGAGGAAACATAGAGCATGGAAACAAGCCCTTCAGCCCAACTTGTCCACGCTGGCTTTTTTTTTGAAACCCAGAAACTAATCCCAATTGCCCACATTTGGCCCTTATCTCTCTATACCCATCACACCCATGTAACTATCTAAAGGCTTTTTAAAAAGATAAAGTTGCACCTGCCTCTACTACTACTCTGGCAACTTATTCCAGACACACACCATCCTCTGTGTGAAAAAATTGCCCCTCTGGATACTTTTGTATCTCTCCCCTCTCACTTTAAACCTATGCCTGTAGTTTTAAACTCCCCTACCTTTGGGAAAAGATATCAACTATCTATTTCATCTGGTCCCTCATTATTTTATAGACTCTAAGGCACTCCTCAGCCTCCTACGCTCCAGGGGAAAGAAGTTCCAGTCTATTCAGCCTCTCCTTATAACTCAACACATCAAGCCTTGCAACGTGGAAAATTGTCCCACCATATCCTGTCCACAAAAACAGGACAAATCCAACTCAGCCAATTGCCACATCAGTCTAAACATCAACAAAGTGATGAAAGATGTTGCTAACAGTGCTATAAAGCCTCATCAGGCTACTCGGCTTCAGATCCTAATACTGCTTTGATCCACTGATAAAAGGGCTGAAATCTAGAGGTGAGGGAAGAGCGATTGCCCTTGACACCAAGGCAGTATTTGACCAAGTGCAACATCAAGGAACCTGACCAATACTGGAGTCAATGGAATAAAGAGAAAACTCTTGGCTGATTGAAGTCTAAAAGCACTAACACATGCATTTTCCAAAGACGAATTGCAAAACACTTGCATGGCGAAATTTACTAGAACCTTATACAAACTGTTCTTGTTAATGGGAAGACGATGGCCTAGTGATATTATTGCTAACTTAATCAAGAAACTCTCAGCCAATGGTTCTGGGGACTTGGGTTTAAATGCTGTCATAGAAGATAGTGGAATTTGAATTCAATAAAATATATCTGGAATTAAGAATCTACTGATGACCATGAAACCATTGTTGATTGTCAGATAAACCCATCTGATTCACTAATGTCCTTTAGGGAAGGAAATCCCATGAATTAATAAAAATAAAATCCACTTCCTTCCTCCCAATGTTGTCATTTCCCAGGTTCCACCAAATAGCGATGACAAACCTTGGGATGCATCCAATATTTTCTAACTTCTTCCTCAATTCTCTTCTTTTATATCTAAAAGATTACACCCAAAATATTAATTTATTTTTCTCTTTCACATGCTAATGATTTTTTCTTTATTAATTTACAGGATGTGGACATTGCTGGCAAGACCAGCATTTATTGTCCATTCCAAATGGTTTTGACTTGGTGATGGCAAGTCATCTTCGTGGACAACCATGCCATTTGTTCAGCTATTTCATTGGATGTTAGGAATCAACCACTTTGCAGTGGCTCTGGACTCGCATATGGGATAGGCTTGATGGGGAGACGGTTAGATTTTCTTATGTTGGAGAAGTTATTCATCAATCAAACCTGAATGCTGTGCAGGTCTGTCTGCACAGACTGCTTTAGTATATGTGCAGTACTGAACATTGTAATCAGTGAACAAAGAACAAAACAGCATGGGAAACAGGCCCCTGGGCCCAACAAGCCTGCGCCGCCACCCCTATGCTCCCACCTCTACCCATGAACCCTGTCTATGTTTATAGATCTATGGATTAAAACCAAATTTGAGACAATTTAAGGAGAATTTGTTTTGCCAATTAGCCTAAGTGCACATCTTTGGGACGTAGGAGGAAGCCAGAGTACCCGGAGAACACCCACGCAAGCACAGGGAGAATGCACAAACTCCCACAGACACAGGCCCAAATCCATGTATCTGCACAGCACAGCGATAGTCACTGAGCTGTTGTGTTGCCCATCAAATGGTCCAGGTCAAGCATATAGTAACGACATGAAGCACAAGGATACTCTCAAAAAAAAAAATCAAAGAACAGCCCTCTCACGACCCATCACGTGTATGCCCTTTGTTAGGCAACAAGTTGGACCAAAGCACTGGTAGGATAAAAACAAGTACATCAAAATCATCATCTATTTACACATTTCCCAGGGACTCCCAAGGCTCATGATCCCTATTTTAAATCAGTTTTCTATACCCTTCCACTCCCATTCTGTTCATGTGCCCATCTAAGTATTTCTTAAATAGCTCCAGAGTACCTGCCTCCACCACTTTACTTGGCAGCGCATTCCATACCCCCACCACCCTCTGTGTGAAAAAACTCCCTCTAGCATCCAAATTATACCTTACCCCCCTCACCCTAAGCCCATGACCCTCGTGCTATTTGAGTCCATCCTAGGAAAAAGCTTAACCCTGTTTACTCTATCTATACCCCTCATAATCTTGTACACCTCTATCAGATCTCCTCTAAGTCTACGTCTTTCTAAGGAAAACAGTCCCAGTTTGCCTAATCTCTCCTCGTAACTCAGACCTTCCATACCAGGCAGCATCCTGGTAAACTTCCTCTGCACTCTCTCCAGAGTCTCCACGTCCTTCCGGTAGTAAGGCGACCAGAACTGGACGCAGTATTCCAAATGAGGTCTAACCAACGTTTTATACAACTGCAACATTAAAGGCCAGCTCTTGTACTCTATACCCCTTCCTATAAAGGCTAGCATACCATATGCTTTCTTCACAACCTTCTCCATCTGCTCTGCCACCTTCAGAGACTTGTGCACCTGCACCCCCAGGTCCCTCTGTGTTTCTATATTCTTAATAGGTCTACTCAGCCCCCTACATTCTTTCTCCCGAAGTGCATCACCTCACATTTATCAGGATTGAATTCCATCTGCCATCTATCTGCTCAAGCTACCAGCCTATGTCCTGCTGCATCGCCTGACAATGCTCCTCGCTATCTGCAAATCCAGCCATCTTTGTATCGTCTGCAAACTTGCTGATCACTCACTTACTCCCTCTTCCAAGTCATTTATATATATTGCAAATAGAAGAGGACCCAGTACCGAGCCTGCGGCACACCTCTAGTGACCGACCTCCAGCTAGAAAAACACCCTTCCACTATCACTAAGCCAATTACTTATCCATCTAGCTACTTCTCCTTGTATCCCATGAGCCTTGATCCTCTCAACTAACCTCCCACGGGGGACTTTGTCAAATGCCTTACTGAAATCCATACAGATGACATCAACGAACAGCCCAACTTTTGACCATGATTTTGAAGGAAGGATCACTGATGAAAATGGCTGGGCCAAGAACAATAGCTGGGAAATTCCCGCAATGAAGTTTAGGGCTAGGATGACTGATCGCCAAGAACCACAAAATTCTTCTTTTGTGCTAGGTTTGACTGCAACCAATGGAGAATTTTCTCAGGTTCCCTGTTGCCATACCCAGTCAACTGTTGCCTTGATGTCAAGTGCAAGGAACTCAAATGTCAGCTTTGGAATTCAAGTCTTTTGTTCATGTTTGGACCAGGACTGTAACAGGTTCTAAAGCCAAGTGATCTGGACAAATGTAAATGAAGCATCAGCAAGCAAGTTGTTACTGAGTTAAATGCCACTTGGTAGTACCAGAGACAACATCTTACTGTTGATGAGGAAAAATAGACCGATGAGATGGTAACTGCTAGATCAGATTTGTCCTGCTTTATGAAGGTCAGGACATATTTAGGCAATTTTCCATATTGCTGAATAAAGATTGTGTTAGACGTGCAGTTGAACACCATGACTAAGGGCATGGCTAGTTCTGAAGTTGGGATGTTGACTAGGACAATTCAGCTCTTTCAATACTTTTTGATATCAATGGACTGAATTGAATTGTCTAAAAACATGAAGACGGAAACCTGAGGATGAACAAAGAACAAAACAGCGCAGGAAACAGGCCCTTTGGCCGAACGAGCCCGTGCCGCCACCTCAATGTTCCCACTTCTACTCGTGATCTTTGTCTATGTTTATAGATCTATGGATTAAAAACCAAATTTGAGACAATTTAGGGAGAATTCGTTCTGCCAATCAGCCTAAGAGCACATCTTTGGGATGTGGGAGGAAACCGAAGCACCTGGAGAAAACCCACACAAACACAGGGAGAATGTGCAAACTCCCACAAGCACAGGCTCAAATCCACGTATCTGCACAGCACAGCGATAGTCACTGAGTGTCGTGTTACCCATCAAATGGTCCAGGTCAAGCGTACACTAATGACATGAAGCACTAGGATACTCAAAAAAAAAATCCAAAAGCAGCCCTCTCATGACCCACCGCATGTATACCCCTTGTCAGACAACAAGGCAGACCAAAGTACCTGTAGGATAAAACAAATACATCAATATCATCATCTATTTACACACTTCCCAGAGAACTCCCAAGGCTCATGATCCCTATTTTAAATCAGTTTTCTGTACCCCTCCATTCCCATTCTGTTCACGTGCCCATCTAAGTATTTCTTAAATTACTCCAGGGTGCCTGCCTCCACCACTTTCCTTGGCAGCGCATTCCATACCCCCACCACCCTCTGTGTGAAAAAACTCCCTCTAGCATCCAAATTATACCTTACCCCCCCTCACCCTAAGCCCGTGACCCCTTGTGCTATTTGAGTCCATTCTAGGAAAAAGCTTAACCCTGTTTACTCTATCTATACCCCTCGTAATCTTGTATACCTCTATTAGATCTCCTCTAAGTCTACGTCTTTCTAAGGAAAACAGTCCCAATTTGCCTAACCTCTCCTCGTAACTCAGACCTTTCACGTCAGGCAGCATCCGGTAAACTTCCTCTGCACACACTCCAGAGTCTCGACGTCCTTCCGGTAGTAAGAACTGGATGCAGTATTCCAAATGAATTCTAACCAACATTTTATACAACTGCAACATTAAAGGCCAGCTCTTGTACTCTAAGGTAGCTTTCTTCACAACCTTCTCCACCTGCTCTGCCACCTTCAGAGACTTGTGCACCTGCACCCCCCGTCCCTCTGTGTTTCTATACTCTTAATAGGTCTACCCTTTATAATATACCTCCCGCTACATTCTTTCTCCCGAAATGCATCACCTCACATTTATCAGGATTGAATTCCATCTGTCATCTATCTGCCCAAGCTACCAGCCTATGATCTGCTGTATTGCCTGACAATGCTCCTCACTATACGCAAGTGCAGCCAACTTTGTGTAGTCTGCAAACTTGCTGATCACTCCACTTACTCCCTCTTCCAAGTCATTTATATATATTACAAATAGAAGAGGTCCCAGTACCGAGCCCTGCAGCACACCACTAGTGACTGACCTCCAGCTAGAAAAACACCCTTCCATTATTACTCTGTCTCCTATTACCAAGCCAGTTACTTATCCATCTAAATACCTGTTCTTGTATCCCATTAACCTTGACCTTTTCAACTAACCTCCCACGAAGGACTTTGACAAACGCCTTACTGAAATCCATAACGTATGAAAGGATGCAGCTATTTCAGCATTTTAACAGTGTCACCAATTTAGCAGCTCAAAATATATAGAGATTGATGAAAACATTCATTTAAAATATAGAATTAAACTTACAGAACCTCAATTAAATAGCATCACAGATGGCAATATGATCGAGATTGAGACCGATCACCAATTTGGCAACTATAGCTGAAGATAGCTGCAAATGCTTCAGGTTTGTCTTTTGCACTTATGTACTGAGCTCCCCCATCATCGAGGGTGAGGATTTCTTTGAGCGGCCTCCTCTGGCTAGTTGTTTAATTATCCACTGTCATTTATGACTGGACGTGGCAAGACTGCAGAGTTATGATCTGATCTGTAGGCTCTGGGATCAGTTAGCCTGCTGTTTCCACTGTTCAGCATGCATATCAGATTTTTAGTTACGCCTTATGCTATTCTTGGCACATTCTCCTACAGTTCTCATTAAACTAGGGTTGGTTCCTTGACTTGATGGTAACTGTAAAGTGAAAGAAATGCCAAGGCCTTGTGGTTAGAGATTGTGATTTAAAACAATTCTGTTACTGATGGCTAACAGCACCTCATGAGCTACTAGGCCTGTTCTTAGTTGATCCGGTAGTAATGCATCACAACATGGAGGGAATGCTAAATGTGAAGGTGGGACTTTATCTCTGCAAGAACTGAGTGGCGGCCATGCTCATCAATACTCTCAAATGGATGCATCTACAACAAGTAGATTTGAGAGGATGATATCTCCTTTTTTTGGCTGTCACTATCTGCTGCAGGCCCTGTCTGGTGGATATGTCTTTTAAAATGCAGGAGCCTAAAAAAGTGTAATTAACAATATTTTCTTCCTATATTCTCTAAATGAGAGCAAATCAAGTTCTTCAACACACACAATAAACATTTTACATAAACTGCTATACCAGCTAGCTATATAATTTAGATAAAGAAGTGCCTTGTGTTCATCTGATCTCATTTTTCAAGATTACCAGCTCACTATCTTCCCAAAACAGTACCAGACCACTTGAGTCAATCCTCTCCTGCTGGCAACCTGTTCATCATCCCTAAATGTAAGCTTCAGCTGTGTGAAGACATGTCTACTTAAATCTGTTATCTAGATACAACATTTTAACACAAAACTACAAGACCTGGCTGGTCCATCTTAAAAGTATAGTTCTAGGTTAATAAAAATTACACATCTCAAGTTAAATCATGGATGTCTCTTTACAAATTGAAGAATACTTCTATTTTGTAGCTCCTCAGCTTTTTGCTCCAACACCTAACAGCTCTCTCCTCGGTATTATCTCAAAGATCTCCACATACCCTTATATTGCTGTAGCCTAAACCTTATGCCATGTTCCAAGCTTGGCCTAACTTCTGAGGAATTAAATTAAATTAATTTGCTAATACGATTCACATCCTATATGTTTTTGTTTATCAACTCAAGCTACTCAGACGCGACTCAGATTTTTTTCTACTTCCCATCTGGGAAGTTCTATTCCATCCCTCAAGGACACAAATCTCCCATTTTCACTCAACGTACAGAAGCCTGCATTTGCTGCCACCAACCCGCACCACCCTACCCGCCACACGATCTAGCACAGAAAGAAAAATAATTCAAGAAACCAAATTCATCAGTTAATGATTCCTTAACTGAAAGATAAACATTGCAATCCCTTCCTCGGATGTCACTAATTGAACTGACTTTTGAGAGAGACACATAGAACTCACATACATCCTACCTGAGCATTGAAGTTTGACATAGTAGTTGTCTCTATATCCTTTTTTCCCAAGATCTCCATCTTCACTGGTGCACTTGGAAAGCTATAAGCAAAGTACTCAAGGAAGTCTGGTAAGTACGCAGCAGCTCCATGAACAATACCCATTACGTAATAGGCTGCAGAATTATTATTCTCACTAAATGTTAGATTCACAAACTCTTCTGAAAATCTCTCCATCTCTGCTAGAGATAGGGAAGCAAGTTCATCCATGTAGGCATGCACGACTGAAGCTCCTCCATTTGGCTGGTCTTCTATGTGGATAAATCTCCTGAATTCCAATAGATCCAGTCTTGAACTTTTGTTTTTAATAGTGGTGTCCTTGCACAAGTTAAAGGGAAGCTGACTGCTTTCCACTGGCATGCATTCAGATATTCCATCTTCTTGGTACAGAATGGTTATTCTGTTTCCATCTTCTATTGAAGTCACCTGCTGCTCTTTGATTTCTGACATTAGCCCTGAACAAATTGTTTGAATGGATTTGCTGCACATTTTGGGCTGTTTTCGTTTTTCACTTTCCTTGTGTTTCTTTTTCTTTTTCTTCTTTATTTTTTTAAACTGGAATTCTTCTGTACCAAGTTTTCGTTTTTCACTGTTACCTGCAAGCAAATAAAACAGAAAATACCCATGGCTTCAACAAATTTGTAACATCAATTCTTTCAACCACTGTGAAATTTCAAGTTTTAACAGAAATTACCTATTTCCTTGCAGATGCTTCAATTTCAATCAATTTATACATGTAGCTTTTCTCAAACTATTTACTATGTCTTGTCAATAGTTTTCAGAAGGTTTCCCTACTTCTCCCCTATTCACACCTCAGTTAGAATAACGCCAAGGCTGCTGTTGATCCAGTTGCAAGGAGATGCATAGGAGTGGCCTGAGGTGACATTCTTCAAAAAATAAACATCTATTTAAGAGCTAAAGCCAGTCACGTGTACATTGTCTAGCACTTATAAAAATTCAGTTTCAAGGTTATTAACATATTACTTGCTTCGCCGGATAAGTTAATACAACTGCGTATTTAATTTGTTCTGCTGTCCAGATTTGTTTCAGTCAGTTCTATAAAGGGTTTTCCTCCCAAATTAGTCCATCTAATGACTCCTAACTCTGTTACTTCAGCTAATCTAGTGTTGTTATTCAATAGAAATTGCTGACTAATCACAACTGTGTTTATGGCAAGATCACTTTGGCAATAGACTATCAGTAATATACAATATGGAAAAATGTATTTCATAAATTATATACATTTACTTAACAAAACAGTACAGTTACAAGGGATCAATGATTGAAAAAAACAATGCTTCTCATCTTATCATTTTACCAACAAATACAGAAGTAAAAGTAAATATGCATATGCCACGAGGAGTATTGAGATCACAGACGAATGGTTTTATCACATTATTCATTTTTATTTAATGACCAGGGGAAAAAGTGGTGTAATGTCAATGTCGCTGGACTTCTAATCCAGATTCGCCTGATGAAGGCACAAACGCCGAAAGCTAGCAAGTTTACTATCAAATAAATCAGTTGGATTTAAAATTGGTGTTGTCAGACCTCTTACTGAGTAATGCCCTGGGGACATAGATTCAAATTTCACTATGGTAGCTGGTGAAAAGAAGATCAGGACAGGTAGCTAGATGGATAAGTAACTGGCTTGGTAATAGGAGACAGAGAGTAATAGTGGAAGGGTCTTTTTCTAGCTGGAGGTCGGTTACTATTGGTGTGCCGCAGGGACTGGGACCTCTTCTATTTGTAATATATATAAATGACTTGGAAGAGGGAGTAAGTGAGTGATCAGCAAGTTTGCAGACGATACAAAGATGGCTGGATTTGCAGATAGCGAGGAGCATTGTCAGGCGATGCAGCAGGACATAGGCTGGTAGCTTGAGCAGATAGATGGCAGATGGAATTCAATCCTGATAAATGTGAGGTGATGCACTTCGGGAGAAAGAATGTAGGGGGCTGAGTAGACCTATTAAGAATATAGAAACACAGAGGGACCTGGGGGTGCAGGTGCACAAGTCTCTGAAGGTGGCAGAGCAGATGGAGAAGGTTGTGAAGAAAGCATATGGTATGCTAGCCTTTATAGGAAGGGGTATAGAGTACAAGAGCTGGCCTTTAATGTTGCAGTTGTATAAACGTTGGTTAGACCTCATTTGGAATACTGGGTCCAGTTCTGGTCGCCTTACTACCGGAAGGACATGGAGACTCTGGAGAGAGTGCAGAGGAGGTTTACCAGGATGCTGCCTGGTATGGAAGGTCTGAGTTACGAAGAGGTTAGGCAAATTGGGGCTGTTTTCCTTAGAAAGATGTAGACTTAGAGGAGATCTAATAGAGGTGTACAAGATTATGAGGGGTATAGATAGAATAAACAGGGTTAAGCTTTTCCTAGGATGGACTCAAATACCACAAGGGGTCATGGGCTTAGGGTGAGGGGGGTAAGGTATAATTTGGATGCTAGAGGGAGTTTTTTCACACAGAGGGTGGTGGGGGTATGGAATGTGCTGCCAAGTAAAGTGGTGGAGGCAGGCACTCTGGAGTTATTTAAGAGATACTTAGATGGACACATGAACATAGATTAAAATAGGGATCATAAGCCTTGGAAGTCCCTGGGAAGTGTGTAAATAGCCGATGATATTGATGTATTTGTTTTCATCCTACAGGTACTTTGGTCACCATGTCTAACAAGGGGCATACACGCGATGGGTCGTGAGAAGGCTGCTCTTAGGCTTTCTTTTTCGAAAATATCCTAGTGCTTCACGTCTTTTGTGTACGCTTGACCTGGACCATTTGATGGGCAACACGACAGCTTAGTGACTACTGCTGTGCTGTGCAGATACATGGATTTGGGCCTGTGTCTTTGTGGGGAGTTTGCGTATTCTCCCTGTGCTTGCGTGGGTTTTCTCTGGGTGCTCCGGTTTCCTCCCACATCCCAAAGATGTGCTCTTGGGCTGATTGGCAGAACAAATTCTCCCTAAATTGTCTCGAATTTGGTTTCAATCCATAGATCTACAAACATAGACAGGGATCACGGGTAGAAGTGGGAACATCGAGGTGGCGGCATGGGCTCATTGGGCCGAAGGGCCTGTTTCCCATGCTGTTTTGTTCTTTGTTCAATTAACAAAACACAAAAAAACCGAGAATGAAAAGCTATTCTTAATAATGGTGCAATGAAACTATACTAGACATTAAAATCAACCTGGTTCTCTAATTTCTTTTTGGGAAGATAATTTGTTGTACTTATCACCACAGAAGAGGCAAAAAGAAAAGAGGACCACTGAGCATCAACCTGGGCACCAGGAATGACAACAGCACTCCCCTTCCTGTCAACACTCTAAGTTCTGCTTACAAAGTTGATCACACTTGTAGAAGCATCTCTCTACAGCAAATGTCTCAAACAGCACTGGACTCCTTGGTATTCCCTAACCTACTGGAAGGACAGATCCAACAGCAGGTTGTCCTGGAAATTCTCAACGTTGACTCTGTACTTCATGAAGTCTCATGGCACCAGGTCAAAACATGAGAACACTCATATCTCACCTCAAGCCCTCCGTCAACTGATGAATCAGCAATCGTCCATGCTGAACTATATTCCACCAGCAAGGGCACAGAACGTACTCTGGGCAAGTGGACAATGATGAAGGAACACCACTACTGACGAAACTAAGGGACATAATCTGCCAAATGGGACCTATGATAGGTCACGAGGGAAGCAATACAGGGAAGACTTTGTTTTCACCCAGCTTCAGCAGATACATCTGCTCGTGACAGTATAATCCATGACAGTGACAACTGCACAGCTCCTATGAAGACCAAGTTCCACTTAATACTAAGCAGACAATTGATATTGATTGGCACTAACTGGATAGACACTGACAATACAATAGATCCAGCATGTTAAAAATAGGTATCCACGAGATAATGTGATCCTCAGCAACAACAGAATTGCGTCCAGCCATAACCTGTGGCCTCATAACCCTTTATATCCTGACTCTTAACAGTCCCATCAAACCAAAAGAACAAACCTTATTCAATGAACAGTGCCAGAAGGCATGTAATGATCAGCAGACATACCTAAAAATGAGTTGCCAACTTGGTGAAGCAATAACACAGGATGACTTGCATGCAAGTAGCAAAAACAACATGTGATAGACAGATCTAGACCATCTGACAAGCAATAAACCAAATCAAAGCTCTGCAGTTCTGCCATGTCCAGTCAGGAATGCAATAGATAATTGAACTACCTTAAATAATAAAATTTAAATAAAAATGTAATAAAAATACTCAAAATATTTTAAAAGATTAAAAACTAATTACACAATCCAACTACAGTGAAACCTTGACTTACGAGTGACTCAACTTACGAATTTTCCAAGACACGAGCCGTCGCTCGGTCGATTTTTTGCTTTATGATGCGAGCCGAGATCTGAGTTACAAGCGAGCGAGCTTACGCCACCCGCCACTAGATAGCCCAGCGAGCATTCAGTTCACGTGGTTATCTTGTCGTGCAAGCATCTCTGTCGTATCGCTGTTGCTTTGGAAAATTTCTTAGTTTTAACCATGGGTCCTAAGAAAGTGAGTGCCAAGGGCAGTGCTGAGAAGAAAAGGATGATGTCCTTGGATATAAAGCAAGAAATCATCGAAAAACATGAGCAAGGTGTGCATGTTGTCAACTTGGCGAGGCAGTACGATCGTAGTACTTCTACGATATGTACGATTTTGAAGCAGAAGGAGTCGATAAAGGCTATAACGCCAGCCAAGGGCGTTAAGATTATTTCAAAGCTCCGGACCTCTGTCCATGAAGAGATGGAGAAGTTGTTGTTGGTGTGGTTGACGGAGAAGCAGCTCGCAGGAGATACCGTGACCGAGAGCATCATCTGTGAGAAGGCACGAGACATTTACGGGGATTTGGTGCAGCAGACGGCGGGAACATCAATGGACGAGGCATCGGAAGAGTCATTCAAAGCCAGTCGGGGATGGTTTGATAATTTTAAAAAGAGGACTGGCATTCACTCCGTCATCAGGCATGGTGAGGCAGCAATCTCGGATGTGAAGGCAGCTGAGGATTTTATTATAACTTTTGCCGAACTGATAGAAGCCGAAGGATACATCTCCCAACAAATCTTCAACTGTGACGAGACAGGGCTCTTCTGGAAAAAGATGCCGATGAGGACGTATATAACGGCAGAGGAGAAGACCATGCCAGGCCACAAACCCATGAAGGATAGGTTAACCCTTACACTGTGCACGAATGCGAGTGGTGACTGCAAGATTAAGCCGCTACTCGTATATCACTCTGAAAACCCCAGAGCCTTTAAGTCTCATAAGATACTTAAAGAAAAACTGCAGGTTATGTGGAGGGCAAACCCAAAGGCGTGGGTCACCAGGCAGTTCTTTGTGGAGTGGGTAAACCTGGTCTTTGGTCCTGCCGTTAAGAAGTACCTTTTGGAAAATAACCTACCTCTGCAAGCCCTTCTTGTCCTTGACAATGCTCCCGCGCACCCACCAAACCTCGAAGTCAACACCCTTGAAGAATGTAAGTTTATTAAGGTCCTCTGCCTTCCAGCCAACACCACTCCTATCCTGCAGCCCATGGACCAGCAGGTGATTTCAAATTTCAAAAAGCTCTTCACCAAGCACCTGTTCTGGCGCTGTTTTGAGGTTACGGAGAGCACAAGCCTCACCCTTCGAGAGTTCTGGAAGGATCACTACAATATTGTGACCTGCCTCAGAATTATCGACATGGCCTGGCAGGGTGTTACAAGGAGGACCTTAAACTCTGCACGGAAGAAGCTGTGGCCTGAGGTTGTGTCCGAAAGGGACTTCGAAGGATTTGACCCTGGTGGAGGAGATTGTGTCCCTCAGAAAGTCCATGGGCCTGCAAGTGAATGAAGGAGACGTTTACGACCTCGTCGAGAAGCACAATGAGGAACTGATAACAGAGGAATTAAAGGAGCTACAGCAGCAGCAGCATACTGAGGTTTTGCAGGAAATTAACGCGGAGGAGCCAGAGATGGAGGAGGTTATCGTTACAAGTGAGATTAAGGAAATGTTGGGAGTGTGGGAGAAAATTTCAGAGTTTATTGAAAAGAAACACCCTGAAAAAGTTGCAACAGGTCATGCGTTGGTGCTGTGCAACGACACTTGCCTCACTCATTTTCGAAACATTTTGAAAGGGAGGAAGAAACAAACCTCCTTGGACAGGTTTTTATTGAAACGCCCTGCAAGTGAAAGCGAGGAGTGTGGCGAAAAAGGCAAAAGTCAGTGAACAAGAAGAATATAAAGTGTAGCATAGTGTGTAAGTTAAATTTAGCAATAAATTGTAGCATTAAGTGTGTAGCGAGTAAGTTAAGTTAAGCGATAGAGCACAACATGAAAAACTCCCCCAACCTCCTCCACCAATCTCCTCCACCAGCATCTTCATCTGATCTTCAAGGTAAATACACTTAATAAAAACAGTTTATTTCTTTACATTCTCTTTTATTATGTATTTTTTTATACATTATTTGTTATTTATAAAGAACATTTTTCTTAATTAAAAACACGTAACAAAAAGAATTGGTGTGGTTTTTGGGGGGCTGGAACGGATTAATAGCATTTCAATTCATTTTAAAGGGGAAATTTAATTTGATATACGAGCAAATTGAGTTACGAGCTCGGTCACAGAACGAATTAAACTCGTAAGCCAAGGTATTACTGTAATTGGAGGAGTCAACTCCACAGCCACAAATACCTCCATTCTGAATAATATGGGAGCCAAGCACATAACTACAAAAGGCAAGGGTGAAGCATTTGTAATCATTTTTAGCCAGATATGTCAACTGGACGATCCGTCAGAACTTCTTCCTGAGTTTCGACATCACAGGTGTCAGTCTTCAACCAATTAGATTCACACCATATTACAAGAAAGGCAAGATATTGGACACTGCAAAGGCTTATTAACATCCCTGGTCCAAAGACAGACAAAAGAGATGAATTCAGTACCACTCGTAATTCCTTGAAATTACTGAAGCAGCATGTATTCATATGCAGTAACATTGGACAACATTCAGGCTTAGGCTGATAAGTGGCACGTAACATTCACACCACAGTCATTGCCTGGCATTAATCTCCAGCAAATGGTGATCCAACTATTTCCCACAATTTTCAATGGCACAACCATTACTGAATCTATCACTAACAGCTCAACAAGAAACTGAACTGGTCCAGCCATATAATAGTGGCTCCAGGAGCAGGTAAGAGACTGGGGATTCTGGGGTGAGTAATTCACTTTTTGACTTCCAACGTCTTTCTACTATCTACAAAGCATAAGTCAGAAGTGTGATAGAATACTCTCCACTTGACTGGATGAATGTGACTTCAGCAAAGCTCAAGAAGTTTGACTCGGCATTTTCTATTTCTGTTTCAGATTTCTGCATCCACAGCAATTTTCTTTTATCAAAGCTTGTGGCTAATTACACAATCCAACTAACTTTGGCAGGAAGAATATGGACAGAAAGGATGAAACTCTAAAAAGGAGTATAAAAAAGATAAAACTCTAAAGGAACCGGGAGATGTCAGTGTATTATGTACGCAAGGCATTTTTGACGGCATGGTACGTTGAAAGAGCAGCTAAAGCATAGAGTGCTTTGGCTTTATTAATAGGGGCATTAAGTACAAAAGTAAGATGGTCAAGTTGAACTTGTATAAGACACTAGTTAAGTCTGGTGTTGTGGCCATTTCTGGATACTATACTTGAGCAAGGATGAGAAGATATTGGAAAGAGTAGAGGAAATTCATAATATTGATTCAAGAGATAAAGCATTATAGCCGTGAGGATATACTCAGAAATTTGGGACGGTTTTCCTTGATCAAGGAAGATGAATACCTCTGTCAAGTCTACTCTCAATCAAGATGCTGAGGGGTATTGATAGTATAGTGAGAAATTATTGCTATTCAAGAACCAAGAATGAGGGGGAAGGAATACAAAAAAAATTGGCAAAATGAACTGCAGAAAAGAATTATGGAGCAAACCTCCTGAAAGTGGAGGAGGGAAGTTTGGTCAAGTTATTCAAAGGGAATTGGTTATCTGATAAGAGAGAATGTGCAAAGTTACAGGGAAAAGACAAAATGCTCTTTCAAAGACAGAACAGACTTAATGGACTGAATGGCCTTCTCGTACACTAACACAATCTGTGAAGATCCACATCTTAGATATTAGCAAGACCATTTACTTCTATTTCTACACTGATTAGTTATGTGCCTTTGTTGCCAAAACCTTCGAACATATGTCTGTCAATTCAGTCTCAATATTAATATTGTTTTGCTAGTTTCCAATTTTGCAATCTAAAGGGGCCACAAATCTCCCTCACAGATCCTGTAACTCTAACTCTCAAAGTCCTAACTGATGATCATCCATCTATATTGACCTATCCTAACTTTCTGCTCCCTTGACCAAAACGTTCTCATTTATAAATCCCTCTATGATCCTATCCTACTGTCTCTGGAGGCTCTTCCAATCTTAAAACAGTTCTTAAACTCCACATTTCTCTGCCTTTGATGTTTTCCCCTCTCACTGTCATTATGGCTGTTGGTTCTTTCAGAAGGTCTTTACTTTTTGAGGGTCTCTCCCAAACTCTCCACTTCCAAAAAAACTTAAGCTTCCTGATGTCATCCTAGGCTGTTCTTTATCAGGTCAATATCAGTTTTCCTAAAGTTTATTAGTGGAGCAGATGAAACATTTAATTATGTTAACAGTCAAATATAAATTCAAGTTGTTGCTTCCCAATCCATACCTTTAATCATCATCCAGTGATCTTTCTCCAACCTCACACCATACCTAAACCCAAGACATTCTGCTGGACCAGTTAACTCAAAATTGTATTTAGAAGCAAATTAGAAAACTCTAGGCATATGGAAAGAAAATTTAGTAGCACGGATTAAAAAAAAGTTGATCAACAGATAAGGAGCAAAGTTAAGCTTGAGCTGGAGAAGACTACAATGATGAACCACATTCAACATTGAGCCCATTTGTTTCTGATACAGATAATTTTGATAGAGGGAGCAACATTGAAATCTGTCAACAGCACAAAAATAGAAGGATCAGCAAACAATAAAGAGGATTGTAAAAGTTTTTAGGAAAAAATAATTGAGCAGAAAGTGCAGAATGGTAATAATACAATTTAAGTGCCTAAGTATGTGGCAATATATATTGGAAGAGAAAATCAAGAACGAAAGTATATACTCAATGGAAGTAACTGAGAGTGAGGACAAATCGATCAATGTAGGAATACAAATACACAAGTCTCAAATTGGACACATATTTGAAGCTAAGCACAAAGAAGCATCAGGATACAGCAAGGTAGAGGTATGAGTTAGCAAAAAGCTGACACAGACGTAGTGGGTTGAAAGGCTTTCTGTGTAAAATCTGCTATGGTTCATGACTGTAATTTAACAGGCAGTCATTCATAAGATTTCTCAGCATGTTTTTGAATATTAACTTGCATTCAAGTCTACTAGAATTCAATAAACTGGAATAATACAATTTATATTAATGCAAGCAGACCAAATAATCAATAATGTGCATCTTAATTCCCACCCACATTGTACCTCTTTAAAAGTATATTAGTCTATAAAGAACATACTACTCTGCTAACATATCTCTGCTCGTAAAACTAACTTTACTAAGACTTCATTTACATATCAATACCTAGTACATTTTGCTCCAGAGTAAAAAGAGATATTTCCACACAATTTGGCAACTTCAGCCAAAGGGATGCATAACAAGTAACTGTGGTGCTTTCATGGTTCAATGGCAGACTGCATAGCTTCACTAGTTGTTAGTGAATGATGCACAAGTAGGATTGATGTCAAAGAATGCTCATGTTTCAAAGCAAAAATGGAATGGAAATTAGTTTTCAAAGATTGAAATTCCTATGAAAGCAATGTAGTCCCGAGAATTATTGTCCCATTTTGTACAGCACTGTTTTAAATATCTGCTTTTAAAATGTAACAATCTCCAAAGCAAAGATGCAAACCCTGTAATATTTCTGCTATACTAAAAATTGGTTTACCTATGATGTGCCCTTTGAGTGCAAGCATAAATTTGTGCATTATATAAAGAAAAATTCACCGAAAGCATAGATTTCATATATAAAGAGATACGCGTGTTCAAAATTATATTTTATACTTACCTGGTTAGATTTTAGTACATTGTAAATCGACTTGCCTGCATGTTAAATTGAAACAATTAAAAGCAAGCAAAAGCAACTAACAAAAAAGATGAGTTTCTGTGACTATAGATGCAAAATACCCGAAACATGTAGGGAGTAAGACTGTTAAATAAACTTTAATGCTGGGTATTCTGCATTTGTGTCATGTACATATGAGTTTTCAACATCATCAACAATCTGGACTGTTTTTTAGACTAGTTACTGTTTCGAACCACGGACGTGCAGATTGCCACAGCTTTGAAAACCAGGCTGTAAGTCAATTGCTATAATAATGATTGAAAAATGTGCCATTAGATTTCAGAAAACTATAGATAGTAAAATAATCTCATTTATGTAAAATTATAACATCCATAAATTTAAAAGAATATGCTGGAGAAATTAAGGGAATACATACACTTGTTCATCCAACATTATTTCAAACCACAAAACAAGTCTGCTAGCAACAACTGTGTTTGAAATTAGATTGGGCAGTTTCAACCAAAATCATTGATGGCATGAATCCATAAATTCTCTGATAGCTTCTGAACAAGACGACAAGGGCAGCCAAAATACAAAGTGGAAATGTTTAATTGATGGAGTTGAGTGTGGATGTAAAAAAAATCGGGGAGAAGTGAAAGCAACTTCACTTCCTCCTCCACTGACATAGGATACCAAGAAGAAGAATTGTATTTCATTGTGCTATCACCAACATCTGTCACTATGGTGAACATGTCACCTCTGAGCAACATTTATTTACCAGGTCCTCTTTGGTATGGTTTAATGTATTTGCATCTTACATTGAGTATACTGCAGCAGTTTTTAGCCAATCAAGTCTTAATAAAATTAAGTTTATAAGATTCATCTTAGTTTTGGCCGTTCTTAAAATTCTGCTGACCACTGAATCCAAAAAATAATATCGTAAACATACAATCTGAGTTTCCTGTTAAAATTGACAAATGCTACACTGTTCGGAACACGTCAGAAAGAGAATTCTGTTCTGACAAAGTTATTTTCTATATTACCAGTGACCAACTAGAGTCAGGGTTTAGGCCTGTTTCCAGGCTATTTCAACCCAACTTGTCCATGCTGCCTTTTTTTAAAAAACTCTAAGATAATCCAATTGCCTGCATTTAGCCCATATCTATCTATCCTCATCTTACCCGTGTAACTATCTAAATGCTTTTTAAAAAAGACAAAATTGTACTCGCCTCTACTACTACTTCTGGAAACTTGTTCCAGATGCTCACCACCCTGTGTGAAAAAACTGCCCCCTGAACACTTTTGTGTCTCTCCTGTCTCATCGTAAATCTATGCCTCTAGTTTCAGACTCCCCTACCTTTGGGAAAAGATATTGACTATCTAGCTAACCTGTGCCCCTCATTATTTTATAGATCTATATAAGATCACCCCTCAACCTTGTATGCTCCAGAGAAAAATGTCCGATTCTATCCAGCTTCTCCTTATAACTCAATCCATCTAGTCCTGGAAGCATCCTAGTAAATATTTTCTGCACTCTTTCTAGTTTAATAATATCCTTTCTATAATAGGGTGACTAGAATTGCACACAGTATTCCAAATGTTGCCGTACCAATGTCTTGTACAATTTTAACAAGACATTCCAACTCCTGTATTCAATGTTCTGACCAATGAAACCAGTTATGCTGAGTGCCTTCTTCACTGCTCTGTCCACCTGTGATTTCACTTTCAAAGAGCTATGAACGTGTATCCCTACATCTTTGTTCTGTAACTCTCCCCACTGTCCTACCATTAACTGACTAAGTCCTGCCCTGGTTCAATCTACCAAAATGCATCACCTCACATTTGTCTAAATTTAACTCCCTCTACCATTTGGCAGCCCACTGGCCCAATTGATCAAGATCCTGTTGCAATTGGAGATAACTTTCTTCACTGTCCACTATGCCATCAATTTTATCTGCAAACTTACTAACCATGCTTACTATATTCTCATCCAAATCATTAATATAAATGACAAATTACAGTTGACCCAGCACTGATTGCTGAGGCACACTGCCAGTCGCAAGCCTCCAATTTGAAAAACAACCCTCTACAACCACCCTTTGGCTTCTGTCAAAAGCCTAACTTACAAGACTACACTTAAAGAGAAAGTACTTTGGTAGGCTATAAAGCATTTTGGGAAGTCCTGAGGTCATGAAAGGTGCCGTATAAATGCAAGCCAGAATTTTGTTTGAGCAGGTAAATTAACCCTACTGCCCTCTCTCCACATATGCTGCTCAACCAGCCAAGCGCTCCCAGCATTTTCTAGTTTTATTTCAGAACTCGAGTGCTTTTCCTACGTTAGTACAGAGACAACAATGATGTTTTAAAACAATATGGTTTTGAGCTTGTCGTATGAGGAATGGGTGAGAACTCTGGATCTATACTGGTTGGAGTTTAGAAGGATGAGGGGGGAATCTTATTGAAATTTACAGCATAATGCGAGGCCTGGATAGAGTGGACGTGGAGAGGATGTTTCCACTAGTAGGAAAAACTAGAACCAGAGGGCACAACCTCAGGCTAAAGAGATGACCCTTTAAAACAGAAATGAGGAATTTCTTCAGCCAGAGAATGGTAAATCTAGGGAGGCTAGGACATTGAGTGTCTTTAAGACACAGATATTTAGATTCTTGATTGATAAGAGATCAGGGATTATGGGGAATAGGCAAGAAATGTGATGAGAAAAATATCAGCCATGATTGAATGGTGGAGCAGACTCGATTGGCTGCATGGACGAATTCTACTCCTATGTCTTATGGTCTTACAGAGATAATCTGGCTTTTTTTAACTTCTAAAATAGACGAATTAGACAATCTGAAGCTCAATCAATTAATCAAATAAGCGTAGCAACTTTAACCAACAAGAGGCAAACAGAACTTTGACAGCATTTCTGGCCATTTAACTTCACATATAGAGTACATTTGCTAATTTCAATTAATTCCTCACAAAGGTAAAAAATTATCAAATTATGGAAAATAGCATTACATCACAAGCCCAATATTACAGATTGACAGGCAGAAACTGCATAATAAAAGTTTATTTCCAAATATACACAAGAGGAACAAAAGTAGGCCATATAACCCCATAAGCCATTCTGTTATATCATAGTTAATCTGTACCTCAATCACATTTACTTGCCTTTTAGATGCTTTCTCATGTTTCAATTTACAAAAGTCCAGGCTTTTTGAGGAACAGATTCCTAAATTTCTATTACCCAGTATGTGAAAGTGCACCTGATGATTTGCTGAATGGCTTTGCTTTAATTGTGAGATTATGCTTCCCTGTTTTGGATTTCCCTAGAGAAAATAGTTTATCTTTATCCATCATATCAAATCCTTTTATTATTCTAATCGCCCCAATTAGATCACACTTCAATCCTCTCAATTTAAAGAATACTAGCCAAGTTTATGCAACTGGTTCTTAACTTTAACTTCATTACACTTGTCAGTGAATAATAACAAAGGCATTGCCAATATCTGTAGAAACTTTATAATCAAGAGAATGATTTATATTTTGCTACAACAATCTTTTTGCCATGTCTTGACACTTTGTTTTACTTTACTTTTCCTAATTTTAGAACATAGGTTCTCATCCTTATTTTCCATGGCCACGGCAGACAGCCAACAGCTGGTTGCAATTAAGAAAGCCACTGTATTTGTGAACAAATATGGTGTGACTTTACTTGCCTGTGGTCAATTAAAAGGTCATTTTAGTGATCGAGCCTCCCCTTTCCACACAACATTCAGTCTACCTCATCAGAAACACAACCATTTCAATATAGCTCCTGTTGAATGATCCTTCCCAGATTTCAAATACACAAGTAAAACTCAAAGTCATTATTAAGCTCCAACTCTTTGGTGCAACATTTTAGAATGACATTTCCCAGTAATGCATAATTCGTAATGCCCCAAAATGTACAGATGGCCAAGGTTACCTTATTAAGGTGACACGCGGCACAGTGTTTAGCACTGGTGCTTCAGTGCCAGAGATCCGGGTTCAATTCTCAGCTTGGGTCACGGTGTGTGGAATTTGCATGTTCTTCCTGTGTCTGCATGAGTTTCCTCTGGGTGCTCCAATTTCCTCCCATAATCCAAAAATGCGCAGGTTAGGTGAACTGACCATGCTAGGTTCTTCCTCAGTGTACCTAACATGCGCCAGAGTGTGGCAACCAGGGGATTTTCACAATAACTTCATTGCAATGTGAATCATCCGCCTGACGATGGCCATAAAGTCGAAAGCTTGAGAGTTTACTATCAAAAAAATCAGTTGGATTTAAACCTGGAGTTGTCAGACTGCTTACTGTGTTTACCCCAGTCCAATACCGGCATCTCTACATCATATCATTTGGAAAACAGAGCAGAGGCATTCCCAATTGTTTAACAAACCCACTCATAGGTTCCATTCAGCTGATCCATTGAAAATTCATGCCACTTAACACAAGTAGATATACATTACCAAGCTGCAATGAATCTCCAGCGCAGAAACGGGTCATTCATCCCACCTGGCCTATACCATTTATACTTCACACAAGCACCTACACACTCTCTGCCTTCACTTCTCTTTCTCCACAATTTATTTTCAAGCACTTTAAGCTACAATTGAACTTTCTGACAACGTATTCCAGATCACTAGAAAGCCACAGAGGTTTACAGGGTGGAAACAGGCCCTTCAGCCCAACTTGTCCACACTGCCCAGTTTTTAACTATTAAACTAGTTACAGTTGCCCATGTTTTGACAATATCCTTCTATATCAATCTTACCCATGTAACTAAAAAAACATGTTCCTCTCATTTGTTTGTCACTTTAAAACTGTTATTTAGTTACTAAGGATCTTTCTGCCAGCTTTGCACTAATTACTCAGTCAAAGCCCTCAATTTTGCACTCTTATTAAATTTCTCATCCAATAAGAACAATTCCAGTTTCTCTAGTCTCTCTCCATTCTTCCCATTCTAGGACATCTCCTCAGCACTTTCCCAAAGGCATCGGCATTGCTTCCTAAAGTCCCAGAATTAGACAATATAAGCTGACACTAAAGGTAATAATTCACAAAGTTTAGCATAACTTTTTTGTTTTTATTCTACATTGATAAAATCAAGGATCCCATATTTAAAAAAGGAATCAACTTGCAGTGCCAAAGACTTGTGGATGTAAATGCTTAGGTGTTTTCTAACTTTGTTTCACATCATGTGACCTTACAAAATGCATCATTTGCCATTGTGATTGCCATGAGTCTGCCCAGCTCACCAACTTACATTCTTCTTGTGTCTCAATATCCTCTTATTGATTTACTACATCTCAGGTTTTGTGTCATAATTCAGTCCTTTAATAAATATCTTTCAAATGCATCAATGCAGCCTTTATAAGGCACCAAAGTCCACAGACTCTATGACAAAGAATATTTTCATTTTAGTGATGTTGTTATGGCTCAGGTCAAAAATTCCAAAGCGTTTTACCAAGCCTGCCTAAATCATAAGCTTTGCATTTTGAATTTGGCTAGGATAAGCATGAGATGCTTCATTTCAGGTGTGATTCAAAAGATTCATTAGGGAGCTTTTCTGAAACAAAGTTTATTTCAGAATATAGTTAACATCTAGTAAGAAAATTAGTAAGAACTTTCATCAATTACAAACAAAAACAAGACAACCACACCAGCACATAATGCTTAACAAATATATCTAAAGGTATTTCAATCAAAACCAAAACCCTTCAAATTAGATTTATCACTGTATATGCTAAAGCTCAGATGATATTGGAAACCATTTCCTTGGGTTGAATGCTGATTTCAAATGATCTTGAAAACTCAGAGCAACATGCAATCGTATCCGCTTCAAAGTACAGATTAATTAATTAGTGCAGCACGGCAACTTTCAGCTAACTGGTAAAATTTTCAAAGCAAAACAGAGAGCCCGCGAGCAAGGAGAGATTTCCTTTCCAGCTTGCTTCTAAGACAGCTTCTAACACTGCAGCCAAAACTAAACAGAAAAACTTTGGTTACCTGACTTCCCTACAGTTTTTTTCTCTCAACAATGACATCACCTAAGGATGTGAACATGAAACCATTGAAGCTGTGAGCTGCAGAAATCATGCTTTAAAAAGAACTTTCTTAAAAGAGACACTAACGTCACAATGTGTATACACTGCAATTAGTCAAAATAAAGACTAGTCAAACATCACAAAATTGTTTTCACCAGTTTCAAATAGAATTCCCAATTATTTGTTTAATAATCACAACTTTCTGAAGCAGCCACACTTTTAAAAATTGGGGAGTGCAATTGATAGGACATCATATTAGGTACAATTTATTTGAAAATTCATTCTTTTTCTACATCTTATTCAAAGCTACAGGCTTTATGCAAAGAGGAAACAGGCCCTGGTACCCTTTGATATACATAGTTGTTTTTTTCCAAACAGGTATGTGCTCTTAAGTATAATCGTACTGACAGCACTACAAAACTGTAGCTTGCTTGTATCATACACTAAAATTATGCCAAACAGCTGTTAAACAACTAAAAAAAGCATCAGAGACAGCTGATTCACTATGCTTCAAGCAATAAAAAACATAACTTCCAGCCCCTTAAGACAGTGCCGCATTAAGCAGCAATACCAAGGGACCAAATCCTGACAATTACAAATAAACTTAGCTAATTTTTATTAAAGATAACAAGGCAAATAATAGATTGGAATATATTTCAGACACAACATAAACATTATTTTTCCTTTACATGGAGAGCTCCCATGGTTAGTGGAAGTACTGTTTACATATTGTGAATTTAAAAATTATGTAACATCAGAAATTTAGTATGTAAATATTTAATCCAAGTTTTAATTGTTACTAACAAATATGACATGAGCTCACACTTCTAAAGAGTTGGGCAAAGATAAATACAGGCATAGGATTTTTGGGACATTGTGGCTGGCATTGTTGCCTCCCAATGCCAGAAACCCAAGTTCAATTCCAGCCCTGGATGAATGTGTGGAGTTTGCACATTCTCCCCATGAATGCATGGGCTCCTTCAGCTGCTCCAGTTACTTCTCTCAGTCCAAAGATGTCCAGGATTGGTCATGATGAATGTGTGTGGATACAAGGGTAATGTGAAACACAGCACCCAGATAAGATACTCTGTCAGATAGTCATTACAGACTCAATAGGCCAAATGGCCTTTTATGCACTGTAGGAATTCTAGGGTTTGGCATAGTAGATACGATTCAGCAAAGTTCAGCAGGGATGTGGACAGAAATACAGTGACTAAACAGTCAGTGGCTCATTTAAAGTAACTTTAAAACCAATTAATTTTAACAAAAAGTAAACGAAGTACAGCAAAATGTTAGCTTGCCAGTTCACATTCTACTTAAAACATAAAACTCACTATACAGTGTTAAATGTAAAATCTTCAATAATACCTATTATGTCTGCTAAGTTAGATCCCGATAATTCCTCTAATAAACTGATGCAGATTTGTCGAACTGTACGAGTCTGTAGTTCTACTACATGACTGGCGCCAAAATACCATCTGGGAACTGGTAAAAACAGTGGGTCCATTCAGGTGCAATATTCGCACTTGCTGTCAACAAAACAAACAAAAAACAAAAACACGAGACGGCGAGAGGTTATTCAAAAGTAATTTAACTTCCAAACATGAGGGTTGTACCTTTTTGGATTAACTTGACGTCGCCGTTTTCTTTCTTGGCCTTGTGTTTCTTCTCCTTCTCTTTGCTGCTGTTGTACTTTTCCTTGGAAGGTTTATTAGATTTTGAGTGAAGGTAGAGAGGAGAGTAAACAGGGGGAAGCGGACGGGGAGAAGGTGTAGCTACTGTAAATTTAGAGCCAACGCCGAGTTCTGGACAGCGTTTGAGACTGTTCCCGCTGCTCTTCTCCCGGTCTCCGTCTTTCCCGTCATTACCTTTCCCCATGGGTGACAAACTACTTGGTGGCGGTAGGGCGCCACGCACTTCCACTTTGGGTTTACCGTAAGCGGCGGGCAATGGCTGCATCTTTCTTTTCTTGGCCGCTATCTTACTATGGTCAGAAGAAGAATGCAAAGCCGGATTCACTTTGAGAATCTCCGCGTTGGGAGCTGAGGAAAGGTCAGCCCGCTCATCACTCTCGTTTTTCTCCACCACGACGCGCACATAACTCAACTGCGCCATTTTGAACCTTGGGCCAAAGAGAAATCTCTCTCGCGGCCAACGCTTGTTGGGGCATCGGAGCCAACCTCAGCGGAGCAGCCAGCGCGTTCGCCGATTGGTCACTCTGCATATCAATCAGGAAGGGCCTGCCTTCCGTTAACCTTGCGAGCGGAAACCGTGACCTCGGAAAAGGGGTGGGATTTCCGCTGTGTTGGGCCGTCAGCCGCTTCGAAGCCGGGGGGGAGGGGCGGTGGGAAGTCCTGAAAGAAGAAACAAATTGAAAATGTTTTGCGATGACACAAGATTATATTTTAAAATAGCGGCATTATAATCTCTTTAAAAATCATTTTATATATTGTGATATTGTATATAAATTGAAATAATGCCCTACTCCGAGGATAGGGTTTATAATATATCTGTATTGTATTTGAGGACCCACGGCATGTTCAGTGGGGGGGCAATTAAATCCGGTGTGAGATCGGGATGTCCTCGCGCTGTGCTGCTGTCGTCATCAACTGCCAGAGGGCCCAGGCTGCGCCTTTGGAGATGGAGAGCGGGCATTCCCCAGATTACCTCTTTCAAAAAACACCGTACGTGACTCGTTTTCCCTACCCTTCCTTCTATCATTCCCATTAGCTTCGAGATTCCGACGTTCCCGATATTTAAAGTAGCTCGGAGGAATTCTCTTGCGGATTCCGGTCCCACTCCAGCGGGCTTCTCGAGCACCGAATCCAGACAGAACCTGGCTGCAGGTGTACCGCACTGTCCCAGCTACCGACTGGCGGTCCAATTCGCCCTCTCAGGAAATACTGAAGAAGAGTTTTCTGTAGGTGGTTTGGCTAGTGTTGATTCTTCAATCAACCAACATAAAAAACATAATCTCGTTGCTGTTTACGACACACAAATTGGCTGCTACATCACAGCAGTGGCTACAAGCATTTCTTTTGCTCCAAAACGTTTTGGGATATCTTGAGGCTGTAAAAGGTGTTGAACTAATGGAAATTTATGTACTTTTTTTGGTTACCAGTGAAAATCTTGCGTTAATGTATTGGAGACTGAACCCGGATTCCCTTGTTTAAAATACAGTATTATATGAGCCTCCAGTCATACAATGATTGAAAGCAATTGTACGGAATTTTCCAGGGTTTATTTGTAAATTTCCATCTGTATTCAAATTCGCCGACTGAGCAGGATGATCCAGACAATAAAGCTTCCCTTGGCTGTTCTTGTCAGTGCTTCTTAATCAGTCACTGTGTCTTCTATTTCAAAACTTTGGGACCTACAGTTTTTCCTCGTACTAAAGTGGAGCACTGTAAATTTAATTTTGCAACCAAGCTAAATGGTATGATAAGGGAGTGAAAGATTATCAGGGATAAATGGGAATGTGGAGTTGAGATTATAATCAGATCAGTCATGACCTTATTAAATAGTGGAGCAGACTTGAGGAGCCAGATGACCTAATTCATACGTCTTGCTAAGTCACTATGTGGTTTGAAGGGAAAACGTACAATGGTCTGTCTTTTGCCCTTGTCTTTTTAGGTGTTAGAGATTACAGGTTTAGAAAGTGCTGCCAAGAGAGGCGTGGTGAGATGCTGCTGTGCATCTTGTGAGTAATAAGCAGTGTTGCCATTCTGTGTTAATGGAATGAGTGTTTGATTTGGTGTCAGTTAGAGCAGCTTTGTCCTTGATGGCATCAAACTTCTTGTGTTGTTGGCATTGTAATCTTGCCAAGTGGAAAATATTCCATCATATGCCTTTGTAGATGGTGGACAAGTTTAAGATATTGAAAGTGAGTTACTCCTGACAGAATCTTGAGCTTCAAACCTGCTCCTGCCACCACAGTATTCATAATGTTAATCTAATGATTTAAAACCTCCAGGATTTTGTTGGCAGGGAATTGAGCAATGGTAATACTGTTTGTAAAGCAGAGATTCTCTTTTGAAGATGGTCATCGTCTGGCACTTTTCAGCTGAAGAAAAAGTGCTGACTAGGTTTCACTGCCTACAGGCACAGGCTGCTTCAGTGATCTCCAGAATATAGTCCTTCCATTATCCATCACATCATGTTTTTTTCTACATTGAAGTTTAAAACTTTTATTTCCTTTCTCAATATTTGGTTAGGAGATAATGTCTCAAATGTTCTGGCACTTTCTACTATATTTAAAATAATGGAATAATTACATTTCAATACACGATTAGCACTGTTACTTCAGTGCCATGGACTTGGGTTGAATTTTGGCCTCAACTCTGGGTGTGTGTATGTGTAGTTTTCACATTCTCCCTGTGCTTGGTTTCCTCCCACAGTCCAAAAAATGTGCAATGCAAAGTTGACCATAGTATTAGTTATAGGATATTGACCATAGAATTAGCAGGGTAAATGTGTGGGTTTATGGGATTAGAGCCCGAATAGGATTGTGGTTGGTGTAGACTTGATGAGCCTAATGGCCACCTCCTGCACAGCAGGGGTGCGATGATTTTTTAAAATCCACCCCCTCCCTGTTTTGTTGGAATAAAAGCATTGTTGAGTTGCCAAGTAGGCCTCTTGCCAATAGCCTCCCTTCCACATTTACAAATTAATCTATCACATGAATCTTGAAATGACCTTGCAGAACTGGCTACACAACTTCTAATTCATCTGTTGCAAGGACATCTTTGTTAGCATTATACACATAAAATCTTTATAGTTGATTTGTTTTGCAATTCAAAAAGCTTACATTATCAAATTTTCACTGAAAAGGAAAACTCTAAATTACACACGTATCTTGGCCCTGATTTTCTGTGCCAAATTCTTTCAAGGAAAAATTGTTCTGAAGACCTGAGTGATTTGGACTTGTTCAACAGTGAGTTGAAGTCAGTAGGCAATTTGGTTTTAGGTTAACAATGACATTAAACAAAGTTTAGATATTTTCATTTGTTTCCTTTTGATCTGGGTTTGACTTATACTACATTGAGCTCCACCATTCATATTTAAACCAAACTATTGTTTTCTTATACATTTAACAATGTACATAAAAAATTTATACAAATACTAGAGAGGTGGAACAGTGTAAAACTATTATTTGACTTACTGTGATAATAAATTACTACCGTGCAACTAGCAGTTCTTTCCACTGACATCTCCCAGAATTTTTAAAATCGTTTCATTTTATTCTACTGTTCCAAATAATTTTAACTATTTCAAAATCTTGGGTTTTTAAATAATCTTGGTTTGTAAAGTTGGTATTTTTGTTTCCCAAATAGTCAACAACAATTGCACCATAAAAGACTTAACTTTGGAATTCTATAGTAGGAAGCAAGCAGGCTTACTTTTGATTCTGGTAGTGTATTAGCTATGTAATGGTGTAGTTTTTAAATGCAACATTGCAGCAAGAGCTGTCCAGTGAGGAAAGATCAAACCTAGTAAATGAATGTCACTAAACATGGACTTCAAGGGTAGTTGAGAGATTAGATGAAATCTGGAGCACAAGGCAGCTAGATAGGACATCCCTAAACATGTTTGCTGAAAGAGGAAATCAAATAGCTGACTTCTAGTGTGTGTAGTTCACAAGCATAATTCACGAGATACAACTGCATAACTTTACTTTTCTCTGACTAGGGCTTCTCTTTTTAGGTCAGACTTCCTCTGGGCAACTCCCTGTCGACAACAATTAGCAAGAAATCCATTTTGGGCTAAACACCTCCACTGCAGCCCTTTGAGAGTTTAGGGGCAAAGTTAGTTTTACTAAACTTGTGTACCAAACTCCCTGGTTAATAGGTCTTTCCTTTAATTGTCCCTAATCTCAATTCTTCAGCTTCATTGACCAGCAAGGGAAGTTGAAAACAGCTACATCAGCATTTAATTTGTAATTTATTTTTTTTTTTAAGAGCAACACAGCACGGGAAACAGGCCCTTCGGCCCAACGAGCCCGTGCCGCCGTCATAACTATATAGTAGCAATTCCATTATCCTATTATAGATTTAGGTTATTCCTAATATGGAAGACTCTCACTATAAGGACAATTTGTTTCCCAATCAGCCTAAGAGCAAATTTTTGGGTTGTGGGAGGAAACCGGAGCGCCCGGAGAAAACCCACGCAACCACAAGGAGAACGCGCAAACTCCCGCAGACACCGGCCCAATTCCATGTGTCTGCACAGCCACATCGATAGTCTGAGCTGTCATGGTGCCCTTCAGATGGTCCACATAAAGCACTCATTTACGACATGAGGTACCAGGCAACCCACGAATCAACATCCAAGAGCTGTACTCGCACCACCTGCCGAATGCATGCTCAATGTTGGTCAAGTATGGACCGAATTACCTGTGGGAAAAAAACCGTAGTTAAACAGTCCTACTATATCCCTCTATCTGCATACCGCTCATGTGGCTGTCCAAGAGACCCTTAAACAGCCCTAGCGTGCCTGCTCCCACCACCTTACTCGGCAGTGCATTCCACACCCCCACTACCCTTTGTGAAAAACTGCCCTCTAATATTCGTCTTATACATAGCCCCCCTCACCTTATGGGTGACCCCTCGTCCTATCCATTTCTGAAGGTGGAAAAAGTTTACCTCCATTTACTCTATCTGTACCCCTTATAATCTTATACACCTCTATGAGATCCCCTCTAAGCCGACGTCTTTCAAGGGAAAACAACCCCAGTCTATTTTTATTTTTGGTAGTTTTATTTTAAGCAAATAATTGCAAAATGAGCAAAAAATTACAGAATCACATATGCCACCATATCTTTAAATCAAAGCTCTTATGAACACAATGGCAATTTTTATAAAGGGGCTTTACAAAGGGAACACATCTTGGAAGGTTGTGGAACTGTGAAGATTGTAGTGAAAGAGACGGAGGGAATTGAAAACAAGGATGACAATTTTAAAATGAATATGTTGCTTAACCAGGAGCTAACGTAGGTCAGTGAGCACAGGAGTTATGAACAGGACTTGTTATGGTATGGGAAAGAAGAATTTTGGATCACCAAGTGTAGAGAGAATAGAATATGGGAGGACAGCAAGATGTACAATAGTCAAGTTCTAGATGTAACAAATAAATATATGGCTGAGAGTTGCAGCAGCAGATGAGGCAGGAGTGGAGACAAGCAATGTTAGAGATGGAAACAAGTGATCTTAGTGATGATACAGATGTGATAGGAAGCTCATCTTGGGGTCAGAGTAGTCTAGTTCAGCCTCAAAAATCAATGGACAGAGAACAAGTTTGTTGTGGTGACTTATGTTTTGACATCCAATAAATTTAGAGGTGATGGAAGAATTGAAAGAAATGACGAGTTACTGCTGGGGAGCAGTGTGCATGTGGAAACTGACATTTATATATAATTTATATCAAACTTAAAAGTTTGCAATTACAACCTCTACCATTGGAGCAAGGAAGTTAAACTTGGACAATTGAACAAAGTAAACCTCCTCAAAAATCAATATCCACAGATCCCTGAAGGTAGCAGGACAGGTCAATAAGGTAAAGTTTTGTGGCATCCTTGTCACAAGCAGGGAGGTTATATTGGAACCGTATAAATTATTAATTAGGCCACAACTTGAACACTGGTCACATTATGGAAAGGATGTAAATGCAATAGAGAAGGTACAGAGTTGTACGAGGATGCTGACAGGGCTGGAAGATGCATCTATGAGGAAGAGGGGAGTCTTGATTGAGATGTACAAAGTTGAGGAGCCTGATTAGGAAAGGCCCTATTCAATTCAAAGAGATCACTAAAAAGGGCAGAAGTGCTCAGCAGGATTTACTTTTCACCCAGAGGCTGGTAGACATCTGCCTGAAAAGGCAGAAACACTTAACTCATCTAAAAAGATGTCTGATATGCATCTGAAGTGCCATAACTTGACAAACAGAAAATCCTGACAAGTCTTGACAGGGTGGACATGGAGAGGATGTTTGCACTTGAGGGTTGCTATTTAAAACAAGAAATGTCAGAAAGTGAGGCTAGGTTAGGTGACTCATTTTTCAGGTTGCACTGACAGACACAATTGACCAAGTGGCCTCTATGCTCTAAAGTTTTGATGATTCTAAATGTATAAGGTCATGTTAATTTTAAACTGTCAAAATCCATTACTTCTAAAGTGTAGTTTTTAAAGAAACCTAGGTAAAAGATTAAATTTTAAGAATCCCATATCCGTAGGCCTTTTTCACTTAACATGCTGTTTTTGGCATTACCTACAGACATAGGATCAGCTTCCAGAAACTCTTCTTTACCTTATCACCACTCACAGTTGATAGACTACGCCTACAACCCCCCTCACCCATGCTCTTGGTGATGTCACCTAATTTCCCAAAAGCTTAAAGTTAATGGTTATACTTGTATTTAAATCTCAGTCTCACCTCTCCCTACCTCTGAGCTGTGACCACCCCACCTCCCTCACTCAATTTTCACTGTGACCACAACTAAATAGGTAATGCGCTCTGGAATTTCTCCCTAAATTATCTGGCTCTACTTTCCTTAAAGCTCACATTTTAACTAAATATATCAGCCAAGTACCACAGGTAATGGAAACTGAAACAAACAGAAAACATAATAACTGAGTAGGTCCAAAAACATGTGACAAGAGTAAGAGTTAACATTTCAGGATAGTGACCCTTCATCACCAAACTAAAACGCTATCTTTCCATAGATGCTGTAAGAAGTCTGACAACACCAGGTTTAAGACCAACCTGCCAGACTTGCTGTGTATTTTCAGCATTTTGCTTTGTTTCTATGATTGAGTTTTCAGTTACTCCTCACTAGAATCATCTTGGAAAACGGTTCTTGCTTCATGACCTTCCTTCTACTTGCCATATCTCTTCCAACCACACATCACACTCCACCTTTCATTCACTATTCTACATTTACATTTTTTCATCTTTCAACTATGACAATACTGTCCTTCAAGAAATGCATTTTACTCATGTTTCTCTGCAGAATGAGTGATCAGTCCCTGGCATTTTGTTTGCAGCTTGGTGTCCTCTTATTACTGAGGCAGTATTATTTATATCATGTTTCAATCTGAACTAATGCAGTTTTCTATTCCCTTGGAATTGCAGACTAGAGCTTGATGGGATGATTGACAGGTCATATGACTGGGAATAATGCAGCTTAGATGTTGTTTGGACTTGAGAGAGTGCAGTGTCTCTTATTTCCTCTTTCTGGAGTTAGAGATCTTGCTGTCTGAGTGCTTCAGAAAGTGAGGAGTATCCTTTCCTGTCTCTGAAGCATAGAAGCTGCTAGAAACTAGATTTACTTCTTTGGTTTGCTGTCTTGAGGATACAGCCTCCTCTGAAAATTTTGATCTGTCTACAAGAGTTACAAGCTGGATATCTAGTATCTGAGCATACTCATTTTAGTGCTAACTAATTTTAAACAAGGGTTTTCATCCATAAGGTATTGCTTTTAAATTGGAACAGATAGCTTTTAATATTTCATTTAACTAATTCCAAGAATTATGCTAATTGTTATTTTAGAATTGTGTTCTTAACTAAACTTTGTTTGATAAAAGCTTCCCAGTGGGTCACCTGAATCATACCTTGAGCTCATCAATACCAAAATAAAAAGTAAAACTTAGGGTCTAGGCTAACTTCATAGGACGCCTTTTTAAAATCTCAAAAGACTTCCCATTTTGAAACTTAAAAACAATGATGTGCACACTGAATCAATCACATTATTCAAATTCTCTTCATATTTAATTGACACTAGCAACACTAAACTGTATTTTTGCTTCAATAATTATTGCTTGCATTATGAACAATAGTAGTTTTAGTTTGGTTGGAAGAAAGTACCAGGATTTTAGCAAGACAGGAAAAAGCTAAAAATGGTAGCTAAGTCAAAGAATAAAGGCCATATACAGATTTTGTTCAGTGAAGTTGAGGATGATTGGAGGAAGTCTCCCAAATTTAAAGTGAAAAAGCTACAGGAAGCAGAAGGAAAATAGGTCTGTGAGAAGTCAGATTTGAGGAGATACAAGGTCTAACTCCTTACTCTGTCTTATAAAGTAGTTGGCACAACTGAATATCAATGTGCAAAAGCAAAGCCCGAGTAGATGTGACAATTCATCTGGATGTGGACTGTAGTAGACAGCATCTAAGAGAAAACATTGTCTCAAAATATCTCTTTTGTAATCTACTGGAGATTGAAAATCCAGACCAGTTGGCTTAGTATGACAAACATCTGGAGGGAGTTGTTGAGATCCACCACATCCGTTTGGGATTTCAGAAGGTATCTGATCCCCCCCCCCCCACCCTTGCAGATCACCTATTGGTTTATTGGATATGTACTTGTACTCTAATTCACAGCGAGGTAGAATTTGTAAACTTCTACTGTCCTTATAAATCTATACATATCTGTAAATTCATCTTTTCTTGTTTAAGAAACTTTTTATCTGAAGTAGGCCCGGTGAGTCTTCAGTTGTCACTCTGCCCATTTCAAAACCAAAAAAAGTTCAAATCACCTGGGTCTTATTCCCCACTAGAATCTGACTTGTCCAGCAGTTACAGTAGCCTGGATCATAATATCTTGCCTACCAATGCTTCACTGCACTATAATTAGTTTCATTATCGACAACAGTGTTTCAGCTATTCATAAAGTTTACTCAACTTTAATCTTAATGAACATTTTTAAAAATCATTTGGAATCAACTATAGTTGCACTGAAATAAAATACAGCTATGCTGAATCATGTTACACTAAAACCTCAAGATTACAGCTTCAGTTATTTCTCAGCAATAGGGATCCATAGTAGTGATTGCCCCAATGAAAAACCTTGGGTAATATGACTTAGTCTGCTATAAAACAACTCGAATTAATATTTAGGTTAGGTCTTGTAAAATTAATGAAATTTCTTTTCAGCAATGACAATGAATATATTTATTCTATTTAACCAAATGAAACCAACTTGGAAAGCTTGTAGCATTCACAAAATCAAAGTCAAATCCTTGTGCATTTCACTCTTAGGACACCCATTAAAATTAGTCATATGATTAAAGAATAGATGATAAATTTATGAATAGCCAATGTAAAAGCTATAACCATTATTTAAGGATCAATGTATGAGAAAAAACATATACTTGTACTGGTTTTGATTTGCCAGAGACTACATGATGATTTTTAAAAATATGCAGTTGATGAAAAATTAGCATTTAATGTTTAAAACACAAGAATTAACATATGAATTAATTCCTCTTGCTCTGATTAATCAAATACCACACAAAATTTTACTTTTGTCAGACAATTTGACAAATCACAAGTTAATTGAAACAGCTTATATTACATTAAAAATTGCCCTATTTTTTGAACTTTTATTCATTTACTTGACAGAAAATAAATTATACAAAAACATTGTTTCTTTCATGGGCTTATTAGTAAGTTATTTTATATTAAATGAAAAATAGATTTTTTCAAATATTTTATATTTCTCACATGACAAACATTTGCCAATTTTAATTCCTCCAAAAAAGAACACAGACAAATTTGTTTCAAGATTTTTACTGACAGGTCAATATATTGTAAAATACAGGATTGTGAGACTGATAGTCCTCTCTTCCCAGATGCACAAAAGCACAAGCAAAATGCTCATATGATGTTAACAGGATTGCATACTGTTCGAAGGCACTTACTAAATTCAAGGCCGAATGAACAACAGATCAAAGTGGAATTGGTTATTAACAGCATATAATATAAAAATATCCTTTTGCTTACAATTTACAAATGTATTATTACAATCTCAACCCCTGTTAAACTGCAATTTTCTGCTCATTTCCAGTAGTTAAGAACGCCTGAAAGAATATTTTTCTATAATTTCAGGGCAAATAATTTACAAAAAAAGGTACACAAAGAGGTTTAGATCATGCACAGATTTCTTACATCTTCTGTTAAGAATATTTAATACCTGCAACATTGTCAATTATTTACCTACCTGCCCTGTACATATATAAAAGAGTAATGCACATAATAGTTTCTGGATGTTAGCAAAGAATAATTGTCCACAGACTCTCTATTTATACTTACTATATTACTATACAATCCTACAAGCAGTGTAACAAATTCCCCGAAAAAATTAAGGCCTGTAATACTTTACTGTTTCTTTAAAGTCTTAATACTTTTAAGTGTGAAATAAGGCAGGTAAAAATGGTCCCAGCAAAAAGATATTTAGCACCGGAATCCACACCCTTGGAAGGTTTTTTAGCAAGTTACAATAGATGTAAAATGTGTACCATTTTGTAACTGAGAAGACATCTAAATTGCTCTTGCTTTTTGTTAGTAAGAAAGATTGTTTTAGTGAGTGTGAATAGTTTTTCTACTTTTCAGTCCTTTTGTGGCACTTGAAGGGAGACACTCCAGTATTGTGGTCCATTTGAATATCTGCTTCATCATGTCCACTCAGGAGGAGGATCTCTTGGCCCTCTTGGTTTTGTATAACGATTATTGAATCCTGCAAATTAGAAAAGCAAACTTATGTGCAACTTGTTAAATCAAAGTTTTAAAGTAAGACATGTTTGTGTATGCAGAGCAAAAATACTCAGAATAAATGCTAATTACATTCTATGAGACCTATTGAAGACTCATTACAGCTGGCACACAAGTAATGTAGTTTCAAAAATATGAATGCAAGCGCCTAGAAATTCAATCATTTTCAGGCAAGCAGGGTACAAGGTGCCTGCTGCACACAAGTATTCATGTAGATGCAGGAACATTGTGAAATTGGTGCTAGGATCTCATGGGACAGACTGACATGCTCATTGACAATTTGGGGGACGGGGGGGGAAAAGAGAGGTGCGGGGAGGGGTTGGGAGAACATCTTGGTAGGAAAGTAGGGGGTCTACAATATCTAGAAACATGCATTCTGGTTGTAAACGAGAGGGAACTAGAAGAGGAAAATGGCTGCAAGAGCTGAGGAGTTAGGGAAACAATTCTCAGATTATATTTCTAAACTAAGTTTTATTTGGTCCAACATTTGACTCAGCAGGTCGTGCCTTTTTGTAAACTTTTTTGTGACTTTCCCAGTCACCTAGACCTGATCTGCTACTGTAACCACATATCAACTTTATACAATTCTCTTCCATGTATTTCCCTAATTACTTTATTGAATTTTGTTCTAATAACCCAACATCAATATTGTGCAAAACTTTGTACATTACATAAACTTCTAATAAAATTGTTGAAACAGATACTAAAAACAAAAATTGATCCAGGGCATTGTTGGATCAAAAGAGACTGGCAAAGCTGCCCATTTGATTACAAACCAAAAATAAACTGATTTCAAATTCTGGTAAGAATGTTACATTTCATCTCTGCAGCTCAAAACTAGAGCGATGAAGATGGCACAAGGGGATTGATGGCACAGTGGATGTGCACGAACACAGGGTTTGAATGCAATGTTCTCCAGCCGAACAGCCCACCAATACTATTGAATTCACAAAAAATGTAAGCAAAGAACTACAGCAAGCAAGATACTACATGCAAGACAGAATGAGTGGGACAAAGGAATAAAAATAAAATTGGCATTGGCTAAAGTTCTTCAAAACATTAAAATTTGATAACTGGTAAAAATTATTAATTTTTCTCAAGCAGCTTGCTAATAGGAAACAAAAGACAGCACATAATACAAGATTACTGTATTTGCAGAAAATCTGAGTAAAGTCTGCTCGTAGATTTATAGAAATTACAGGCTACAAATACACAAATTCAAGCAAACATATTTGACTCAAACAGCATTCATTTATTTTCCCATTAATGATTGGTTTTTGGTTAAATATGTCAAATTCCTCAAACCTTTTCCTTTTCAATTCTATTTATTCTTTTTGAACAGAGTTGCCTACAAATTATAGGGATGCACTACACGAACCTTTCATCCACTCATTTAATAACCATTTTTTGTCTACTTAGGAGGGTATTTGTGAAAAACAACATTAAATGAGAATGAATTGTGGAATTCAAACTGATTCAACATTATCTCATTGCTGCAGTACAACCCTCAAGATCATGTTAAACATGTGAAAATAAAGTAAAGAAAAAAGGAGTTAGAGGGTGGAAATGCAAGAAAGTGGTATAGAAAGAGAGAAGGAAAATCACTATACTAATGCAAATGCAACAGCAACAGTTTCAAAGGGCAGATTGAAACATTAGACGCTGTCAAAAAGAATTTACAGATTTGGGACCTACAAATTAAAGATACAATGAGCAAGTTAAAATTTATTTCAGACAATGGGAGTTTCTAAACTGCTGCCACCTTATTTTTTTTGTTGATCAGAATTTATAAAAAAAACTGAAAATACAGGACTTTTTGGTGTAAATTACAGGGGTAGACTAGGACAAGGGTTTTATCTAGCGTTTCATTACAGTAACGCAACTCCCTTTAAAAACATACAGGAGTTGTCTGGGCATTTCACAAAGCTTGATCTCATTTAATGCTAAAATTATTAAATGGGCAAGAGTGACTTGGAGTTAATGAGCCTAAAAGTACAGAGCATGGAATTAAAACATCTTGGGTCAACTGGATCAATTACTCAAGTTCTCTAATATACCTGGAATTAATACATTATTCCAGGGTATATAATTTCACAATATTGAAGGGCAGTTAATGGAATTGAGGTTTTGCTTTGTAATAGCTTAGATTTTCCCAAAAGGGCAAGGTTTAATTTAAAGAAAACAGATTCAATAGCCTTAAGAAAATAAAATCAACCATGACTAATACAGTGAAATGGAAAAGACTTTGAATAGAGACACATAAGCAGCATCTTTCTTTGCCTGGGGGGAAAAAACATTTTGCCCTGGACTAGAATAGTCTCCTGACCTGCATTATTATGACAAAACCACTCCCAATCTTAAAAGGCTAATCCATCATTATTTTTCTCCAGTTTAGGTCCAGGAACCAACTTGAATGATGTTCAACCATTAGAAAGATTACAGACAACATGATTTTCTCCTATTGGTGAATTGTTTTTATTCATTTATGGGATATGGGTTTTGCTGTTTGGCCAGCATTTACTGTCCATCCTTTCAGAAGATGGTGGTGAGATGCATTTTTGAAACACAGACAACTGATTGGCTTGCAAGGCCATTTCAGAAGGCAATTCAGAGTCAACCACATGGTGTGGCCTACATGTGACTTCAGAGCCACAACAAAGAAAAACAGCAAATTTCTATTCCTAAAAGACATTAATGAACCAGAAGGATTTTTCAACAATCCACAATGATTTCATGGTCATCAGTAGATTCTTAATTCCAGATTTTTAAAAAAATTGGATTCAACTTCTACCATCTGCTGTGGCAAGATTTGAACCTGGGTCCCCAGAACATTAGCTGAGCTTCTGGAATAACAGACAGCAATAATACCACTTTGCCTTCATCTTCCCTTATTTAGACAGCAGCATCTGCTTCTTAATGTTTAAGACCAGAGTGCAAATTTACCTGTAGTACAAATGCTTACGACAGCATTCTGTACAGAAAATCCAGATAGCACCTCATCCTATTTCACTTCAGGGCTTTTACTATCCACATCACTGCGCACCCAGTCTATTTTTGATTAAACAATTACAAAATAGTTCAATATTAGCTGCTCTGACAAGATTCTGGGATTTCATTTTCCTCTGTCTGGCTGTCTTCACCTCTTCCCCAACCTCCAAACCATCACTATCCAATGACTCACCTCCAGACATTTTATATCTAAGTGTTGGGGCATTGACAATGAAGGTCCTTACCTGATTTTTGGAGACAGGATACAAGGATAGTTCTCAGCATGCTCATTTTCGAAAGGAAACCACTGTCTGATAAGAGGAGGTCACTTATGAAGTTTTGTTTAAGTCTAACAAAGCAATTTTAAATTTGAGGTGACAGGTATTAATAGGATACAAGCATGCATTCATGCATGGTTTTCTGGGATATCCACTTTCAAAATGAAACAAAAATCAAAGTCATAGTTTGCTAAGAAAAATACAAAAGTACCAAGATGTTAACAAAACACATGATCAGGAAACATGGGCGTGTTCCCAATACGTCTGCATTTAAAGACACCTGATATCTGATCCAATTACATTAGTTAGAATAGGAAGTTTGTAAGATGAGAAGAGGTCAGCATGTTCTATATAGTATACAAAAAGAAAACTTAATTTTACTCCATAGCCCTACCTTTCATGTGGTGTAGAATTTGAAACTGCAGATATTCTACATATCATGTGGACCTCTAAAAATCTGTTTCAGTTTCAATCCAAAAGTTGCACAAGCTTAACAATATTTCATTAGTGGGTCACACATAATACTCCTGCTTGGAAGCTCAATCACTACAATTTTCAACAACAATGCCCAGTATGCTTCAGTAATAGTAGTTTGTTATCAGTCTCCCACTACATGTTTAAAATCTTGTTTCAACTGAGGTAGAGTTTATTGATATTCATTAAGGAAATTTGAACTCTTCTATAATTATTAGTCTTTGAAGGAGCTTTACTCTTGCTAAGCATGGATATGTGGTCCTATTATTGGCATGAAACTAGCAACTTAGAGATAACTGATAGCTGAGGGGAAAAAGTAGAGAGTACTTTGCATATTGATAGACAGCATCCACCTTTTTAAACAATATCTTAATGACAATACAGACTGATCATGGAGACCATTTTTGCAAGGAACCCCCATATTTAATGAGAACACTGAGGAAATTTGATTGAACCATTCTAATTTGGCATGGAAAGTTAGTGTCATGAATGTACTTGAACACAATACATGGTGTGCTTTAAGTTAAAACTCCACTTACAAATTAGGATTTGCTATAATTCACTGAAATGTTAAAGAATAGTCAAGGAGACTTTCTCTTTAAGAGTCTTTAGCAAAATTAGGACAGTAAGTCTCAGCAACTTCCAATATCTCAAAACTAGGGGTTTAATTTACAAGGATATTAAGATTTTGTTCTCCCAGAGTTTCTTTTAACTATTTACCCTCTGGGGAAAAAAATTCTTAACCTTCTTTTAGTTTTCAGACCATCAGTCTTCTCCAGACAATGTCTAGTGAGTAGATGAAGGGCAGATATAACACAGCAAGTCTCAGTCATAGAACAAACCCTATAGTACAGAAAGAGACCTTTCGGCCCATCGAGTCTGCACCGACCACAGTCATATGCAGGCCCTACCCCCAATCCATACATATTTTACCCACTAACCCTCTCTAATTTATGCATCTGCAGTCAATTTAGCACGGCCCATCAAATTAACCTGCACCACTTTGGACTGTGGGAGGAAACCCATGCAAACACGAGGAAAATGTGCAAACTCCATACAGACAGTGACCCAAATTGGGAATCGAACCTAGGTCCCTGGAGCTGTGAAGCAGCAGCACTAACCACTGTGCTGCCCCGTTCTGAAATAATGAAAGACTGATAAAGAAGGTTAGAATATATTTGGCAGCCAAGAAAGCCTCAAACCTCTTGCTGCTACATAGTACAACTGCCACATTTTGAAAGAAAGAAACAAGTTGTTTGTCAAGTTTTCTGATTTCAGCAGCATTGGATCAATTGGCTATGATTTTATGCACAAAGCTTTAATCTTCAAATTTGGATAAAAATCCAAAAGTATTTCTGAAATCAAGAACACTTCTTCTTTGTCCCCAAACTAGAAATAAAACGTGTTGCATCATAGAATTCCTACAGTGCAAAAGGCCACCATTCGGCCCATTGAGTCCGCACTGCCTCACCAACAGAGCAGCTTAACCCAAGTCCTATCCCACTAACCCCCCCACATATTTACCCCACTAATCTCCCTAACTACACACAAGGCATTTGAGGCAATTTAACATGGCCAAACCTAACTTCACATCTTTAGTCTGTGCAAGGACACCAGAGCACTCAGGAAAAACACAGACACAGGGAGAGTGTACAAACTCCACAGACAGTCACACAAGGCTGGAATTGGACCTAGGTGCCTTGCACTGCGAAGCAGCAGTGCTAACCATTGTGCATGTTATTCTTTGCCAAGACAACCATTAGGAAGGTTAAGAGTTTCTTCCATTTGCCTATAGCCATTACATTGTCCAAGATAGCGTTTATTTAAGGCTGAAAGACAGCTATTAAAGGGTATTTATATCCTTTTACTCACTCACAGGTTGATCTGACAGACATTTTCATGCTGCATTCAGCCTTATTCATATAAGACAATCAAGAAAATGGGAAAACTGTTATATCAGTGACCATAGGCTAGTTCTATCAAATACAAATTTTCTTTCCAACCTATGATTTTACTCTCCTCCCCATCTGGCATTGCTAGAATTAGACAAGTGCATTCATTGTTCACAGTTTTGTGTCTTAAATGCATCCCAAGTACATAACCCAAAAATAGCACCTTATATAAAACATACAGTAAGAAAGCACCACATACACATTACTTTCCTTGTGATTCTACTTCCACCATTGCAGGTCACAGCAAATCCTAATTGTATATGCATGTTTAAAAATAAACAAGAATATGGCTGCAGGGATCAAGACATGGAGGGGGGGCTAGGGGCAAGAAGGTGGGTAAAAGGGAACAAGAGAGCAGGCTTTAGTAATCAACTATGTCAATATTGGTAATGGAACATTTTATCATTCCTTTAATAGTGACAGCATCATGTACACTAGTCAAATTTGTAACAGGTTACCAAAGTATTGGAACAGTGCTTTATACTATGTTTTCCATATTGATCATATTTTTCCTTTCATTACTCAAATTAATCATTTTACAATCTAAAAATATCAAACGAACTGAGTTTTTAGGTTAGTATCACTTGAAACTGGATTGAGACTGTGTAAACTCACTTCATTTGCAGCCAGAGATCAGTCAATCTGGCACTTGCAAAAGATGAAGGCACAATGTTGAAAGTCACTGCCAACAAATCCTCGGTTATTTATACATTCAATGACATTCCTTCTCAAAGGGCTATGAAATGTAAAAATTTGAAATTTGGCTGAAAAATATTAAATATTTTAAAATACTAATGAATTTTTGACAGGAATAGTTTCTATCTTATAAATATGATAAAAAATCTGAATAAATTTTAAAAATCAACATTTAAAATAGTAAAGTGACAAGAACTTTAGATTAATTCTGCAACAATTAATAATTTAAATGTGTTACTGCAGAGCAGTAATAAGTAATAATGAGCTAAAATAGTGATGGTTAATTGTGACTTTGGGTCTGTGATTTCTTAAAGCAGCCCTTCACATCAGCTGAAGAGAGCCATAAAAAAAACATTTTTTTATATCTCAAAGTGCAAGGGAAAAAATAAGACAGCACAATTACTGCAACTCAACTTATACATCTCAATGTTCTTCTGTGTAAAAGTTGTTCCAGAAGCAACTTACCTGATTGTTCTGACCAGGGATGGTGAGTGATTCAGGAATACCAAATCAAAAAAAAAAAACACTTTCTCTGTGTATTAGGTTTTTTGAGTGATGTTGTGGTGATGCAGGCAAGGACATGCTCAAATTAACAACGAGCAATAGAAAAGTAAAGTCTCAACATTGCAATACAATTTAATGAACTTACAATCTAAATGATTATTCAGCTAAAGTTGGACAGTAACTATTACTGTAGCCTTAAAATGACATATACCCACCTAAATCTGAACCACGCTCTCTTCGCTTTGTGTTTGTTTCTGAGGTTTGGCCTACCTCACCCTTCGTAGCAGTAGTTACTGATCCTGAATCACCCAATGGCCTCCCGCTATCCCGCATTTCAGGAGTATCTGAAATGTAATACATAAACAATTAAATTAAATCCAGAAAACAAGCCTAAAATCAAATCTCAATTTCAAAACTAGGTTCAATTATTCATAAAGTCCTTCAAAACAACGTCCACCTGTGGAGATTCACAGTCAATCTACATAATATTTCCAAATAGAACTATACCAAAATGATAGTAATTTCCAGTTGTCATTATGTTGAAGGTGACAAAGCTACAGAACACATTTCTAGATTTTTAAAATCATAATTTGAAAACTGCAAATCATAATTACTTTCTCTAAGACTGTAGTACTAACCTGACTGCCATAAGCTGTGACTCAGTCCTGGCTGTTTGGCAGTGGACGAGAATCAGCAGCATTTCATTTAAAAGGTCAATTTTATGTTTGGAGGAGATTGACCTTCATTACTTAATTTATTTTTGTTTCAATCTTCTCGTCTCAACAAATTTTTTCTTTACTTCTATAGCTCAAACTCCATTTTCTTTGGCTCAAGTCCATTTAATTTTGCTTTTTTGCATCACAATGGCAGAGAGGGAGATAGGGACAATGCTTACCCATTAATTCACACCTGCATGACCAAGGAGCTCAGCTTGAGCTAATACATGTTAAGTTGAACTGGGATAGGCCACAATGCATAAAAAAATGATAAGCAAGAGGGGATCAGTGTAGCCATTGGCTTAAAAAACTAATTACAGTAGAAGTGCTTTAACATTTTCATGATTGCAAGTTGTGTATGTTCCAAATCATGCTACGCAAACACATACCAAACAATTAATTCAGTTTTATATACACTTCTGCAAGTAACTTGTAAAGCTTATTCACATGATAGGTAGCCATTTAACTAATCTCCTTGATTTTACTGCATAAAACATTAAGTTTCATTTGTATTTCAAGGAAGAACACAGTTGCTCAACATGCATCTCAGATGCTTGGAGAAGAAGGATTTCTTAGTTTTACTGTTCCACATGGACAATTTCAGATGTACACAATTTTCAATGAACTATATTGTAAAATACTGGCACTTCAAAAAGACAAAGCCAGATGAATATAAACAGATAAATCATGTGGCCCACAAGCTGCATTATTGAAGTAATCAAAAATATTTATATGCAGGAAAAAAGGTCCATGAGTGAAAATTTGATCTTAATCTTGAGATATAAATTATGTCTACGATTTCTAATCTAAACTAGTCAAAAAGGAGACAGCAACCTGTAAATACTTTGGACACATGTCTGCAGTGTGCAGTCTTTTCAAGGTACTCCATTAGCAGGACATAATTCAAAATGCTATACAGAAAAGGTATTACTGCATCACAAGACAGATTTTTCTCAACTTAAAATACAGAATGTAGAGATTATGACACAAGTGCATGCAACATGCTTGGGAGAAACAAGATAACTTTGGATTTGAGGCTTTCAGTACTTTCCACCAGTGAAGATTTCCTCACCTCATGTCTGTGTTTTTGTTTACTCTTTCACAGGATGTGATCATCACTGGCATGGCCCATCCTTAAAAGTCCAAAAGGTGATGGTGAGCTGACTGTGAACCAAGTCAAGATACTGTGTACTCAGAGGGGAAGTTATAGACAGTGGTGGTCCCACTCATCTGTTGCTCTTGTCTTTCTAGGTGATGGGCCACAGATTTAGATGCTATTTAAAAAAAAGCCATGAAGAGTTGCTAAGTGCATCTTGATTGGATACACTGCAGTTATGTTGCATCATTGATGAAAGGATTGAGTGCCAAACTGGTTGCTTTGTCCTAAATGGTATTGAGCTCTAGTGTTGTTGGAATAGCACTCAATCAGGCAAATGGAGACTCTTCCATCAAAGTCTGACCTATGCCTTATAGGTGGTGGAAAGACTTGAGAATCAAGAAGCGAATCTCAACTCTATCCAGTCTCTATGCTGCTCTAGTAATCATATTTTTCATGTGACTGGTCAATAATGACCTATTGGGATTAGTAGCATGGGGAAGAAGAGATTGAATTATGGTAATACTGTGCGCAAGACTGATGGATGAAAAATGATTCCTGTCATTACTCAGTGGGGAGATGGGGGAACAGACTTGACCGTAGGGCAGTAATTACCGACCACTGTACCATGGCAATTGGTGTGCTATGGGAAGCTTACAAGTATGCTGTGGCTGGGAGTGGGCTTTAAGTAGTGTGCGCTGCAGGAGCCCAATATCAAGAAAAAACTCCAGGACCGAGACCTGGGAGTCATAGAATCCTAACCCCACATATTTACCTCATTAACCTACACAGCTTAGGACGTTAGGTTTGAACTGAGGGGAAATCAGAACCAGGGTAGAAACATGCAGTCACTTAAGGCTGGAATTGAACCCAGGCGTGAGGAACTCATGCTGAGCAGAGCAAGCAGGAAAAAAGGGAGGTGGCCGGAGTGTATGGTTGGGGGAGCAGTAGTAGTAGGACTGTGACAAACCCAGACACCAAAATATAATCCACAAATTTAAACCAACTTCCTCCCCAGTCCTGCAAGACACGTTCTGGGTCATTTATAAAAAAAGATAGAGCTGACAGGCTGCTGGCTTTGCTTCTTGAGTGAGGGCTTTAGGAAGGGCATGTAGCCAGAAGGGATTTCAACCCGTGTCAGTGCTAACTCTGGTATTTCTAAGGATATGCTGCTGTATCCCAGAACACCAAAGAGAATGAGGAAGCAGCAAAAAAAAAAAAAGTAGAATATTATGAGTCATGTCTTGATGAAATCGGTTGTGACAAGAACAAAATCCATGGTACACCCAGGATGAGCCTGACCTGCGACGAAATGGGTGAACTGACAAACAGGGAGTTTTGGTACTGGTAAAGCTCTGCTTAGAGTGATGAGTTGTGGGGAATTATTTGGCTGTGTTGAAAGCACAAATTGCTGCAATGAAGGGAAACCATGTGAGGGTGGCCCCGCCCTCTGCGATTGGCCACTGCCAGTTTACTACTACCTTGAGACATTTATGAGCAATTGATTCAGCTGAAAAATGGTGGGTGTGCCATAGATTTGTTTGTCACATTGAAGTGTGTCGTATTACTGAAAAGGTTGGAAACCACTGCTCTAAGGGATCCACTAACCAAGCAGCTTGTCAGTCTGACCAGTCAGTGGCCAATCTGGCATGTACCCATCTCAACTGACAGGCTTATAGTCCAATGACTGCTATTGTTCTGAAACACAGCAATCATTGGCCAAGTAATAGGACACTCCAGATTCTCCAGTCCCTCCTTGTTTACCTCATGCACTTGTATCCAGGCCTTGTTGTCATTCAGTATACATGCCAGTGAGTACAAGCACATAACTGAGTAAGTACACATGTGCGAATGAGAGCCCCAAGAACCCCCATGTGATTTCAAGAGCTGAAGACACTAAATACTGTAAAGGCTTTGGGCCCTGACAATATTCCAGCATTAGAACTGAAGACTTGTGATCCAGAATTTGCCACACGCTCTTGCCAAACTGTTCCAGTACAGCTACAAACCTGGCACGTACCCAACAATGCCAAAAATTTACCAAAAAATCATAAAAACTCCTGTCTGCTCACAATTAATAATAAAGTGATAGAAAAGATCAACAGTGCAATCAAACTGCACTTGGTTAGCACTAACCCTGCTCACTGGTGCTCAATTTGGGTTCCACCAAACCCACTCAGCTCCTGACCTCATTACAGCCTTGGTTCAAACATGGACAAAAGAACTAAACAGCAGAGGTGAGGAGAGAGTGACTGCCCTTGACATCAAGGAAGCATTTGACCAAGTGGGGCATCAAGGAGCCCTAGCAAAACTGAAGTCAATGGGAATCAGGGGAAACACCCTCCAATGGTTAGACTCATACCTGGCAGAAAGGAAGGGTAGTTGGAAATCAATCGTCTGAGTTCCAGATTCCCTTGTCACCACACACTAGCGCTTGTTTGGGTATACTGATGGAGAATTTAGCATGACTATGCACCTAACCAGAACGTCTGATGATTATGTCCAAATGCAACATGACTTGGACAATATCAGACTTTGCATGATAAGTGGCAACTAATATTTGTGCCAAATAATTGCCAGGCATATCCAACAAAACAGAACCTAAACATCACACTTTGATGGTTCAATGGCATTACCATTGGTGAATTTGCAATTATATTAATAACCTGGAAGTTACCAATAACCAGAAACTGAACTGGATTTTCCATTTAAATACTGTGGCTACAAGAGAAGATCAGTGGTTGGGGATCTTACAGTAAGTAACTCAACCCTAGACTCCCAAAGTCTGTCCATCATCTACAAGGTAGAAATCAAGAGTGTGATATTCTGCCCTAATTTATTTATTCTCACAAGTAGGCTTACACTGCAATGAAGTTACTGTGAAAATCCTCTTGACTGGATGATTGTAGCTTCAACAATTGTCAAGAAGCTCAACACCTTCCAGGACAATGCACCCACTTGATTGGCAGTCCTTCCACAACCACATTCACTCCCTTCACCACCAAGAAGCAGCAGCAATGTGTATAACCGACAAAATGTACTGCAGTAATTCAAAGATTCATTAGACAGCACCTTCCAAACCCAGGGCTACCACCGTCTAGAAGGATAAGAGTAGCAAATACATGGGAGCACCACCACATGTAAGTGTCTAAATATACGGTCATTCCTTCAGTGTAGCTTCCCAAGATCAAAGTTCTGGGACTTCTTCCCTAACAGTACTATAGAAACCACATGGATTGCAATAGTTCGAGATGGCAACTCATCATAACTTCAAGGGCAATTAGGAATGGGAAATGAATGCTAGCCTAGCCAGTGATACCTAATTCCATAAATGAATAAAATCAAAAAATAGACTTGAGATGGAATTATATTTTTCTTCTAAAAGACAAGTAAGTTTGAAAAATGATTTGTGGTTGCTTACTCATTCTTGAACTTCGGGGATTTTTCAGGCTCTGTTTCAAAGAAAAAAAAGGGAAAATATTTAAGTACCTTTTAACGATTTAGCATTTTTAATCGTGTCTGTATGATTTCAAATTATTCAAGGCAAATGGGGTTAGTTTACATGGGCATTTTGATCAGTATGGACCAGTTTGGGCCAAAGGGCCTGATTCTGTGCCACAGATGCTATGAAGTACAAGTCATTACCTTACTCCTCACCATCTTTACTTGCTCAACAGTTTGTGCTTGTGGAAAACCACTCCATTCAGCAGATTTCCCAACATGGACAGGCCGAACAAGGGGGTCTAACAAAAGCAAAAGGATTGATTAATGTTAAAATTCATCAAATTATTCACCATAAAAATTTTCATTTTAGTGTCTTAACTAGATTCAACTTAAATTCTGGATACTACTGTAATAATAACTAACAGACTGCATTTGACGCTGAATCATTGATGCATGGTGATCACATCACAAACATAGATCTTTCAATGAGGCAACTTAAAGTATCTTACAGTGAGTTAAATCATGAAAGTAAATTACGCAAAATTTGACCAGAATAGGAAAAATATTTGTGCTAAAAATGGGAAGACCCCTTTTAGTTTATTCAACAGCATCTTTCTCAGTGTGCTGCTATTCATCATCAATACAGGATTTAAAACAATGACCCTGGGATTAAATGTTCCATTATCCACGAGCTGAGTTAACCAGGATAGGCAGATGAGGCTTCAGTTTATTATTTCATCTCAAAATAGCATAACGAAGACAGCAGTTCCTCAATGGTGAATTGAATTGTCAGCCTCGACTATGTGACTGAATCCATAAGATTGTCTCCCCAAGCCAAATTCACATAATTGAACTAATCAGGCAAACACAGACCAGTGCTGGTTTTTAAAAGGGCAGGTTGCACTTGAAAAATCATAATCCGTAACAAAAAGACAATGACCCAGAGCTTCCAGTCTCCAGACGTTGAGAGACCAGGCACACTCTGGAGAATGCAATATGGGACTCTTCAGAAAGCCAAATAAAGTAATCCACAGAAATTACCCAGGAGATCCTAATTTCTGATGGGCAATTCATTGCATCTAGAAACCTCTGCAAAATTCTCCAATTCTGAGTTTGGAATGATCTGCCTCCCTTAACTGGACAGTTATGCAGAAATATTAAAAATGTGCAGCTCTGACAGTGTAAAAAGAAATTGCAGCAGAGTAATCACACAAAGATGTGCTCTTAGGCTGATTGACAGAACAAATTTTCCCTAAATTGTCTCAAATTTGGTTCTAATGCACAGATCTATAAACATAGACAGGGATGACAGGAATCACGGGTAGAAGCGGGAACATCGAGGTGGTGGCGCGGGTTCGTTAGGCCGTAGGGCCTGTTTTCCACGCTGTTTAGTTCTTTGTTCTAAAAGCCAAGCATTCACCTATAAGAAGAAAACAAATGGCCTAGTACTCCAATTTGCTGATGCACTGCACGATTTAAATATTATTGCACTGCTCAATTCCAAGTTATTGCCACTGGGTATCATTGTAATTAATGTAAATAAATACCATAATATGGTGCTGAAATATTGCATTCTGGCCACTAGATGACATTGTGCACCGTATTGCCTACCTTGCTGCTACACAGCACCACCCAGTGGGCAGATGTAAAACACTTCAATTAAGTGTCAGCATGAAAATGCTTCATAGTTATTGAATGTCATTACGTACAGATGCCAGTGTTGGACTGGGGTAAACGCAGTAAGAAGTCTGACAACACCAGGTTTAAATCCAACCGATTTATTTGATAGTAAACTCACAAGCTTTTTAAAGCTTGTGAGTTTACTATCAAATAAACCGGTTGGATTTAAACCTGGTGTTGTCAGACTTCTTACTATTGAATGTCAAGCAGCAGCTACATAGCAATCCGGACATTGCAATTTCGATTAGATCAGACAGTTGGATTTAAGATTTTGTATTAGCCCCAGATAAGACATTTACTCTTGAAAATTCAAACTTGAAATTACTATTAACTGATTGGTATCTTGGGACTGCCGAAATAATTCACATCAACCGATTTATCAGGAAGAAATGAAATCATTCTACTCCTCTCTCCATTTGTGGTACTTGGAAAGGTTATCACCAGCTAATTATGGTGGCTCAGTGGACCCATGAATTCTGCAGTGACCACATGATTTGAACAAATGATTTCAATAACTCTATAACAATTAAAAAAAAACTCACCAGATTCATTAGCCACAACAAAAGATTCAGGAGTTCTTTCTGGCAAAGGAGGTGGACTGTCTTCTTTGCCTAGCAAAATAAAATTAAAAAAAAGATTTGATTCCATTCCCCATGCTGTAGCTTTGTAGGGAATGTTTTACCAGGCATTGAAAGCATAGTGAGCCTGATCTATTATCACAAAGACAGCAGGAAATTTGATAAAACATTTTTGTATTTACTGTCATACATAATCAAGGACCTGCTATTCTCTCACAAAAGATCAGCACTGTCTATACTGCTCTATTACAAGTACTCATTTTGCCATGTTGTAAATGTGAAGGCAATGTAATTTAGCAATCACACAATGTTACATAAACTGACAGGAGAATAAGCCAATTTGATAACTGCACATACTAACTGGACTATAGTTGGCAAAATAATCAGAGGGATAGTTAACTGTGTTCAAAAATATTAACCTGCTACTGTTTAACTGAAATTACTGAATATTCACAGACGAAGTTGGTGCAGCAATGCTTTTAGCTATCATATGTACATTTACTCAAATCCCACTAAGTGCAAAACCTTGCAATGTTCTTTCAAGTTTGGCATTTTAGCATGAAGTTATTAAGACACAACACATCCTTGTGCAGCTTTTAACTTCTTATCCAGTAACTGGATACGATCAGTACTTCATTTCAGTCAGTGTGATTCCCCAAATATTGACTTGCATGAGATCTGCCTGATCTGGCCCCCCACACTATCCAGAATATAGCTAGATGCTGTCCACTTTTTACCATAACATGCCCTTCTGTCACTCCATTACTTAAAGTCAATTGAAGTGAGCCTAAGCAGTAATTACAATCAATCAAGCTGACTACAATGACAGCTCCACTCACTACAATATTACTGGTTTTCAATCATTTAGCATAGAATTGTAGCAATAACCAAGGAAGTAAAGCACAATAATCAAAACACAACATGCAATGCTTTTTGCATTTTAGCAACAGGCACAACAAATTTATAATACATGTCTTATTCCTATAACTATTGATATTAAGGTCATATAGTGTCTCAATACTTATTTTACCTACTAGTCAAAATTGCATTAGCCTGATCAGATTCCCAATTTAGTCATGTGACTGGTATATTTGATAACTAACTTAAAAACAGTTCAACAGGAAATTAAGAATTCTGTTTGAACATTTGTGGAACAATAATGGCTTTTGAAAAAACAAAAATTAAACCCGTTAGTAGCAAAACTTCCACTGATTTTGACAACTTTGTATAATGCAATGGCACTAAGCAAAATAGAAATGCCCCCATTTCTGAAAAAGGACAGTTGAGGATCACCAAATTATCAATTACTACGACATCAAGTGACAACCATCTTCACACGTAAAACCTTTTGAAAAAAACAGCCGGATTCACATACACTTCTGCCTTCACAACTGATCCCATGTCAAAAATTGGACAATAAGAATTGTTCCTATAAGTACTGCACATTTGGAAAAGAAAATGTTATGGTAATTTCCAAGCCAAATTGTACCTAATTTTAATCAGTTTAGCTAATAAACATGATGCATGATTATTCCTCAGACTATTTCAACTGACAGGTCAGATTGAAGCCATCAGGTGAGATCGGGCTGCAGTTGAATATGCAACAATGTCAACATTGGAGAAAAGGGGGGGGGGGGAGGAAGAGGGGAAAGGGGGGGGAGAGAGAAGAGGAAAGGGGGGGAGAGAAGAGGGGAAGGGGGGGGAGAGAAGAGGGGAAGGGGGGGGGAGAGAAGAGGGGAAAGGGGGGGGGGGGAGAGAGAAGGAGGGGAAAGAAAAAAGGAAAGGGATGGAGGGAGGATTTTATTATACTAAAGCTCTTATGACATTACTTTGTTACGTGTAGCTAATATTGTAATTTCAAGATTTAGCCACAATCAAGCAGGTAATGTCAGAAACGGTGTCCCTCTCTCCAATGTTTTGCAACATCTTAGGAACTTCAATCCCTTCCATAATTAAATATTCAAACAGAACTTTAAAGTTAAAAATCAGTGCAGCATTTATGGCTTTTGAAGATGGCCTATTCTATTAATATACGTTTGGAGGAGCAAGGATGGTTAAAAAAAGCAGAGGAGAAAACTAGAAAGAAGGACATTTTTTCTAGTTTTCTTTCTAATTTCTCTTTTATCTGCCTCGAGTCTCTGAATAGCATGTAGTTTTTTTTTTAAAAGACTGCACATCCCATAGTGGTGTATCTACTTAATCCACAGTAGTCACTGTGACAATGGTATTCTCACAATAGGTTATTTTAAGATATTGGCTCAGCAATAAAAGAATGGCATCAAATTTCCAAATCTATGCTGTGACTTGTAACTTTTGGCTGACAATGTTCCCATGATGCTGCTGCTATTATCCTTATTCATTGTGAAGTTCACAAAGCAACATGTACTGAAACTACAGTGCACCAGTGGTGGAGGGAATAGTATGGGCACTGACCAAATAGACAGCTTAGTCCTGTATGGTATCAAGCTTCAAATGCTGTAATGGCTATGACCATATTGACACCTGGTGAGTTTTCTATCACCCACTTAATGAGTTGTGTAAATGGTGGAAATATCTTTCCACTTTATAGAAAGTAGAATGACAGTATCGGAAACCTACTAAAAAGAGAGAGATACTGAAATATCTACAGCGATGTTGGAAAGGAAACAAAATGCATGACACTTGTGGGCAGTCTTTTCAATACACGCAGCATCTTTCTCACCATAGCTGCAAAACCACAGCATATTACACACAGCAAGAACAAAAATAAAATAAAAACCAAACAATTCTACATCTCAGAATAACAACATTCTTCTGAACTCTAAATTCCAAATGCAACTAATGAGTTACATTTTCCCCCATTACAGTTTGATACCAAATCACAATGCAGAAAGATAACTAAATACTGTCAATCAAGTGCCTTACAGTGGAGACCACTAGCTGAGAGAGAATCTCTAAACACTGCCTCTGAGTGAATTGTCACAATTTACACACACAAAATGTATGCAGAAAAGAAAACCTTTTGGTAAAACTTTGGTAAAGTTCTGCAAAAGTTTTTTCACACTCCAGATATCACACTTCTGAAACAAATGTTTTATTTCTGACCTGCAGTCAGAAGTGTACAATCATTTACAATTATGTACCTTGTTCACCAAGCAACATAATTGTGATTAACTGCAAGACTTTCCCCTTCATACCATTTCCATTTAGGAATTGCCCAAACTGTCGTTTTAAAAAGGCAGGTTAAATTAAAGCTGAAAATAACTGAACGCTGAACTTCTTGAGCAATGAAGCAGTTCAACTAAATGATCAGATCATGACCAAAACTAGTCAACCATTTAGTACTGAAAGGTTTTTGCCCAGCACCACATGACTGTTTTTTGTAAGAATTCAACTGGTTGGCAATTGTTATGGACACAAAACAGTAGGTTATTCAAGAAACAAGGCAAGAATTCTGTTTCTATGACAAATAATTAATGTTTCAAAAGTGTCATTTTCATGTAAGATATTGCATTTTGTTTAGACTTACCGTAACAGCTATAAAGTCCAAAATACAACTAACAATAAGATGCAAAGTTTTATATAGTTTCTAACAATGTTAAACTCTATAAAAAAGTGATTAATGACTTGCACTCCAAAAGAATACTGGATTTCTTAGTATGAAGTACACACTTACATTTCTGGACTCCTAAACTTAACTTGTTGGATGAGTGTTCTCGGGCAATAGACATGGATGATATTTTTCTTGTTGATGGGGTTTCATTTTGTATGTTGGCAGTAACAATGGAACTTGTTAAAATACTGGTAACATTTTTAGGTACGGTTTTCCCAATATCCACCTCCTCCGGTTCTGAGTCAGAGTGAAGAGGATTAGTAAAACTGAGGGGCACTGCATTTACATAGTGGTCACTGGTGTCCACAGCCAAATGCTGAACAACCGGTATCTCTTTCGATGATGGCTCTGCTGGTATATCAGGTGCTTTAGAAGAATGACATTGAGCATTGTACAATTTGTCACCAGTGGAAGACTTAAGTGTAGTTGGTGCACATTCGTGGCTTGCCTTGTTCCACAAGGCATGAGCTCTTTCTTTAAGTGGCAATTGTACTGGTCTCAAGACAACATCAGAATTCCTCCGTCCTTCAGTAGCATCTGTGTGCTGAATATCCATCTCTGAATTTACAGAAACTTGTTCACAGCTTAATTCCACAGATTTACTTGTTTGCTCAATCTCAACTGTCGAAGTGGACTTCAGTTTACTTGATGGTACTCTGTTAAAAGAGCCGTTTCCTCCAGGTGGGGACACTTCAAAGCTTTTGGGTCCTTCTTGGAGTGGTATCTTCTTTATTTCAATACTCAGTTTTCTTTCCAGCTTTTTTTCAATAGGTTCAGCGTGCATTGCACAATTTTCAATCTGTTTGTAAGTATCCACAGGTTTGTTGTAGTTTTCATTGAGATCTGTGGGAGGTGGTGTAAATGAGTGCACCACTGGTTTGGGATGATAGCGGTCATTATCTTGCCACACAGTAGTAACAGCTGGATATGCAGACGGAGGTGAAGGAGTGAGGATAGGTGGCACTGGTTGGGGCTCCGGAGGTTGCAGGATTTCTTCTTTAGCATCTCCTTCTACCAGGCAGCTATGAAATTGGTTGGGGAGGGGATGGGATGCAGAGGGTAAACAGGAGCAAAAAAATGAAAAAGGATTAGATAGAAAGAATTAAATCTTTGAAGGCAAAAAGAGTCCAGACACACTAAACAGCAAAAAGAACCATGAGAAACCAAACAAAACGGAGGACATTTTATGGTAACATGGTTTCAAAAGATGGTCCTTCATAACTTTACTTGCTGGGTAGAGACAAATATTTAGACTACAATTTAAACCGATTTACAAGATACCATAAACTAGAATATCATAGCACTATTGTCTCATGGACAGAATATCACAAGTTAATAAATTTGTGTTTTGTAATAAATGTCAATCCATCCATTTCCTTTCACAGTTCAAAAAATTAATAAATTAGCTCCGTGATCAAGCTCTTGCTCATCTAGCTGAGATTCAAACTTTGCAGAAAAATTATTGTATGCTGACATACCAAATTTCTGTGTGACCGTATTTTACATTCATTATTCTCAAAAGAACTCATACTGATTTGCTGTCACACTTTGTAACTGTTCAAGAAACTGGCTGAAATATTACAGTCAATAAGATTTATCAAGTCAAAACCCACTGCATTTTCCTCCACAACTGTATTCAAGTTAAAATATAACTTCACTTCCAGGATGCTGTGACATGGTTTCACAATAAAAAAGCAACCCACTTTGCTGAATGACCACGTATGCCACAGAAGGTGAGAAGTATATTCAATTCTCACCATTTGAGCAAAGAAGAAAGCAACACAAAAAAGAAAACACTCAAACCAAATGACAAAATAACACCTTCAAAGTTCTTTAATTAAAACACAAGTTAAATGTAAAGATGGGGACAAAAGTGAAACTTTTTGTGTAACATCTTGCATTGACTTCCAACTGGACAAAGTTCAAGCAATGATGTTTATACCGCCTGAACTCATCAACACACTGAATTTATCTTGATATCAGCGCAAGTGAAATCACTTTCTCTGGTTCACTTAATAACAGCAACATTATTCAAATAATGAATCAATTCAGCCTAAGGACATGAATGGAGATAAAAGGTGTGTGCAAACAAAATTACAGGCAAAACAATTTTAATTTAATGAAGACACACACTTCCTATGAATGCAGGGGTAGAATAGGATTTGAAGAACTTTTTTAATACAGGGAGACAAGTGGTAGCATGAGGGAAGTTAGTCAGCAAATTCCTAAAAGCAGATGCACAATGGCTACTTCCTTGTGGAGCAACAACAAGTGATCTAATTTGAAGTGGTAGTGCTAACCACTGTGCCACCATGCCGTCCCAGCACAGTAGAAGAAATTAAGGTTAGATAGAAACCATTATTGCCTAAATTCTATCAGGCCTCTTTCTCCCATCCCTAATAGTAAATATCACAATGCTCTTCCTTTCGTCACCCCTTATGCATCAAGTTTAGTCTTTGAAAGTTTCCCTTGTCACTTCATCTGCAGACACAGCATAATCATCAAGGAAATGCATGTCTGACTAGAATTATTTGGATCTTATTGCTTAAGAATTTGCATTTTAGAATACACTGAAAGTCTTTTGAGCTATTTAAATACATGCAGAATTTTATCCAAGACTTTAAGCAAAAATTCTATTTAAATTGAACGCAAATGAAACTTTGCATTAAAATTGTCAGAAAGTTGCTCCAAAAGTGTTTAATAGACCAGATGTCAAATTGTTCAATGCCAAAGCAGTATGTGAGCCTATGCAGCAATACTTAACTGCAGTATACAAAGTAGCAGGATATATATATAAACCTAAAAAAGCTATCTGAAATCAGATATTAGTTAAGTTTGCTCATATTAGTAGAGAGGAGGAGATAAAAGGCCTGTAAGAGGGGGAAAAAAGCAGAATGTGAGAAAGAAAGAAAGAAGAAAACATGAGTGCATGTGCACTTGTAGCAGAGGCAAATGGAGAAAAACGGATGATAAATCTAGACTTGGGACACTAATTACATGAATTGGTTTTCACATGAAAGGAAGGATGAAAAAGGACGTCATAGAAAATGTGGATATAGGCTAACTTGAGACTAAGCACAGAAAGATAAACAGGAAAAGTTAAAATCAACATTAAGTAAACCAAATATAACATTTCAACCATCCTCCACCTCTTCTGCTAAAAGATTGAGAGAAGTGTTAATCATGTTTTGTTTTAAAGGAAATAGTGCTGTAATGGAAACTTACCAACTTAACAAAATGATATTTACAAGTTTATTGCTTCAAAATTGCAATCTAACAGAATCTTGACACTTATGAAATTAAAACAAAATGCAAGATCAAAAATAAAAAAAGTGTAAATTGTGTTACTCCGAAGTCTTATCAGATGCCTCTCTCATGCCTCACAAAGTAGTCATCTTTCTCAGGCAACCACTATCACTTCCTACAATCCAAAGTATGACCTAATGTGTGAAAGTCATGTGTCCTCAGCAAACAATACAACAGTTCATTGTCTAAATTTATATACAGGGTTTCCATAAAGCAACCGTGGTTGCTATCAAAGTGAATTTTTTAAAAAAATTACAAAAAGACTTTAGTGAATCGGATGGGTTTTCATGACAAACAATGGTTTCACAGTTCATCATTAGACTTTTAGTTCTAGATTTTTATCGAATGCAAATTTACAATCTGCCATTACTCAGTCTCTGAACTGAGAGTCCAGAGACAATACCACTACACCATCTTCCCCAAATTAGCAAATACAAGCAAACACCACAAATGTTCTGAAACAAAACCCAGAAAATGCTGGTAATACACACAGGATGTCAACATCTAAGTGAGAAAAGACAGATTAAAGCTGTTGGCAAAAAGTTTAATCAAAGCGGAAAAGAAACAAAAATATATTGTCCAAATATTGTCATGTTATTAGAAATCAAGATAAGGATAAATAGAGAAATAAATACTGAATCCAAAAGCAAGTCAGTTGAGTTCCTTTAAAAATATATTTTGGGTAATAAATAGTAGACTTTTCATAGTACTTTAGAATTACACTTTTCATTACTAATTATTGTTGTACTCAGTATTACAGGGACATTTGAGTCAATGGAAGTTGTACCTTACCTCCACACTTAGAATTATAAATAACTAGGGTATTAAATTTCCAAAATTTACACTGATGCAGGCCTGCCTCAAGAAGCTAATTTTATCAGTTGAAGGAAATTTACCTGATGAATACCAACTACAAAACTCTAAAAAGACTACAGAAAGACCAACCAGAGCTAACTACATTTGCTTTGAATTGATGAGTAAAAATTGCATATTGATGCTTATCAATTTTGTGCATTTGGGTTGTTAGCACCTAATATGCTTCAGGGAAGACCACAGAAATAGCCAAATTCCTCACCACATATTGGCACTAAACATTTTAAAGCTGATACCTTCAATTCTTTTTGCAATTAAACTACAAGATGCATAGCATAAAAAAACTAATAAATTATGGGCAAAACACTGTCCGTCCCCAAGATTATTCTAAACACATTCTTTTTAAGACAAGCATTTACTTATTGTTCCTAAAACACAGATTAATGAAATGTGGTTAAAACAAAGTACTAATTTTAATAAAGTTATTAATAAAAAGAAAATGAAAGTCACTGTCTCTTCTCCGGGCTTAATGTTCCTAAGGGTTTATCAAAACCACAATGACTAAGCTGAAATTGTATATTAATGCAACTGCCATATCTTGCAAAAAAAGACTTAAAATATTTGAATAAAATAAAGATAAGCTAAAACAGGTTCCAAAAACTGCAGTCCATGCTTATGACACACTGTTTCATCAAAAGATGTTCTTAATTCCTTGAATAACTAAGCAATAACTTGGAGATTATTCAATTTGCTTGTGTAATATTTAAAAAAATGAACTGTGGCAAATTCTATTAAGTTTCTTTTTCTACAAAATAATATTGGAGAAGTTGAAATTATTCTCCATGTTTTTGTGGTTTACTTTTTAAGCAAACACCACAATGTTGCGAGCTGCTGCCCTCCTAGTTCAATAATCAATCGCACATCCTCTCTTTAACCTACATATGGCTCAAGGCAACACAACCTTGGTAATCAAAAAGTAAAGATAAACCTGCTTAATAACAAGCAGCAAATGATTACTGCTAACCAAAACATAACTGCCTGAGCTACTAAAACCAAGAAAAAAATAAATGATTGTTTGCATTCAGATTTTGTGCAAAAAAAACTGAACAAATACTGTGGATGCTGGAAAACTGGAATAAAAATTGAAAATGCTGCAACTTCTCAGCATACCAAACAACATCTGTGCAGAGAGAAAGTTAACATTTCAAGTCTGATGTGGATTAAGAACATTAACTCTGTCTCTCTTTAGATGTTACAAGGCATGCTGGGTATTTCCAGCATTTTGTTTTAATTCCAAAAATATATATGATATTCATAATAAACTGTTCAACACCCATCAGAAAAAAAATGTTCCATCAGATCTATGACAGTGCAACAAAGAACCATACCAGTAATGTTCACCCTTTGTTTTTACAGGCTGTTTAATCTATGATGCACCTGCTGTTTTTAATAAAAATTCAGTTTCGCCTATTTGAATTGGAGTGATGAAATTATGATGACAAACGGGATAGAAGACAAGTTTTTGAAAAGAACTCAACTTTCCATTTTTATAACCAAGAAAGGGAAATGCCTAAGCAACTCAAAGAATTTGAATTCCTGGAATGACCAACTCCAAAGGTGTCAGAGCGGTATCGTGGGCAAATACCACAGAAAGGTATTGAACGGGAGTTAAGATTATAGATTTGATTGCTGGGACCTGTGTATCTTTGGGGGAGGAACATGCACTCAGAGTTAACATAGATCAGCAAGGAAATTACATAAACGGGACTTTGGTGTGATCAGAAATAACACAGCTGAATTTTGAACAAATAGGAGTTGACAGAATGTGAACGAAGGGAAACCAACAAGATGATTATGAGCGATCAAGTTTGGAGGTGACAAAAGCAGCTATAAATGATTTGTGCAGTGAAAGCATGTGGTGCCAGTGGTAATAACAGTTTGTATTTATTTAGCGGTTTTAACATGGTAAAACATCTCATAGTACTCCACAGAAGCTTTATCAAACATAATGTGACCCTAAGTTACACAAGGAAATATTGAGATGTTGCACCCTAAGAGTGATCAAAGTAGTACTACATAAACTCATACAGAATGCAAGTTTTTGAGACCAAATTTTTTTTAAATTAAGTTTTTGGTGTCACAAGTTGGCTTACATTAACATTGCAATGAAATTACTGTGAAAATCCTCTAAATGCTACATACCAGCACTTTCTCGGGTGCACAGAGGGAGAATTTAGCATGGCCAATACTCCTAAGCAGCACATCTTCCAAACTGTGGGAAGAAACCCATGCAGACATAGGGAAAATGTGCAAACTCCACATAGACAGTGACTCAAGCCAGAAATCAAACCCAGGCCCCTGGCATCATGTTAACCACTGTACCAATATAATTCAAGTAGGGAGTTGATTTTTTTACAAGCAATATTTGAGGGATTAAAATCATTTCACAACAGTGCTGCTCCCTGAGACTATTTCCATGCTTAACTCTTCCATTTGCAGGTATTTTTGTTCACACCCTCTCTCATGACATCATGCTCCTGAGCATTTGTTCAGCAGCAGTGTCCAGGCAGGAGATTTTCAGCCTGCAATAGTGGCTGTGAAGCGGGTGGTGAATATTGGCCAAAAGTAGGATCAACTTGTATATAAGGTCAAGTTTTAGTTGAACATATATGATAACTTTTAACAAACATCTTAAAAGATAATGGAGAGATGAAGAGGTTTATGGAGAGAATGCTACAGCCTAGGGTCTAGGCAGCTGAAGATATGGTTGCCACGGCTGAGCAATTAAAATCAGGTATGCTCAAAAGACCAGAATCAAAAAGAGCACAGATAATGGAAGTTTGTAAGGTGGGAAATGGTTATATAAATAGGAAGAGGGTGTCCAAAGACAATCAAGTGATGTTTAATTGGGAACCAGGGTAGGACAGTGAGTAGAAGAATAATCTATGAAGGAGACCTGAAGTGAGTTAAGACACAAGAACAGCAGTTCATCTTCCAATCAGACACTTTACAGCCTTTTGAATTAACACCGAGTTCAACAATTTCAGAGCATGAACTCTCTTCTACGTTTTGATATTTTCTTTTCTCAAACGTCGTTCCAGTAGGGCCATCTGAAACTTATTTTGCTTTCCATCGAAGGCCGAAGGGCCTGTTCTGTGCTGTAATGTTCACAGAATGCTGATCCTTGTTCTACTATTAACAAATACTGCTACCTTACCTTTATCTCATCATTGGTACCTTTCGTTTTTAAACTTCCATAGTCTTGTCCCATGACATCTTTGTCAAATCTCCCAGCTATCCCTGACTATTCTGCTCCACCTTTTCCATCCCTTTCTCTACCTGTATAATCCATCACATTTATACTCCTCTTCAGCTCTGAAGAGTTGTAAGGATGCAAAACATTAACTCAGTTTCTCTCTTTATAGCCCCTGCCAGGCTTTCCAGAATTTTCTGTTTCGATTTCTAACATCCACGATGTGATTGATTCTCAACTGCCTTTGAACAAGAGCAACTATGGATGGGCAATAAATGCCGGCCATTTCTTTTTCCCTTACTCTGCCAGTTTTCATTCAGCTCACGTCCAACCCTTGTTGCCCCTTGTCTTACCATGTCCCTATGTTGCGGCTTGTCGTCTTCTTGTACCTTGAAGTTTTTCTATCTTAAAGAACAGAGAACAACAACACAGCACGGGAAACAGGCCCTTCGGCCCAACGAGCCCGCGCCGCCGTCCTAACGTCTTAATGACATATAGAGACCAACATAGGGACAATTTGTTACCCAATCAGCCTAAGAGCACATTTTTGGGATGTGGGAGGAAACCGGAGCACCCGGAGAAAACCCACACAACCACGGGGAGAACGAGCAAACTCCCGCAGACACAGGCCCAAATCCAGGTGTCTGCACAGCAACAGCGATAGTCTCTGAGCTGTCATGTTGCCCATCTGATGGTCCAGTTTAAGCATACACTAACGACATGAAGCACTAGGCCACTCCTGAAGTAACATCCAAGAGCAGCCCGCGCACGACCTGCCGAATGCATGCGCCTTGTTGGTCAACAAGGTGGACCAAATAGCCTGTGGAAACAATTAAAGTATTTAAACAGTCCTCCTATATCCCTCTATGTGCATACCGCTCATGTGGCTGTCCAAGAGACCCTTAAAGAACCCTAGCATGCCTGCTCCCACCACCCCACTCGGTAGCACATTCCACACCCCCACTACCCTTTGTGTGAAAAAATGCCCTCTAATATTCGTCTCATACATAGCCCCCCTCATCCTAAGGCCGTGACCCCTCGTTCTATCCGAATCTAATGGTGGAAAAAGCTTACTACCATTTACTCTATCAATACCCCTCATAATCTTATATACCTCTAATAGATCCCCTCTCAGCCGACGTCTTTCAAGGGAAAACAACCCCAGTGCGTTCAATCTTTGCTTGTAAGACAGCCCTTCCATACCAGGCAGCATCCTGGTAAATCTCCTCTGCACTCTCTCCAGGGCCTCCACATCCTTCCGGTAGTACGGCGACCAGAACTGGACGCAGTACTCCAAGTGAGGCCTAACCAACGTTCTATACACTTGTAACATCAGACTCTTACTCTTGTATTCTATACCCCTTCCTATGAAGGCTAACATACCATACACTTTCTTTATCACTTTCTCCACCTGTACTGACACCTTCAGAGACTTGTGAACCTGCACCCCCAGGTCTCTCTGCGTCTCTATACTCCGGATAGTTTTACCTTTTATCCTGTAACTCCCCTCTATTCCGGCCAAAATGCATCACCTCGCATTTATCCGGATTAAATTCCATTTGCCATCTATCTGCCCAATCTACCAGCCTATGTCCTGTTGTATTGCCTGGCACTGCTCCTCAGTCCCCACCAATCCAAGTATCTTAGTGTCATCAGCAAATTTGCTGATCACACCACCTATCCCCTCTTCCAAGTCATTTATATAAATCACAAATAGAAGAGGTCCTAGTACTGAGCCCTGTGGCACACCACTAGTGACTGACCTCCAGTTGGAAAAAGAGCCTTCCACTAATACCCGCTGTCTCCTCTTCCCAAGCCAGTTCTCAACCCATCTACATACCTGGCCCTGCATCCCATGCACCTTCACCTTTTTTTTATCAGCCTACCATGGGGAACCTTGTCAAACGCCTTACTGAAATCCATATAGACGACATCAACGGCTTGTCCTTCATCAACCGTTTTTGTCACCTCTTCAAAAAATTCCACTAGATTTGTAAGGCACGACCTCCCCTTAAAGCCATGCTGCGTATCCCTGATCTGATCGCAGCGCTCCAGATGCTCATACATCCTGTCCCTGAGGATCCTCTCCATTAGCTTACCTATAACTGAAGTCAAGCTCACCAGCCTATAGTTCTCTGGGTTATCCCTCTGACCCTTTTTAAACAATGGTACTACATTTGCAATCCGCCAGTCCTCTGGGACCTCCCCTGTGTCCAAAGAGACAAAGATTTGCGTCAGAGGCCCAGCAATGTCATCTCTCACCTCCCTTAGCAGCCTGGGATAAATACCATCAGGCCCCGGTGCTTTATAAGTCTTTATGCTACCTAAAAGCCCCAACACTTCGTCCCTCGTAATGATTATTTCCTTTAACGGGTCCTCAAAATCCTCAAAGCTGGCATCAGACATCAGGCCCCTCTCCTGCATGAACACCGACGCAAAGTATTCATTCAGGATCTCCCCCATTCCCTCAGGCTCTAAGCATAGTTCCCCTCCTCTGTCCCTGAGAGGTCCAATCTTCCCTCTAACCATCCTTTTGCTCCTTACATAGGAGTAAAATGCCTTAGGATTTTCCTTAATTCTACCTGCCAAAGCCATTTTGTGGCCCCTTTTTGCCTTTCTGACACCCCTTTTAAGATCCCGTCTACACTCTCTATATTTTTCAAGCGCTGCCTCTGTCCCCAATTGCCTGGATCTAACGTACGCCTCCCGCTTCTTCCTGACCAAGTCCTCAACATCCCTCGTAACCCACGGTTCTCTAATCCTACCCTTCCCATCCTTCCTCCTTACCGGCACGTGTCTTTCCTGCAAAAATTTTAGTTTTCTCTTGAAAGACTCCCACATGTGCAGCGTCGACCTACCCTCGAACAGCTTATCCCAGTCGGTATCCCTAAGATCCTGCCTAATCTGGCTATATCTAGCCCTCCCCCAGTTTAACACCCTCCCCTTAGGGCAGGTTTCATCTTTTTCCATTAATACCCTAAAGCAGACAGAGTTGTGGTCACTATTAGACACATGCTCTCCTACTACAACGTCAACCACCTGCCCTGGCTCATTCCCCAGAACCAGATCCAATATAGCCCCCTCTCTAGTCGGGCTATCCACATAGTGCTCCAAGGACCCTTCTAAAACACACTGTACAAATTCCTCCCCGTCCGCACCTTCCGCTCTCGGCACCTTCCAATCTACCCCAGGGAAATTGAAATTTCCCATTACAACTACCCTATTCTTCCTACACTTATCTAAAATTTCCTTACATATCCCTTCTTCCACGGCACGCGGACTGTTGGGCAGTCTGTAGTACACACCCAACATAGTAACCTCTCCCTTCCTATTCCTCAACTCCACCCATAGCGACTCAATTCCTAACTCAGCCTTACCACCCTCCTTCTGCACTGCTATGATGTGATCCTTAACTAATAACGCCACTCCCCCTCCTCTCCTCAAACCACCTCTATCATGCCTAAAACGCTTAGACCCCGGAATATTCAATTGCCAGTCCTGCCCTTCCTTTAGCTACGTCTCAGTCACCGCCACCACTTCTAACTTCCTCTCGAACATTATTGCCTTCAGTTCATCTGTTTTGCCAGTCACACTCCTTGCATTAAAACACATGCACTGAAGGCCCTCAGGCACACTCTGATCTTCCCTCCTACTCTCCGGAGTTACCCTGTCACCAATCTCCCCACCCCCCCTCCATATTAGTTTAAACCCTGCCGAAAAACTCCAGCTAACCTCCCAGCTAAAATATGGGTGCCCTTCCCAGACAACTGTTCCCTGTCCCTCTTGTATAGATGCCCCTCCCTCCTGAAGACTTCCCAATGGTCTAAGAATCTGAATCCCTCCACCCTACACCAATCCCTCAACCTCAATAACATCTTATTCATGTTAGTTTTTTTTGTGCAGATTGCTGGCACTATAGGCCTTCAGGGAATTGAGGAGCAAATCTTTTTGGGTGAAAAATCTGGAAAAGGGTGTGTAGATAGCAAGTCATGCTGAGATCAAAAAGGTGGTGGTATCATGGTTCGCAAAACATTAAGGTAGACAAGTCCCCAGAGCCTGATGGGATATATCCCAGAATACTCAGAGGAGCAGGGGAGAAAATGCTGATGACTTGACAGAAATCTTTGCATCCTCACTGGCTACAGGAAAGATCCCAGAGGATTGGATAAAAGCCATTATTGCTCCTTTGTTTAAGGGTAGCATGGATAATCCAGCTAATTACAGGTCAGTGAATCTTATGCAGTGGTAGGGAAATTATTGAAGAGGATTCTTCAAGATAGGATTTACTCCCACTTGGAAATAAGTAGACATGTGAGAGGCCAAATGGTTTTGTGACGGGGAGGTCATGTCTCTAACTTGATTGAGTTTTTTGAAGAAGTGACGAAGATCATTGATGAGGGCCAATGTACGTTGTCTATGTGGACTTCCGTAAGGTCTTTGACAAGATCCCTCGTGGCAGAATGGTAAGAAGGTGAAGTCATGTAGAATCAGAGATGAGCTGGCAAGGTGGATACAGAACTGGCTTGGTCATAGAAGACAGAGGGTAGCAGTAGAAGGGTGTGTTTCTGAATGGACAACTGTGGCAAGTGGCATTCCTCAGGGAACCAGTGCAGGAACCTTTGCTGTTCATAATGTCAATAAATGACTGATTTGATTAGTAAGCTTACGGACAACACCAAGGTTGGTGGATTTGCGGATAGCAACGAGGACCACCAAAGGATACAGCAAGATATAGATAGGTTGGAGACTTGGGCGGAGAGATGGCAGATGGAATTTAATGCAGACAAATGTGAGGTAATGCATTTTGGAAGGTTTAATAAAAATACAAAATATACGGTAAATGGCAGAACCCTTAAGCATTTTGATAGGCAGAGGGATCTGGGTGTACAGGTATACAGTTCACTAAAAGCAGCAATGCAGGTAGAGAAGGTAGTCAAGAAGGCACAAGGCATACTTGCCTTCATCGGCCAAGGCACTGAGTTTAAAAATTGGCAAATCATGTTGCAGCTTTAAAGAATCTTAGGCTGCATTTGCAATACAGTGTTCAATTCTGGTCACTAGACTACTAGAAAAGTGTAGAGACTTAAGACAGTACACAAAAGATTTGCTAGGATATTGCCTGTTATGAAGGGCATCAGCTGTGAGGAAAGGTTGCAGAAACTTGGTTTGTTTTCACTTGAACAACAAAGGTTACGAAGTCTAAAAGATGATGAGGGGTATGGATAGAGTGGATAGTCAGAAGCTTTTTCCCCAGGGTGGAAGAGTCAATTACTAAAGGGCACAGGTTTAAGGCATGATGGGCAAGGTTTAAAGGAGATGTGTGAGGCAATTTTTTTTAAAAACAGAGGGTGCCGGGTGCCTGGAACTCACTCTGAGGGAGCGATGGAAGCAGATATGATAGTGTGCTTTAATTGGCGTCTGGACAACTAATGAATAGGACGGGAATAGTGGGATATAGTCCCCGGAAACGTATGAGGTTTTTGTTAAGTCAGGTAGTCTGGTTGGTGCAGACTTTCAGGTCCGAAAGGCCTGTTCCTGTGCTTTAATTTTCTTTGTTGGTGGAAAAGGGTATATTTGTGTGGTATGGGGGAAAAAGAGATTTGTTAGTTTGGTGCTTGGGGTGGTGGAGGGGAGATGGAGGTGGTTCTACTTGTGTTTTTTTTCCTCTGATCTTGTCAGGGTCAAAAGCATGTCACCAGATTTCCTTTACACACTAAAACACTACTTCTAGCTCCTCATCCTTACCCATCTGCTATATCTTTTAGCTGATAGCAATAGTTGAATGAAGGAAGACTTTTCGGCTAAACGTCATCAAGCCTGACACCATTCTGCTCAGCTCACACTTGAAACTATGAGCCACTGTATCACTTCCTTCCTCCTACTCTCTGGAGACACCTCAAGATAACCTTGGAGAGAAAACCTCAGCTCTGAACAAAGGTTCACACCCTGCAGTCATTGAAACTGCCCAGCTTCACCTCGGCCTACCTGCACCCCAAACTCACCCCAATTGCCAATAAAATGTCTACCCACACATTTACTACTTCCAGGTTTAGTTGATGCAATGTATTTCCCGGCATCTTTCCAAGTTCTGCCCTTCATAAACAAACTCTTCCAAAATTCTGCAACATTTCATATTTGACAGTAATCCCCATTCATCTATCATGAACTTCACAAGTATATACCAACAATCAATATCTAAGCATTCATTTTAAAAACACTTGTCCTGCTTTACAAATTCCTTCATGGCTTTGCTCTTTTTCATCTCTGCAAGTCACTGTAGTTTTTCTTTCCTGTACATCATCTCATTTTTTGACTCTGCCAATTTTTGCATGCAAATTCCTCTCTCTACATTTCTCAATTCCAATTATTTTCATCTTTGTTTCAGTACTTTGGGATAATACCAAATAAAAATCTGCTAATTGGAATAAATGGATCTTTTTCCAATTAGCAGATGGGGTACCATAGAGATCTGTGCCAGGACCCCAACCGTTCATTTTATATATTAATAATTTGGACAAGAGAACTAAATATATTTTTCCAAATTTGTAGTTGTTACAAAGTTGGGCGGGTTAGCTGTGAGGAGGATTTGGGGATGCTTTAGCATGATTTTAACAGGCTGGATAAGCCTGGCTGATGCAGTATAATGGGACAAATGTGAGATTTTATCCACTGGTGGCAAAAGTAGGAAGGTAAATTATTATTTGGATGGGTGTAAATTGATAAAAGGTGGATACTCAGCAAGACCTTGGAATCCTTGTGCATCAGTCACTGAAAGGAAGCATGCAGATACGACAGACAGTAAAGGAGGCAAATGGTATGTTGGCCTTTATAGCAAGAGGATTTGAATCTAGGAAGAGATATTTTACTGCAGTTGTATAGGACGTTGGTGAGGCCACATCTGGAGTACTGTGTACAATTTTGGTATTCTTATCTGAGAAAGGATGTTCTTGCTATAAAAGGGAATGCAGCAAAGGTTTATGAGGTTGATTATTGGAATGGTAGGGCTGTGACATAAGGAGAGGCGAGATCGGTTAGAATTATATTCATTAAAGCTTAGAAAAGCAAGGGGGAATTTTACAGCAACTTCTAAAATTCTAATAGCATTAGACTAGATGGATCTGAAAGAATGAGGAATACAGAACTAGGGGTCATGGTTTTAAGACTAAGGTGAGGAGAAGTCCAGAGGAAGAAGAACCTGTGGCATTCACTATTACAGAAAGTGAACCAAAACATTGTCATTTCAAGGAGGAATTAGATATAACTCTTGGAGTTAACAGGATTAAAGGATATTGAATTTGATGATTAGCCGTGATCATAATGAATGGCGAGCAGGCTCCAGAGTCAAATGAACTTCTGCTTCTAGTTACCATATATGCATCTATGCAATTAAAATGTACTAAATTAAGTGCAACTTGGTCTTTCTGTAAAAAAAAATTGCATACAGCAGAACTGCATTGCTCAATTTATTACTCCACATTTATGGCTAAATGGAACATTAACACTGTACTCATTTCAAAAGGATCCACACAAAATGCTAGCAAAGCTTCATGAATCACATTTTACACCTCTAAGAATGTCACTCCGCAGATCATTAGCTAAAATCAAGCCCAAATGCAATGGTATGAATGCAAATTAGCATCTCATGGAGCTTAACTACAGAAATTCTGCAACTTATTTATTGGTACAATTTCTTCAAGTCTTCCAACTGTATTAATCACTTGTGTTAAAGCTGTATCTGGTTCTAAATTGTTATATTACCCAAACTGAAAATGAGTTACCTTCGTACTCGTGGCGGCTTTGGTGGAGGTGAATCAGATTTGTCAGGAAAAGAAGAAATGGTCGTATTTTCAGAACTAATATCATCCTATTATAAAAGGCAAAAACATTCTTAAGTGGCAACGATCAATATTTTAATATTGTAACTAGGCTGAATATAACACAATTTACTAAACTCGGAGCCTGGTATTAAAAGGACAGCTGGAAAATAAGTGGAACAGATTAAACAACAACAGTACAGACAGCAAGTCTCAAATTCATCACAAGTACAGCCAGGTAAAAAGACAAAAATGATTTAAATCTTCTTACTTTTTTTTGTCTTAATAAAGCAAAGATGAATGAAAATGAAGTGGGGAGTCAGGAAGGAGGAGTACTTTCTGTACAAAGTACTTACCCATCTATAAATATTAGGTCTATATTTATCCAGGTCAAGTGTGAATTGCCCAATCTTGTTCAGCACTGAACTAAAATTTCCAAACTAAGAGAAGCATAACAACTAAAACAGCTGTTCCCAAATCCAGAGAAACTAGAATTTCGACAGTTACTATCACTAAAGTCTTCAAAATAATATAAAATAAAAATCAACCTGTCTAACAAGTGGAGGGGAGCCAGGTTGGAGTTTTTTTTATATTCATTGCTTATACATGAATATATATGCACTTGTTGACAAATGGCTTGCCTGGCCTCTTCAGAGTTATGTCTGTTATCTGCTTAATCAAGACCCTTGAAAATACTTAATATGCACTAGAAGAACAAATGGCACTTAACTAAATACAGGAAATGGTATATATAACAAAAATAAGGTTCCAAATTGTGGTTGCTACGTTCAGTGTCTTTCTTTTTTATCAATTTAAGAAATGTTTGATCTGGGAGTTAAAAATAAATTCTCACAATAGGACTGATTATTTTTTCAGCAGTGAGTAGCAATTAATTCCACGAAACTGGATAAGTGGAGCTGAATGACAATGTGGAGTTTACAGTTAATGTGTTAGAAATGAATAAGGCATCTACTGCTATCAATTCAGTTTCCTCATATGGTTGGATAGGCTCAGCAATTTATGCTGCACCATTTCCCATAATTATGTAATTAGAACACACCCAAAAAACTATTTAAAAACTTTTCAAGTTAAAATATATGTACTGTTCACACTTTAAAAACCTCAAACTTCAACACTTAAATATTTAAATTTACATAAACACAATGAGCAATTATTGCAAAATCCACACGAGTTGCAGTTGCTTATTAAAATGTGAAAAAAAACACAAATTTTATATACTTAATTGTTTAAATACAGTGACTGCTTAAAGATATAGGGGGGTTATTCTTCCTCAGTAGTGCAACAGGTCACAAGACTCAAGCTGGGACTGGAAAGTGGACTCCCCATAGGATGCCACAGCCTCCATGAGTCTTTGGCTGCTAGATTTCCAGCACTGCCCATGGGGCAGAGCCTCAAGGAAGAGGGAGTTATCCCACTGCCACTCTGCACTCGGTAGTGATAGAGGGAAGCCAGCAATCGATACTGGCCATCAGGTAGGTCTGTGTGTGTCTGGCTGGCCAACAATCAAGTGGCCAGTGATCAGGAGGACAGCAGTGCAGAACTACTGCACATTGGCAATCTCCACTGTGACAGATCGGCAAGGCACTTGGCATGCTCAGCTGTGTGGCCAGCCTCTCCAGCAGGAATAGGCCTTGCCCACACACGAGGTCACTCTGCAGTGCATAAACTGTGGGAAGATTTGTTTTCTGCTGAAAACAAAACAGCAGGATTTACTCCAGTTTTTACACGAATTTGACAGTTTTACATCAAGGACTACACTGTATAAAATCTTTTTTAAATCAATTTATGCTACAACCTGTTTTAATGTCAGAATATTGCTACTTGGATCACTTACAACATCAAAGCGTTCTGCTAATTGCAATACGCTTCTGAACTCTTTCCCCCGTTTCCCCCCTCCAATCCACTTCATTTACTGCAATGCATAATTACAGACATTATTCAACAAGGTCTGATATGCTCCTGAACCACTTTGTACCAACATAAAAGCAATAAGCCAGCAATGTTACAAATAAGCCATTAGCATACAACTGTGAAAGTACGTAAAAATTGTGACCCTGCTAGCTTGATGAAATAATTTAGCTTTTAAAAAAAAACCAGGAAAAGCATCTGCTCAATATTAAGAAGGGCTGAATTTCCTGCCACTGAATAACTTCTTCCAGATGTCAATTACTCTTAGTGCTTTACTTAAAAAAAAAAGGATTCTGTCAAAGACACAGGTACTGCAAGTGACCACATTTCACTGCACAAGAGGAAACAGACTTTCCGGAAAAAGCAGCCAGCCATCTGCAAGTATTTTTTTTAAATTTTGGGAATCTATTCATTTTGCCAGTTTTATTTTTAAAAAATGTGAAATTGCAATGTTTCTCTTCAAAGTATTTTGCAAAATACTTAACATGAGTAAGTTACTGACGTAAAATTTAAATAACTTGATAAACAAATAAGCTGGTGTGCTTTAATGTGAACAATGTCAGTAGACGAAACAATGTCAGTTAACTGCAGCCATTTTCTTCACACCAAAGCAAAATGCATCATACACTGCAAGGAATGAAATATTTATCAATTAAAAGTAAAATATCTGAAACCATCACTTACTGTGTCAGAAAGATTTTCACTACACTGGTTCCTTTGTAGTTCCTTTTCGAATATCTGAGCGATTGCACGGTGAACAAGCTCATATTGCTCCTGAGAAACAAGTGACACATGCCTTGATATTTGCACTAAAAAAATCTACAGTGGCAGAGTAGTCTGACCACTACACTTCTATAAAATATCCAAGAATATGGTTTTATTATACACTTTTCATAGTTAAATTTACATATTATTGCTGGCCAAATACAGATATCATACCAATTGATTAAAGCCCAATACTTAGTTCCTTCAGCACATGCCATAGATGCTGGAAATCTAAAACAAAAATCAGAAAATGCTAGCAATACACAGGCTGCTGAAACATTAACTTTCTCTCTTCACAGATGCTGCTGACCTAGTGTGTATTTCCAGCATTTTCTGATACTATCCTTAATCGTTTACTGTTTTAAAGTATTGTAGAACATTATTTTCTGTAGCATTGTAACTAACTACCTTTTAGAATGCCCCAGCACCATATACCTGTATCCTCTCATAGCGACCATTTCAGCCCTGGGAAATAGCTTTGAGAATCCACCTGATCTATACCTCTCAACATCTTACAAACCTCCATCAGGTCACCCCTCATCCTTCATCTCTCCAGGGAGAAAAGACCTAGCTCCCCCAAACCTATCGTCATAAGGCATACCACCCAATCCAGCAACATCCTTGTAAATCTCCTCTGCATCCTTTCAATAGCTTCCACATTTTTCTTGTAGTGAGGTGACCTGAACTGCGCATAGTATTCCAAGTGGGGTCTGACTGGGGTCTTATAAAGCTGCAGCATTACCTCTCGACTCCTAAACTCACTCGATTAATGGAGGCTAGTACACCATATGCCTTCTTGACCACATCCTCCACCTGTGAGGCTGATTTAAGAGTCTTATGGACCCGGACCCCAAGATCCTTTCGATCCTCTGCACTGCTAAGAGTCTTACCCTTGATATTATGCTCCTTCATCTCGCTGGACTTCCCAAAATGTACCACCACACATTTATCCAGATTGAAGTCCATCTGCCATTTCTCCACCCAGTCTTGCATCCTATCTATGTCATGCTGCAACTTCTGACATCCCTCCAGACTGTCCACAGCACCACCAACCTTCGTGTCATCAACAAACTTACCAACCCATCCCTTCACTTTCTCATCCAGGTCATTTATGAAAATTACAAACAGCAAGGGTCCCAGAACAGATCCCTGGAGCACTCCACTGGTGACTGGCCTCCATGCAATCACTCTCTACAATCACTTTCTGCCTTCTGCAGGCAAGCCAGTTGAATCAAACATTCTTTATTAAAACCTAGTCTCAGCTGCATCAGAAAGAAAAGTCAAATAGAGAAATGAAAAACATTTAGAAAATACCTTTAATTTCAGGATATCACAAATCAATTTATAACAATGAAATATATTTAAAGTGCAATCCAATGTTATAATATAGAATTCAAGGCTGCCAATTTGCATGCAACATGGTCCCAGAAACAGCAACAACATTAGGACAGGATCTGTTTCAGGTCAAGGGTAATTCTTGGCCAGGAAATAAAGAACTTTCTTGCTCTAGTTGCAAACATTATTATCCAGTTTTGTTTAATGTCCACTTGATGGAGTAGATGGGGCCCCATCTCTAACAATAAGAAATAGTTAGAGATGTAGACAATTCAGCTCTGACAGCCTATTCTGCCATTAAATAGAATCATGACTGTTCTCATCTTGGCTTCAACTCCAGTTAACTGCCCGTTTGTCATAGCTCTTCAAACTCTTACTAATTACAAACATGTCCACCTTTTCCTTAAATTCAAAGTCCAGACGTTCACCATGCTCTGGAGTAGTGAGTTCACAAACTCAACCCTTTTAAAGAAGTAATTATCTCTGTTTTAAATCTGCTACCCTTATCCTAAAATTATGACCTCACGTTCTACATCACCTCAAAAATATACCTCTCCAATGTCAAATTCCCTTGGTTCTGCATTAAAGAATCAGCCTATATTTTGTGCACAAGCTTCTTGATGGGACTTGAATTCTTAATGGTAAAAATGCCATGCTAAGAAACTGTGCCCTACTCTAGATGCAAGCATTTCCTTCCACTGAATGAAGAAGCTTGCATATTTAAAATGAAAAAACACCATGGTTCAACTACTACTTCAAAATCAACACTTGACTTTTCATGTTGCTGGATTCAGTTTATCTACAAAGAGAGGGCAATTAAGTTCATTCAAATCAATAGAAACCTACTAACCAGTAGAAATGTTGAATGCCAATTTAGGGATTACATAAAGAACAAATGTTCCAAATTACTAACAATAAAAGACTAAGAATGCTACAGATCGAGTTTCAAATAGGATTTTATTTTAAAATGTGCACTTATGGAAAGAGTGAAATGAATTTTATTCCTATCCATTAAAAGATGTTCCACTAAGATCAAATATGAAAAACTTCATATATATTTGCATTGATGTCACACAATTAGTGACTAGATTACATTCAAAATTAGTAAAATATTCTACTTAAGGTTATAATGTAAACTGACAAGTTTTTAACATGATTAGCAAGATCTTTGTGTATTCGAGCAACTTACTCCATTGGAATTAGAGAATTTGGCACAAAGTGAAGTCCATACCTTCAATGGCATTTACCCAGCATTTTAATACAAAGAAACATCCCAACATGCTACAAAAAATAATAAATAAATGTAAACATACTTTTGTTTGGACTGCAGAATGCCTTTGTGTTCTCATTTCTTGAATCAAGTTAAACACACTGAATTCTTCAGGAATTTTCTAACAAAAAATAAAAGTTTGACAAAATGTGAATTGTAATCCATAAAATGAACTAAAATTGTTCTAAATTACATAACACAAGTAGGAACAGACCATGTTGTCTTTCAAGTTAGATTCCCCATTAAACAAGATCATGACTGATCAATAACCTCAACACTACTTAATTCCCTTAGTACCCCAAAACCTAGTGTGTAGTCTTAAATATACTGAACAACTGTGCGTCTACAGCTTGCTGGGATACAGAATTCAAAGGTTTCATAACCCCTTTAGTGAAAAATCTTCTCATCTCAGTCTTAAATGGCGAGCCACAGGTTCTAGATTATCCGCCCTGGGAGACAATTTTTCAGTCATGTTGGCTGGCAGCTCTGTAGTCCCAGCAGCATGAGAACAGAGTGATGGCCACTTCCAAAACTACTGTAGTTCTATACTAGTTTCAGAAGACTGATGCAGCCCAGGTTTAAAAGGTAATTCTGAGATTTTGGACAAGCTTGGGCTGCAGATCTGAGGAAGTGGAGAGGGATGGGAGTAGAGGATCTGGTTTCAGAGGCTGGAGAGGAGTGGGAATGCTTCCACTAAGCACAGGGACGACGACACCCACTCCCCTGCCCACCCAAAGGGAGGTACTCCTCTTCCTCCCTGACAATAGTCCATTTAGCTTGTTCAACAGTCACAGTCCTTCATAAACGACTGAGACCAATAAATGGACCAAAACATGGAAGATGAGTTAGTGCGGTGGAATGGGACTAATCCAGTGGGAAGGCCATCTGCTTTATTTTACCTACTCTCAAGTCTTCAAATATGTCAGTGGACACTGGCCATAAAATCCAGCATTGGACTACATTCCAATAAGCTCCCTCATCTAGGTCTTTAAAATAGACTAGTAAATAGCTGAAACCCAAGTCCTGATCCTTGCACTGCTCTGCAACTCAAAAATGTTCCATTCATTTCGACTGCTTCTTTTGTTCATTAACCAATCCTCAATAAATTCTAGTAGATTATATAAAATTAGAATTTAGGGGATTGATCTAATCTCTGTGTGGTTCCTTATCAAATGCTTTTGAAAATCCAAATACACTTCACCCTCAGTTTCTGTGTCCATCTTATAGTTACATCCTCAAAAAAACTAACATTTGTCAAACAGAGGGAGTGAGAGGTTTTGAAACAAAATTCTAGAGCAGCTGAAGCCATAGCCACCAATGATGGAGCGATTAAAACTCAGGATCCCGGAACTGGGGGAATGCAGAGATTTTAAGTGAGTAAAGGTTATAGAGATGGTGAGGTTAAGACCACAAAGGATTTGAAATAAAGGACCAGAACTTTAAAATTAAGTTGTTACAGCCATGCAATCAGTATTGGTCAATGTGCATGGGGGTGGTGAGTGAAGGAGACTTGATGCAGATTGGGATAGAAAGCCACAACAGCACTGGAATAGTTAAGTCCAGAGGCAACAAAAGACATAGATAAGGATTTCAGATACAGAACAGCGGATAAAGATAGGATGCTTTTAAGTGGAAGACAGTTTTGGGATTAAGGGATATATGGTCATATATGGGGATATATGGTAGTAACTGTTCACATATAATTTCCTGTCTAATGTATCCCAATGATATATTGTTTAATCTCTCAAATATCAATTGAAATTCTATTACAATATAAATTTTGCAACCAATAACTGAAAGTTGCAATATTAGGAATTAGTCGAAGTGTCAGGTACAATCCCAAGTATAAATGATGTTGGCAGTTAAGTCCCCAAGGTCTGATGACCTGCACCCTGGAGTATTTAAGGAGGTGGCAGCAAAGGTAGTAAATGCATTAGTTATGATTTTCCAAAATATCCTAAATTCTGGGGAGGTACCAGTAGATTGGTAACATGCTAATATGACACTAATACAAAAAAAGTGTCGAAAAGTGGGAAACTGAAGAGTAGTTAGCTTAACCTCCATGGTGGGAAAGTTGTTGGAATCAATCATTAAGGAGATAACTGAACACCTGGGAAAACAAAGCTCAATTCACCAGCATGGTTTTATGAAGGGCAAGTCATGTTTGGCAAAGTTGCTGGAGTTCTTTGAGAATGTAACTAACAAGGTGGATAATGGGGATCCCATAGATGTGGCATATCAGACTTCCAGAGTGTCTTTGACAAGGTGTTGCACGAAAATAACTGATCCAGAGGTTAAATTCCAGCGGATAATTCCAGGGGTTTGGGGTTAGAGCATTGGCTTTGATAGAGGATTGGCTGACAGAAAGCAGAGGGTCAGGATAAGTCCTTCTCTAGATGGCAAACTGTAACTGTGTCCAGGATTGATTTTTCAGAGCTCAATCGTTTATAACCTATATAAACGAACTGCAAACAGGGACAAAGTGTAACATAGCAAAATTTGCAGATGATCCTATAATAGGTGGGAAAGCAGTCTGCGATGAGAAGAAAGAAGAGTGTACAGATGGATGCTGATGGGCTAGGAGAATGGCCCAGAATCTGGCAAATGAAATTTAATTTGGATAAGTGAGAGATTATCCATATTGGCTAGAAAAATAAAAGAGCAAATATTTGAATGACAAGCAGATTCAAAGTGCATCAGCAGAGAGGGCTCTGGGTGTCCTTGTATATGAATCACAAGAAGTGGCTATACCAAGAAACTAAATCTTGGCACTTACTGCAAAAAGGACTAGATTTTAAAGATGGCATTGGAGAAACCGCACCTGGAGTAGTGTGTCTGATTTTGATCTCCTTGAGCAAAATAATTCATTGAAATTTCAAACTGTCATTGTTTTTCTTTAAAATTTTTGATATGTGTTCATAATGCAGCAATTCATACATTTAACTATTAAATTTTAAATGCTAAAATTAATATTTGGTTGATTTTTTTGTGCATCTGTGTGTTGGATACACAAAAAATTCAACCAAATATTAACCCAAAAGTGTTTAATCCAATAGTTAGTTGATGTGTAATACCACAGTGGAAGAAAATGAAATCACAGACAAAAGATAATCTGAGTTTAAAAACTTAGCATTTCCAAATACTACCACATTTCTGCTTGTATGTTTAGACATTGCAGGTTTTCCTGTGTGGAAAAAAAAGAGAAAAACAGATGACTCACCCCAGCTTTTAGTAAATTCCAGGTATAATCAATTGCACATATGGCTCCAGTTCTTCCACATCCAGCACTGTAAGCATATAATTTCAGGAAATGACTCAGTGCAGTAGTCTTCCTTAAATCAAAGTCACCATCATCTCCATAAGCAAAACAGGAACTCAAACTTCATGTAATTAAAATTTCAATTCTAGTTCTTTGCTAAGAAAATGACACTTCCACAACTGAAGTTTGTTGGATGACACAGCAAGGTAAATGCAAAAACCTCTAACTCATTGATCCTGGGTTCAAATCCAGTGGTAAATTATGGCAGAGTAAATGTTCGTCTACCAACATGATGCAAGTTACATCAGTAACTCAATTTCCAGTTAGTCTAAATACATGCCAGTAACATCCTATAATTTGGTAGGAGAAAGCAATTTTCCTCAAAGAAGCCATAAGAATAGTCAGAATGGAAAGCAAAGGCAGACAAAGAACATCCTTTGTGACTGAAATCAATGCATTTCCTTCCTGACCCTTAGGCAGCCTTTGACACAAATACTCTAAGGTCTTTCTTTATGTCCAGCTCCATCAGACTGCCTCATTTGGTTCCACTCTTGTAATCCAACCATTTCTAAATGTAATTAATTTTTCTAATACCTTGTGCCCTCTGCTACCTGGATTGAATGATTGGCTTATAGTTTAAGCTAATCAACTCCACTAATGGCTTCCGATATTCAAATAATTAATGAACCTTTTTAACATGCAATTGCATTCATTCATACACTGTTAGCCATCACAATAAATTCATGTGAACAAAAAGGTGGTAGTTTTTTTCACCCCCTTTGAAGCTGTTTATACACAATCACCTCCCTGATATATATGCCTCAAATCATAAGCAACTGATTAAATTGTTCAACTTAACTCCTAATTGTAAATCTCAATACATTAGTGAATTTTGCAATGCATTCTTGAACTATAGCAGTGACGCTACCCTGCTTTGAAACATCACATAACATTGCACATTTTTGTGCAAGGACACAATGTCAAAACTAACAAATGAAAATAAGCACACTGCAAAGATATCTGAATGTCATTATGACTGAACACATAGGCATCACTTCTAAGAATTTCAAGTTAAACCAAATTAGCACTGTACCATGCATATTTTGAGGAACTAATAATAGCATCAGCTCACTATTGTAAAATAAATCTACACTTGAACTATTAGGTTTTTGATATTGTTCTAGATTTCTTGTACAAGTACAGAGCTCCATAAGCTTCATAGAGATAAGGAAGCATGCTGTTCCATTTGAATCAAAATTTATCCTTTAATAACGATAGCATGCCTGCTCCCTTCCAAAAGGTCCTCCAATATTTAATTAGCAATGTTTAAGCATCACATACATAATACACATTATATATTTTAACAATTCCCAGAAAATGGAGAGAGTCTTAACATAAGGAATCATTTACAGCAACAGTTGGAAAATTTATCAATTTACCACAAGGCCAGTTCAGCCCTACTGAAAATTAAAAAAAAAGTGCCTCATTCTTCCTCCAAGAACTCACAGAACATGGTTCTCTCTTATTCTTTCCCATCCTACACCCCTCTCGTCAGCTTTTGTGGGCTTCACTAATTGGCTGGTTGCCCAAAGGCATATGTACCTTCAAAAATATCTGAGTTAATTTTAAAGAATGATTTGTACTCTAATTTCACCCCCATTTCTCCTGAAAGCACTGAATGCAGTCGACAGGCCTAATGACCATCCTCCATCTGGGCATCTAATTAGGGAATGTCAGTAAGCTATTTGATCATGGACAGTAGCATAATAAAAGACAATTATTATTTTCTCTGATGTCTTTTCCAGCATGAATCAATGACAGATTGTTCAGCATCCCCAAGCTGGAAATGACAGTCTATAAAGCACTTTCTACATGGTAAATCATTCCAAGGCACTTCACAAGACTATTATGAAATAAAATTTGAAATGGAGTCACATAGGCCAATTTTAACTTCCAATATTACTTATTGACAAAAAGGACTTGAAGACTTTTGATCTATGGGCAGGATTCCCAGATCTTATCTGCACCCATCCTGCTGCCAGCAAGAATGGAGAAATGGTCTCAGCACACTGCACCTGTTTCAGCTAGACAACAGTAGTGAGAGCCATTGGCTGGTTCTTTCTCAGGGCGATGTTGTGACCAGAGTCAAGCTGCCTGGTTCACATTTTCAAACAATTCCTGGAATCAACTTCAATAAAATGTCTCTTTTCAGCAATACTTGAGTCCTACACTGCCAAACAACTATCTTCAAGTCTTTGCTATATAAAAAAAAAGAGTAACAGCTAGTTAGAGCTAAGAGTTTCAGGGTACATGCAAGATTAATTGTCTTGAAAGTGTGGACAGAACAAAAATGCTTTTAAAAAGTCGTTATCACCAGTAGAAAAATTTAATTTGCAATTATCCCATTAATCAACCAGTGAATTTGTACTCCTCCAGACCACTTCCCCCTAACCCCCCTAAAAAAATTAACAAGCCCATTCTATGCTTCAAATATTTGCTAAAAATCTATATTTAAAATTTGACAATTAGAACAGAACCTAAAAAGGTGTTTCAGACTACAGCTGAGGTAAGTTAAAGATATCCATGGGGAAACATAAATATGCACAGTTCTGCTTGTATTTTTAACAGCACTGCTACCTCAGTGCCAGGGACTTTTCATTGCTAGCTTAGGTCACTGTCTGTGTGGATTTTGCATGTTCTCCCCATGTCTGCATGGGTTCCTTGAGGTGCTCTGGTTTTTTCCCCATAGTTCAAACGACATGTGGACAAGTGCATAGGTCATGCTAAATTCTCCCTCACTGTACCCAAACAGGTGCCAGAGTATGGCGACTAGGGGATTTTCCACGGTAACTTCATTGCAGGGTTAATGTAAGCCTACTTGTGACTAATAAATAAACTTTAAAAATTAGATGACTGATTGACTGTAGAAGACAACAGAATCAAATTCTGCATTTCCTGGTATTTACTTATATATATTTTAGCATTAGAAGTAACTCCAATGACAGCGAGAAAATAAATTAATGCCGCTTTTATCAACCTTTTATTCCTGTCCTATTCAATTTGGGGAGAAAAGCAGAAATATTTTCTTCCATACCTGCAATGGATACAAATGGGAACATCCTCATGCTCTTGATATTCTCGCATCAAACTGATCATATCCAAAATAGAATCAAATGAAGATGGAACATCATGATCTGGCCAGTTTACGTAATGGAACTGATAGATTCTACGAGATTCCTAGGTAAGAAGAGAGATACACAGATGTTTAATTCTCTACAACACTTGAAAATCTTAGTGGTTATAACAATCAACATGCTAAATATTAACAAAAAGGAAGACAATTTTAATAATCGCATCTTTTTCTTTTGTTAAATTAATGTTGTGACCAATATAGCTGACCAATATATCTGTGCGTGGAAAATAAAAGTCCAAATGTTGCTTGATCAGCTCATTTCATGGTGTTTCATTCGTTCAGGCCTTCTCCCTCACTTTTCAACTTAAGACACTTCACCGTGAAAGCTAAGAAGCACATGCTAATTCATGGAACAGTGAAAACAACAAGGCATCTGGGATCTTAAGGTGCTCTGAGGGGTGAAGAATATAATAACCGAGGCCAAATCAGGTGTAGGAATAGGGAACACAAGCAGGAAAGAGAGAGTGGAGTTGAAAGAAAAAAAATGGATAAATAACATGCAAGTGCAGGAATTTCGTGAAATTCACTGCTTGCATCAGGGCAAATTGACATTTTGTGAAGAAACACAGCAGAATGATGTAAATCATCCAACCAATTGCAACAATTCATGATTTATCATTTCCTGACACACACTGCTAGATTATTCGTACATCAATAATGGGAGTGCTGTTTAATGCACTGGATAGTTGGCAGCAATAAGTGGGCCAAGTAATTATAGAAGATAATGCACTTCGTAATAGCTGGGCCAGATCAATAGTATCAAACTCCTATTGAATGACCTGGATATAGTTCTCTGAAGAAAAGATAGGAACCAAGAAACAGGCAAACTAGAAAAATCATGAAAATGAGAAGTGTAATGATAAATGTCACAGTAAAAATAGCTTGAAAGTTTTTTTTAAAAATCAACAGTGATAATAATTCTTTGCCATTATTCCACCTAAACCTTATAATGATCAGTTGATAAAATCTAAAATGGTTACATTTTGTATGCTTAAAATAATAAGTAACGTCATGGGAGGCATGGTACACTAAGTTAACACATATTCTTTCCTCATTTTGAATTCACTTCAAAAAGAGCCAGACATATTCAATGCATTTCATTTCCATCATAGAATCAGCAATTTCAAACCAATTCACCTTTAGCACAGATCTAAAGCATAAATCTGTCTAAGTTTTAAAGTTTATCTATTATTGTCATAAGTAGGCTTTCATTAACGCTGCCAATTAAGTTACTGTGAAAATCCCCTAGTCACCACAATCCAGTACGTGTTCACGTACTCAGGGAGAGTTAACATAGCTCATGCATCTAACCATCATATCTTTTGGACCATGGGAGGAAACTGGAGCACTTGGAGGAAACCCACATGGGAAGAATGTGCAAACTCCACAAAGTGACCCAAGCTGGAATTGAACCCAGGTCCTTGGTGCTGAGAGAGGCAGCACGCTAACCACTGTACCAAACTGGCAGTCTCACTGACCAGTTGTATAATCAGTGGATATTACAGTATCCTTCACTGACAGATTATGATTATGACGAACACTAAAATGACAACCAGAAACTTCTTTATTCTATCTAATCCATAAATTTGTCATATTATCCAATCTCCATTGCAACATTCTTTACATAAAGCACAACTTATAAAGTCAACAAGGTAAATGTAATCTGTGTTACAAATAAATTCAAGAAATATAAAAGTTGCAATCATTCATTCTTTGAACAAAATTGCCACATGATTTACAGTAATATGCTACTTCAATTGTCCAATTTCACATCTATTTGAACGATTTGAATGATTCAAATCATAGTTTAAGAAAGAATCCCCAAATAGGAAATAGCTGTATGGATCAAATGCAAATGCATCACTTACTGCCAGTCAAACGCAGTAAAGATTAAAGGCAAGAAAATATTAGATTAGAGAGGCACAGACTTGGGGGGCTCAAGGGCCTGTTCTTGTGTTAAATTATATCAGCAAAGTTAAACTAAATTTGTAGTTTGCAATGGAGTAATACTCACATTCTGGAATTCCACTAACAGAGTCCTTATAAAATAGTCATTTCTTGCTTGTTCTGCTTCCTGGAAGAAAGAAGAGAAAAAAAAAATCAGCAGTGACTGGCGAGCTTTATGGGATTGAGGATTCTGCAACTACAGAAAACAATGGCTTTCAACAAAGGGCATAAATGAAAGTGACAAATTACAATGTTGCTTTTTGTAAAAGCATAAAGTTTAGAAACTTTAGTATATCGTATAGCTCAAGACAGTTAAAATTAGAAAGGCATCAAGATATTAATTTTTCTGCTATACAGCAATTGCCACATACCATAAAAAGATTATAATCTTAAGAATGGAAAAGATTGGCACTCAAGAAAACCTTTGCAAATCCAGCAAGAATATTCATATAAGCATTAACTATTTCTCACAGGACTACAGAAAAGGCTCCTTACTTGGGTTCAATTTTTGTTCCTCCCTCAAAGTTCATTAAAAAGTTATGACCAGAATTGCCATTATACTTAGACATCAAGGAAATGTAATACAATCTGATGATCAGTCAATAAAGCTGTTACCAATTGCCTGCCATTAAAAAACACAAGTCATCTGCAGCATACCTGCCATTACCTTCAAACAGCAAATCCCTCTCAGAGTCTAGAATTTTTTCAATTTCCACCACTAACTTTTGCCTGAACTCCATGGGCCCCAATCTCAACTGCGGGCCATAGTGCTGACTAATTTGTTTGCTGCTACTTTGTCAATGGCCAAAAATCAGTGTACATACATGGATCTATTCCATATTCCTCTAATATCTGCTGTGACCTTCCCTCAAACATACCAAACTGCATTCTCTTCCAGTATGAAATGAAAAGGAATAACGGGTATCACGTCCAAAATCAGTTAGAGACCTCCCTATTCATACCTCCTGACCAGTTAATTTGGTCTGGTTAGCTCACGTACACACATTAACCTGCTTCTAACTGTTGATGCTGTCTTCCCCACCTTCAAAATTCATGCCCCTAGGCTTTTCCTATTTTTCTCATAGCCAGCACTCAGGCTTATAGCTACAGTGAATGTTTTACCCTTCGAAATATCATTTTCTATGCAATATCTAGAAATATATCATTGCTTAGAAGTTGAATGAAACCCACGTCTTGTCGTAGTTGGCTTACTAAATTCACGAACTCTTACCTGCTCTTCACTCAAAAAGACCAGTGTGACTTCAGCATAAACTACAGGTTAGATTTGCTAAAATTAAAAGTTTAGGCAAATTCCTGGCAGGGAATTTTGCTTAACAACAAAATATTTGAATTACAAATTTCAAGGATACAGTAAAATAAGTGATAAAATAAATTGCTCACTTTAACATTTCCACATTTGGGCAAAGTCCAAAATTACAGGTCATAGTCATGAATAGGTCCAGCAAGAATTTGAGAATTCTTCACCTAAATAGTGTAATTCGCTGTCACATGGGGTATTTAAAATGAATAATAAAAATGTACGCAAATGGAAGTTAGATAAGTACATAACAGAGAAGAAAGGGTATGTTGACAGGGTGGGCTAGGCTGAGGCAGAACACAAACACCAGCACAGGCCAAATGCACCAGTGTAGCTTGTTTTTGCTCTGTAGGTTACAATGCTTGTCAAGCTTTGCTTCAGTGTGATCCCATTTTAATTCCTCAGACTTGTGATTATATCAAGAAATATGGACCAATGTGTATAACAAATGAGATCTCAGCAATTGGACAACTTTGGCAAAGTGCACATACTGTCCATGATAGGCTGTACTAAGAAGATGATGAGCTCCTCCTGAACTAAATGTTGCAAATTTTGTGCTCTAAATGTGTGATATGCTTTGTCAATTAAAAGGAAATTTAAAATACCCATGTAGCTTGGGATTGGAGGCACTCAGTAAGATCAATGGAAGACCTATTCATGAAGACCTTAGTAAGACCTATTCGTGAAAAAATGCAAATTAATTACACATTTAAGATGGCAGCTTTTATGAATGTTTTCTTCCAAATTTTGTCAGTCCATAAATAACCACACTGAATTCCATTTTACAACTCATTCTGGGTTGCCAATCAAATACTGTAGCCATTATATTATGTTCCAATATTTGCATGAAAGCTTTTGTTTAAACCGTCAAGGAATTTTGTGCATTCATATATATCTCACAAATAACAAAAACTGAGGTGGCCTGCCCTATTTAACCAGCACATAGCAATAATTTTCCCATTTTACTTTGATCATTGGTCAAAGACAAAATAACTTAAACAAATCTTTTATATAAATGAGGTTCACAGGTTCAAAGAGAGCAGTCCATCTCCAGCCAAGCAAAAGAACTGATAATTTTAGCAGACTAAAAACATACAGATAACAGGATGCAGGTCTTTTAAAATGAACACTAATAGTCTTGCATTAGAAAATATCAAAACCAATTTGTGCCATGTATATGCAATGTGTATACCTGATTTGCTTCTATATTACTGCTAGCTACACCAAACTTAGTCTATAGATCATGACCTTGCAATAAAGCAAAAGTAACCTGTCACAATTATAATGGGCATAAAAATCCAGTGTTTCCTGTGCTTCCTATTCAGAATGCAAAATGCTCACCAAGAGTGAATTACCATTTCACAATGGAAAACTTGTCAACTTTTCACCATCATAGCTCGTCATGAACCTAACAACTCACATGATGCTCTAATAAACAAATATCTGCTCTCTTGTTCATTACTCAAAATTTGAATATACAAATAATTTTCCAAACCTTTAGCTATCTACATTATTGTAGATCAAGTCGCGTTCATCTATCCTAACTGACCTATACTGGTTACAGGTTAAATTTAAAGTTATCAACCTTGCGTATAAATCACTGTGGTCTTTCCCCACCTCATACCCTTTTATGATTGGAGCCTCGTCTGAGGTTAATGAGTATGAACAGGCAGGGCCTAATACCTCTCCAAAGACAGATTGCATCCCAATCTCCTCAGTGCTCTCGATAAGGCAGCTACGCCTTGCTCTTCACCCAGCAATGCTACTAAATCCCAATAATGCTAGACTTTACTTTCTTTTCAGGTCACACACACAGCTGTAAACCCTAAACTCGGATTCCTACTTAACCCCCAAGCTGTCTTGTCAGACTAAGTTCAGGGGTGCAAAACCCCAGCATACTACTTGACCTAAAGCCAAGCTTCACACTATATTCAGTTCCCTTTCTTCCTTTTTCACATGATTTATTTCTGCCTTTACCTCTCCCTCTGTGCCTAAAACCTGATTCTACATCATTCACACAATTTGCAAATTTTTCATACCTCCCATCACCCGTTCTTGCACCAGTAGCTGTCCAAGCATCAAACCCCATTTCTAGATTACTTGACTTCTTACCCTACAGCCAATTTGCCATTTTCAAAAACAGTTTATTCTGCCTTTAACCAACCTTTTGAATAGACTCTTCGTTCTGTTTGCAGTTAAATGTTATTCCTCACTTTATAAAGCTTTCAAATGTGTAAACAGCATCATAATTGGAGCATGGCAATGGATTTGATGGATAATAAAACAATTCAGATCTAACTTTGAATTAAACTCACTTCACCACGAATAAAGCATCCTGTCAAATGACCAAAGGCCCCAGGTGAGTGGAACTGGAAAATCCAATTTGTAATAATACCACTCCAAAGCAAAAAACGAAAAATAAGACAATCAGCATTAAGGATTTTTTTCAATTCATTCTTGGAATGTGCGCATCACTGGCAAGACACATTTTATTGCTTTGTGAAAGCATTCTTGAACCACTACAGTCCTTGTGGAAAAGATGCCACCCACAGTGGCATTAGGAATGAAGTTCCAGGATTTTGACTCAGCAATACTGAAGACAACACTTCTCCAAATAAATTGGAGGTGAGCTCACAGGTAAGCTGCAGTCCTTATTTTTCTTCAAGTAACAAAGGTTGAAGCTTTGGAAGACACAGGCACTGTTTTAAGAAAAAAATACTCTTGATGAATTACTACATCATGTAGATTATACGCACTACTATCACTCTGCAACTGCGATAGAGTGAATGTTAAAGGTGGTGGGCAGGGTGCCAATCAAGCTGGTTGCTTTGACACTGACAATGTCCAGCTCCTTGACTGCTACTGGAGTTGTTTTCATCCAGGCAAGTAAAGTGTATTCCATCACACAACTGATTTATAGCAAACTGGCTGAGAGTTAAGAAGTGAGTTATTCCCCTCAATTCCAGTCCCCCCCCCAGTTGCTTTTATACCCACAGTAATAACGTGGTTCTTCCAGTTCAATTTCTGATGAGTGATAATTCCCAGTATAATGGTAATAGGGGAATTTAGTGATGAATTTTGGTATAGAATAAATGTCCTGACATGCAATGAGTTCTTCAAAGATTGCCTGTGGGAATAAATGAAAAAAAGAGTGGCCAAGGGCCACATTGGGTCAAGTGTCCTAAATAAATGTCAACTTCAACAAAATAAACTTTATTTCGTTGATCACAAAGATGATGTATATTAACATTATAATGAAGTTACTGTAAAAATCCTCTAGTCACCATACTCTGGCACACTTTTCAGGTTCACTGAAGGAGAGTTTTGCTTGGCCAATGCACCTAACCAGCACGTCTTTCTGACTGTGGGAGGAAACAAAGCACCCAGAGGAAACCCATGCAGACAAGTGAGAACATGCAGACTCCACAGAGTGGAGCAAGCTGGGAATCAAACCCAAGTCCATGGCGCTGTGAGACTGCAATACTAACCACTGTGCCCATCTGCACCAGAAATTCAATTTTCGTATAACCTTTCCTGAAGCATCAGGTGGCATTAAAGTCAGCATTATTAGGGTTAAACTTTTTCCTAGGATGGACTCAGAATAGCACGAGGGGTCACGGGCTTAGGGGAGGGGCTAAGGTATAATTTGGATGCTAGAGGAAGTTTTTTCACGGAGTGCAGAGGAGGTATGGAATGCACTGCCAAGTGGTGGGGGCAGGCACTCTGGCATTATTTAAGAAATACTTAGATGGGCACATGAACAGAATGGGAATGGAGGGGTATAGAAAACTGATTTAAAATAGGGATCGTGAGCCTTGGGAGTCCCTGGGAAGTGTGTAAATAGATGATGATATTGATGTACTTGTTTTTATCCTACAGGTGCTTTGGTCCACCTTGTTGTCTAACGAGGGGCATACACACGATGGGTCATGAGAGGATTGCTCTTGGATCTTTTGAGAGTATCCTAGTGCTTCACGTCGTTAGTGTGCGCTTGAACTGGACTATTTGATGGGCAACACGACAGCTCAGTGACTATCGCTGTGCTGTGCAGATACATGGATTTGGGCCTGTGTCTGTGGGAGTTTACGCATTCTCCCCGTGCTTGCGTGAGTTTTCTCCGGGTGCTCCGGTTTCCTCCCACATCCCAAAGATGTGCTCTTAGGCTAACTGGCAAAAGAAATTCTCCCTAAATTGTCTCAAATTTGGTTTTTAATCCATAGATCTATAAACAGACAGGGATCACGGGTAGAGGTGGGAACATCGGGGTGGTGGTGCGGGCTCGTTGGGCCGAAGGGCCTGTTTCTTGTGCTGTTTGTTCTTTGTTATTATTTTTGTGTACCAAAGGAAGTACAGCATAAAGTTTGAAACGACTGATCACAAAGAAACTAACACAGGCCATCATACCACAAGGCACCTGAAAATAATATACAGACTGGATTGTAATGAGTTCAGTGTGGACATTAGGCAAGTCCAAGATGTGCTAGCAGCTTACACGATTTGAGGAAATCTAAGCCTAATCGCAGACTGAAGGAAGGAAATCTAGGCAGGTGACAAGGTGTTTCATTGTGTTTTGTGCATGCCATCTCCCATGTAGATAGGGCAACCAACAGGATTAGGCATCAAGTAAGACAGCAAGTGACAGTATGTTAGTTTGCCTGAACCAGTAGCATCACAACATGCCTAGCATTCAACAAGGCCATTTAGTCCTAATGATTCCACCAATACAAAGCAGCTGACTTCAAATAAAATGAATTCTAAATGTTATTAACTTAAGTAATTTTAGAACCAGATAATATAGGAAGATTGAGATGCTGACATAAACAACATTCCTTACAAAAATCAATCAAGGAAATGGATTCTTGTGTTACACAATCCTAATAATTCTGTTCAGGGAGTGTACTTTCCACAATCCAGGACAACCATATATAACTGATCCTTCTGCTATACACTAATGTTTTCTCAATTATTTTGAGAAATATTGTATATTTAAAGTATACAATAATACTTTAAAGGGTCATGCTTTTGAATGAGTTCTCTCAATTATTTTGAGAAAACTCATTCAAAAGCATGACCCTTTAAAGTATTATTGTATAGTTCCACATGCATGATATTTTAAAGCAGGTGTCATGGATCTGTCTAATATAGCAGGCACAAGAATTTAACAAGAAATGAAAGGATATGATCTGCCCAACAGTGATAGCAGTAGCCAGCATTCAAAGTGGACGAAGAAATGTGAACCTTACACAATAATAAGATTGGCAGACATGCGGACAGAATCAGGTGCAAATAGCCTGATCAGGAAACAACTTACCTCAAGGAGATCAGTGGATGTATACAGATTCTAGAGTCACAGAAAGAGAGATGCAGACAGCCCAAATCCACAGAAGGGAGAATCAAAGATGAACCATGGTATAATTGCCAGTATCTGTAGAATCAGGCAGGCATTGTAACAAACAAGAGCTGAGAGGCCAGTTTAATCTCTCACAGCCAAGATGTCATTTTAACATCTAAGAAGTTTTAGTGCCTTGTAGTGCAGAAACCTTCATAACGGCAGTTCAAATATCTTCGCTGGACCAGGAAAAGGCATTTCCCAGACTTTATCAGCCAGCTTATATTGTGTGGTAACTGTAAGCTGGATTTGACTGATAGGCTTATTTAATACAGATGCTGTTTGGGAACAGGAAGGTCTTAAGAGTTCAGAAATCACATTTTGGAACAAGGGGCAATTTCTGTATAAACTGTATGCCTGTTGAGTAATATACATTTAATTGTATTAGAATATTAATGTCCTATCTTTGTGTATTTTTAATTTAATAAACGTTTTAGTAATTGTTACATGATGAATGAGCTAGTTATTCTCATTTGAGGTTTCACGTGACTCCTCACACCATTCCAAAACCAAACAATACATTACCACAAACTGGTGTTTAAAGTTAGGATACCCTTCAGATAATACCTACGCAGTTCATGATGGGACTGCTGTGCTCAGCCTGCACATGAACTTCTGGATGGCTGTGCAGCAACATGGTTTAGAGGGAACTTTGCTACAAACTGACAAATGTATGTTTCAGTTTTGTATTTTGGGCTTCTATTAACTAACAATTCAGCCAAATCAGTCTAGTGCAATGAAGTTAAGCTGTTTTACATGATTTGGAGCACAAATGGAAAAACTGCAATTCCGTCCATTTGTAATATACACCGCATATCCAGTTATCTTCCAGAAATATTATGTACATTAATCCCCCTCACTCAAGGTGCTAGTCACTAACAAGATTTGTCATTCACTTCCCACGAGAAACAGCAGTATGGATGAGCATACTGCTGTTAATGATGAGCATACTACCTGTGAAAATTCACAGGTCAAACTTTAAACTTACTGACAACACAAAACAAAATTCTAAATTTTGATCAGTTAGGAAAATAAAACATCACAGCTTTGAACTAGTGAAATTGCTCACAACAAATTACTACAGGAGTCTATGCACATGGATGGAAAAAGCAATGAGCAACTACATGGGAACAAGTAGTAGAATTAATCATTGTAAAAAAATAGTCCTGACAGTTTATTGACAAAATCCATTCTGTGATGCAGAAAATATCTCTCCCCCACACCTCATCCCGTACTCCCCTCCAAGACTGCAGAACGTTGATCAAAGCCTTACAGGATATTCCTAAACTCTAAGCCTGTTAAATTTAATAAAAATCTTAAATATTTAATTGACAACCAATATCACCTATTAAGAATTTGTTTATTTTTGCTATAGTTCACGAAACGATTTTTCAAAATATTTACTTTCAAGATGTGGGTATAACCAAGAGATTGTGTTAAGTGATGGGGAACTTTACCTCGACTCCCATGACCAGCTAGCCCATGTGGCTTTTAGATGTCTTATTAAAGAAACTTTGGCAAGTTTTTAAGTTTATTTATTATTGTCACAAGTTGTCTTACATTAACATTGCAACAAAGTTACTGTAAGGTGATACTGGCTGCCAATTAAATATTTTAGGAGTCTATGCATACGGATGGAAAAAGCAATGAGCATCTACATGGGAACAAGTAATGGAACAAGTAATAGAATAATTCATTGTAAAAAAAATAGTCCTGACAGTTTATTGACAAAATCCATTCTGTGTGAGGTGATTCACTTTAGAAAGAATAACAGGATTACAGAATCTAGGGCTAATGAAAGGACTCTTGGTAGTGTCAACGAACAGAGAGATCTCTGCTCCACGTGCATTGATCCATGAAAGTTGGCACCCAGGTTGATAAGATTGTCAAGAAGACATATAGTGTGTTAGCTTTTATTGGTAGAGAGATTGAATTTCAGAGCCACGAGATCATGTTGCAATTGTACAAAACTCTGGTGCGGCCGCATGTAGAGTATTGCCTACAGTTGTGGTTGCCATGTTATAAGAAAGATGTGGAAGCGTTGGAAAGGGTGCACAGGAGGTTTACCAGGATGTTGCCTGGTATGGTGGGAAGGTCTTATGAGGAAAGGCTGAGGGACTTGAGGTTGTTTTCATTAGAGAAAAGGTTAAGAGGTGACCTAACTGAGACATACAAAATGATCAGAGGATTAGATAGGGTGGACAGTGAGAGCCTTTTTTCTCTGATGGTGATGGCTAATGAAGGGACAGAGCTTTAAAATTGAGGGGTGATAATTATAGGATGGATGTCAGAGGTAGATTCTTTACTCAGAGGGTATATGGGCGTGAAATACCCTGCAGCAATTGTGGACTCGCCAACTTTAAGGGCATTCAAACGGTCATTGGATAGGCATATGGATAACATTGGAATAGTTTAGGTTAGAGGGTCATTAAATTTGTTCCACTGGGCAGCGCAACATCGAGGGCCATACAGCCTGCACTGGGCAGTAATGTTCTATAGAACATGAACACTACAGCACAAACAGGCCCTTCTGCCCACAAGTTGCACCAATCATACCCATACCTATTAGGCCATAGAACTATCTGTAACTCCCAATCCAATTTAATCCCATGCCTCCCAATCCAGGCAACATCCTTGTAAATCTCCTCTGCACCCTCTCAATAGCTTCCACATCCTTCCTGTAGTGAGGTGACCAGAAGTGCACAAGTACTCCAAGTGGGGTCTGACAAGGGTCTTATAAAGTTGCAGCATTACCTCTCGACTCCTAAACTCAATCCCTCGATTAACGAAGGCCAGTACACCATTCGCCTTCTTGACCACATCCTCCACTTGCGGGGCAGATTTAAGAGTCCTATGGACCCAGACCCCAAGATCCTTCTACTCCTCAATATTGCCAAGACTCCTACCCTTGATATTGTACTCTTTCATCCCACTGGTCCTGCCAAAACAGACTACTACACATTTACCTACGTTGAAGTCCACCTGCCACTTCTCTTCCCAGTCTTGCATCCAATATCTTGCTGGAATTTCTGACATCCCTCCAGACTATCCACAACATCACTAACCTTGGTATCGTCGGCAAATTTACTAACTCATTCTTCTACTTCCTTATCCAGATCATTTATGAAAATGACAAACAGCAGGGGTCCTAGAACAGATCCCTGGGGCACTCCACTGGTGACCAACCTTCATGAAGAAAGACTCATTCACAACTATTATCTACTTTCTGCAAGCAAGCTAGTTCCAGGTCCACAAAGCCAAAGCCCCTTGGATTCCGTGCCCTCTCATCTTCTCAAGTCTTGCATGGGGGACTTTATCAAATGCCTTGCTGAAATCTATGTAAACCACATCCACCGCTCCTCCTTCATCAATGTGTTCAGTCACATTTTCAAAGAACTCCACTAGGACCGTAAGGCATGAACTGCCCTTGACAAAGCTGTGTTGACTATTTCTGATCAAACTAAACTTCTCTAAATGTTCATAAATTCTGTCCCTCAGGATGCTCTCCATCAACTTGCCAACCACTGAGGTCAGACTCACCGGTCAGTAATTGCCCAGGCTATCCCTGTTCCCTTTCTTGAAAATAGGAACCACATCTGCAATCCTCCAGAACCTCTCCCGTCCCCATCAACGACACAAAGATCATCACCAGGGGCTCTGCAATCACTTCCCTCACCTCCCACAGTAATCTGGAGGTAATCCATCCAGTCCTGGTAACTTATGTATTTTGATAGAATTTAAAAGTTCCAACATGTTCTCTTTCTTAACGTTGACATACTCTATCTTTTAAGTCTGCTGCAAACTTGCAGTACAATCTCCCAGATCACTTTCCACAATGAATACCAAGGCAAAGTACTCATTAAGTAACTCTGCCATTTCTTATGGTTCCACACTGAGTTTTCCCCCCCTCACCCTTTAAAGGTCCATCCCTTCACTTCTCGTCCTTCTACTCTTCACATACTTGTAGAATGCCTTGGGATTCTCCTTAATCTTACCTGCCAAAGCCTTCTCATGACCCATTCCGGCTCTCCTAATTTCCTTTTTAAGCTCCTTTCGACAAGCCTTATACTCCTCTAGATCCTTAACATCTCCTAGCTCCCTGAACCTTTTGTACACCTTTCTTTTCTTCCTGACTAGGTTCATCACAATCTTTGTGCACAGTTCCCGCGACCTACCAAAACCTCCTCGTCTCATCAGAACATTGTTGTGCAGAGCGCCAAACAAGCATTTCTTGAAAATCCACCACCTTCCTTCAGTACTTTTCCCCCCAAGAACACCACCTTCTAGTTTACTCATCCAATTTTCTGCCTGATGATTTCATATTTCCCCCTACTCCAGATAAACACCTTCCTATCCTGCCTCTTTGCAATGCTATCATGAAAGAGATAGAATTATGACTCCCTCATTATGGGAGTCCCATAACGAGGGGGTCAGGCAGGTGTTTTTGTGGATGGTGGCTTGCCTCCCTGAAACTGGGATCCAGGATGTCTCTGGGCACGTCCCAGACATCCTGAAAGGGGAGGGTGAGGACCCAGAGGTTGTGGTCCACATAGATACCACTGACGTAGGCAAGAGGGAAAAGGTCATGAAAAGGGATTATACGAAATTAGGTAGACAGCTGAGAAAGAGGAATGTAAAGGTAGTAATCTCAGGATTGCTGCCTGTGCTGTGGGAGAGTGAGAGCAGGAATAGAATGAGGTGGAGAGTGAATGCGTGGCTCAAGGACTGGAGCAGGGGGCAGGGATTCCGGTTCCTGGATCATTGGGACCTCTTTAGGGACAGGTGTGACCTGTACAATAAAGACACCTGAATCTCAGGGGGACCAATATCTTGGTGGGAAGGTTGGCTAGGGCTACGGACAGGACTTTAAACTAGAAAGGTTGGGGGGGGGGGAAGGAATCGAGATGCTCTCCTACCGAGAGATCCGACCCCCATCCTGGTTCATTAGCCAGCACTAAGTCATGTACAGCCTCTCCTCTCGTAGCTTATCCACGTGCTGTGTCAGGAAGCCCTCCTGAACACACCTAACAAGCTCCTTCCCATCCAAACCCCTTACCCTAGGGATATTCCAGTCGACGTTTGGGAAATTGAAGTCTCCCATCACAACAATTTTCTTATTACTACATCTCTCTAGGATCTGTTTCCCTATCTGCACCTCAACTTCCCTGTCACTATTGGGAAGTTATCGATCCCTTGCTGTTCCTAACTTGCACCTATAGAGACTCTGCAGGCAGACCTCCACGGAATCCACCTTCTCTGCAGCTGCGACACCTGTCTCCAATCAAAAGTGCCACTCCGAAACCCCTTTTGCCTCCCTCCCTGAAGCAAGTGAATCCCAGTACCTGAAGTACCTAGTCCTGTCCCTGAAACATCCAAGTCTCCGTAATGGCCACCACATCACATTCCCAAACAGCAATCCACACCTTAAGCTCATCCACTTTATTCACTACACTCCTGGCATTAAAATAGACACCTCAGACCCTGGGTCTGGGCACTTGCCTTCTCCATCACCTGTCTAATTTCCCTCACTCTCTACAATCCTTTTCTACTTGGGAGCTAACCTCCTCGCTCTCACCTCATCTCGATTCCCTCCCCCCAATCTTTCTAGTTTAAAGTCCCGCCAGTAGCCCTAGCCAACTTTCCCGAGATAAATAACACGACACTTATCAATACAATGTTTCTTTGACAGCATGCGTCAAATCCACAACCATCTGCAAGTTCCCTCCAAGCCATGCAGCGTTCAGACTTGGAATTATATCATTCTTTCATGTCTGTGCTGATGTGTGCTATTGCAGACCAGAACACTTCATTCGCCTGAAGAAGGCTATAATAGCCAAAAGCTTGCAAGTTTACTATAAAATAAGTCGGATGGATTTAAAACTGCTGTTGTCAGACCTCTTACTGTGTTTATCCCAGTCCAACGCCAGCATCTCTGCATCATTGAGTTTGCACCAACCACAATCCCAACTAGGCCCTACCCCTACACATTTACCCAATAATCCCTCTAACCTACGCATCTCAGGATACTGAGGGGCAATTTTAGCATGGTCAATCAACCTAGTCTGCATATCTTTGGACTATAGGAGAAAACCCCCACAAGGAGAATGTGCAAACTCCACACAGTGACCCAAGCCGGGAATTGAGCCACCATGCCTAAAAGGGACACTAAAATCAATAGTTTTTTTTTTATACAATTTGACAACTGCACAGTCATTACTGGTGACACCAGCTTATTTACCTAATTTGTAGCTTTAAAAAAAGTTAAATTCAAATGGGATTTATATTCATCATCTCTTGATTGTAGGAGAACATAGCCTACATTCAAAATCCATGAAGATGGAAAAAACAATTTCAGATTCAACAATCTAAATCAGGAGGAAAAATAAGTGTGGCATCAGCACATTGATGCAAAATTGGACATCAAATTGGGAAAACAATGATCAAAGGCTTGGACAATAACAGTTTCACTGCAATATACTTTTGTGAATAGTAACAGAAGGCAAAATAATGCAAAGGGACTCATCTGTCAATATAAAAATACCTAATATATGTATTTACCTAATGCAACAAGAAGCTAGTATTAATTTTTTCATATAATCTGAGTTCTCAAAAAACTATGGTAGAAGTTAACTGAGTTTGACTTGAGGGAAAACAAAGATTAGACAATACCACGTCATATTCCAAATTGTACCATTAACAAATTTCCGATCATGTTTACATGTGGCACTTCTCGAAGTTCTACTTGGACAACATACCTACAATGCAACTTTTGGAGACTGAAAACATTTTTATGTACATATTGGCTCATAAAATGTCAGCATTGCTGGTTAGGCCAGCCCATTCTTAATTGCCCTAGAGAGGGAAGCAATGTGTTGTCTACTTCAACTACTGTGCACAATTATAGGGTTAATACAAAACCTCAAAAATTCAATTGCAAACAGAGTGGCTGAGGGAGCTCAATATTTTATTTAAACACAGTGACCTTTCCAAAATCCTTTGTAGAGAGGAGCTGAAAGAGAATCAAAAATTAAGAAAATCTAGCATGATTCCAGCCGTAGAATATTATCCAATCACTGGAAAGTGGAGATGTCAGGTGAAATCAACGCTAGGCTCAGTGCCAATGGTCAGACATCTGACTGAGATAATCACTCCAAAGACTCAGACATGAAGATCAACTATTTGGGTAGAATGAGAGTGATCTTTGTCCATCAAATAACACCCCACCATAATATAATTAAATCATTATATTATTTCCTTTTGTTGTGGGGCACCGGAACATCAGAGTGAAATGCAGTAAAGTCAATACCAGATCAATACTGATTTGTATTATTCCCCCCTTAGTTTTAAACTATCGTTCTGACACATCGGACCTGATAGTAGCCCAAATGAAAGAAGGCAGCAAATCATTATGTCATTTATTGTCAATTACCAAATTAAATATTATCATTCCCACCTATTCAAAACACATCTGTCACATATAGCCAAAAGTACTCACACATGTAATCTGAAATTCTCCAAGACGAAGAACTGATTCCCCATGTGACGGCCAATAACGCTCACATTTTTTCTACAGAAAAAAAATGACAATATTGAGAGTGTACATTTATTTGTGACATTATATAGTTTTTTAATCAGCATAAGAAACAAGTTTTCCTCTCAAAAGCCTAACTTGAAGTGCAACCCATTGTACATGTTGCTTTCTGCAGCATAATTATAGCTGCTTACTTCTTGATTTTTCTTCAAAAGTATTATTTAGAATAAGTGAAAATAAAAAATTGCATGGAAGGCTCAGTTTTAACCAGACACTTCTACTTGTGCAATCAGAGAAAAGCTCCCAACAATTTATTTACTTCCCCTGACTCAAACATGGAGCGAGAGAAGGTGCAGCACTATCCCAACAACTTGAAAATTAAGCTTACTACCCTTTTGTCATTTTTCAATGGCCCCAACAGGAATCTTTATGCAAATAACTTTATTACAACCAGGCAAAACAGTGCTATACATTAAGATCTCAAAATTTGCTTGTAAGACATGCAGGCAAGTTTCATAGAAGACACAAAGCTCCTGCACAGTTAATATTCGTGTGTACATTTCAAAAGAAAGCCCTTAAAACAATTAGCACATGAAAAGCAAAAACAAGGAAACTTACCCTTCCCATTTCAAACTCACGGCATGCCATGACAATTATCTGAAAAAGGAAAAACTAAAGGTCAGTTAACTAGCTCAACAAGTATAATAGATTTAATTGATAAAAGCTATATAAACTGATGCAAGCAGTGGTGAAAGTGTTAAGATCTCAGTTCTTTAATGTAAAAAGGAATGGGACAGTTCAAAACAGATAGCACCAGTGCAATGGTCCCGATGTCCTACTGTGCTACGTTGCTACGTTCATAATTTGAACCAGTTATTTGAATAGAATACCTCTTACGTAAACTTTAAAGCCAAGTGCTAAACAAAATGGGTATTATGATATTTACTATCTGTTGCTGACTAATTACCAAAAGATGCTGCACTCTGTTCTGCCAACATACATGATTTAACAATGAAAGTACAGTTATTCTATTCAAAAAACGCTTCTGATTCAAATATAGGAAGTCTCAGCAAATTAACAGGACATTTATCAAGAATGACAATACAAATTGGCTACTGCCCCTTTAAGTCAAATAGAATTTAACACAAGTACAAAAAAGCAAAACAGTATCTCTTCAACACAACAAATTGGGCAATAGCCTCTTCAGTCATATTACTGAGCATAAACCTCATGAATAAGATACAAAAGCAAAAAATGACAGTATTTTAAATTCACATTTTCAGGTCAATTTCATTCCAAGTCGAAGTAGATGCATATTTTCAATTCATTTTAAAAAGTACTAATTTAGTTAAAATTCTGCCAATACTTACTACAACTTTGTATTCCCAGATCATTCTCCAAAAGTCTAGTACAGAATTTGCTAGTGGACCCTGGGTAGCAATGTAGGTTTTTGGCCCATACACTCCCTAGAAAATGACAAGAATGTACTTTATCAAAATTTTATAAAGTGATCTAAAACACTATCTTAATAGTTTAGAAAGTAAAGTTCCAAGAATACACATTCATCAATGAACAAAGTCATTGCTTTTATACACAGTTAAAGTACACAAGCTCAAACGAAATTTGAAACAATAAACTATTTACAATATCTCAATATTTAAATTACATCTTGAACCAAAATATTTTAACAGCTTATCAGAAATTGGTTTGGAAGCTAATTAAAATGTTTGGCATTATTTCTTGGACCCCATCTAGTCATCTTTCATTCTCCCATTCCTCCAGGAAAATAATCATTTATATGATTTGAATCACTACAATGGTATAAACTATTGCAGATCACAAATAACTTAGTATGAGAGTGACTTTGGTTGGTCAGAGGATAGTACCAATGGTCAACTATCATACATGGAACAGAGGCTTATATAAATTTCCCCATTTCTTCAAAGATGAGCTTATTGGCTGCATCATATATATTCATCTCTATTAACATTGGTCCAGTTTGATTTGCTTTGCTACTCAAGTGCTGACTTTCAATTAGCAACTTTCTTGCCTCCCTCTGAACTTTTAGGCCAAGTTTAACTTGTTTTAAAAGCAGAGACCAGTAGTTGGAGTGTAAATTTAAAAATCAGCTTCATTAAGCTGAAGATCTGCCACTTAAATAATCACAGCACTAAATAATTGAACAAAGTAAATTATTGGATCTCAAAGAGCTATATGTAATTCATCTGATTAGTCAAAATGACTGGTAGTTGCATCCATCTCAGCATAGGAGCAGAAGTAGGTCATTCAGCTCATCAAGTCTGTTCTGCTATTTGATGAGATGATGGATCTAACATGATAATCCTCAACTCCACTTTTCTGCCTTATCCCCATAACCTTCAATTCCCTGACTGATTAAAAATTTGTCCATCTCAACCATTAGCATGCATGATGATCTAGCCTCTATAGCCCTCTGCGATAAAAGTTTCCAAAGATTCGTTACCCTTCAGAGAAAGAAATTTGCCTTCTCAGTCTTAAATGGAAAACCCCTAAGTCTGAGATTGTGTCCTGGATCAGAGAACATAATCTCAAAGGGAAACAACCTTTCAGCATCTACCTGTCAGATCCTCAGAATCCAATACGTCTCATTCTTCTAAACTCCAATGAGTATAGGTCCAATCCATTCAACCTCTCATTAGAAAATTCCTCCACACCTGGGATCAAATAAACTAATCTTCTCTGTACTGCCTTCAATGACATTACAAGGGAATGAAAACCATTTACAATATTCCAAGACTAGTCTAACTTGTGTCTTGTATAGTTTTAGCAAAATTTCCCTATTTTAATACTCCATTCAGCCAATATTCCATTTGCCTTTGCTATTACCTGCTGAACTTGCATGCTGATTTGTGATTTATGCACAAGGATTCCAAATTCTAGTGTACAAGATTTTGAAGGGGATAGATAGAGTAAACAGGGTTAAGCTTTTTCCTAGGATGGACTCAATAGCACGAGGGGTCACAGGCTTAGGGTGAGGGGGGCAAGATATAATTTGGATGCTAGAGGGAGTTTTTTCACAGAGGGTGGTGGGGGTATGGAATGCGCTACCAAGTAAAGTGATGGAGGCAGGCACTCTGGAGTTATTTAAGAAATACTTAGATGGGCACATGAACAGAATGGGAATGGAGGGGTATAGAAAACTGATTTAAAATAGGGATCATGAGCCTTGGGAGTCCCTGGGAAGTGTGTAAATAGATGATGATATTGATGTACTTGTTTTTATCCTACAGGTGCTTTGGTCCACCTTGTTGTCTAACGAGGGGCATACACGCGATGGGTCGTGAGAGGGCTGCTCTTGGATCTTTTTGAGAGTATCCTACTGCTTCACGTCGTTAGTGTATGCTTGACCTGGACCATTTGATGGGCAACACGACAGCTCAGTGACTATCGCTGTGCTGTGCAGATACATGGATTTGGGCCTGTGTCTGTGGGAGTTTGCGCATTCTCCCCGTGCTTGCGTGGGTTTTCTCCGGGTGCTCCGGTTTCCTCCCACATCCCAAAGATGTGCTCTTAGGCTAATTGGCAAAACAAATTCTCCCTAAATTGTCTCAAATTTGGTTTTTAATCCATAGATCTATAAACATGGACAGGGATCGTGGGTAGAGGTGGGAACATCAGGGTGGCAGCGTGGGCTCGTTGGGCCAAAGGGCCTGTTTCCCGTGCTGTTTTGTTCTTTGTTCTTATGTGCTACATTTTTCTGCAATCTTTCTCAATTTAATATTCAGCTCCTTTATTCTCCTTACCAAAGTGCATAATTTCACATTTCCCTCCATTATGTTCCATCTGCTAAGTTTTATCCATTTATACAAATTGTCTATATCCTTCTGTAGATTGTGTCATTCTCACCACTTGCCTTCGCATCTATTTTTGTACCACCTGCAAACTTGGCAACAGTTCTCTCATCCAAGTCATTTTTATTGTAAATATTTGTGGCCCTAGCATTAATCCTTGTGGCACTCCAACAGTTAGACATCACTTTCCTGAAAATGCCCCTCTCATCCCAACTCTCCATCCTATTAGTTAGCAAATCTTCTATTCATGCTAATATACTATCCCAACTCCAAGGGCTCTTATTTTATTTAGTCGCCTTTTGTACATTACCTTTTTGAACACTTTTTGGAAATCCAAGTGCATTACATCTTCTAGTTCCAATTTATCTATCCTGCTCAGTATCACCTCAAAGAATTGTAATAGTTTATCAGGCACGATTTTTCCTTTCATGAAGCCATGCTGACTCTGCTTGATTATACTATACATTTTTAAACTCTCTATTATTACATCCTTTTATAATGAACTCCAACATTTCCCCAATGGCAGAAGTTAAGCTAACTGGCCTGTAGTTACATGTTTTTGTTTCCTGCCCTTTTTGAATAAGAGAGTTACAATGGCAGTTTTCCAATCTTCTGGGACTTTCCAAAATTTAAAGATTCTTGCAAGTTTACTATCAGTGCATCTCTAGCAACTCCCTTTAATATCCCAGGATGTAACCCATCAGGTCCATAGGACTTATCAGCCTTTAGATCCATTAGTTTCCATAGTACTTTTTCCTCCAGTAATAGTAATTGTACTTATTTCCTTCACCCTCTATTTGTCCCTTGATTATTTAGCATCCTTTGCAAAGTCAACAGTACATATGGAAAACAAAACAAAAATCAGCATTCATTGAAAGAAGGGACAAAGTCAAAGATGAGAGGTATTTCAGCTATAAATTTTTAAACTCAGACACACAATTCAGTAATATTGCTGGTTTGAGACCTGAAATGGGAAAATAAACACTGGAAATACTCAGGCAGCATTTGTGGAGAAATGGGATTCACATTTCAAGTTGATGATTTTTTTTTGTTGTGCTCTGGTGAAAGACCACCTGCCTGATACATTAACTGTTTCATTCTCCGCAGATGCTACCTGACCTGCTGTGTATTCCAGCTTCTCTACTTTAATTGCAAAACACAATATAATTTTCATAACTAAACAAAGGAAGCAGTTAATAAAGAAAGCAAATGGAATATTGGCATTTATAGCTAAAAGGCACAGAATATAAAAAGGTAAGGAAGTATTGTTGCAGCTATACAAGACATTGGTGAGGCTGCAGCTGGAATATTGTGCAGTTTTGGTCCTCGTACTTGAGGAAAGATGTTGTGGCACTGGAGGCAGTGCACAGGAGATTCACTAAATTGATTCCAGAGATGAGGGGTTTGTTACACGAAGAGAGATTGAACAGTTTAGGCCTATACTCCCTGGAATTTACAAGAGGAGATCAAATTGAAGTATTCAAGACAATAAAAGGAATGGATCAAGTAAATATGGAATAAATGCCTCTGCTGATGGGCATTCTCGGTTGAGAGGTCATAGTCTTAGAATAAGGGTAGCAAATTTAAAACAGTTGAAGAGTAGCTGCTTCTCCGAAAGGGTTGAGAATCTGTGGAATTCACTACCCATAAGTGCAGTGGATGCTGGGACAAGGAATAATTTTGAAGAGTTAGACAGATTTTTAATTAGCAATGGGTTGAAAGGTTATGGGGAGAAGCCAGGAAAGTGAGGATGAGGAGCATATCGGCCATGATTGAAAGGCAGAGTGGACTCAATGAGCCAAATGGCCTAATTCTGCTGTTATATCTTATGAGCTTATGAATTTGAGGAATATCTTTTCAAATTAATATAAAGTTTCTATATTTTTAAAATATTTGACAAGAAATGTAGATTGAATTGATTACCAAAAGGCATAGCTCTAAAGTGGAAAACTATCCCACAATCATGTCTAAAAGGCAATATGAACAGTATGGGAAATTTAAAAATGTAATAGACAAAGAGGAACAGCCTTTTAATCAAGGTGAAGACAATTTCACGGACAGAATGATGATCATGCTCTATTCAACTTGAGTACTTGATATCAATATTTGGGGAACAATGTTAACTCTACTTCACAGTATTACTGTTTAAAATAAAATTGAAATTTATTTATTAAATCACAAGTAGGCTTACATCAATGCCACAATAAAGTTACTGTGAAAATCCACCTAGTCACCACACGTTGGTGCCTGTTCAGATACACTGAGGGAGAATTTAGCATGGCCAATGCACATAACCAGCACATCTTTGGACTCTGGGAGGAAATCAGTGCACCAGAGGAAGCTCACGCAGACACAAGGGGAACATGCAGACTCCACACACAGTCAGCCAGTGACCCAAGCCAGAAATCAAACCCAGGACCCTGAAGCTCTGAGGCAGCAGTGCTAACCACTGTGCTATCTTTCTTGTTTCACTGAGCACAAAATCCAAAGTTACCAATTAATTTCATCATGATGAAAATTTAGTGAGAACTGTTTGCTTTTAGCAACGATCATAGGAAACAAAAGCATGCTTTAAACATAAACCATGACAGGTAACAACTATGACATACAGTTGTAATATTTCAATAAATGCATCATTGTCACATAATTGTAACATTTTTCCACGGAGTAAATTGTGTGAAGGAATGACATATTACCTTAATAAAATTTGCGTTGATATAATCTGAATCTTGTTCTGAAATTTTCAATGCAAGTTTCACCCTGCTATGATCAACTATAGTGAAGACAGCAGAGAATAAAAAAAAAACTTTACAAACATTAATACACAGCATTTCAAACACCACATGCATTGAAACATCATAAAATATAAGTTCAAAAAAGTAGCTTATTGCATAAATTTAATCTGTTCTTCCGATGAGAAAATAACACGCAAACAATTGGAGATGTAGAGTTTATGCTGCATTCAAGTTAGAGTGAAAGCAAAAACTGAAATATAACATGAAAGACCAAAATATTATTTTTAAATAAACTACCATACAGCCAATAAGATACATCAATAAATACACTAGTCACTTAAGATTCCAAAAAAATTTACTGCACAAAACTGTAAATTTGTCAATAACCTGTGCTTGTTAACCAATATTAGCTCCCACTTAATAAATTATTCAATTTTGAATATTCTCATCCTGGTTTTCAAACCCTCCACTCTTGCCCATCTCTTTCAGTCACATAACCTTCCAAGATACCTGTATTTGACTATTTCTGGCATCTTGAGCATTCCCTACTATAATTGTTCCACCAATGGTTGCTATGCTTTCAGCTGCCAGGGCTCTGGAATTCCCTACCTAAACTTCCCCACTTTCTACCCCTCTAATCTTTAAAGGCATTCCACCTGCCCTAATAGCTATGTATTTGGCTGTGTCAAAATGGCTTTGTAATGTTTCTTGAACATTTTATCAAGTTAAAAGCACCAAATAAATACAACCAGTTGTTATTAAAATCAATAGCTTGTTTCCAGAAAATTCAACGTCTTTAAAGTTTTCTCTGAATTTAAAATACAAGTTTAAAAACTTACATGGCAAGATATCTTTATATCTGTTCTTTTTAACGTTTTCTTCCTTTTCTCCAACATTTGTTGGGTAGATTTTTTCAGTTCTATATTTAGTTGACAGTCTTCTGAGTCGCTGTTTAAATATACAGAATGCATGTTCATGGTTCAATATTTACACATTGTAATAATTTCTGTTAAACACAAAAGCCAAAGCAAAACTCTCAACAAAACATATGGAATTTCCAGAAAATATGATAGCTTAACTAGTTGGTACAATAGAAAATCTAACTTTTATTCCGAATGCATCGTTGCAAGGAAACTTCCTTTAGACTTATTATAGTTTCTTTGGACACATCTTAGCAATGCCTTATCAGAGATGATTCTTTGTGACTCATTTCCCACACATTCTAAAATTAACAAATACAAATATACTGGAACTATGCAGGAGATTTCAGTGATTACTGAAGCAGGAGGCACTGTAAGAAAAAGAGCTCAGCTTTACAATATGGCTTCCCTGCTTTCATTTTAGCAAGTTAGGGAGGTGTAATAGTAAGGTAAGAAAAATGAACATCTCACTGCATGCAGAGTGTTAAAAATAGATGACAATACAGTATATGCATTTACTAAACCAAGTCTAAGCAGCTGCACCCATTCTTTCTTGATTGTTTTTTCATACCATGGTTTCTAGTTCTTTACATACCTTTGCAAACTATTAACTTCCTTTAAGAGGACATATATTAATGCATTCACAATTTGGAAAATTTTACTATTTTATATATTTCATAATTTTTTTCACTTTTTTTTTTAAACAAAACAAGGAAGAAGCTTTAAAAGCCAATAAATGCAGGTTTGTTCTTAATGCAAAGGTCTTCCAAAAAAAGGGAACAGTGCGTTTGACAAACAGTGGGCCTGCAAACAAGAACTATCTTCTTAAACACATCAACATTCAGGGGTTTTGTTATGAACCACAAAGCAGGCTCTTGTTTAGGTGAAAAACCAAGAAACTATGTTGAAAAAGGAAATTTATTTCAAGGTGCACCAGGTTAAAAAAAACTGCAGGGCAAAAAAGGAAGTTGTCCTGCTTATGGTGGTTGCACCATTGATGTTCTTCCTCATTCTTGCGTTCTCTATACATGCAAATTAATACAATAGCCAACGTTTGTGGGAACCACTAACTTATTGCTAATGGCAGTTTCATCAGAAGCACAATATTAAACCCTCAAAAATAAATTTAAAAAGCAACACGACTCAAAATGCAGACTAAACGGCAACGTCAAAGATGGCAACAACAGGGTGCTTGACTTAGGTTTCAACCTCACTTAGACTGTTCCTAAGCCATCACATCAGTCTTTATTTAGCCCTAGATTCTGCAGCACTTGGAGTGGAAACTTTTCAAAGATAAATTTGATCCACTGTTCAAACAGCAGAAAGATTTGTCAGGTACATAATTAATGCTACAGTCTCCGGGTCTTCGTCTGGGGACATAGAAACACTACATGCAGTCGGTTAAATCCATTAGAAGAGAACATTACAGCACAGTATGGGTCTTTCAGCTCTCAAAGTTGTGCCAGCCTGTGAAAGCCCATCTAACTTACCCTATTCCAATATCATCCATGTTTATCCAATGACCATTTAAATGCCTTTAAATGTTGGTGAGTCCATTGCTGTTTGCAGACAGGGCATTCCACACCCTTACTCTGAGTAAAGAACCTACCATTGACATGTCCTACTCCATCACCCCTCAATTTAAAGCTATGTTCTTTTGTACTAGCCATCATCATCCAGAGAAAAGGGCTCTCACTGTCCACCCCATCTAATCTTCTGATCATCTTGTATGCCTCTAAGTCACCTCTTAACCTTCTTCGAACAAAAATAGCCTCAGACCTTCCCACCACATCAGGCAACATCCTGGTAAATCTCCTTTGTATCTTTTCTAATGCTTCCACATCCTTCCCATTATGCGTCGACTAGAACCATACGCAGTACTCCAAGCGCAGCCGCACCAGATTTTGTACAACTGCAACTCAGCCTCATGGCACTGAAACTCAATCCCTGTACCAATAAAAGCTAACACACCATATGCCTTCTTAACAACCCTATCAAGCTGGGTGACAACTTTCAGATCTATGCACGTGGACACCAAAATCTCTCTGCTCATCCACACTACCAAATATCTTATTAGCCCAGTACTCTGTATTCTTGCTACTTCTTCCAAAGTGAATCAGCTCACTTTTCCACATTAAACTTCATTTGCCACCTCTCTGCCTAGCTCTGCAGCTTATCTACGTCCCTGTGTAACCTGCAACATCCTTCCATCCTGTCCACAACTCCACCAACTTTAGTGTCATCCACAAATTTACTAACCCACATACCAGCCCTCATCCAGGTCATTTATAAAAATGAAAAACAGCAGCTGCCCCAACAGATCCTTGCGGTATACCACTAGTAACTGAACTCCAGCATGAACATTTCCCATCAACCCTCTGTCTTCTTACAGCTAAGAAATTCCTGATCCAAACCGCTAAATCACCCTCAATCCCATGCATCTATTTTCTGCAATAGCCTATTGTGGGGAACCTTATCAAACGCTTTACTGAAATCCATATACACCAACTGCTTTACCCTCATCCATCTCTTTGCTCACCTTCTTAAAGAACTCAATAAGCTTTGTGAGGCATGACTTACCTTTCACAAAACTATGTTGATTATCCTTAATCAAATTATTCCTTTCTAGATTATAAATCTAATCTCTTATAATCCTTTCCAAAACTTTGCTCACAACAAGAGTAAAGCTCTATAACTACCAGGGTTGGCTCTACTCCCCTCTTGAGCAAGGAGGAAACAACACGTTTTAAAACTTGTAAGCTCTTCAAAAACTATGCTAGGCTTACTATATTTGTGTAAAGTCAAATATTTGAGACCAGCCTTTCAGGTCAAAAGTCAGGGGATTGACTTTTATCTGAACAAAATTGGAAGATTAACATGTTTGACCTATACCCAAAACAGATCATGAAGTTAAAAACCAACAACACAAAGTACTCATTAAATATTCTTCTTCATCTGATCAGTAACTTGAATAAAAGCAAAATTTAACAGAAATCATAGAAACACCCCTCCCCCACCCCCATTCATCTGAGCTCCAGCAAAAACAATCCTAACCTAGTCAATCTCGCTCCACATGGAATCAGGCTGGTAAACCTTCACTGCACTACCGAGAGCAAGAACATCCTTCCTCAAAAAAAGATGCCAATATTCTAAGTGTGGCCTCAAGGCCCTGTATAAATTGCAACAATATCTCTGTTCTGGTATGCGAAACCTCTCACAAATGAAGGCCAACATACCATTTGCTTTCTTTACCACTTGCTACACTGCCTGCTTACTTTCAACAACTGATGCACAAGGATACTCGCATCCTGCTGTCTCCTCTCTCAATTTACAGCCATTCAGGTCGTAAGGTGCTTTCTTGTTTTTGCTTCCAAAGTGAATAACCTCACATTTACCCAAATTGTACTACATCTGCCATTGATTTACAGTCACCCTACCTATCCAGATCATGCTGAATAATCTCTGCATCCTCACAGTTCACCCTCACCCAACTTGGTATAACCCACAAACTGAGATAACATTTTCTCTCATCCAAATTAGTATATATGGTGAATAGCTGCAGTCTCAGTACTGATTCTGATGGTATTCCACTAGTTACTGCCTGCCAATTTGGAAAGAGCCTATTCATTCCTGCTCTTTTTTCCTCTGCCAGTTTTCTATCCATCTCAATACAATTCCCCCAATCTCACGTGCTTTAACCTTGCACGATCTCTTTTGCAGGACTTTGTCAAATGCTTTGAAAGTCCAAATACATTACATCTATCGGCTCCTCCTTGTCAACTTTATTACTTAATCTTTACTACTTAATCTTCAAAAGAATTCCAATAGATTTGTCCAGCATGATTTCCCCTTCATAAATCTACGCTAACTGTCTGATCCTGCCTCTGCTTTCTAAATTCTCTGCTATAAAGTCCTTGACAATTAGAGAATTTTCTCACTACCAGTGCTAGGTTTACTGGTCTATAATTCCCGGTTTTCTCTCTACTTCCCTTTTTGAAAACTGGAGTGACAGTAACTGTCCTCCAATCTGCTGGAACTGTTCCAAAGTCTAAACCCTAGATGACCACCAATGCATCCATTATCTCTGGAGCCACTCGCTTAAATACTTTGGGATGTAGGTTATCTGACCCTGGGGATTTATCCACTTCAATCCCATCAGTTTTCCCAGCACCATTTCTCATTAAGGTAGACAAAAACCCCAGGGCCAGATGGCATTATCCTAGATTACTGATGGAAATGAGATGAAATTGCTGGGCTAACAGGAATCTGTTTCCTTGGCCCAGAGGATTGGAAGATAGCCAATGTCGTGATATTCAAGAAAGGTAGCAAGGATAACCAGGGAAATTATAGGCCAGTGAACTCACCAACAGTGAAACTGTTGGAGAAAATTTTTCGTGATAGGATCTATACACATTTGGAATTGAACGGTCTTATTAGTGACAGAATGATTTTGTACAAGGGAAATCATGTCTCACTAATTTAGTTGAGTTTTTGTGAGGAGGTGACCAAAAAAAGATTGATGATAGAAGGGCTGTGGATGTTGGTCAAAATGGACTTTAAAAAGGACACTTGACCAGTCCCTCATGGTAGGTTGATGTTAAAGATTAAATCTCACAAGGATAAGGGGGTGAACTAGCTGGATGGATTCTGAACTGGCTTGGCCATAGAAGACATAGGATAGTAGTGGAAGAGTGTTTTTCTGAATGGAGGTCTGGAACCAGGGGTGTTTCATAGAAATCAGTGCTGGGATCTCTGCTGTTATATATATATAAAAATATATATAAAAAATAAATAAAATGAACAAAATGACTTGGAAGAAAACAGTTGGTCTCATTAGCAAGTTTGTGGATGATAGTAAGATTGGCAGAGTTGCAAATAGTGACGAAAATTGTCAGAGAATACAGCAGGACATTGGGCAGAGAAATGGCAGATGGAATTTAATACAGAAAAATGCAAGGTGATGCCTTTTGGCAGATCCAATTCAGGTGGGAGCTGTAAAATGAATGGCAGAACCATCAGGACCATAAATCTGGAAGTGCAGGATTACAGATCCTTTAAAAAGTGGCAGCATAGGTGGAAAAGGCAATGAAGAAAGCATATGGCATGCTTGCCTTCATCTGCCAGGGCATCAAGTATAAAAATTGCTAAGTTATGTTAGTTATAAAAACGTTGGTTAGTATTCCAAATGTTGCCTATGTCCAATTTTGGTCACCACACAATCAGAAGAACGTGGAGGCTTTGGAGAGAGTGCAGAAAAAGTTTACCAGGATAGTGCCTGGTACGAAGGGTATTAGTTACGAGAAGAGACTGAATAAACTGGAATTGTTCTCCCTAGAATGAGAGGGGCTGAAAGGGGGACCTGAAAGTTCATAAAATTATGAAGGGTATGGATACAGTGAACAGTTGAAAGCTTTTTCCCAGGGCAAAAGACAAATTCAAGATAAAGGGAGAAAGATTCAGTGGAGGTGCGTGGGGTAAGTATTTTATTTTTTTAAAAACAGTAGTGGGGGCCTAGAAAGCATTACTGAGTGAGGTGGTTGACATGATGTAGAGATGCCGGCATTGGACTGGGGTAAACACAGTAAGAAGTCTGAGAACAACAGGTTTAAATCCAACCTATTTGATAATAAACTCAAGCTTACGACCCTCTGGTCTTCGTCAGGTGAATGAGGTCTCAACAACACACATAATAGCACAGACTGTTTACAGATTACTGATTAGAATGAGAATCTTTACACCTAACCTACTATCCAAGTCTTAAAGTGGCTAACAATGCGAGTGGAAGGAGCACTGAGCACAAGTTAAAGAGATGTGTATTGTCTCCAGACAGCAGATTGAGGCTTTTTTGCTCACCCAGGCAAGTCATAGGGGTTACAGATAGTGTGACATGAAGCCAAAATCCCTGTTAAGACCATTCTCATGTGTACTAAACTTAGTGCAGAGCCGCTGAGTGGAGACTGATAGCCAAGTTCCACACGAGGATAGTCTTAACAGGTATTATCTAATTTCCTCTAAGACATGGATTACCCATTTTGCTTTATTACCAGTTGCTGCAGTTCCCCCATGCCTTCCTTGAATGTTTGCTGCTGCCTATCCGCTCTCATCCCTTTAAGCAACTCTCTCCAATCTATCAGAACCAACTCATGCCTCATATCCTCAGTTTCCTTTATTAAGATTCAGCACCCTGGTCTCCAAATCAACAATTCCACTCTCTACCTTGATAAAAAATTCTATCTTACGGTTCCTCATCCCCAAGAGGTCTCGCACAACTAGACTGGCAATGATTCCCTTTTCATCACACAGTATCTCGTCTAAGATTGTCTGTTCTCTAGTCAGCTCCTCTACACATTGGACAAGAAAACCATCTCGTATATACTCCAGGAATTCCTTCTCTACAGCATTGTGGCTACTTTGAATTGCCCGATGTGCAGATTAAAATCAATGTTTCCTTATCATATGCATATAAAATCTTTTAAGCATTTGCTTACCAGGGTTCATTTTCATCAATATTTAAATAGACAATAGACTGAATCGTTAACACCTCAGGGATTATATTTTGGTTCTGAAATTTAAGTTCTAATTCTTCAACTAGGATTGATGTTTCCACAATTGAAAAATTACATTTTTTAAAATTTAAAAAATGGGGTCAACTTTTACGTGAGATTAACTTTTACATTAGTTTACATGGAGAGTGGAACCAAAGGAAATAAAGCAAAATTTTCTGTTTTGGTCAAATATTATGGCCAGAATTTTATCAATGTTTATGTCAGCAGGATTTTTCTATCCTATCATGATGAACTGAGATTTTTGCTGCAGCAGGAATGTTGCATGAATGACAATTAAGATCACAACCAACACGTAGTGGATCATATACCTGCATTTCAACCCTGGACAGAATTATAACTCAGGCAGGATTTCCAACCATCAGTAAATTTGAAGGCTAACTCGTACATGGAGGAATGGCATTCCACTGTTCAGTCTAAAAGTTGCAAATCCAGCATCTGGTTTGAAGATACAGCAATGAAAACTTGGCATTTAGCCAAAGAGATACAAACAATATTCCAACTGGTCTTCTAAAACTATGCAGTACCACTTAGTATGAAATGAGTGGTACAGTGCACCAAACTAAATCAAGTCAAAATCCGGACTGGCTTGACTCATACTTATGTCAGGAAACTTACGCCCATGGTTTGATGCTGTAAAGGTAATGCATGAATAGTGCCAGAAAATGAAAGATGTGACTGAAGGATGCCATGAACACAAATATGACATTTGGAAGAGGGAAAAACTTTGCCTTGGACTATGCACGTTAGTTGTATACTCAGCTAATGAAACAGTAAAAACCTTTGATCAAGATGTATTCATTCTATTTTAAGAAATTACAGTTAACACACAACGCACGTGATCCATTTGCGAGCATCTCTTAAAGTTACCAATTAAAACTCCAACCTCTCCAAATAGTACAAAATGAAATACGCATTTCCACAACAGAAGTTACCCTGTTAAGCAATTTTAAAAATCATGCTCTCCTTTTGTGACTAAATTATAAAACTTAATCTTTAAATCAACCTGGAGCAAAAAAATTAAAAATAAAGCTGACAGATCTCGGAAAAGTAATGCAGTGCAACCACAATATTATACAGACTCACAAGAACATAGAATGAGGAGGAGTAGGCCATCTGCCCCTCGAACCTGCTCTGCCATTCAATAAGATCATGGCTGATCTTTTCGTGGACTCAGCTCCACTTACTCACGTTCATCATAACTCTTCATTCCTTCACTATTCAAAAATCTATCCTCACCTTAAAAATAATGAGGTAGCCTCAACTGCTTCTCTGGGCAGGGAATGCCATAGATTCATAACCCTTTGTGTGAAGAAGTTCCTCCTCAACTCAGTCCTAAATCTGCTTTCCTAATTCTAGTTTCACTTGCCAGTGGAAACAACTTTTCTGCCTGTATATATTCCCTTCATAATCTTATAACATCTCCCCTCACTCTTTGGAATTCCAGCAAGCATAGCTCCATTCTACTCATTTTCTCCTCATAAGCAATCTCCTCCAGAATGAACCTAGTGAACCTCTTCTGCACCCCCTTCAGTGCCAATATATCCTCTCTCAGGATAGACCAAAACTGTACACAATACTCCTAGATGTGGCATCACCAGCACCTTATATAGCTGCAATATAACCTCAATGTTTTTAAACTCCATCCCTCTAGCAACAAATAGCAAACTTCCATTTGTCTTAATTACCTACTGCACCTGCGAACCAACTCCTTATGATTCTTGCACAAGGGCACCTGGGTCCCTCTGCACAGCAGTATGCTGCAATTTTTTTTAACCATTTAAATAAGAGAGTCCATTTTGCTGTTATTCCTGCCAAAATGGATGACCTCACATTTACCAACTTTATACTCCATCTGCCAGACCTTTGCCCACTCACTCAGGCTATCTACATCCCTTCAGTTCACCAAAAGCAGTCAATGAATGCCAGTCTAGACAAACCAGCATCGAGAAGGGAGACATCAGTTTAAGTAGCACCACGGTTAAAAAAAAATTGAAACGAACATGTTTAAATGACAGATACACCTTTGGTGAAAGGATGGAAGGGGATTATCTACTACCATTACCCAATATGACAAACTAATTAGCAATGTTAGCCAAATACTTTTAAAAATGTCCAAACCTGGAAAGTTAGAAGAAAAAGAAAAGTTACTGCACATTTAGGAGTACAAATTGTGATTCCTTCCCCACGACATGTGAGAAAACTGAAAATTAGGAACCTATGGTCAAAATTTTAAAAGTTCCTTGGTGAGTTAATATACTTCAAGAACTTCAGATTTTGACTACTGCGTTTTCAACATGGAGGAAGTGTGGCTTCCTCTTATTCTCAATTCCCTTCCTCCCTCCCCAGCAACCAAAAAGAATCGCATTGGATGGAGTTTCCAATGTCAGTGCAATCAAAAATGTAGCCAAAATACTCTAGACATTTATAGATTTTGCAACACTGACAATGAATTTTTCCCAAACAAATTCATCAGCATAAACACATGTAAAAGCTTTCACAAATCAATGCAATGAGGCAGTATCTGAATTGAGGTAAGAGTGCAATACTCCATCAGTTGAAACAGTGGTATTTCCAGAAACCAAACCATTCTTGAACTTTCTAATTTAATACTTTAGATCTGACAGTTTCCTTTGGCTTCAAATAATTGCTTTGATGTATTCTCTTTTGTGTATAAAGCTTATGACCAGCTGTTAAATGAAGCCTCAGATGTATCCTTTCAAAATAGTTCCTTTGGTCATATGAACATTCTCCATTTCAGAAGGTAATTGATTAGCTCATCTGGACAAACCTTGTTTTATTGTCAAAGTGATTGGTTCCTGTAATATCCCAACCATTACCTCTGAATGTACCATTCTAGGAAGAAACATCTGTAGACTTTGTCCTAATAGATTTTCTGTCCATTTGAAAGGGCGGCTGAGTGAGTAGGTGAGGACCTGGCAGATGGAGTATAACATTAGCAAAATGTGAGGTTATCCACTTTGGTAGAAATTATAGTAGGAGGGATTATTTAAAGGGCGAAAAGCTGCAGCATGCTATAATGCAGAGGTACCTGGGGATCCTTGTGCACAAATCGTAAAAACTCAGTCTGCAGGTGCAGCAGGTGACCAAGAAGGCAAATGGAATGGTGGCCTTTATAGTGAGGGGAATATAAAAGCAGGGAGGTCTTGCTGCAATCGTACAAGCCACTGGTGAGACTGCAACACGAGTAGTGTGTGTGGTTTTATTCCCCTTATTTGCGGTAGGATATATTGGCCTTGGAGGGAGTATAGAGAATGTTCACCAGGCTGATACTGGAGATGAGGGGGTTAGCTTATGAGGAGAGATTGAATAGACTGGGCCTATACTCAGAGTTGGGAGGGAGGGAGGGAGAGATCATATTGAGACATAAGATAATGAAGGACTAGATAGAATAGAGGTAGATAGATTCTTCCTGCTTAGAAAGGAAAACAGAACTAGAGGGCACAGTCTCAAAATAAGGAGGGGGGCACTTTAGAAGAGTTGAGAAGAACGTCTTCACTCAAAGGGTGGTGAATCTCTGGAATTCTCTACCCATTGAAGTGGTGGAGGATACCTCACTAAATACATTTAACTCACAGGTAAATAGATTTCTGATAGACAAGGGAATTAAGGGTTATGGGGAGAAAACAGGAAAGTGGAACTGATCAGCCACGATCTCATTGAATGGCAGGGCAGGCTTGAAGAGCTAGATTGCCTATTCCTGCTCCTATTTATGTTCTTAAGTATAAATAGAGAGCCAGTGACAGTTTCGATTCATCTTTTAAAGTTCTTGACATGGGTCAGTGCCAAATCCCCCAGGAGATTGTTGACATGTGTTAATTGTAACTCACGTTGCAAGTTTCCAGAAATTAACCAACTTGGCATTCCAGTTGTCAGGTGATATCTTAAATTAGTGGTTGCTTGTTTAAAATCCTGTTAAAGCAGTTCAGTTAATGAAACTAAAGATTAATAGCACATGTGCACGCATCACTTCATGATGGCTGGATAATCCCAAAAAGTCCAAGAAAATAAATAATTAGTTTCAGAGATTCTGAGAAGTTATATACATAGTGCATTTCAATATACAAGGACATAAGAAATAAGGAGGTAAACCAAATAGGCCATAGAGCCTACTGTGCCACTCAATTACCGACGATCTTGAGATTCAACTTCACTTTGTTGGGAAAACATTTGTAGTTTTATAGGATGTGTGTGTGTTGATAAACATAATAATGAACAGTTTTAAGTGGGTTTAATTTCAGGTTTGAGCCTGGAAGGGTAAAACCTATAGTTAAGATTCACGCAGGACAAAAAAGTGTTGGTATGTGTGAACAGTTCGAACTGTGATTCTATTTTGCTTAGAAGGGGTTACGGCATGAAAAACAAACAAATGTAACCAGCAGGGGTTGCTAAGTAGCCGGAGGTCCTTGTAAGGATTAAAAATAGGATTTTCTGTTTAAGTTTAATTTGGGGCAGTTAGAGACAGGACCTCGGGGAGCGAACGTCTCTCAAGTCTGCCAGAAGACTGACTGGACACAATGGTAGCTCAGAGTAGACTTTCCAAAGTACAAGTTACAGTCCAGGTAAATCAGGGAATTGAGGTATAGAGAATGTTTAAAGATGACTAGAGTTACATTAAGAGACGAAGATATTGTTCAGAAGAATTCAAGGAAAATTAACCAAAGTCTGTATTACAGAGAAATTGCAATAGTCAGATTTTAAGTGGGAAGCAGCTTTGAAAGGCAAATCAAACATCTGATGTCATTTTAATACCAGATGGAAATCGAGTGTTAAAACAATTGTGAGCAGTTTGCCCAGCAGTCAAGACAAAGAAATCCTAAAGATGGATTCACTGCTATAAATGGACAAGTTATGCTTTAAAGGGTCATTTGGAAAACCTGGTCTGGATTTCAGAATGCAAACCACTAAGAGAAGATTTTAAAGTGTGATTTTATAAGTGGAGTTGGAAACTCATGTGACAATCATTTGGAGGGACTCAGAGCAGATATCCACAATCATTCACATGGGTTTAGAATGGAGAGTGTATTTGCCCACAATCACTCATGCTCAAAAGTGATTGTACGATGAGCACATTGTAGATTATGAATTTTATAATCCATATTAATCCTAAAACCTGTGTGTAATTGTTAAGACAGAGTAAAGGCATATTGTATCATAATCCAATTTTTTCATATTTCATTTTTCCTTGCTATTAAAACCAATTTGTGTCCTTGACTGTTTCTCCATGTTTTATTAAAAAAGTTACACTTTTTGAGCCAAGGTTCCATTCTGGGATATTCCTATCTAGTTATATCAACTGAGTTCATAACTTTCAAAACTTTCCATTTTCCTCAATTCACTGCAAAACCAAATCACCATCTACTGTTATTTAAATATTTCTTACAATTTTGAAGTAAAAAAGGTCCTTTGTTGCTAGTTCAATTTTTATTAAATGACAACAGTCAAATCACACTGTCGTAGAAAATTTGTCTCCTCCCATCAACTGACTGTCTACACTTTCTGCTGCCTCAAAGCTGCCAGCATAATTCAGGACTCCACGTACCCTGGACATTATCTCTTCCACTTTTTTTTTTGGGGGGGGGTATAAAAAAAAAATCAGATCATATACCAACCAACTCAAGAACAGCTTGTTCCCTATTGCTGTCAAACTTTTGAATGAAAAGATCTCTCTACAACCTAGTTATGACTGTAACACTACATTCCACACTCTTTCCTTTCCCACTCTATTACAGTATGTTTTGTCTGTATAGCACACAAGAAACAATACTTTTCACTGTATACTAATGCAGGTGACAATAATAAATCAAATCCTCAGTCTGATTTTTCTCATATTTGAGTGTTAGATATGGTTCAATTGGTAGTGTAGACATCAAATCAAGATGAAGATTCCACAGCAGTACTGAGGGACCACTGCACTATCAGAGGTGCCACTTTTTAGATAAGACGTGTTACAATCCCAGTTGGCATTATAACTGGATGGAAAGATTTGAGAATGGAATCCTGGTTCAAAATACTATAATTCTAATTTCCTTTTATAAACTTAGAAGAACAGAGTTGCAGTACCACTAATTAGTTTTGACAAGAAAAAACATTAAACATCAAAAATTGGATTATGACAATATGCCTTTATTCTCCTGTTATTGTTCAGAAGCATTCAAGGAAGATTAACCAAAGTCTGAGTTACAAAGACAACTGCAATAACCAGATTTTAAGTAGGGCAGCAGCCTTGAAAAGTAAATCAAATATAATCTTAGTATCAAAGCTTCTGATCCATTTTCAGTCTCCACAATTTACAATTCCACCTTCAGGATTTATTATCTTGACTGTTGTACCAAATATTTATAATTGCTTTAACCATTCTCAGATTTTAATATGGCATCAAACTTTTGATTTATCTCTCAAGTTGCTTTCTCACTTTTACTGCAACCATCTCCAACTCAGAACAATGTCTGCTTTCCCTTGAATTCTTATTTGAACAGTATCTTGTTCTCTGTTGTCTTAACTTCAGCTTCTTAAGTCATTCTTTATATCCCAATTCTAATTCCTGTGTTATCTGGACTTCATCTGGATTTTTAAGAAACCTGCTTCTTTGCACTTCCTCGTTTTGTCCAATCTTTCTTCAAGCAGAATCCAGAGTTGTTCACTCTCCCATGTACTACATTCAACTGCAAACAGATTAAGCTAATTAAATTCAAAGCCCTTCTACCTTAAAAAGATCCCCAAGTTGCTCAGTTATCACTGCTACTTTTGCTAGCCTCTAATTACTCTTCATGCTGTAGCCCCCGCTAAGCACAATAAAAGCACAGTTGAAACCACATGGTGACAGTGATTAGCACTGTCTCAGCACCAGGATTCCAAACTATCCCTCACACATACAAACACATTGGCACGAATGTACCATAGATTTTACACTTGCAGGCACAAAACATTTCAACAACTTATTTTAGTGCTTACTAACACAAGTGACTATGTTTCCTAACACGTGAAACTAAGGACCCATCTGCTTGACATAAGATCCCATGGCATTACTTCAAAAAAGACCGTTGAGGAATTATCCCCAATGCCATAAAACCCATTCCTCAAATGAATAGATCATATTACTGTTTGAGAGAATTCACTAAGTCAGCTGCCACATTTCGTACACTACAACAATGACTCAATGTACTTTATAGACATGAAGTACTTCAAGACATCTAGTCATGAATATACTAGATAAATGCAAATCTGTCTGTTTGATACTGAGCTCTATGTCTCTCTTTAAAATTGGCTGCATCTAATTTGCAAACCAAAATCTCCAGCTAAGCATGCGACAATCAATGAATTACACATGTATGAAAAGCAAAACCATCTACCAAAAGCTTAATTATAGCCTGAAATCAAGAGCTTAACAAAGTCAACTTAAAGGAATGATTTAGCCATTCCAAAACCATCAATTGCTATGAAATTCATTAAACCTCCTCAGTTACCTTCTCTTATATGCATATAACATCTGCAAATGTATGTAGATTTAAAAACTGATTTCAGTTTGCTTGGAACATCTCACTCAAACAACCCACTCCCCTTGCTGATGATATACTAAGGATAAAAATATTCAGCTAATAACAAGTAGTCTACTTAGATTATAAAATTAGAAGTTGGAATCTCAATGCTAGAGTTTAAAACTGATGTCTGCTGAATTTTTTTGAGGGGGATGTAGGCCACCTGCCAGGTAATGAATTTGTGATGTGTTTTATCATCACAATTTATAATAAGGCAAAAACCACACATTTTCAGCTAAATCACTACAGGATTTGTTAAAGTATACATGATTACAAAAGGACAACAAATAATACTTAAGATCTTTGATTTTCAAATATATCCAACATATGGCACATACAACTCCATCTTTATATAAAGCACCAGTTGCTATGATTTACAAGTGTACCTCTTGTCAAAGGATAGGGTGGCAGGGAAATTTCACCCACAAGAGGTGACATTTCACATTGTATTCTCTCATCTCTTCATACTTTTTGACATTACAAGCTGTTGCCAATACCCAGGAAAAATTCCCTTTTCAGAACAATGAGAGAATAATCATCTGCATATCCGAACAGTTACAATAATGAATTTGCTGAAAATAGTGTTGATGTCCTAAAACAAAACCTGTTGCATAAAATTGTAACTGAAATCACAAAATAATGTGTGCTAACAGGTGCAGCCTCTGTATTACACACAACATAGAAACTGGAAGTAAAATAGGCCATTTGGCCCTTAAGCCTGCTCTGCCATTCATCACGGCTGAGCATCAAATTCAGTATCCTGACCCCCCAATTCCCCCCATATCCTCTGATCATTTGGGAGATCATGGTGGAGAAGATGAAGGTTAACTGGAGTGCTGTCAGCAGACTGGGAGACGTTGAAACAGACCTGCAATGTTTCCTAGATAAACACGAGAGTTTATTCAAAGACATACTTGGCTCAGTGAAGGGAGTTGAAATGAAACTCAAGATGAAGTCCAATAGCCAAAAATTCTCAAAGCAAGAGCAATGCCATATGCAATTTGTTCCAAGGTCGAAGAAGAATTAGCACAACTTATGAAAACGGTCGACGAAGGGCGAGCCGCTGATGTCGTCTATGGATTTCAGTAAGGTGTTTGACAAAGTCCCTCATGGGAGGTTAGTTGCGAAGGTCAAGGCTCGTGGGATACAAGGACAGGTAGCTAGATGGATAAGTAACTGGCTTGGTAATAGTGGAAGGGTATTTTTCTAGCTGGAGGCCAGTCACTGGTGGTGTGTTGCAGGGCTCGGTATTGGGACCTCTTCTATTTGTAATATATAGAAATGACTTGGAAGAGGGAGTAAGTGGAGTGATCAGCAAGTTTGCAGACAATACAAAGATGGCTGGACTTGCAGACAGTGAGGAGCATTGTCAGGCGATGCAGCAGGACATAGATAGGCTGGTACCTTGGGCAGATAGATGGCAGATGGAATTCAATCCTGATAAATGCGAGTGATGCATTTCGGGAAAAAGAAATGTAGGGGGGAGGTATATGATAGAGGGTAGACCTATTAAGAGTATAGAAACACAGAAGGACCTGGAGGTGCAGGTGCACAAGTCTCTGAAGGTGGCAGAGCAGGTGGAGAAGGTTGTGAAGAAAACATAGTATGCTAGCCTTTAAAGGAAGGGGTATAGAGTACAAGAGCTGGCCTTTAATATTGCAGTTGTATAAAACATTAGTTAGACCTCATTTGGAATACTGCGCCCAGTTCTGGTCACCTTACTAGCAGAAGGACGTGGAGACTCTGGAGAGAGCGCAAGGAGATTTACCAGGATGCTGCCTGGTATGGAAGGTCTGAGTTACGAGGAGAGGTTAGGCAAATTGAGACTGTTTTTCTAAGGAAAACAGACTTAAAGATCTAAGAGGTGTACAAGATTATGAGGGGTATAGATAAACAGGGTTAAGCTTTTTCTTAGGATGGACTCAAATAGCTCGAGGGGTCACAGGCTTAGGGTGAAGAGGTAAGGTATAATTTGGATGCTAGAAGGAGTTTTTTCAGAGGGTGGTGGGGGTATGGAATGTGCTGCCAAGGAAAGTGGTGGAGGCAGGCACTCGAGTTATTTAAGAAATACTTAGATGGGCACCTGAGCAGAATGGAAATGGAGGAGTATAGAAAACTGATTTAAAATAGGGATCATGAGCCTTGGAAGAGTGTAAATAGATGATATTGATGTACTTGTTTTCATCCCATAGGCACTTTGTTCCGCCTTGTTGTCATACACACGATGAGTTGAGAGGGGGCTGCTCTTGGATTTTGAGAGTATCCTAGTGCTTCACGTCGTTAGTGTACACTTGACCTGGACCATTTGATGGGCAACACGAGAGCTCAGTGACTATTGCTGTGCTGTGCAGATGCATGGATTTGGACCTGTGTCTGTGGGAGTTTGCGCATTCTCCCTGTGCTTGCATAGGTTTTCCCTGGGTGCTCCGGTTTCCTCCCACATCCCAAAGATGTGCTCTTAAGCTAATTGACAAAAGAAATTCTCCCTAAATTGTCTCAAATTTGGTTTTTAATCCATAGATCTATAAACATAGACAGGGATCATGGGCAGAGGTGGGAACAACGGGGTGGCAGCGCGGGCTCGTTGGGCCAGAGGGCCTGTTTCCCATGCTGTCTTGTTCTTTGTTCTCTTTAGCTCCAATAACTTAACAAGTGCATGAAGTCTCATATGTTTTATGTGGTGACTTTTAGTTTTAGGAACACAACTTCTAGGTTGGGAGGGCAAGTATCACATGTATGTTAAATGGGAATATCTAAATCGAAAAACAAAATGTCAAATGAAATTCAAATACACCCAAGGTAATTACAAAAAACAAAGAAAATTACAGCAGACGAACAGGCCTTTCGACCCTCCAAGCCTGCACCGACCATGCTGCCCAACTGGACTAAAACATACAAGTCCAACATTGTTGCAGGTAAGTAAAATAATATTCAGTGAGGTGCCATGGAATAAAGCCATGCAATGGCTTGCAAAGTCATGATAGCTTGACCAAGAATACAACATTACTCTTAAGATGAGCTAGGATTTCTGGACAATTATGGACTATAGTAAATTCTTACTATACACACACAAACAAAAAGTCCTTTACATATGCGCAGTGATACCTTCCAAAAGCCAGAATATAAATTCAAACAAACATTAAAACTTAAAGCAAAATCTTGCATAAATGTGTGATTTTGTCAGCAGTTATCCTAACCCATTTCTAATAGGTTTTGACAGCCCCACAATTTGCTGAAAAAAGTTTCTTTGCTTGAACAAGCTGCTTTTTTGTGCTGTTTCACTCTTATCAATTTGATTCAAACTCAAGGCATGAATGGTCAAGTAACACATATGGCTGTTTTCCATTGTCAGTTCTGAATTTTCCAACTACATTTGCTGATTAAGATACTGATAACTAAATCAATATTTGTCAACTATGATAGCAAAGTATTTTTGAGCATATTTAGCTTCAAAGCAACTGAATACAATTCAATGAATTGGGCATCACAGTAGCAGTGGGGGGGTGGCACAGTAGCACAGTGGTTAGCGGTGCTGCTTCGTAGCTCCAGGTTTGATTCCCAGCTCGGGTCACTGTGTGGGTTTCCTCCTTTTTCCTCCCACAGTCCAAAGATGTGCAGGTTAGGTTGATTGGCTGTACTAAAATTGCCCCTTAGCATCCTGGGATGCTTAGGTTAGAGGAATTAGCAGGTAAAATATTAATGGGTATGGCCTGGGCGGGATTGTGTTAGGTGCAGATTCAATGGGCCAAAGGCTGCTTTCTGCACTGCAGAGTTCTATGATTCAAACCCAACAGTATGCACATTTTAATTCCCTTTCTCTCCACAAGGATAACACTACTGGAGCTTAGATTATGATTTCTAATCAAGGGCACTATTTTCAGGTTTCAATACAAAGGGACTTCCCCAATCAAAACCCATAACCCAACAATTACTCAAAAATTTGAGCCTTTTCTAGGACTCACTCACAACATAGACCACCTTCCATTTTTATGATTTGTTTTTAAATATTTTAAAAAAATCAATTGCACACTAAGTTTTGTTTTTAAAAAATCTTCAGTCATTTGTATTTACTTCTTCCCCCAGGTTCTATCTTGGAGGTTGTAAAGATATGATTTAAAAATAAACAATTCAAATTCTGTTAATCATAGTTGCACTATAAAAGATGCAATTCCATTGCTACTACCTGCTGTTACCCATTTATGCTGCTTTGCTCAGGAAAGTTTGCTGTTCTTTACATATGCAATCTTCCAAAAGCCAGAAATTAATGCAAACAATGAAATCCCTGCCTCATAACTACTTAAATTAAGGTCAAGTAATTTTACTTTGGGGAAAAAAATTTAGGGGTGGGGGTTGTGCACATCCAAATTTCCCAAATACACAGGGCACAATGAGTTTGCAGCATTATTCAGTAGAGATGAATCTTTCTAGGCATTCCTACCCTGTTTCACTTGAGTCAGTATGTCAAAACATAGGCTTGTTTCACCACTTAACTGGTGTTGGAAATTGAAATTGTTTCATTTATACCAATACTTGTGAACCAATGAGTTCAATCTTTGATTTATAGAAATGCAAAGCATTATTTATTGGTAAAATTCTCACTGCCAGCCTTTAAAGAATGCTTATTGTAAACAATTTAAATATACTACAATTGAAAATGCACTGAAATTTACCTTCAAGTAAAAATGGATGGCCAAATCCCATCATTATACCCTTGACACAAAATGCAGTAACCAGAACCCTAAAGTAACAAAGATTCTGCCTTGTCTGGTTCCCAAACAAAAATCTACAATGGTTGTAAACCAAGGTTTTCAACCAACTTTTTATTACTGCTGTATTTACAGCAAATAATTATTTGAGAAATAACTCCAGTCCAGATAATGCACTCATCAACACTAAACTGGGGAGGAAGACACACACCAAAGCCACTAGTCTTCTGAACAGGTCATCAAGAGGAAAGAAAAATAAGTCAGCCCTAATAACTGAAGTGATTATACCAAAATTTGCTGAGTCACTAAACTACAGCATACAGAGGCTATACCTCCTTTTTACAAATACAAAAAATCCATCACTTCCCTCCTCATAATAAAAAGCAAGTCTTGACTTAAGTTAAAAGATGCTGAGAGTGTTTAGAACACATAATAATCTTGTTAGGGAACTGAAGCTTAATTTTGATCATTATTTAAAACATAGAAGCAGAGTGATCTCTAATGCTCGTAGAATATACACTTTCACTTATAAATAAAGCACCACACAAATTACACATTTATGGAATGGCAAGTGCAAAAAAATTGTATAAAAAGTGTCTCAAAGTAGCAAGTTAAGCTTCAGATAATTATAATAAGCATTAGAGTGTGGCAGCAGCAAAATGGAAGAGAAATTAGCATCTCCCGCAGTTTCTCCCCAGAAAGTAGCTATGTCAATAGGTATATAGCTTAAAATATCTTGGAATATCATAGAAATTCTAATTGTGCAATTGAGCACAAACTAACATACAAAATGAAAGCAAAATACCGTGGATGCCAGGATTCTGAAATAAAAACAGAAAAAGGTTGAAAAAAGCAAGGCAGGTCTAGCAGCATTTGAAGAATGAGAATCAGAGTTAACATTGAGTCCGTAAAACTCTTCTGACTGACTAAAAAGGAAAAGACTGAGATAGGTTATGTACTGTGTAAGATGGGGTGGGAACAGCTCAAGTGGAGTAGGTGGTCAGTGATAGATGGAAATAAGGAGGAATTGCAACAAAATGTATTGGGCTCAAGGCAGAAAAACATTAGCTATAGTATGAAGAATTATAAGCACAGAAAGTGGTGCTTTCCATACAATTTGGGCACTCTTGTTTGACACCCTGTATCTCTCAGAAGTCTCCCTTTTTCCCTTCACCCAAATCTGCATATCTCTTGATATCCAGAGTTTTCTGATCTTTTCGATTTCATTCTTTACAGGATTCTACATTCTTCGTAAATGACTCACTGCTCTGATGTGCATTTTTCTACAAATAGTTGTTTCCATCCCATTTTGACCAGATGCTGTATTATTGTATTGAAGATGGTATCTGTCAATTCAGAACCTTTATTTCCAGTTCATTTCTGTGCTTTTCCATGCCTTTCTGAAATCTTACCAAGTTATGGAAAAACTTTTGAGTGGATAAGACTACAGAAATATAGAGGGGGAGCATGAAGGAGATTTGAAAATGAGGATGAGCATTTTAAAATCAATGCACTGCTTAACAGGAGCCAATACAGGTCTACAAACACAGGATGAATGGAATTTGGTTAAGATACAGGCAGAGTTTTGGATGAACTTGAGTTGATAGTGGTCAAAAAATGGAAGGAATGTCCCAAAAGAAGGTAGTTCAGAAGTAATAAAAGGGAGCAATGAAGCTGATGAGCTGACATAATTTCCTTGGATATCATAATTTGCACTGTCCTTTAGTCTGAGTTGCAAATCTTTATTGTGGCATTTCAAACTTGTATCCGTATGCAAGAATGATTAGGCTTTGTCTGACTGCATAAGTATTTGCTAATGATCAAAGCATTTCTGTTAAAGCAGAAATAACAAGGCACCTGGATACAAACTGTTTGATCAAGCAAACGCAGCACGGATTTGTTAAGGGGAAATTGTGCTTGACGAATTTATTGGAGTTTTATGAGGAAGTGACTAGTGCGGTAGATAGAGGGGAACTGGTGGATGTGGTGTTTTTGGATTTCCAAAAGGCCTCACAGAAAATTGCTGCAGAAGGTTAGGGTGCAGGGAGTTTGGGGGTTGGGTATTAGACTGGATAGGGGATCGGTTGTCTAATAGGAAGGGGACTAAGTATTAATGGGTGCTATTCTGATTGGCAGCAGGTAACTAGTGGAGTGCCCCAGAGTTTGGTGTTGGGGCCTAAACTATTTACCATTTACATAGATGATCTGGAGGAAGGGGCTGAGTGCAGGGTGATGAAATTTGCTGATGACAAGAAGAGGAGAAGAGGAGTGGAAAAGCAAATTGCATGGAGGGTGTGGAAAGCCTGCAGAGGGATCTGGATAGGTTGAGTGAGTGGGCAAGGACCTGGCAAATGGAATATAACGTTAGCAAGTATGAGATTATCCACTTTGGTAGGAATAACGATAGGAAGGAATTATTTAAATGGCGAAAAGCTACAGCATGCAACAGTGCAAAGGGACCTGGGGGTCCTTGGGCACAAATCGCAAAAACAGAGTCTGCAGGTGCAGCAGATAATCAAGGCAGCAAATGCAGTGTTGGCCTTTATAGTTAGAGGGATAGAATATAAAAGTAGGGAGGTACTTTTGCAGCTGTACAGAGTACTGTGAGGCCGCAATTGGAGTACTGTGTGCAGTTTTGGTCACCGCATTTGAGGAAGAATATATTGGCCTTGGAGGGGGTGCAGACAAGGTTCACTAGGCTGATACCGGAGATGAGGGCATTGGATTACGAGGAGAGACTGAGTAGGCGAGGTTTGTACTTGGAGTTTAGAAGGCTGAGAGGGGATCTTATAGAGACATAAGATAAGGAAGGGGATGGATAGGGTAGCGGTTGAAAGACTCTTCCCGCTTAGCGAAGATAGCGGGACTAGAGGGCACAGCCTCAAAATATGGGGGGCAGTTCAGATCAGAGTTGAGGAGAAATTTCTTCAAAGGGTGGTGAATCTTTGGAATTCTCTGCCTGATGAAGTGGTGGAGGCTTCCTTGCTGAATATATTTAAGTCAAGAGTGGATAGGTTTGTGATTGACAAGGGAATTAAGTGTTACAGGGAGAAAGCAGGAAGTAGTACTGAATCACTGCAGATCAGCTATGACCTTACTGAACGGCAGGGCAGGCTCGAGGAGCTGGATGGCCTGCTCCTATTTCTTATGTTATGACTTGGACATACTTGAACACCTATATTGATACATCCATAAATGGCATAGTCTTCCAGAAAGAAATGAGTAGGACTATTATTTCTGCATCTTTAATCATGACCATCCCTGTACTTCTACCAGCTGTCCTTTCTCTGCAGCTTCTGTAGCATCCCCATCTTGCAGGCTTTGTGAATCTATGTCTCAACTTTGTTTTGGAGTCGTTAGTAGTTGTTTACCCATCTATTTGATCCTTATACTTGTGAATTAAAAACATTGACAGGGATCACGGGTAGAGGTGGGAACATCGGGGTGGCGGCATGGGCTCATTGGGCCGAAGGGCCTGTTTCCCATGCTGTTTTGTTCTTTGGCCTCCATGAGGCATCAGGTTGGCAACATTTGTTCAGGTTTGTGTCTGTTTTAGGTACATGCGCCATTCACACTACAGAAAGCACTTCAAAGTCAGTCACAGCAAGGGCAATTTCAGCGCACACTCCCCAAGTAACATCTATTAATTTTGAAACAACAGGAAGCTGATGTCAATAATATAATACTTCAGAAAGGAAATCAGATATTTTAACTTTAAAAGAAATTGAAAATAAATTTATCACAATAAGAAATATTTTTTTGAAATGTTCAGTTGCACATTTACTCAAAATAAAAGCACTGCTCAGAAAAATCAAGTACCTTAAGTTAATACTGTCACACTGGGTTTCCAATATTTTTCCCATTTACTTCACAAAGCACAGTTAGCTCATTTAGTACTCAATATTTCTCTAAGTCTTTAGCCTTTGTCTATTTATCCTAGCTCATATTTATAAAGTACATTCTAATGATGTAGTTCTTATATCATGAATTGTAATAGCATTCAATATCTTAACAGAATTGTGTGTGCATGGCAGTTTAAGAGCTCTTGATAAACAAAATAGAAAAAATAGATAATTCTCCTATACAACCAAACAGGAATCACTGAAGTGGAGCAGGAAACCACAAAAGCCAGCGTGAAAGATGTCAACTGCATTTTTTAAGTTACAATTTAGCTCAATGCAAGCATGAAAAACTAGAACACCATAAAATAAACAACAAAAGGTTCATATAGCCAATGACAGAGTGAAAGAAGCAGTGATAAAAGTAAACATTTGAGTTCCTTCGCTTTTAATGAAGTGAAATTCTCTGTAACTAATTGAATGAGATTCTGTTAGCAATGGTTTACTTAATGCTTAATTACCATAAATTCAAGACACCAGGACAACCCAATCTTTATGGCACATGTATTAGGATGCATCAGGAATGGGTTGCAGCTTGCTCACTCAGGAAGCCAAAACACTCAGCCAACAATGTTACCATTCTGAGTGAAATAAAATGAAGATCAGCAAATCTAGCTAGTCTATAAAGAATAGATTGATTGCTGGCACAAGAATTCTAAATACTGGATCAATGTAGCTAAGGAAGGCACATCAGAGTGGATTAAAGCAGTTGTACAGCAGAAGTTGAAACTCATTTGTCTGGCTGTAACCAGAGCAGAAGTGTGAAAAACTCATAATGGCAACTGCTAATTTATGAAAGGAATTACTTTTATTTTGTAAGTAGCATTGTATTAGAAAGCAAGAGAAACCATTCAGCTAACTTAATTCATCCCAGATTCTCCACATTACAGCGGATGGTTGTTTGCTTAACTAATTCCAATACTTCCAACCTCAGTGACCTTTTCCAGAAACTAACTGCAAGTGTTGATCACTAAAGAACTTCTCTAAAGTCCCAAATTTCTCTATCATAATTTTCAACTTGCATCCATTTGCCTTACTCCTAAAGTATTGCTAAAAATAGCATTCAACATTTGCATACTACCTAAACTCCCTCAATCTCTCTATCCCACCCCCAAGAACTTTCCTTTGTAATCTTTTAATGCTCTTACTGTCAGCTCCTGATAATTTTGCATTCTGAATTCCATTTCCACAGATACAATTAGCTGGCAACAACCAAAAGTTGTGTTTTGGCTTTATAAACTAAAACAGGCAGCACGTTGGCACAATGGTTAGCACTGCTGCCTCACATGGCCAGGTATCCAGGTTTGATTCCTGACTTGGGTCACTGTCTGTGCAGAGTCTGCAGGAGTTTCCCCCAGGTGCTCTGGTTTCCTCCCACAGTCTGAACAATGTGCTGGTAAGGTTCATTAACCATGAACTCTCCCTTAATGTACCCAAACAGGTGCCCAGAGTGTGGCAACTAGGAGATTATCACACTAACTTCATTGCAGTAAATGAAGTAAAAATAAACTAAACTTTGCTTCAATTTTGAGTTTTAGTAATTCAAAGCTGACTAGATATTCCACCATAATCCAATCCTTTCTTTCCATCACCAATAATATTTTGCTTAAAATACACTTAAGTGTGTCAACATTCCAGTTTTTCTTTTTCCAATGAATAGTGAACATCTGGAAAGAACCATCAGTTCAATTACAACCAGACCCATTTTTAACAGAGGGAGAATATTACATTGTGCAAAACATATGACTTTTTAAAGTCTGACAATGTGTGAAGTTGTGGGTTTTTTTCCAGCTTGGTTATTAGTGTGGAGCAACAATTGAAATGCAACATTGGTTTTGTTCACTAGGACTTCCTTTTGTATCTCTAAATTGGCACAGAGATTTTTTTAAAAAGTGACATTAGAATTGTCAGTTTTGGCTCATATTAAAAAGAATTGTTAGGTGTCATCAAAATAACTTTGTATGGTCTATACATACGTTTCAGCTATTTCACATAACATGGGTTTTAAAAAATATGCTTCCCGTCAAGTAAAAAAGTTTCACGTGCCTCATTCAGCACAGGTCCCACATTTACCTTAGCCCACTACTTTCTATTTACATATTCATAGAACTCATTCTTTGCTGTCATGTTTGCAGCATGCAATTTCTCTCAAAATTCATTTTTCATCAATTTTCAATCATTTAATCTACAGGCAGCCATCGAGCCTGCACCAAACAACAATCCTACCCAGATCCTGTCCAATCTCCGTAAAGCCATATATTCATCCTCCTAACCCCCGACATTAAAAGGCAACCCATCATGGCCAATGTAACCCACGCATCTTTGGACTTAAATTTTCTTCCTAATGAGGTTCTTTTGTTTCAGCAGCAGTCTTTTGCTCCAGGATTCTAAAAACCTTCAGCCCTCTGTACTCCACTATCCCTTGCCACTTTGTATATCATGCTTTTCAATTTAACATTATCCTTGACTTCCTATGTTAACGACAATTTTGTCTTTTATGAAATCCTTTTTTAGTTGGGATAAACTCCAGCCAAGCATTTTGGACAAAAATGCCAATCTCAAGGGATAGAGCCCAAGAAAAACTCCAGAGGCTAAAGATGGCTAAGTTGCCAGGAGCCAATGAACTGCATGTTAGGGTTTTAATGGAAGTGGTTATACAAATAGCAAACACATTTATGACAAATTTCAATCACTCACTAAATTCCAGGAGGGTCCCAGAAGATTGGAAAACAGCCAATGTGACACCCTTGTTCAAAGAGGGAGAAAAGCAGAAGCAGGAAACTGCAAGCCAGTTAGTTTAACATTTATCCTTGGCAAGACACTAGAGACAATAAAGAGGAAACAGCAAATTAATCAGGAAAAGCAGAATATAATCAAACCTCGTCAACATGATTTTATCAAAAAGGTGATCATGTTTGACAAATTTGCTCAAATTCTTTGATGACATAATAGGAAAATAGATGGAGAAGAACATGTATTTAGGTTTCTAAAAGGCATTTGACATGATGCTGCATAAGAGGTTTGTGCTTAAAAACCTGTGGAACTGGAGGGAGTTTGTTAGCATGGATTAAAAATGTAGAAAACGGAGTTGGAATAAATGGGTCCTTTTCAGAAGGCAATGATGTAACTATACACATGTAACACATTTTCATCTTTGGACTGCAATTGCTCACTATTTAATTTAGTCACCTGGAGGAAGCAACACAATCCAAGTGTTCCAAATTTGCCAATAATAGAAAGATAGGTGAAAGGGGAAGGTCGTGATGAGGACAGTGATTCTGCAGCAGGACAGATATTGCATGACTGGGCAAAAATCTTGAGTTTAATTGAGTTGAGTTTAATTTGGGCAAGTGAGGTCAAGCACTTTTGGTAGGAGGAATCAAAAGGCAGATTATTTAAATGGAGAGAGACTGCAGGTAAGTGAAGTGCAGACACTTCTCAATGTTTTAATGCATGAATGACAAAAGGCTAGCTGACAAGTCCAACCACCAGTTAAGGCAGCAAATGGCATTTTGGCCTTTAATGCAAAGGGGTTGGTGTTGAAAAATAGGGAGGTTTTATTGCAATTATACAGGGAGCTGGTGTTCCATTTGGAATGCTGCACACAGTTTTGGTCCCTTACCCAAGGAAAGATAGTAACATTGGAGGCAGTCCAAAGGAGATTCACCAGGCCAATTTGTGGGATGTGAAGGTTGCCTTGTCAAGAGAGGCTAAATAGTGTGCATCTGTATTACTTGGAGTTCTGATGTAGAGATGCCAGCATTGGACTGGGGTAAACACAGTAAGAAGTCTGACAACACCAGTTTTAAATCCAACCAATTTATTTAATAGTAAACTCGTAAGCTTGCGACTCTATGGCCTTCGACAGGCGAATGAGGTGTTCTGGTCTCTCATAGCACATCAGCACAGACAGTTTACAGATTACTGATTAGAATGTAATCTTTACACCTAACCTGCTATTCAAATCTTAAAGTGGCTAACAATGCGAGCGTAAGGAGCACTGAGCACAGGTTAAAGAGATGTGTATTGTCTCCACAGCACAGCAAAGTTTTTTTTACTAACCCAGGCAAGTCATGGGGATTACAGATAATGTGACATGAAGCCAAGATCCCTGATAAGACCATCCTCACGTGTGCAGAACTTGGCTATCAGTCTCTGCTCAGCGGCTCTGTGCTGTCGTGTGTTGTGAAGGCCCCCTTGAAGAACATTTACCCGAAGGTTGGAGGCAGAATGCCCGTGACCACTGAAGTGTTCGCCAACAGGAAGGAAACAGTTTTGCCTGGTGATTGTCGAGCGATGTTCATTCATCTGCTGTTGTAGTGTCTGCTTGGTCTCCCCAACATACAATGCTTCAGGACAGCCTTTCTTGCAACATATTAGGTAGACAACGTTGGCCGAGTTGCAAGAGTGTGTACCGTGTACCTGGTGATAATCCGGCATGTCTTGTAGAGGTTGCTGTGGCAGGGTTGTGTCGTATTGTGGTCGCTGTTCTCCTGAAGGCTGGGTAGTCTGCTGTGAACAATGGTCTGTCTGAAGTTGCACAGTTGTCTGAAGGCAAAAAGTGGGGATATGGGAATGGCGTTGTCGTTGAAGACTCTGAAGATGTCATAGCTTCTCCGCTCCAGGGAAGTACTGGACAACAAAGAGTACAGCGCAGAGCAGTGGCTGATAGCCAAGTTCCGCACATGTGAGAACAGTCTTAACAGGGATCTTGGCTTCATGTCACATTACCTGTAATCCCCATGACTTGCCTGGGTTAGCAAAAAACCTCACTTACTGTGCTGTATGGAGACAATACACATCTCTCTAACCTGTGCTCAGTGCTCCTTCCACTCACATTGTTAGCCACTTTTAAGACTTGGATAGTAGGTTAGGTGTAAAGATTCACATTCTAATCAGTAATCTGTAAACCGTCTGTACTGATGTGCACGCTATTGGAGACCAGAACACCTCATTCGCCTGATGAAGGCCAGAGCCAAAAGCTGATGAGTTTAACTATCAAATAAATCGGTTGGATTTAAAATTGGTGTTGTCAGATTTCTTACTGTGTTTACTTGGAGTTAACAGTGAGGGATGACCTTATTTAAACATGCAAGATCCTAAAGGGGCTTGACAGAGTAGATGGTGAGATGTTTACACCAGTTGGAGAGTCTCAAACAAAAAAGGTGACACAGCTACAAGACAAAGGGTTGGTCATGAGGTGCATAGAAACCTCTTCTCAAAGGGTGATGAATCTCTCAAATTCTCTGCCCCAAAAGGGTAGTGGAGGTTGGATCATTAGCAGTATCTAAAGTGAAGGCAGATGAACATTTGATAGTTTGAAAAATAGAGAGCAGTTGGGAAATGGCACAGAAGAGAGAGTCTGGCACAGATCAGTCACAATCATATTGAAAGGCAGGGCAACTTGATGGTCCAGTTTCAATTCCTGTGTTTGAACAGAAGTTAAATATCAGGATAATTGGACTTCGATGTGAATTCACTACCATCGTTTGCACTGACCTTTGTTGGCACCCAATGGAGTTTAGAAGGATGAGGGGTGGATCTCATAGAAACTTACAAAATACTGAAAGGCCTGGATTTGGTGGACATGGGATGATGCTTCTATTAGTATATATCTCTACTATTGTGAAAACAGATTAGTTGGGCAGATTAAACTAACAGCACATTGCACCTTGTAAACTCAAATGATATTACAGATCCAGTTCTCTCCTCAGAATGCAGTGAATTAGCATTGATCTTACGATTTGGGAACTATAAAGGGATCACTGATAACTGTGGAAAATGGAAAAAGCAAAGTTGTGCCTTTTTTCAAGAGGCAAAGGCAACAATGCAGCCAATGACTTAACCTTTAGGGGCAATGGCACAGTGGCATTGTCATTGGAGCAGTACATCCAGAGACACAGGGTAATGTTCCAGGGATCCTAATTCAAATCCCAACATGGCAAATAGTAGAATTTGAATTCAATTAATAAAAATCTGGAATGACCATGAGGCTATTGTCACAAAGATCCACCTAGTTCACTGATTTTCTATCCTTACCTGGTCAAGCTCATCATGCCTCATGCCTCCAGGTCCACAACAAAATGGCCTGGCAAGCCACTCAGCTGTTTCAAACTGCTAGAAACTGGTTGGATCACCCATCATCAATTCCAGCTTCCATAAAGTCTCTTGGCATCAGACCAGCATGAAGACTATTCGGAGGAAGCCTCGAGGTTGGCAAAAGCACAATGTACTCCGGGTGGAGGTCTTCATTGTCCATCACCAAGAGAGATTCAATAGCACTACTGAGCGAGCCTCAAAATGACATAGCTGCTAGACTTGATCTGCAGCAGGTAGTGAGGGAACTAACCAAAGGAAAATACATACTTGACTTCATCCTCACAAACCTGTCTGCTGCAGATGACAAGTGTTGACAGAAGTGACTACCTCAATTCTTGTAGGGATGAAATCTTTACACTGAGGATACCCTCTGTGTTGTGTGAAACTGCTGCTGTATTAATTGGGATAGATTTTGCAAAGATCTGGCAACGCAAGACTGGACAATCATAAGGCACTGTACCTCATCATCAGCAGCAGCAGAGCTGCACTCTATCACAATATGTAACCTCCTGGCCTGCCACACACCCACTCTACCATTATCACCAAGTCTGGGGATCATCCATGGTTCCACAGGGCACATGAGGGCAGACCAGGAACAGAACCAGGCATACCTAAAAATTAGGTGTCAATGTGGTGAAGGTACAACTCAGGACAGCTTGCACGCCAAACAGTACAAAGACCAAGTGATGGACAGAATTAAGCAATTCCACAAGTAACAGACCAGATTTAAGCTCTGCTGTCCTACCATATCCAGTCATGAATGGTGACAGATAATTAAGTTCACTCCATCTTCAATGATGAGAAGCCCTGCATTTTGCTGAAATATGTAAAACTGAACTGTTGGCATCCATCTTCAGCAAGAAGTGTTGAGTGAATGATTCTTCTTGATGTACTAAGGTCCTCAACATCACAGATGTCAGATTTTAGCCAACTCAGTTCACTGAGATATCAAGAAACCACACTGGATACTGCAAGAGGTAATGGGTTTTGACAACATTTTGCAACAGTACTGAAGATTTGTGCACCAGAACTTGCCACTTTTCAGCTAAGTTGTTCCAGTACAGTGAAAACACCAGCATGCTTGGCAGAATGGGAAAAATTGCCCCCCCCCCCCCAATTATACCATATATATTAAACAAAACAAATCCAACCCCAATTAACATTTCATCAGTTTACTCATGATCATCAGTGAAATAATGGAAGTGGTTATCATTCGTGCTATCAAGCAACATTTGCTCACTGACACACATTTGTGATTCACCGTGGTCACTCAGCTCCTGACCCCATTACATCATTAGGTCAAACATGAACATTAGAACTGAACTCGAGATGAGGGCCGAGTGACTGCCTGTCTTGAACATCAAGGCAGCGTTTGACAGAAACACACAAGTCAATGGGAAATCAGGGGAACACCCCTTGACTGGTTGGAATCATACTGAACACAAAGATAGTTGTGACTTTTGGATCGCCTCAGCTCTAGGATATCACTGCAGGAGTTCCTCAGTAGTGTCCAAGATCCAATAAGCTGCTTCATCAATGACATTCCCTCCATCATAAAGGTCAGAAGTGGGGATATTTGCTATGGTTGCACAACATCCAGCAATATTCATAGTTTCTCAAATATTGAAGCAGTCCATGTCGAAATGCAGCATGGCCTACACAATATCCAGATTTGGGATGACAAGTGGCAAGTAACATTCATGCTGAGTGCCAGTAAATGAGCATCTCCAACGAGAGAGAATTTATCACGCCATGACATTCAACGAATTACCATTGCTGAATTCCCCATTAATCAAAAGGAACTAGACTAGCCACAAATATTGTGTCTACAAGAACAGATCAGAAGCTAGGAATCCTAGAGTAAACAACTCACCACCTGACTCCTGAAAGCCTTTCCACCATCTTCATGACCCAGCTCAGGAGTGTAGTTCCAACTATACTCCTGGCACTATTGAGCTTGATTGGCACCACATTCATTCTATCCACCTAGTGGCAGCTGTGTATACCATCTTCAAAAGGTGCATGTAGGAATTCACCATGGCTGCTTAGACTGTGCTAAATCCACAAATATGTTACCATCTAGGCGGCCAAGGGAACCAGAAATATGAGAACAGCACCAGCTGGAGATTTCCCTCCAAGCTATTCACAATCATGACTTGGAAATATATTGCCATTCTTTCACAGTTGCTAGCTTAAAATCAGAACTCTCTTCCACAGCATTATGGGGTGCTTTCAACACATGAATGGAAGTGGTTCAAGAAAGCAGATTCTAAAAACAATTTGGGATCTGAAGTTCCAGCCTAGTCAGGCGATGCCCACATCCCAATAATTCATTTTTGAAAACCTCAATACTTTAATGGAACTGATCAGGAGCAAACTTATACAATAACCTAGTAAACAGTCAATATGGACATTGGCAGGAACATTCTGCTAAACTGACCTTGTTTTCTGAGGCAAAGACATGCTAAAATGTAGAGAGATCTATATAAACATGCTATATATCTAGGTTTCCTAAAACATTCAAAGCTCAGCATGGAAGTCTATTAATGATAAATGATTAGCTGATGGTAGAAAACACCAAGCTCAAATTAGAAAAGGTCAGAGGAGATTTCAAATTGCTGGGGGCAGTATCAGGTCAACTATTGTTTTCCTATTATGCCAATTAAGGTTTAATTTGCAAACCATGCCAAATTAGAAAGTTGATTCTGAAAAAAGGTACCTTGGAAAACAAAGTAACAATGGTCAATCAGCAGAAGAGTGGCAGATGAAGCTCAACACTGCCAAGAATAAGGCACTGCAGATATGATAAAAAAGGCACTGCAAATACTCCATGAATGATGTTGAAATAGTCACAAGTTTAAATAGACTAGATGATTAACATGCGCAATTACTACAAGGCAGCATTCAATGAAACAAAAAGATAATGTAGCCAAAATAGTATAACAACTTAGAGGAAGTCATACTGAAACTTTATAATATTCTGGTTAGACCACAACCGATGAACAACATTTGCTATTGAGTTGCTAAGACAGAGGGGGTACATGCAGTTCAGAGACAATACAAAGAACAAAACAGCACGGGAAACAGGCCCTTTGGCCCAATGAGCCCGTGCCACCACCTCGATGTTCCCACTTCTACATGCGATCCCTGTCCGTGTTTATAGATCTATGGATTAAAAACCAAATTTGAGACAATTTAGGGAGAATTTGTTTTGCCAATTAGCCTAAGAGCACATCTTTGGGATGTGGGAGGAAACCAGAGCTCCTGGAGAAAACCCACGCAAGCACGGGGAGAATGCGCAAACTCCCACAGACACAGGCCCAAATCCATGTATCTACGCAGCACAGCTATAGTCACTGCGTATAATATGGAGTTCTACCTTCAGGTAGAAATTGAGGGTTAGACCCAAAAATTCAAGTTAGAACGTAGAACACTACAGCGCAGAATAGGCCCTTCAGCTTTCAATGTTGCACCGACCAATTAGGAAAAAGCAATGACCCTCTAACCTAAACCATTCTCTTTTCGTCCATAAACTTATCTACTAACCTCTTAAATGCCTCCAAACTTGGCGCATCTACAACTGCTGCAGGCAGGGCATTCCATACCCTTACCACCCTCTGGGTAAAGAACCTACCTCTGACATCCGTCCTATAACTACCACCCCTTAATTTAAAGCTACGTCCCCTCATACTAGCTTCTCCATCCTAGGAAAAAGGCTATCACTGTCCATCCTATCTAAACCTCTAATCATCTTGTATGTATCAATAAGGTCTCCTCTTAGCCACCGCCTTTCTAACAAAACAACCTCAAATCCCTCAGCCTCTCTTCATAAGACCTGCCCTCCATACCAGGCAACATCCTGGTAAACCTCCTCTGTACCCTCTCCAATGCCTCCACATCTTTCTTATAATGTGGGGACCAGAACTGCACACAATACTCAAAGTGCGGCCGCACTAGAGTTTTGTACAGTTGCAACATGACGTTGCGGCTCCGAAATTCAATCCCCTACCAATAAAAACTAAGACTCCGTATGCCTTCTTAACAACCTTATCGACTTGATTGCCAACTTTCAGGGATCTATGCACACATACACCAAGATCCCTCTGTTCATCAACACTATTAAGAGTCCGACCATTAGCCCTATACTCTACACATTTGTTATTCCTGCCAAAGTGAATTACCTCACACTTTTCCACATTAAACTCCATTTGCCACCTCTCGGCCCAGCTCTGCAACTTGTCCAAATTGCAATTCATTTTAAAATTTATTTTTACACATCACACATAACATTTAAGAACCTGCAAGCAGATTTCTTTTCAGCTTTGTAAAAAAAATTTAAATTTGTGCCATACAAGTGTATTAATAGAAACAAAATACATGAAATTCTTAAAGATAATTTGAAAGGAATTTTTGAAAACTACAATTAAAGAAAAAATAGTTTTCCACTTCATCTAAAAAAAAACTGATTTGCAAGATTGAAACATTTCCAAACAAGCTCTATTGGAGGATGCATTTAAGATTTTGAAAACGTGTTGCCAGTTTAGTGGCCTGAGGTTTGTTCTGATGGAGCTGAGGGATACATGGAGGAAATTTAGATGTAAACGTCACTGAATTAGACAGGCCCAAAAATCAGGAACGGAAACAGGCTGAATTACCTCTGATGTTGGATTAGCTCAACTCGATGTTGCTGTATCCTACAGACAGCATTTTCAGTATATTTATGCTCTATAGATAACACTTACTTGTATTTCATTCCAATTTAGTTTTATTAGAAGAGGTAGTTAATATATGCCATTTAGCCTTTATTTTCAAAAAAAGGCTGCATACAATTTTATTTGCAAACTATGTATATCACAATTTTATACATTTGTTTTCCTCATATCTTCCAAGACCAGTTGTTTTCTGATGGAAACTCAAATTTACATCATATGGAAAACAGAGACTATCGATAAAAAGCACACTGTTGCCCTGCAATCAAATATGTTAGCTTTCAACTAAACCGATGCAAGGAATTCCTGCACTTAAGCTGGAGAAGCAAACACACCCAATGCTACACAACTTCAGCAGAGAATAAATCAAAGCTTGCGTCCCAAAGAAACCAATCAAAATTTTGCATTATTAATAATAACAAGATCAACAGTGGCCATCTTGAAGTAAATCAGATAACAACCTCTGCAGTACAAACAGGTTAATTCTGCAAGTTGCCATCCAAGATACATTGCTCTTCCACATGCTCTGCCTTAACAGTATCTCAAAAATAGAAACAAGTGGTGTAAAGCTGCATTCATTCAGCACCCAGCCTTTCACCACAGCATTCAGATTTGGCCAGATTAGATGTGTTATTTAATCTTTGCCAAGAGGGAAACATTCCACACTTGTAAACCCTATACTATAGTGTTAAAAGAAACAGAATTTGAGGCAGACATTGAAAAAAGTTGGGCATTTTAAACTTTGTTTTTGAGAATCCAGTCACACATCTTCTGAGGCTATCGTATGGTTAGACATATTCCCATTGAAGGTATCGTACATTTTGACTGAACGGAAATCGTTAAAATTTCTTCCCTTCATAGCAATGCTGAAGTTTGCCTTGGGAAACAAACTGTGAATTAATGAGCCAAATTGTTTTAAGAATAAGAATAATGAAGTGGACAGCAACTTCTGGCATCCACGTGAGCAGTTAATTATGCAAATCTAAAATTTGCACATCAGAGACAGCCCCTCAACCAAGTTCTCATAGATGACTCAGTACGTAGATAGGCCAACTAGAGGTGAGGCTACATTGGATTTGGTGCTGGGCAATGAGCCAGACCAGGCGTTAGACTTGGAAGTTGGTGAACATTTGTGATAGTGACCACAATTTGGTTACGTTCACCTTAGTGATGGATAGGGATAGGCATGAACCTGGGGGTAGTAGTTATAGCTGGGGGAATGGTAATTATGAGGCTATTAGGAGAGAATTAGGGTGCATAGATTGGACTAGGAGACGACAGGGACTGGGAACATCTGAAATGTGGAGCTTATTCAAGGAGCAGCTACTGCGAGTCCTTGATAAGTATGTCCCTGTCAGGCAAGGAGGAAATGGTCGAGTAAGGGAACCATGGTGTACTAAAAAAGTTAATTCTCTGGTTAAAAGGAAAAAGGAGGCTTATGTCAGGTTGAGGCATAAAGGCCCAGTTAGTGCACTGGAAAGTTATAGATTAGCCAGGAGGGAGCTAAAGAGTGAGTTAAGAAGAGCTAAAAGAGAACACGAGAAGACTTTGGCTGATAGGATCAAGGAGAATCCTAAAGCTTTCTTTAGATATGTTAAGAATAGAAGATTGGTTAGGGCAAGATTAGGGCCAGTCAGAGACAGCAGTGGGGAGTTGTGCGTGGAGCCTGAAGAGATTGGAGAGGCACTGAACAAATATTTCTCTTCGGTATTCACGCAGGGAGATGTAAATGTAGTTGTGGAGAACACTGGGATACAGGGTTGTAAACTGGAAAGTATTGAAGTAGATAAGGAGTATGTGCTAGATATTCTTGAGGGTTTGAAGTTAGATAAGTCCCCTGGGCCGGACAGGATTTATCCTAGGATTCTCTGGGAGGCGAGAGAGGCGATTGCAGAGCCTCTGGCTCTGATCTTCAGGTCGTCGTTGGTTACGGGTGTGGTTCCGGAGGACTGGAGGATAGCGAATGTGTTCCCATTGTTCAAGAAGGGGAAGAGAGACCTTCCAGGGAATTATAGGCCAGTGAGTCTTACTTCTGTAGTGGGCAAAGTATTGGAGAGAATTATTAGGGATAGGATTTATAGTTATTTAGAGAGAAATGAATTGATTGGGGATAGTCAGCATGGTTTTGTGAAGGGTAGGTCGTGCCTTACTAACCTTAGAGTTTTTTGAAAAAGTGACCAAAGAGGTGGATGGGGGTAAGACAGTTGACGTGGTTTATATGGACTTTAAGGCGTTCGATAAGGTTCCCCATGGAAGGCTTCTGCTGAAAATGCAGATGTATGGGATGGAGGGTGATTTAGCTAATTGGATCAGGAATTGGCTAGCTGATAGAAGAGAGTGTGGTTGATGGAAATTATTCATCATGGTGTTCGGTTACAAGTGGTGTACCTCAGGGATCTGTTTTGGGATCCCTGCTGTTTGTAATTTTTATAAATGATCTAGATGAGGGTATTGAAGGATGGATTAGTAAATTTGCGAATGACACCAAAGTCAGAGGAGTGGTAGATAGTGAAGAGGGGTGTTCTAGTTTGCAGAGACTTGGACAAGTTGCAGAGCTGGGCCGAGAGGTGGCAAATGAAGTTTAATGCGGAAAAGTGTGAGGTAATTCACTTTGGCAGGAATAACAAATGTGTAGAGTATAGGGCTAATGGTAGGACTCTTGATAGTGTTGAAGAACAGAGGGATCTTGGTGTATATGTGCATAGATCCCTGAAAGTTGGCAATCAAGTCGATAAGGTTGTTAAGAAGGCATACGGAGTCTTAGCTTTTATTGGTAGGGGGATTGAATTTGAGCCGCAACATCATGTTGCAACTGTACAAAACTCTGGTGCGGCCGCACTTGGAGTATTGTGTACAGTTCTGGTTGCCACATTATAAGAAAGATGTGGAGGCATTGGAGAGGGTGCAGAGGAGGTTTACCAGGATGTTGCTTGGTATGGGGGGCAGGTCTTATGAAGAGAGGCTGAGGAATTTGAGGTTGTTTTCGTTAGAAAGAAGGCGGCTAAGAGGAGACCTTATTGAAACATATGATTAGAGGTTTAGATAGGGTGGACAGTGAGCCTTTTTCCTAGGATGGAGAAAGCTAGCACGAGGGGACATAGCTTTAAATTAAGGGGTGGTAGTTATAGGACGGATGTCAGAAGTAGGTTCTTTACCCAGAGGGTGGTAAGGATATGGAATGCCCTGCCTGCTGCGGTTGTAGATGTGCCAAGTTTGGTGGCGTTTAAGAGGTCAGTAGGTAAGTTTATGGATGAAAATGGAATGGTTTGGGTTAGAGGGTCATTGCTTTTTCCTAATTGGTCGGTGCAACATCGAAGGCCGAAGGGCCTGTTCTGCGCTGTAATGTTCTATGAACTCTAGCACTGAAATGGATAGTATAAATCTGGGGCACTTACACATGAGCTCATTATCAGCTAAAATTCCTGTTAAACAGCAGTGAGTTTTTAATTGTGATTAGCGATGATTATTGAACAACCTCTCACAATACAACTGCATACTTGATTTTTCAGGAGTAAGAAAACTGGCATTAGAAATTTAAAAATGTTTTTTCCTCAATTCCATTTGCATTTGTTCATCTTCAGTTTGCCTTCTGTACAGAGAATAAACCCAATTTATATTTCTTGCATTGTAATTCTTCCATGCCTATGGAGGACATTTCAATTTCATTGATCCAGACAAGAAACAGTGAGGCCTTCAACCAAAGACTTCAGAGATCGGGCCGAAGGGCCTGTTTCCCGTGCTGTTTTGTTCTTATCACTGAGGCAGACACCAAATCAAAAGAAGCAAATCTATGCTCCAAAATCCATTTGTGGGCAGCTATGAGAGATAATGAGCAAGTACAGTTTCTTCACCTCAAAATCTGGAATGCTGAATTTATATGCAGCTTGAGTTTATACCTTAAATCACCAGGTGTTTGGTGAAATTCATGGGCAGAGTGGAGATTAAATTGATTTGCCACTGACATACGTAACAATGTGGAGATGCCAGCATCAGACTGGAGTAAACACAGTAAAGAAGTCTCACAATACCAAGTTAAAATTCAACAAGTTCATTTGGTAGCAAAAGCCACTTGTTTTCAGAGTGCTTGCTGTCCCTTGGTCAGGTGACTGGGAGTTCTATTCACAACAAGGAATAAAAAGATAAACTCAATTTAAAAAATAATCAGGTCTTAAAAAAGGTACAGAGTGGTGAGAGGATTAAGCACAGATTAAGAGAGATGTGTGTTGTCTCCAGGCAGGACCATTAGTGAGATTTTGCCACCCCCACTTATTATCTTCAAACAACTGCATAACCTCAAACAGACTACTGTCTGTTCAACCTTCAGGAGAACAGTGACCACGACACCACACAATCCTGCCACAGCAATCTCTGCAAGACGTGCCGGATCATCAACACAGACATCATCTCACATGAGAACACCGTCCACCAGGTACACGGTACACACTCTTACACTACAGGAAAGGAGGTCCCGAGGCATGGGACACTGGGAAGACCATGCAGATGCTACAACAATGGATGAATGAACATCGCTCAACAATCACCAGACAAGACTGTTCTCTTCCTGTTGGGAACACTTCAGCGGTCACAGGCATTCAGTCTCTAATCTTTGGATAAGCATTCTCCAAGGCAGCCTTCATGACACACAACAATGCAGAAAATCGCTCAGCGGAAACTGATAGCTAAGTTCTGCACACGAGGACAACATCATCTGGGATCTTGGGTTCATGTCACTATCTGTAAACCCTACAGCTTGTAAAATCTCACTAACTGTCCTGATTGGAGACAATACACATCTGTTTAACTTGTGCTTAATGCTCTCTCCACGCTGCCTGTACCTTTAAGGCTCGATTACCCGTAAAGACTTTCATTCCAATCATTTTAAAAATTGAGTTGATGTCTTTATATGCCCTATTTGTGAACAAAACTCCCATTCACCATAGACAAAAAGGACAGCAAGTGTTCCGAAAGCTTTTGCTACCAAATAAACCTGTTGGATTTTAACCTGGTGTTGAGACTTCATACACAAGATCGTTTCATTCATGGAGATTAGGGAGGGCAGTGTAGAAAACACCAGCATTTGTTATCCAGATCCAATTGCCCTCATAGTTGGTAGTTTGCTTCCACCTGAAAAGTGCTCCAAACAGTGTATTTGGGAAGTCCCAAGATTTTTGATCAAATAGAAGGAATGGTTATATGTTTCCAAGTTAATATGGGATATGGAGGGGAGACTTCAGTTGGTCTTTCCCTGCTCCTTTGTTCTATTAGGTAAAGGTAGGTTTACAAATGTTCAAAGTAGCTTTTGCAGTTAGTGCTACAGCGATAATACACTGATAATGGAAGGAGTAAATGTTTCAAGTCTGGATAGGTGCCATTCAAGTGTACTGCTTAGTCCTGGACGTGTCAAACGTCAAATATTGTTCAGACTGTATTTATCTATGCAAATGGAGTATTCCACTTTAAGTCAAGTGATTCACTTGCTGCAGAATATTCAAGTACTCGGTAAGCAGAGTCCAGTTATGTTTATGGTCAATAATAGCCTTTAGGTTGTTGATGGGGTTGGTAATTCAATGACAGTGATGCTGTTGAATGTCATGAGCAAGTGCTTATACACTCCCTGGCTGGAAATGGCACTTGTATGACATGAATTGCCAAAAGGCAAGACCAAAGCATCTGCAACCATTTTCAGCAAAAAGTGCCAAAATAGATGATCCATCTCTAAGTTCCCCACTATCACATATCTCAGCAAGTACCAGTCCCCAGCTTACTCCAGCAAGAAATGGTTAAGCCCACTGGATGTGACCTAGCTCTTGCTGTGTATTTAGGATACAATGCCTCATGAAAAATTGTGAATAGACACAAAATAAATACTGTGCAATCGTCAGTGAACATCACATCTACAATGGAGAGGAGGTGATTAAAGTCACAGCTGTAGATGCTTGAGCAAAGGACATTATTCTGAGGCACTGATGCAGGAATGCCCTGAGGCTGAGGTGACTGATCTCCAACAACAGCTATCTTTCTTTGTGCTAGTTTAATTCCAGCCCACGGAGTCTTCTGGATTCCTGTTCACTTCAAATTTTACTTAAGACTCCTGGATATCACACAAGTCAAAAGTTGCCTTGACATCAAGGGCAGTACTCACCCCCACTCTGAAATCTAGCTCTTTTGTCCTCATTTTACCCAAGACTATAATCTTGATAGAGCCTAATTTGAACATGGTTCAGGTTACTAAATGTCACTTGAACACTGTCAACAGCCTCTGCCAGTAACAGTCAGCTGACTAATGATATTGGCTGATTGGATTTGTTCTTTGTGGGTAGGACACATCTGGATAATTATCCACCTTGTCAGGGAAATGCTAATGGTGTAACTGTACAGCTTGGTTGAAGCACATGTTCTGGAACATAAGTTTTCAACACAGGAGCCATGATGATGCCCACTGCCTTAGTTTTACCCATTGGGCTCAGCCATTTTGTGATATCATATGGAGTAAACTAAATTAGCTGAAGACTGGTATCTGATGATACTGCAAGCCTCAAGATGAGACAAAGATGGTTCATCCATCTGGTAGTTTAGTTGAAGATGATCGACTTTGCCTTCTGCAGTCACGTCTTTGACTCTACCATTATTGTGAATAGGAATATTCACGTAGACGCTTCACTTCAACTGTTTATTTGTCCAGTGCTGCTCATGGCTGGATGTGGTAGGATGAAAGCTCAAATGTATTCCATTGTTTGTGGGATCCAACTCTGCTATAGCATGCTGCTTCCAGTGTTTAGCATGCATTTGCTATAGCAACTAGTTTTAAAAATGTCAACTGATGTTCTGACAAGCTCTGGTACATTTTTCACTGGAATTGGAGTTGGTCCCCTAGCTTGACATGGAGGAGATGTGTCACACTCTAAGGTAACAGGTTGTGGCTGGATACAATTCTGCTTTGTCCCACAGAACCTCTGTGTAGTAATGAGAATTAAAAACAAGCAGATCAGGTAGCACCTGAGAGAAGAGTTTAAGTCACTGATCTTGATCAGTTTACAGGAGCTGCACACAAAAAAGGCCTCACACACCTAAATTTTAAAAAGACTCAGTCTAGTAACAACCATTTTGCTGCCACATGAACAAATTGCTAAATAAGCAAATAGCCAAATGCGTCCTGTGCCATTAGAAATATAGACAATGATTTTAGGTAAAAGCAGAAGAAATTAAGATTATTTCTTTTGTAAATAAATATGTTGTTTCGAATTTTAAATACAACAACCATTTTCTGCATGATGCCAAAGTGTGATAGGATATTATCAGCAACTCCCAGTTTTGACCATCTGCAAAGATCATGGACTTAAATGATAAATAGCAAAATAACCCAAATTTGTTATAGTGCCACACGAGTATACCAAATCTTCATAAATCACCAGACTTTTCCACAAGTTATTCTTACAGAGAGCCACATGACTTGAAATCAAATAAAAAAAAATTAAAATCCTTCAGGAGATAATACCAAGATTAAGTAAAAGATGCTTGATAATATATTTTACATTCCCTGCAATCTATAGTTAACATGGAACGGTTGTTAAAGCATGACTTATGAAACCGTATTAGGCCTGATTATAAAGGCACTGCCTCTTCACTCATCTATCCACTTTAACACATATTCAGGCCATTGGAGAAAATTATTTTCATGGTGAAATATTTCTATATTGCCTCTGTATAAAAACTGTTGAATTTAACTCAACTGCTGGTTAACAAAATGTTCTTCTGTTTCTTCTAAAGCAGTAAGATTTACTGTGATATCAAGTCGATTGAGCGAGTTCAAGTACATTTCACACAACATATGCAGTAATTTCTGAACAGGAACAGGCTAACCATTTAAACAAATATACAAACAACAATCCAAAATCATCTAAGTGAATCCATGAGACACTCAGTTCCCAAAACATCTGATCAGTTTTGCACACAACACAGCTTTCTGCAAATATAAACACAACTGGCACTAGTTGTAAAGGAAACTATTGTTTTCAACCATGTCACAAATGCAAAGTAATAACCGAAATCAATTTACTAGTCCATAAATTAAATGGTAACAAAAATTCTATTGAATAATCAAAAGTTTATTTTTAATTCCAGCTCTGCTTGGTAAAACAAGCTACACTTATTATAATCTAATCTACAGTAACCAATGGTAAAAGAACCATATTTAAATAATATTTGAAGATAAAAATTTCTCAATTTTTAATGTTTTAATAATTAGAAACTCTAGAATTTTTTTTAAACAATGATACAAAAATACCTCACAAAGCTGCAATGACCAACATGAGCTATATGTGGCTCTTTAGTCAGTAAATAAGAGGACAAGCATCGATAAGTGGGGGACCAGCCCACAGTGGTGGTTCAGGCAGAGCAAAGATGATGGTTGGGATACAAGCTATATTGAAATATAGCTAGGATTGAGCCAAACAGTCCATATTTAATAGAGGGATCTGGGCATGCAAGTCAACAGTTCCCTAAACGTATCAACAAATGTGGCCAAAGTGATCAAGAAGGCATATGGCACACTTGCCTTGAGCCAGAACATTGAGTACAAAACTTCAGAAATCATGTTGCAGCTATATAAAACGTTGGTTAGGTCTCATTTGGAGTATTGCACATCCTTCTGGTAAGGTGCTGACCAGAACTAAGTGGAAGCTTTAGAGCGAATGCAAAGAAGGTTCACCAGAATTTGCCTGGTCTCAAAAAAAAAACTAGATTTGTATTCACTGGAAAGACAGAGGCTGAGGGTGTTAGATTCTTTTTTTCACAAGACTCTTCCATTCACGATACAAAGACAAACACCAACTGCTGTCCGATTCAAAGAGTTCTTATTCTTCTTACATATGCAGTTGGCAAGCCTTTACTACGTAACTTCCACTCAGTGCTGGGATTCAGGAAGCAAAGACATCTGAACAATGGGACAGTCTCCCTTTATGTGGTTTATAAACAATCCTGACAGTCATATGTGGTCTGATGCAATATAGCTAATCATAAGACACCCTTTGTTCTAGTCAGGTTAACAATATCCAAGGACATAATATATAGTTATATTGAAAGAAAGAGAACCGTTAATAGGTAAGTTCATTAAACACAGATGTCTTAAGCTTGTCATCTTGAAATCAACTCACAGCATGCGATATTTAACCCCATAATATCTCAAGGGAAGACCTGATAGAGGTCTACAAAATTATGAGACACAGACAGCGGGGGGGGGATAGGCAGAGGCTTGTTCCAAGGATGGAAGAGTCAATTACAAGGGGCAAAAATTCAAGGTGAGGTGGCAGGGGGAGAAAGAGTTTAATGGAAACGTGTGAGGGAACTTTTTCAGAGTGGTGGGTGCTTGGATCATGCTGCCAGAGGATGTAGAGCTTTAATGTGAAGTAAGCACATTAGCAACATTTAAAAGGCATCAGATGGGTCCATGAATAGGGAGGGAACAGAGAGATATGGACCAAGTACTGGCCGGAGGGTTTTTTGTAAATTTATAGGTTATCACGATGCGCAAAGGCTTAGAAGGCCAAAAGACCTGTTCCTGTGCTGTATTTTTCTTTGCTCTTTATCAGCATTGATGATCCATTTGAGCTTCCTTTTCCCTCTCCAAATCTACAAATGTAATCTTTAATCCTTTCTCTCTCAAGTTTCCCTAACCTCAACTTAAAAATGCATCGATATTATGTATCTCAAATGCTCCACATCACAAGTTTTACCTTCTCATCAGTCCACAGAACATTACAGCACAAACAGGCCTTTTGGCCCTTCTTGGCTGTGCCGAACCATTTTTCTGCCAGCGTTAATCTGCACCTATAGAACCATAAAATACTACAGTACGGAAACAGATCTTTTCTGGTTCCTGAGCAAAAATGATTCTTCTCAGAATTCTTTAATCAATTTATTTGTGACTATCTTACATCGATGATCTCTAGTTTTACTCTCTCCACAAGCATAAAACATTCCCACTGCTTCTATAGCTAGCACAGTAGCACACTGGTTAGCACTGCTGCCTCAGTGTCAAGGGCCCAGGTTCTATTACCAGCTTGGCTGACTGTGTAGAGACTACAGCTTCTCCGTGTCTTCCTCCAGTGTTCTGGTTTCCTCCTACAGTCCAAAAGATGTGGTTAGATACATTGGGTACACAGAGAATTTAGCATGGTCAAACAAGCCCTGGAGTGTGGTGACTAGGGGATTTTCACAGTAACTTCATGGCAGTGTTAAGTAAGTCTACTTGCAACACTAACAAAAACTTTTCCCTATCAAATGTTCATAATTTTAAAAGATTTCTATTTACCCCTTGCCTCCCCAGTCATCTTCCCATTTGACCCGTATTCTCTCTAATCCTTTCCCATCCACGTACTTATCCAAAACATGGCAACTAAAACTACATGCAGAATTCCAAGTGTACCCTAACCAAGTTGTGACTGCTGTTTGACTTGATTTTTATGGCCTTTTTTTTAAACCTGTGTACAAACATGGTTTTCTATGTATTTTTGCAAAGTGATAATGAAACTTAGTGACAACGCTGTAGGTTAAGACCAAGACCAAAATGATGCAGCTTTGAAAATATACTTGTTAAGAATGAATTGTTAATTTTTAAGCTCGACATATTTTAAGAATCAAGTAGCATTTAACTGGGTTCTTGAAGTGAGGTTTTCAAATGAAAGCTAAAAAAAATTTAAGGTATTAACTACTGGCCTATTACACAAGTGGTTTCCCTCAATGGTGTGATGATAAATGGCAAGAAATCATACAAGGTAAACTTGAGGAATTAGTTAATTGTTGTTGTAAATTTAAATTTCATATTTATGGACTCCAAATTGCAGGGTATGCAATGTCTGAATGTAGGACTTTGCATCCACAAATTAAAACATATAGAGTTAACAGAACATTAAAAAAGTCAATGTTCCCTTTTAACCCACACAATAACCAAATTCTAGCACGTTATCTCTTAGGTCCATAGCATTTCATTTCCTATAATCCTGCTCTGTGTGTGTAATTATCTGTGATAAAGCTTTGGGGCTGGGACATGTAGGATCAAAAGTAATTAGCCTTAGCTAGCTATTTACTGCTGAAGCAGGCTTTTGAAATTTGCTAAAATATTTGAGTGGTGATAAAATTAATATTTTTGAAGGATATCACATTCCAATGGATATCATGGTGTTCAAGAAAAACACACATTCATTAAACAAAAAACAAACAGCAGGGAGATGAATTTACAAAGCTGTTGGCCAACAGTTACTTTAGTAAGTACTGCCAAATTTTGCTTACTATTGTTATGGACTAAATTGTGTCTATTGATACACATTTCAACACAAAAATCCAGAAAAGAGTACCTCTGACAAGATGCACAGTCACAATACCTCACCTACAGACTCAACATTGAAAGGGCATGCAACTGTGGGAACTCTCCCCACTAAAGATAGTGAAAAAATTTAGGGTTGACGCATTCAGCAAAAACACTATATTTGATCATTACTTCCAAACAACCTCCAGTCCAGAAAAAAATTCTAGAACTGTAGATTCACAATTCAATCGAAGCCAGTTTTGTAGAGCTTTTTTCCCCAAAATTAGTAATATTTTTAAAAACCTTTTCTGTATCTTGAACATTTCTTAATCCCATTTGTCTTTCCTATGTTTTTGTTCAACTATGATTTTGATTTAATTTGATAAGATACTTTGGATTGGGGAGGGGGTTATCTTGAGAGAACAAAGAACAAAACAGCACAAGAAACAGGCCCTTCGGCCCTCCAAGCCTGCACCACTCATGCTTCCAACTAGACTATTCGTTTTTATCCCTCCATTCCCAGTCTGTTCATGTGGCTATCCAGATAAGTTTTAAATGATCCCAGTGTGTTCACTTCTACTACCTTACTTAGCACAGCATTCCAGGCCCCCACCACCCTGTGTGTCAAATATGTCCCTCTGACCTTGTGTTAAACTTTGCCCCCCCCCCCCCAACCTTGAACCTGTGACCCGTTGTGGTCATCACCTCCGACGAGAAAAAGTTTCTAACCTCCACAGGTTAGGTAGGCTGGGCCTGTATTCATTCAAATTTAAAAAGTTGAGGTGATCTTGTTGAAACATACCAGATCCGGAGGAGACTTGACTAGGTAAAAGGTTGATTTCCTTTGTCAATGAATACTTTTAAGGCAGATATAGATTCTTGACTGACAGGACAGTCAATGGTCATCAAGATAAGCAAAACACGGAGCCGAGACCATAATCAGGTCAGTTACGATCTGACTGAAGGAGCAAGCTCGTGGGCCTAAATGGCCTACTCCTGCCCTTATGTCCTATGTTCACAATTTAGACTTTGTTTAATCTGCGTGCATCCTTCAATTAGACTGGTTGAAGAGCCTTGGTGTTGTGTTCACTATTCATATACACCAGTGGTGCTCTGAAGAGTTCAATGCTGGATCAGACACTGATTCCTAGCAAGACTGTGTTCTAAAGCATGGAAAAACTAAGACACCTGTTGGTGAGGTGAATAGCACCTGCTGTTCCTTTGCTGCTGACTACAAAATCTAGGCATTTATGATTCTTTTTAAAATGGGTATTAATAAAATTTAACAAATCTGATTGCAAAGTTTTTTTCCTAACTGGCTCTGCAGCAACTGAATAAATTAACGGCATAATATGCTAATGCATTTATTTTTTAAAAAGTTTATTCACAAGATGTGGGTATCACTACCCACTAACTGTCCTCAAGAAGATGGTGGCGAGCCGTCGCACACCATATGGTGAAGGTACAACCACAGTGCTAGTAGGGAGGGAGTTTCATGATTTTAACCCTGCAATAGCGTAGGGATGTCACTATATTTCCAGATAAGCAGGGTGAGAGCCAGAACGATATTAGGAATCTTTGAAAACTGCACACACAAGTTTTAAGGCACTTTATGGATACAGACCACCAAGCTAATTTCAAGGACTTCTTACTTTAAGAAAGATGAACCCATACATCACAGAACTCCTCACTTAATACCATTAATGAGTTCCTGGAAAAATGCTACATCGTACGAAAAGTCTGTCGAAGGTTCATGAACCCCTCCCAACGTTGCCTGTTCGCCACTTTATCCGAGACACAGTTTGAACAGGTTCAACATGGAGAACATACTCAAGGGATAGTGCAACATTAACATAAAACTGCAACAACACAAGCAGATGCAGGCTCCTGATTGGAGGATGATATTAGTACGAAACAATATTGTATGGGTTAGTGTTAAGCAAGGATTTCTTGTAATTGATCAAAATACTAAACTTTAATCCAATAATTGTTACAAAATATCAGCATATTTAGCCACATTATTACAATATACTCAAAAAGCAACAGCATTGGTTCTACAAATAATGTCCTGAAACAAATAACATTGTGGTAGTGATAAAAGATACAATATTACTTTTCAACAGTATCAAGCCATGCAAATAAGTTATAAATACATCAATTGCTGTGCGTGAAATTAAGAGGCCTTAAAAACTTGGACTTTCATTTAAATATACAGAACTAGAAACAAAATTACCTCAAACTGGAGTGCTTCTTTTGTGAATTACTTAATAGTACTATGCCTCATAATTCAGCATTTTAATTAATACTGTGGTTCAAGGAATGGATTCAAATATTCAGGAAGATGTACCAAAAAAAAAGTACATAGTTAACTTACGATTCTGAGTCATTTATAGGAGGGAGGCACAGGGGATAAAAGTTCAAACATCCAAAGACCCTGCAGTCCTTTTTGAGTTTAACCATTTAGTTTTATTTTGCATTCATACACAATAATAATGTTGATTAAGATTGTCTTGCTAAATTGTCCCTCTGTCAGGGAGATTAGCAGGGTAAATAGAGGGATAGAGCATAGGTGGGTAGTCAGTGCAGACTCAATGAGCCAAAGGCCGCCTCCTGCATTGAAGGAGTTCTATGATTTGAAGATTCATCTTAAAGAAAAATGAGGAGGGGAATAAGTAATTCCAAATAAATTGACAAATGCAGGCTGGTTTACAGGGAATGTTTTTATGATATTTAACATGTGCACTTAAAGGTTACAAAATATAATCATACAGATCACTTATTTACTAACTAGCTGCTGTCATTAAAGAAGCACATATAGTATGTAGTGGTTTTATGGAAAATAAATAGGCTGCAGACTATTTTGTCAACAGGTTTGAGGATAAACTGAGGACTATGCGACAAGGCTTTGGTTATGTTCATACTTCCACTGTGACCTCAGAGCTAATGCCTACAAAGGGTGAAAAGCACTAAGGCCATAAACAGGGTCCACAAAAGAATGACTAAAATATCAATTATTTGAACACTACTTAAAAGGTGAAGGCCTAATATTGTTTCTCCAATATAAACTTAGAAGACATTCAAGTTATCAAATAAGTTAGGCTTTGAAAAGACGACAGATGGGGCATATCTATAAAATTCATAAGAGTTAGATTAATAGCTGGGAAACTTCCCATTTTGCAGAAAGTCACCAAGACATATGATTATAGCATTAACAGAATCAACTCAGGGAAGATGGTTGTGCAGTGGTAATGTTTCTGGACCAATAATTCAGGCCAATATTCTGATGAAGATTAAAATTCAATTAATAAATCTGATATATAAAGCTAGCCTCAGAATGGAGGCCTTGAAACCTTTTTTTTGTTCATTCGTGGGACATGAGCATCACTGGCTAGCAAGCATTTATTGCCCATCCCCAGTTGTTTGAGATGGTGACGGTGAGCTGCCTTCTTGAATCGCTGCAGTCTGTGTTATATGAGTTGACCACAATGTCTTTAGAGGGGGAATTACAGGATTTTGACCCAGCAACTGTGAAGGAATGACGATATGTTTCCAACTAAGGATGATGAGTCGCTTGGAGGGGAACTTGCAGGTTGTAGTGTTCCCATTTACCTGCTGCCCTTGTCCTTCGAGATAGAAATGATTGTGGGTTTGAATGGCGCTGTTTAAGGATCTTTGGTGAATTGCTGTAATGATCTTATAGATAGTACACACTGCTGCTGAGCAGTGGTAGTACTGGAAGGATTGAACATTTGTAGATATGGTACCAATCAAGCAGGCTGCTTTATCCTGGATGTTGTCAAGCTCGAGTGTTGTTGGAGCTGCACCTATCCAGGCAAGTGGAAAGTATTCCATCACAGTCTTGACTTGTGCCTTGTAGATGGTGGACAGGCTCTGGGGAGTTGGGAGGTGAATTATCCACCATGATATTCCTATACTTTGACCTGCTCTTGCAGCCAGTGTTTATGTGGAGAGTCCAATCGAGTTTCTGGTCAATGGTAACCCCAAGGATGCTGACAGTGGGGATTCAGTGATAGTAATACCAGTGTCATGAAGCATTTCTTATTGATGTTCATTGTCTGGCATTTGTGTAGCACAAATGTTACTTGCCACTTGTCAGCCTAAGCTTGGCTATTGTCCAGATCATGTTTCATTTGAACATGAACTGCTTCAGCATCTAAGGAGTCGTGAATGGTGCTGAATATTGCACAATTGGCAAACATGCTTTTTGAGATATTAAGGAGTTAATATCTCATGCAACTACAAGCTTTTGTGCAAACCTGCTAAACCAGCAGTCTGGGGTATGAAAGGCATAAATAACTTTAGCCTGCCTGAGTTGATTTCAAAATGACAAGCTTACCCATTAACAGTTCTCTTTCTATATTAAGATATTACAACTTCAGATATAGTCAACCTGACTGGAATAAAGGGTGGCTCGTGACTAGCTATATTGCATTAGATCACATGTGACCATGAGGATTGTAAAACTACATAAAGGGGGTCTGTCGCATTGTTCAGGGTGCCTTTGCTACCTGACTCCCAGCATTAAGTGCAAGTTACATAGCAAAGGCTCGCCAACTACATATGTAAGAATAAAGAACTTTTGAATTGGACAGCAGTTAGTATTCATCTTTGTATCAAAGATACTCACGAAAAACAAACTTAATACCACTCCTGACCTCATAAGAGGGAGTGTTGTTAAAAAAAAAAAAATCCATCTAGTTCACTCATGCTCTCTGGGGAAGAAGATCTATCATTACTACCTGGTCTGACCTACACAGGAGTCCAGACCCACTGCAATATGCTTAACTCCTAACTATCCTCTGAAGTGGACTAGCAAGCTACTCAGTTCAAGGACAATTCGGGATAAGCAACAAATGCTGACCTTACTGGTGATAACTGTATCCCAGAAAATAAAAAGAACTTGCATTTGTACAACACAATTAATAGTACAATGTTCCAAGGCCCTTCACAAAGTTAAAAATTTGTCATCAAGTCACACAAGGTGCAGAAATGGAGGAAGCCAAGGCCATTCAGGGATTAGGAAATAAAAGGATAAAAATTTTAATATCAAGGCATTGTCAATTGGGAATCAATGTAAATCAGCTAGAACAGAAAAGAATGAGTTAGGATACAGACAGTTTCTGATAAGCTCAAGTTTATTGCAGGTATATAATAATTGGCCTTGGGAGAACTGTTATATTTAAATTTGACTACTGCAAAGACAGATTTTCAGAGGCAAATAAGCTAAGGCAGGGTAGAATCCTAATAAAGGAAGTTAAATTCCTGAGAGAAGGCAGCATTTCTGGTTTATGGGGTAATCTGCTTGATACATTTAAGTCATGATCAAGTTTTGGTTAATTACAGTATTCTAATGTTTAGTCAAATGTTTTCAGGAGTTGGAGGAGGAACATCCCAGAGTTTTTCTAAATTAGCCACTTTCTTATATCTATAGGAGATGTTACTGGAGAGTGGGTAGTTATTATGCAAGGCTGCATTATAAAAGTAACTTGGATTTAGTTTGCCCTCATGGAATAGTCAACCTGCAGTGAAATCAACACCACCCCACCCTCCCACTTCCAACTTCCATCTAATGCCACTGCATCCAAATGGTGCTGAATTCATTACAGGGCTTGTGTATCAGTATCTTACTTATAATTGCATTAGGGAGTGACCAAAAGTTTGCTTGAAAGAAAAAAAATTGGGATTTTAACTGGGATCTTGGCAGATGGAAATCCAGAGATTTAACTTGGCTGACGATAGTGAGCAAATGGGAACATAAGTTTGAGAGTGTGTTTGGTAAGGCTAGAGAAGTTCACAACTAAAGTTGCAAACTCTGATGTAATTTTATAAAGTTAGGAAAGGAACATGCTGCAGCATGGGATAATCAAAGTTGAGTCGAGCTTAGAGGATACACAACAGGAAGCCAGCTAGCAAGTGGCTTTGACACAGTAAGAAGTCTCACAAGACCAAGTTAAAGTCCAACAGGTTTATTTTGTAGCACAAGCCACTAGCTTTCGAAGCACTGTCCCTTCAACAGGTAAGTGGGAGTTCTATTCACAAACAAGGCATACAAAGACACAAGCTCAATTTACAGAATAATGATTAGAATGCAAGTCTTTACAAATAATCAAGTCTTAAAAGTACAGACAATGTAAGTGGAGAGAGGTTAAGCATAGGTTAGAGAAATATTTGTTGTCTCCCAGCCAGGACAGTTCATGAGATTTTACAAGCCCAGGAAAGTCATGGGGATTATAGATAGTGTGACATGAACCCAAGATCCCAGTTGAGGCCATCCTTATGTGTGCAGAACTTGGCTATCAGTCTCTGCTCAGCAGCTTTGAAGCAGTTTGAGGAGTAGGAGGTTGGTTGGGATAATATTCAAACAGCATGGAGCCAGAGGAAGCCAAATAGCCTGTTGCAGCCTGAGACAATGCTGGGTCCCAGGAGTCATTGTCAAGGGTGCAGAGTTTGTAAAGAAGGCTGAAGATAGCAGCTTTGATCTCTGCTGTGTTTAGTCAAGCAAAACTGTGATTCACCCTGGATTACATGTCCTAAATTTTCTTTTTGTCAAATTGAAATTATGCCAATTACCCTTTTAGCATATTTTATTTGAAGCATTATTGTAGAGCCAGATATGCACATGAACGTATTTTGCAAATCTGGCTCTACAAAGTTGCTTGTTTGCCACCAAATTTCATGGCTGACAAACACTTGATTAATATCACATCTAAGCCACATTGAGAATACAATCTGCACACAAGCAATGTTTCCTTTGAGATGCATGCATGGCCAAGTGTCATTCTTATGCTGCACTGCGCAAACAGGCCGCACATAATAAACAGAAGTAGGAGAGAACAGTGTCCCAATTGGTGGGGTAAGAGGTATTCAAGACTACTCCTGCATACACTATTAGCAAGTACATTGGTGGTTTAGAAAAATTAGTGTAATTATAAAATAAATACCTTACCAACTTTGATTATAAAAGAGTGGGTGTCAAATGAGTGCCAATTATTTTATTTTCTCTTATTGGTGAAATGTTAACTTGGGTAAATGGAAGCATCCTCATTTGAGCCAGAGGGATAAAGTACTACTCACACATAATCAAGGCCAATAATTCAGTGCAGTCAAAAGATGCTGCCTATAGAATGATCAGTTAAACAGAGGATTGAATTGCCTGTTTGTGCAGATACAAATAATCCCTTATGAACCTATCATTCTCTCCTCAATATCTATTTTTTTTTAAATCCAATGAGAGAATATCAAATATTCATTTACTTGCTCTTCACAGTGAACTGCTGTTCACAGATTGCTTCACTTGACTGAACAGTAATAGTGACTTCACTTTGGCTGTAAAAACTTTGCAACGTCCCAAGGATACAAAATGATACAATATAACAACTTTGATCTCCACAGAAGAACATGCACTTCTGCATTTCCAATTTTAAAAAATTCTCATCACTAATTATAACAGAACTGTACCCCTACAAGAAAGACTCCCTTCCATCTGGCAAAATAATTTACACCCAATACAATTCTGGAGCCACATTCTGCTTCCACTTTTCACAAGAGACATTGCAACATAAAATGAAACAGCTATATAATCAAGAAAATTTGCAAGAGGCCAAGTTCCAGAAATATAGGCAAAAGTGAGAAATGTATCCAGGAAAGAAAAAAAACACTAAAAACTGAGCTGAAGACCAAGAACTGGAAGAGGCAAGCTGGTGGGAAGATAATTTTTTTAAATTTCCAACAAAATAAATTAGCTATTTACAAGTCTAATCATGTCACACATCACACAATCCAAGCTACAACAATAAAACAGACATAATTCAAAGATAAATGACTGCCACCCCCCATTAAATAAGACTTAATTGTAATGTTCAGATGATCTTCACAAACTGTTGATACGCAATTATATTTTAAGTCATCAAATTGCCCACCTCTTGTGTACTCAATTAGAACAAGGTTAATATTATAATTTCTTCCTTTTGCAACTATCCTGATCAAAGAGTACACTCCAAACACACCAGAGAAGTTTGCAACAAATTTCAAAATTATTTTTCAAAATTGCAAATTATTCATTACTTAACTGCCCCAATGTTGGAGATACAGTATTTTTGCACCTAGTTTAACCTTGTGCATAACAACTCCAATTATCCATAAAAATATGATGAAATGAAAACATGCTCTAATTTTCATTACAGCTCTTGAAAAAAAAGCAAGAGATGGCTAATGATTTACCGAACACAGGTAACCAACCACATAATACACTGACAGATCTGTAAAAGCTATACACAAATGATGCCTGTCACAAATAGCTCATTAGGAATTTGGGCCGTTAGCAAGGAATTAACTGAATTTGAAATTAAAACCAAACAGGCAAGTAAAAAGATTAGCAGGACTCGAGAGAAACTGAGGTGCAAATTAGCATATCAGAAAATAGGTTTAGTGGGGTACACAAGGATTTTGGGAGATGTAGACAGCTAAATGCACAGGGTGGAATATCAAAGACACCAAACAGAATACCTGCTAACGCCCACATTGGGGAAATACTCTTGTTTTCCATCCAGTAGCCAGACAGACCACTTCAGAGTGTGGCCGGCTTCATCTACAATAAGACCTGTTCCATCTACATTCACAGCCATGGAAGATTGCAGATATTTTGCTCTAAAAAAGGTGAAGTTTTGCGCCTTTGCTGAACTAGGAAAATACGTTTTTGCTGCCAAAATCATCTCAGCTATATTGTGCTTTTATCTGACTGACTTCAATTACAATATTGGACATAATTTAGGAAAAGGGTATCTGTGAGCTCAGTCAATATAGGTATACTTGAAAACAAAAGGGGATTTCAGTGTTTAGCTATTAATATAACTAAATATCATAGCCTATTAGTTTTTCTTTGAATACAGAAAATTCTCTATTATACAATTATCTGGTCCCTCACTGGGTTATACAACATTCCTTACGTTATTCCAAATATATACCATGATCCAGTGTTTCAAGTTATCCTTTGTGGTTGAGACACTCTCAGGTAACATCATCAGGAATCTTAATGCTCAGTTTTATGCATACAAGTTATTATTCAAAACAAAGGTTAGGTGAATTGGTCATGCTCAATTGCACTTTAGTGTTCAAAATACGTGTGTTCATGAGATCTGCAGGCAAAATACATACGGTTTCAGGGATAAGCCTAGGTAAGATGCTCAGGGTCACCGCAGACTTGATGGGCTGTAGGTAGAGATTCTATGAATTGAATCATCTTTTCTAAACTCCCTTAGAGTTTTAATTTCAGTCCAAATTACATTCAAGGAATGCATCATGCTCACTGAAAGAAAAATCTAAAACATGCCTGATAGAAATTACATATAACTGCTGAGAAACTGGAAACTATTTATGCAATTGATTCATTCATGAGTGCTTTGTCTGAAAGCAGATCCTTGACTCATTATCTAATCATGTTTCTCCGAGCCATTTTCTCAGCTATCTTTTTCCAAAGGTGTTTTGTCCTCCATGCTCAGGAGGAGGACAAGTCCCAAGTCTAATTCAGCTAGAACAGGAATCAAATCTGAGCTGTTAGCGCTAAATAAACCATACACTAGTCATTAAGTTAACTGTACTAACTAGTTATTTAGATAGCCTAGCCAACTGTGCCTCCTCTTCTGCAAATAGCATATTAAATTAAGGGCAAGAACAACTAATGAGACCAGAGTACAAGTGCAACCAATTTTATTCATATAAATTACATGTACCGTTTAACTCTCTTCCCAACATTTTGAAGAAAGTTAAAACTTAAGAAATGTTAGGTTATAGTATGCATCAGTTTGGAGATATGCATAGGACAGTTTTGTTCTTTTTGCCTCGAGCACAGACGTGAGTGTTTGGCTAATGTGTTTGCAACTTTCTTCACAGAAACATCCTATTTTTTGTATCAAGATCCCTGCTTTGTTTCAACTACAAAGGCTCAAAATCAGCAATATACTTACAATACTGCCTTCATGTATTTTCTTCTATTGATTATTTAACCTTAAAATAGTTGAAATAACATTCTTAACCAACTCAACACATTTCATCCCAAGGTTTCTCATTGCAGATGCACAGCTTTAAGCACGAACTCTGGGTAGAAGGGTTTGAATTAATACAGACGGTGCTGAATGAATGGAAAAGGATGGCCACTGGCAACAAACTCAGGCTCACCATCGTATCTTTTAACATCTTAACATAGAAGCAGTGTCTGGCTGCTTGTTTAACACCCAGACCTGGACGAGATGCCAATTTATTCATTAAGCATTGGAAAAACCAAGGCCATCATCTTTGGCCTCAGCCGAACTGTTCCCCGGTCACCAATTCCATCCCTGGTCACTATCTTAGGCTGAACCAGACCACTGACAAAGAGCCAGATAAACTAAAATTGTACCTTCCTATTGTATCTCTTCCACAAGTAGCATGGGAAATATACTCCTACTGGATAAAAAATTCTGCACCTTAAATGTTACTGCTAACCTATTTTGTTCTTCTACCTCCGATATGTCAGTGTGACTCCATCAGGCAAACTTCCACTCCTTTGGCAAAACAGAATCAGAAAATTCTAAAAGGGCAACCACCTCCTTCCACGTTCCAAAATTAATTAATTCAAATAACAAAACAGCACGGGAAACAGGCCCTTCGGCCAACTAGCCCATGCCACCACCCCGATGTTCCCGCCTCTACCCGTGATCCCTGTCAATGTTTAATTCACAAGTATAAGGATCAAATAGATGGGTAAACAACTACTAACAACTCCAAAACAAAGTTGAGACAGATTCATAAAGCCTGCAAGATGGGGATGCTACAGAAGCTGCAGAGAAAGGAATCACTGGTAGAAGTACAGGGATGGTCATGATTAAAGATGCAGAAATAATAGTCCTACTCATTTCTTTCTGGATGACTATGCCATTTATCAATGTATCAATATAGGTGTTCAAGTAGTCCTGGAATTTAATTAGGAAAGCTGAATTAGATTAAATATATTCTTCATTATATGGGTTAGTATTTCCACTTGTCATGTAGGAAACTCAGTGTCAATTTCCTGATAAGGGAATGTTTAATTTTAGGACAGCATGGTGACACCGTGGTTAGCATTGCTGCCTCACAGCATCAGGAACCCAAGTTCAATTCCAGACTCAGTGTCTGAGAGAAGTTCTCTACAAATCTGCGTGGGTTTCCTCTGGTGCACCAATTTCCTCTCTCAGTCCAAAGATATGCAGTTAGATTGACTGGTGATGCTCAATTGCCTCCGAGCATCTTTCAGGGTATTGATATAGTAAAGACACGGGGTTGCACGTGAGATAGGGCCTGGGTGAGATTGTTGTCAGTTAGTGTTCGATGGGCCAAAGGACCTCTTTCTGCACAATAGTGATTCTATGATAATATATGATATTCATTTGAACACAAAACACTTCCTAAGTTGCATGGTTCAAAACATTAGTGTTCAGCAGTGTTTCATACCATATTTCAATTTAAAAGACTTTGCAACACCTTGCTTCAAGGCCAAAGAGGAAGATATTCTGCTAGGTATTTTTATACTAAAATCCAATTACACTATACTATGTTATATTCTAGATAAATTTATGACTAAACTAACAAGTTTACAAAATTTTCTTCACCTGCTTTTCAAACTGAAATTGTTAAATTAACAATTTTTGCCAAGGTATTTTAAAATTACAGTATGTCCAGTAGACTGCTTCAATGAATTTAAATGTTTAGCATCTTATGTAATGCATGAAATCAATTAGTAAAAGTTACTAAATCATTAATAAATGTAATTCTGAGGTTTCATAAGATAGTGCAAGGTATAGCTGGAAGGCATTTACATCTGCACCAACATGATGTTAATCTAACCATTGATATCCAACTGGAAATGGGAGTACAGTATCTCTTGATGTATACATGGTTTCCATAGCCACCACAAAAAAATTGTCAATTTGTTTGATTAGTTATGCATTGGTTAGCAACAAAATGCAGTACATTTATCAATGAATAATGTTATTAAAAGATGGAGGCAAAGCAGGACATAACTGTTCATGAAACAAAAAAGCACTATTGTTCGAGCCATTATTTTGTTGATTTGAACTCATGATTCAGTTCATTTCATTTTTAGTTTCCTTACGCTAACCTCCAGTCCAAGAGAGACAGATTTTAACATTTATTGTACATAACCAGTTCAGCCATTCATTGTTAGCTCTGGTTGGACTACATGAAGCACAATCAGTTTCTACTCGTCATTGTCAAAATTCTTCACTATTCCAGGATGATTGTGGAATGGAAGGTAACCTTGGTTTCTCTTCTCCACAAACTTGTGTTTTTTGGATCTTTTTTCTTACCTCTTCATATCCATGGATTTATTTGTCACCAAGATCAAGATCATACTTTTTGGGATCTACTACTTGTACCCTTCCACTAACTCAGCCAATCTTACACTGTAACACCACCACCCCAACCAGGCAAGGATTCCCCTTCCCTCACCCAAATCCTGAACTCATCTTTCTCTAGTTCTCTGCCATCCCCTCCTTCCCTTAACCTCACCACGCTCAGCTTCTGCACAGGACTCACCTTGTGCTTCCTTGTTCCTATTTCCAGCAAATGCTGACTATTTTTGTTTGCTGACATTGTTTTCTCTCCTCAGGTATAAGCCCACTCCCTTTCAAGTCCCATCAGCCTCTTTCAAAAGAAACTGTTGATCTTCTATCCTCAAACTACCAACCCTTTCCAATATTTCTTTTTATATCAAAGTCTTTAAATGTGCCGTTGCCCCCAAATCTGCACCCATATTTTCTAGAACTCATGTTTGAATCCCTCCAATCAGATCTCTGACCCGCAATAGTACTGAAATGGCCCTCAAATTAAAACAACATCCAGTCTGGCCGTGAAGTGGTAAGTCATTGTTCCTCATCCTGATCAACCTACCTTCAGCTTTTTTCACCATCATACTCCAACACCTCTCCATCACCTAGCTAAAGAGATCTTCCCTTACTTCAGTCCAATACACCTAATCAGTCACAGCTAAAATATCATTAGCAATGACTCCTCTACCCATTCCTGATTATTTTTGGAGTCTAACAAGGAATTATTTATAACCCCATCTATTTCTCATCTGACCCTTGACAATGTGATCCAAAAATCTGAGAGAAAATTAACAGCTATTTAGAAGGTACAGATTAAAATTATAATTTATGGGATTAAAAGGACAGTTGCACCTTGGAACAAAACAAGGATGATATAGATGGGCTGACCAGTGGCAAATAGAACTTAATCTAGAAAAGTGGGAGGTGATGCATTTTGAGAGGACAAACAAGGCAAAGGAATGCACAATGAACTGTAGGACATGAAAAGTGCAAAGGACCAGAGGGACCTTGGGGTGCACATCCAAAGACCAGTGAAGCCAGTGGGATGGATAGATAGATAAGGTTGTTAAGGAGAGATATGGGATACGGGATACTTAGAGCAGGAAGGTTATGATGGTGAAATTCTAAGTGAATGAATATGAGCATATTTTGGTAGGAACAACGAGGAGAGATGATGCAAGCAAAATGGTACAATTTCAGAAAGGGATGAAAGAACACGAGCTTGACGTGCTTCTACAAAAAATCTTTAAAGAAGGCAGAACATGTTAAAGCAGGGTCCTGGTCTTTATAAATACAAGCAGTGAGAATAAGTATCAGGAAGCCATGCAAAATCTATAATGAAATTATTTCAGCAGCAGCTGGAGTACTGGATCCAATTCTGCGCACCATATTTTAGGAAGGGCGTGAAGGCAATGGAGAGGTTACAAGAGATTTATTAGATTGATTCAGGATGAAGAACTACAGTTTGCTGAACAGACTTAAGTTGAGGTGGTGGGTCAGGAGAGATTTCAAAGAGGCATTTAAAATCTTGAAAGGTTTAGATAAAGGAAGGGCTGGGATTGAGAATGCTTAAGGAAAGTTATTTCCAACAGTTGAAGAGTCAATGTAACAAGAGACTAAAAAACAGAGAATACATGAGGAATAACTTTTCCATGCAATAAGTGGTTTGGATTTGCACTGTAATATGTAAAAAGTAAGTCATCTTTGTTCCAGATGATCATAGCTGCTCTCCCCTTTGAGGGTATAAGCTAACTGGTGATGATTTAACCTGAGGATCTCCACATCTTAGTCAAGGGCCAAGGCTGTACTATGTAACAAAGTGACAGAAATAATTTCCAAAAAGGAATATCAATAAATACTTGAAAAGCGAGATACAGGAACAGCCAGAAAATAGTATTAACTTGGCAAAAAGAGTTTGCGTAAACTTAAGGGGCTAAATAGGCTCCTTTTGCACTGACATATTCTGTATCAGATTTTACATGTATACTGCCAACACCCATCTCCACACCACCACTGCTTCTTGTGTAACATCCACTACCAGTTGAGGAGAAATTTCCTCCAACGACATACGAGGAAGCCTATTGTTTTCAGTCCCTGATATAAAACTCTGTCCCAATAGCCAGCGACTCCAATTTTCTCCCAGGCAACTGGCTTGAGGATGAAACAGCCAGTTTGAATTTAACCCAGAAGGGAACTTCCCACCATCACCAATCCATACCAGCTACCAATCTGTCCTTACTCACTTACTGCTTAAGTCATTGTGGCTTTATTACCTCTTGACTTCACTATGCCAGTGCTCACCTGGCTTGCTTCCTAAATGTGAGTTCATCCAAAACTTTGCTGTCTGCACCTTAACTTGTGCAAAGTCCCATTCACATATCATCTCCATTTGTTCACCGGTATTGACTCCTAGTCCAAAAATGCATCAATTTTTAAAGTTTCACCCTAGCTTTCAAAACCATCCATGATCTCACCTTCTCCAGTCCAACAGTACTTCTACTTTTGTGCTCCTCTAATTCTGGAATAATGCACATTGAGCTTAACTTCTTTTTATTCATGAAACGTGGACACCACTGGCTAGGCCAGCACTTATGGCCCATCCCTAATAGCTCTGCAGTGTTGGTACACTAAAGTGCTACTAGGGAGATTCAAGGATTATGCAATCTACATTCCTTAAAGCCTACCTTTTAACCAAACTTTTAGTTATCTGTCATAATCTTTTCTTTCCTGTTGTGGCTCTGTCAGAGTTCCCATATGAAGTCCTTGAAACATCTTATTCCTTTGAATATTTTCTATTAAGATTTGTGAAAGCGGAGGTGAATAACTAATGCAACTATCAAAAGGACAGAAAGACCCTCTTCTATTGGGCTGCTAGGTGGCACAGTGGTTAGCACTGCTGCCTCTCAGTACCAGGGACTCAGGTTCAATACCAACCTTAAGAGACTGCCTTTATGAAGGTTGCATATTATCTCCAAGACTGCATGCATTTCCTTTGCGCATTCTGGTTTCCTCCCACTGCCTAAAGGTGTGTAAGTTAGAGGATTGATCATGCTAAAGATGTGTACATTCGGTGGATTAGCCGTGGTAAATGCACTAGGTTACAGGAATAGGACAAAGGGAAGGGTCTGGGTGGGATGTTCTCTTGGACAGGCCATGCAGACTTGATGGGCCAAATGGACTCTTCGGCATTGTACAGATTGTATGGCTTAAAAGGCAATTTTCAAGTTTTTAAATGACGTACCCAATGTTTTCTTTCTAAATGCAGTGAATCATTACAGACAAAAGTTCAGGCATCCTCAATATTCGCACCTATGTAGCAATAATTCATCAATCCAGGCGTGGAATACCAGAGGACTCTTCGATTAAGAAAAATTACACAATCTAGTCCAATATTGCCATCGTGCAATAACTGTCTACAAACCACATTTCATAGTCAGAATACCTAAATTATAACCGTTCCCCCCTAGCTATAAATCCTGGAAACGAAGTGAACTAAATGAACAGTGATCTCTTCTTTGTCGGTGCGGTTGTTGGGCAGATCTGAAAAAGCAGGACTGAAGCGATGCTAATATTACGCTGGAGCAAAAAGAAAAATAGAAAATATTTAAGTGAACAACACGAGTCCACTCATTGCATACTTTCTTTGAGCCAACACAACGCCCGTGTGCCTTGCGCAACATCCGCAAACTCCCCACATTTCTGACTCACAGCTGATAAATTCATTACATTTTTTTGTTATACAAACCTGGAGTTTACACCCAAGCCCCGGGACTCTGTAACAATCGGGACTTCACAATTGCCTTTTATTATTTAAAAACCCATCTGTGGGTTTTTTTCTTAAGAAAAACACCCGTCTCTGCGATCACTGAGATCGGAGCAGTAGACAGACAGACAAATACAGCTTGAGGATTATTTTCCCAGAAAGTGAAAGACGAACCATGAGGGGAGCGGCTTAGGCCGCACAGCCTAGAGCTGGCGGTGGCTGCTCTCCCCTCGACTCACTCCCTCTCATGGTGGCTGCGTTAAAGAGGAAGGGTCAGCAGAAGCAAACTCCGCCAATAAATAAATAAATAAATAAAACAGATAAACAACACGCCAGCTGAGGGAGCGGGGGTGGGAGTTCGTTTAATTGATTTTTTTTTAAAGAAAGAACCAACAGCCGAAGTGATTTACAATGAAAAAACACAATTAAACTCACCATGAAATCACTGGCAAAGTTGTCCTCCCCATTCTGGTCGCGGACTTTCATGGCCAGCACTCGGTCAATGAATTTCCTCAGGATTTCGCTTTGCTCCATCTTCTCGGCACATTGGAAAATTAAACCCAACAAACTGCTCAAAAACCTCTCAGCACCTTCGCACCATTTCTCTCCCTCTCTCTATTTTCAGAAGAATATATTATAATTATTATTTCCTCTCCTTACAGGCCTCCTGCTTGCACCAATTGCTGATTCCTCGCTCTCCGCCGCGACTTTCCTTTTTCTCTCTCACCCCTCCCCGCCCCCACTCAGATCAACGGCCCCCGCCCCTCATCCCGCCTTCCATTGGCCCAGCGCCGCCTCGCGTCATGGGTCTGAACGGCCTGATGATTGGACAATATAGCTGCCACTCATCATTACACCTGCTCTCTTTCTTCCGGAGACTTGGTGCCCCAACAACTGGGTCGCAGCGATCTAGGGGACATAACTGTAAAGCTCATGGTGGGAGAGATAGGATGGATGTCCGAGGTAGATTCTTTATTCAGAGAGTGGTTGGGGTGTGGAATGGACTGCCTGCTGTGATAGTGGAGTCGGACACTTTAGGAATTTTCAAGCGATTATTGGATAGACACATGGAGCACACCAGAATGATAGAATGGGATAGCTTGATTTTGGATTCGGACTTAGCTCAGCACAACGTCAAGGACTGAAAGGCCAGTCCTGTGCTGTACTGTTCTATGTTCTATTTAATAGGAGATGTGTTGATTTGACTTGATTTATTAATGTTACACATTTATTGATTATTATTACAAGTAGGCTTACATTAACACTGCAATGAGGTTTACTGTGAAATTCCCCTCGTCGCCACACTGAGACACCCGTTCGGGTATGCTGAGGGAGAATTTCAAATAGTTAACTCATGTTGTTTACTTACGTATTTTCTATTTTTCTTTACACTCCAGCCTAATGATTTTTGGATTGTGGGAGGAAATTGGGGCACCCAAGAGAACGTGCAGATGACACACAGACAAAGACCTAAGCTAGGAATCGAATCCGAGTCTCTGATACCATGAGACAGTAGTGCTAACCATTGTGCCATTGCACAGAAGTTGATTTGATTTACTATTGTCACATGTATTGGGATTTGCTAAAAAGAATTGTTTCTTGCATGCTGCATAGACAAAGCATATCGTTCATAGAAAAGGAAAGGAGAAGGTGCAAAATGTAGTGTTACAGTCATAGATGGAATGTGGAGAAAGATCAACTTAAAATAAGGTAGATCCATTTAAAAGTCTGAAGGCAGCAGGGAAGAAGCTGTTCCTGATACATGATGTCAGACTTTTGTATCTTTTTCCCAACAGAAGAAGATGGAAGAGAGTATGTTTGGGTGTATAGGGTCCTTGATTATGGAGCTGCTTTCCCAAGGCAGTGGGAGGTGTAGAAGGAGTCAATGGATGAGAGGTTGGTTTGTATGATGGACTGGGCTATGTTCACAACTTTTCGTAGTTTCTTATGGTCTTGGTCAGAGTAGGAACCACAAAAAGCTGCAATACATTGAGAGGACAGTATGCTTTGATTTTGGTGAGCCCCCTTCCCATATTTATGGCTTATTTCACAAAGAATATAGAAGATGATCATAAAAAAAAAACACTCCAAGCTATCCAAGAATTTTTGGAGTGGCTCCTGTTGAGACTCTGTTGACCTGTAGAAAGAGTGAAAGGAAGACAATTTGTGCTCCCTGTACAGCAAGCAGGAGAAAAGGAGGAAGACAGAGAGAGGAAACATATTTGAACCATAGAATGGGAACTTAACCTGATTTTAAAAAAAGAACATGCTTTCCACCCAGACAACCGTAATCCCATGCTCATACAAACTAGGGGTTTGCATACAAACTATGGGTTTGTATGGTGTTTCTGCACAATTTGTATTGGAATAAACAGCTACTGATTATCAATTAATATTCATTGCTATTGAATTTATTCCTGCTACCTGCTTTCATTGTGTGTGTGTTGGGGTGTGTTGGGGTGGGGTGTGTTGGGGTGGGGTGGGGTGAGGTGGGGGTTGCAGTTCATGAGAACAAATACAACAGAGCAACAGTCAGCCATTTGGTTCCTCATGCCTGCCCCACCATTTAATAAGATTACGGCTGATATGATTTTAGCCTTAAGTCCACTTTCCTGCCTGGCTCCCATAACCCTTGACTCCTTGTATGTTGCCTTGATGTCAAATGTCATCACTATGACTTATGGTCTGGAAGTCTTGATAAAGGCTGAAGTGAAATATGGAGCTGAATGGATCTGGCAGAATTTAAATTGAATCATCAGTGATATGCATAGAACATATCATCATACATATGATTCTTCAGCTCAAACTATTTAGCTGAATAGTTAAGGAGCTCGACTCCTTGTAGATCAACAACCACTCTAACTCAGCCTTAAATATTTCAACATAATTTCAGTTCCATAAATTCAGCCTCCACTGCCTTCTGGACCTGTAACTTTCAAACCTATATTTATCTGTTGTTTAATAATGAGTTAGTGGCATTTTTCAGGTTTGGGCTGAGTCCAAGATGACACAGCTGCTGTTGGGAAATTTGAACTGATTCATTCTTCTCTGGCTGATTCTCTGTTCCCAGACATTGTTGATAATTAACAACTACCTGGGGTATTGATAGGATAGTGGAGCTACCCACTATCAGTGAAGCTAAAAATCACACCACTTCCCTCCAAATAATTCAGTAAATTATTTTTTACTGGTAAGCCTGTCTCAACAAGAGGTTTGCAGTGCTCCTTAACGGTGAAATTATGTCTTAGCCAGTTTGTTTTCAACAATAATATCGATATACACCTAGAAAAATAGGTAATACCATTATTTCACTAAATTCAGTTAAATTAACTGAAGAAGATTTACACTACCTTTCTGAATTTCTAAATAGTTTGAGCTGAAGAATCATATGTATGATGATGTGCTCTATGCATGTCACTGATCATTCAATTTAAATTCTGCCAGATCCATTCAGTTCCATGTCTCACTTCAGCCTTTCTCAAGAGTTGACTTCCAGACCATAAGTCATAGTGACCACGCTTGACATCGAGGCAACATGTAAGTGTGGCAGGAAAGAAGCCTAACAAAACTGTTGGTGGGGTGGGGAAGTCACCATCCATTGCCCAGAAATGCAACGCAAAAATGCCATGATTACTAGAGCAGGGCTGGAGCTGAATATAAACAAAATTAGACTGTGCAATCATAGAGTGAAAACAATGCAATGATAGAGAATCTGTCAATCAGTGATGCATTCATACAAACAACTGTTTTTACTTAGATACTAAATTAAGTACTTAATTGTTACAGCTAACAGCATTCAGTTAAATAGGACTGAAATGCATTACAGGAAGAACAAATGTTTTCTCAAATATGGCAAAATGCAAATACTTTAGTACAAAATGCTCTCTAATGTTAAAATTTCAAGCAAAATCTGCTTTACCATTGATTAGATTTTTAACAATAGAGTAACAAGATGGAAATTTTTTTAGCATCTACAGAAATCATTATTGTTTACTTTTTTATATTCCAAAATTAAATGATTGTAATTCTTGGCTTAAGGGCATATGTTTTCCTCATCATGTGACTTTAATAATTTGGCCTTCCAAGCAACAAATTGTAAGTGTAATGTACCATTATGGGTCTAAGCTGGGCTGGCCTTCTTGCAAGCTCTCAAATCAGGATGAAATGAAAAACGTATTTTTCTTTAAAATTATGTACATTATATTTTATGGCATTGAGTGTTCAGTTATTTGTCCACATTCCAGTTTGACTATTAACATGTATGGAATTTATCCTGTGTGCAGCACTAACTTGTTCATCAAACCAAAATGAGATGAACTTGCCATTACTCAGCATCAGACAGAACCTCTAGTAAGAATCATTCTATGGTTTTCTTTCACAGGGTGGAGGTAGTATTTATGTTTGATTCACATAGTTTCATGCCAGGACATGAAGTTAGATATAAAAACATGCTACAGTTGTGGTGGAGTGAACAAGCATGAACTGCAGATACAGTTTGGCAATCATTAGCTGAGTTTATGTACATTTTAACTTCAACATTCATGGGCCTTATTGAAAATACAGCCATGGATAAATAGTAAGCACACTGACATCTAAGTTACAACATGAAAATTCAGTCCAACCAGTCTGTATCAATGTTTACTCACCATGCAAGCAAATAGTTCAAATCACAAATATCCTCCTTGTTCCCATATCCACTTTTCCATCATTCACCTATCAAATCTAATTCTGAACGATGCTTAACCATGGAAGTGAATTCAACACCCTTGGAACTTTATGTAGAAGATTTCTCCGGGCCCCTGATAATCTCTTATTTTTATTGTTATAATTATGGCTCTTCAACTACTGGAAACAGTCTGCTTTATCAACCCTTTCCTCTTACAGCATAATTTTAAATATTTCAAATGTGTTGTCCTATAACCTGCAATGTCATAAGGAGGAGTGGAATGCCAGGAGGTGGCATCAATGTTTTGATTATCAATGCTACTCTGAGCATTCCCATTCCTTAAAAGATAGGGGAGAAATTATTACTCAATTTTTTAAAAACATTAATTTTTACTGACTTATTAAAAGTCATTAATAAGGACTTGTGCAGGATTCCAAAGTCTTGGACATAAAGTAAGATAAGGTATTAATTAGCAAGATAATGAAGGCAGTGGCTTATGAGTGGCATAACAGTGAGAGCAATGAACAAACAAAAGTTTTCTGACAAAGCTACGACTGAAGTAACTAATGTCAAATGTTTTGTAGTAGATTAAGAAAAGATGGAAGCTTGAGAAAGCAAGGACATTGAAAGCATGTGAATTTTATCACGCTGGTTGTGAATGCTACTCCTTTATTCCTTTGGTTGAAAGAGCAACAATAGCTGTTTGCATTTTGACATTGGAACTGCAATGGTTACAATGTGCTTTTATCAATCCTGTCCCATCATGCCATAAATTCTCTAATAGATAGATGTGCAATCATATTAAAAACAATCTTCAATGGGGATTCCACATTCAGCAGATAACATCAAAAGCAAAGGCTTCTTGGATTTCTAGGAAGTCATCTTTAATATTGCAACAAAAATACCAGAGTTATAACTTACCAACATCTGTTCATCCAGTCCTAGAGCACACAATTTATATGGCAAGAAATATAAATAAGTTGAAGTGATTCAACATGTGCAGCATGATTCTGCATATTATGGAAAATACACCAGAGTTATATCTTTGGTCAAAGATTTGGAATGGGAAACACAGCGGCAAAGAAAGAAAAAAGTAGGCAGGCATGTTCTATAAAATACAGAATGAACTGCTGGAAATTGACAGAAACAAGTATCTGGTGTCCTCTGGCAATGACAAAACACAAGGTAGTCAAACAAAGACTGTTCATTTCCAACAGAGTATCAACAATCTTTCTTCTCAAGGACAATCCACAATGGAACAAGCTGCCAAAGAAAATGGTCACAGTTCCTTCATTTGATCAATGTTTAGATTGGGCCATAGCTTCATCCTCTGGCCCAGCGTCAAAGGTCAAAGTCCAACTCTGTCAAAGTGAAAGAGGCCCCCTTTTTAAATGACATTAACTGCCGTAAACCAGGTAAATTAAAGATCCAATGAAATTGACAAAGCAGGAAGAAGGATAATGTCTAAGGTAAGTGAGTTGGATTTAGGGAGTATGGTGTGGGGAGGGGTTAGTAAGGGATTAAATGTCAAGGGGGAATTGGAGGTCAGGTAGGGGATCAGAATCATAGAATCTTATAGTGCAGAAGGAGGCCATTCGGCTCAATGACTCTGCACTGACCACTATCTCAGCCAGGCCCTATCCCACAACCACATGCATTTGTCCTAGCTAGTCCCATGACATTAAGAGACAATTTAGCATGGCTAATCCACCTAACAGACATCTTTGGATTGTGGGAGGAAACCAGAGCACCTGGAGGAAACCCAGGCAGATATAGGGAGAATGTGCAAATTCCACACAGACAGTGATCCAAGCCGGTAATTGAACCCGGGTGAGGCAACAGTGCTAACCAGAAGTGGGGGGATAGAAGGTTGGGGTTGGAAGTCAGAGTATTGGTAGTTGAGGTGTTGGAGGTTGAGAATTCAGAGCTTGGAGGTTGAAGGTTGGGGGTCAAGATCAGGGGCAGGCCTTGGGGATTTGGGCATGGGGGATGGACTGAGGGTATTTGACTTTGGAGGGATTTCACCTTGGAGGAGTTAGCAGGGGGTTGAGAAGATCAGTCCTCAGAAAGGGAATGAAAGCAGGCATTCCATGTCCCGGGTTGTTTGCTGCTGGACAACCTATGTCCCATATTTCACATCTGTGATTCCCATACATGCACGGTATAGATGCTGGTGCTACCCATATAAATATTGACAGGATATGGATTTTAGTCTGTGATGTTGACACAACTAAAGTTGAAGCACTATTCAAAGTATTTCTGTCATGTGGACTCCATATGTATATCTGTGACTAGACTTAATGGATATGAATGGGTCTTTGCTGCTGTAATTTATGAGGGTTCAGTGCTTTCAGAAGTAGCAGCTACTGTCACGTTGGCAAATTGATATGTCAATACAGAATTGTTGCTTTTATGAGTTACATTTACATTTTCTACCTTTGCCCATTCCAATTCCATCAAAATATTAGTGCAGGGCATGTGCAAAATTCCATTCAGACATCCCATCTTAATCAAATGATGGAGCAGTCCATCTCAGGTTTCCTCTTCTTGGGTTAACTCTTTCATGTTTTATGTTCCCTCATCAATCTTTTTCAATTCTCTAGCTGAAGGCAAGTCTGATCATAGCACTACTGTTTTCATCACAAATAGGGCAAGAAATCCCCAGCTAAAATGTAGATTGAACTCTACTGCTGTCACCAATCTGATCCAAACTGGCCACCCAAGTCTCACAAGAGTCCAAATTGGTGTAACAACATATACTTTTACATGCATGTTGTAGCCTGAAGATACAGATAGTGATAGTAGAGGCTTCAATTTCTTTCTATCTCATGACTGACCTGGAATTTCTCCCACTCCTACCACCTGCCATTGGCGACATTGGAAAGAATTACAAGTTGATATTTCATCTGTTTAGACATACTATGAACACAGCTTTGTTGGTCATTCAGTCCTGGAATGGGATTTGAACCCAGAATTTCTCACTCAGAACCAGGAATACTACCCATTATTCCACAGGACCTCCTCTCTTGCCAATGCACATAAATAAAAGGGATTGAACCAGTCCCTCACTCAGTCTACATACCACAAAGTTAATGTGAAATGCAAGATTTACAATATGAAATTTTTCACACCCCATCTACAACCATTCTCTAACTGAATTAAAGGCAATCTTAACTGTTCCTTTGAGTTTTGATTCCAAATTTTTTATAACAGTGGTATAAGTATCCATGCTCCCACTTTATCTGTGGTTTGTATTAGTAAATTTTGTACTTTAGATCATGGTTACCATGTGCACCTATAGCAGACCAGAATGAAAATAATTAATGTTCTGTTATCTTCTAACCTTATATACAAAATCTAATAGTCTTCAATATAGTTCTGCCGGTCTAACAGCCTCATTAAAAAGTGAATCCAGCTCTTTACAGCTTAGTTAGGTTGTCCATCATCCATCCTGTCCCCATCAGTACTTTGTCCCTCACCTCACAGGCAGAACGGTGGCACAATGATTAGCACTGCTGCCTCAAAGCGCCAGGGATTTGGGTTCAATTTCAGCCTCGGGTGTCTGTGTAAAATGTAACTTTTAATGAGGTTGGCAAGTTATGGTTAATGCTGAGCAAGGTGGTGCTTTTCAGATGTGTTAGTGGGCTATTGAAAGCACCTTGTTCCATCAGCATATTCTCTCCTCATGTATTATTTACTATATGTAATCAATGCCTTACTTACTTTAGTTATGTAAATGTTACTTGCATCACTGCAACATAGTTTCATATATCTTTTCCAGTTACAGCCACAACTTTTCTTTATATGCCTACACGTTTTCTCTATACTACTTTATTGTAATTTTTTTGTCAGACCTTTGTGCTGTTTTCAGTTGCGCCACTTATCCACCATATCATGTAAAATAAACAGTATAGAATGTGGAATGAGTCTGCCACACACTGCTAGATTTTGTACCTTTTCTATTCTTGGCGCTACTTGTAACTTGGGGGGTTCTCTCCTAAAAATGCATTCTTATTACACCACGGCACTTACAAAGATCTGTCATTAAATGTGACGTGGAGATGCCAGCATTGGACTGGGTAAACATGGTAAGAAACCTCACAGCACCAGGTTAAAGTCCAACAGGTTTATTTGGTAGCAAAAGCCACTAGCTTTCAGTGTGTTACGGATACAATACTAGTGGTTTAAAGCAATCTTGGTTTTATTAGTTTTGTCACACCTTTCCAAATCCATCTACTTAGCATAAACCTTTGGGAGTAGGAGACAGGGATCATGCTATTTGGAGCTAGTTGTGATTAATGTGTGCAAACTGTACAGAGCCCTCTCCAGTCTGTAAGAATAATAATATCTTCATTTCAACATAATAATTGCTATATTGAAACGATCTGATGGATGTTAAATGAAGCTATGTTAACTTATCATCTCAATAACTATTAATGAACTATTTGACCTTTGTTAATATGTCACCTACAGTATTCACTGTTGAATATGGCATCTAAACCAAAGATCACCATAATACCATCAGTCATGGAGAATAATTCTGGTACAACGAATAACTACGGAAAAGCAGAATAATTGAATCCCATAAAATATTCTGCCCCAACAAATCATGGTAATCAAAGCATTTCTGTAATGCCTTCCTGAAGGCTCAGTAGGGTTATAGAATAGCTAAGCCTCTTCGATTGGAAAGTGCCAGGTGAAATAACTTCTCAGAGACTGGTACCTCTTCACCAGATTCCCTATATTTATAAACTCAATTCTGCTCCTAGAATGCTTAAAGTACAAAGTCAGAATCCCCAAATGCACGTCTACTGAGGTGACATCTGGAATGCATTACATGCCATTCTTCTTGACCTGTACTCCGTAGGTGCCATTAATATACTTTTCTTAGCTCACCAATAGTTGAAGTTAGGCAGAAAGCAAAGACCCATCAGTTTTCTCTTTCTCACACAGATAATTGATCTGAAATTAGAGAAGCTTGTTTTATTGGAAAGCCCAGTTGAGATGTCAATTGATATTAAATTTTGAATGTAGAGCTGCGTGAGTTCAATTTCTCTTAACTTTCTAGGTATTGAACCAGAGCTTGGTTTTATTTTATGTGATCCATTCCCTGTGCCTTGCACCAATTTTCAGTAAATCAAAATGGCTAACATGGTGTAAGTGGTTCCTTCTTTTATTCCTTTCTAAATATTATTAACTTGCAATAACTTTCAGTTCTGAAGAGGAAGTCTGAGATGTCACCTGGCCTCTTTTTTAATAGATGCAACTTAGTGCAGAGTGTCTCCAGCTGTTTCTGTTACTGTTTTAGATTTACATCATCTGGAGTATTTTTGTTCATATTATTCCAGGTTTCTGATTATACTGTTCTTGAATTGGCCAGTGTAAAATTTATGAAAGCTGGGCTGACCTGTCTTGAACTTGCAGAATAATTATTAGAATCTTCAATAATTTCACAACCTGAAGAGGACATTGTTGTTTCAGTATAATATTGATGTAGCAAAACAAAGTTGTATATTAGCTTTATCTATAGCCTAAAAAAAAGGAATTAATCCTGTAATAAAAACAGAGCTCAATATAAATAAGACTGAATTTACTAACTGAGATCCCTATATAACTTAAGTGAAAAGAATTCATGAACTTAGCTGGTCCACTACCATGAAGAGGATTTTGTTGCATAGCAACTGGAAAATTGAATAGATAGTACACCTTCCCTTTCCCTATCTAACTTCCATCAGTCATTTTAACCATCTATGTGTTTTTTGAAGATTCTACTTGTAGAATAATAAAGGTTGCATTTTAGTTTATCTTATTCCTGTTTCAAACAGTTCTGCCACCGCCAGAATGTAATCATTTTCTGATGTCTTACTTGAGAAATACGCTGACAGAGAAACCTTCAGGAATTACCTTGATCACTATTATAAGCCTCCATTTAAAGTACAAAGTAATGTTGCCAAATGTATCCTTTCCATCAAAATTGTTGCAATAAATATGTGGTTTGATTTTTCTCCTTATTTAGTTAATATTTCTATATCTATGTATAGAATATTTGCTAGCTGACCTGCCAAGTGTTCACAACATTTTCTGTTTTTATTCCAGATTTTTAACATCTAGAATATTTTACATTTTTAAACTTTAACAATTTTTGGACAGTTTTTAAAAAAATTAAATTGACCAACATACTGTTCATACAGAACCTTGATCAGTACGTTAGCCTATTTGCTGATGGGCATAATTGGGAAGGCATCACTGACAAGGCTAGCATTTCATGCCTCACCCTTTCCAACTAAGTGGCTTGCTAATCCATTTCAGAGGGCAGTCGCCAAACAGACGTTTTGTTCTGAGGGTAACATTTTTTCTGAACTTGTGTTAAATTGTGTTAAATGGTGTTAAAGCAGTCCATGTCCAAATCCAACCATGACTTGGATAATATCCAGACTTAGGCTGACAAGTGGCAAGCAACATTTGTGCCACACAAATACTCAGTAATAACCATCTCCACAAGAGCGAATCTATCCATCACCCCTTGATTTAGCATTACCATTGCTAAATCCCCAACATTAATATCCTGAGGGGTTACCATTGATCAGAAACTGAACTAGAGTAACCATTTAAACACAAGAGCAGGTCAGAGGCTTGAAATCCTTTAACTCCCAAAGCCTGTCCACCATCTTCAAAGCACAAGTCCGGATGTAATGGAGTATTCTTCCCTTGCCTAAGTGAGTGCAGTTCCAATAACACTTATGATGCTTGACAACATTCAGCACAAAGCAGCCTTCTTGATTGGCATCCCTTCCATAAGTATTCATTCCCTTTACCACTGACAATCAATAGAAGCTGTATGTACCATTTACAAGATGCACTGCAGAAACTCACAAGGTTTGCTTGGCAGCACTTTCCAAATCTGTGACTACGACCATCTGGAAGGACAACGACAGCACACAAATAGGAACACCATCACTTCGAAGCTCCTCTCCAAGCTATACACCAACCTGAGTTGGATATATATCACCATTTTTTTCAATTTAATAGATCAAAATGCTGGAACTTTCTCCCTAACAGCATTGTGAGTGTGCGTACACCACAAAGATGGTGGCAGTTCATAAAAGCAGCTCACCATCATCTTCTCAAGGATAGAGAGGAATATGCATATAATTTTGGCCTAGATAGCAATACCTACATCCTTTAAATGTTTTTGCTTAAAACTCAAATGGGCACAGGGATTGCTTTATGTGATTAATTTGACTGCATTGCAGATTGGACACCAATTTCATGTTGTGTGATCATTTCCATTTTTGCCACACTGTTAAATTTTCACCGCAATTTTCAATATTGTTTGGTATGTATTCTGGCTAGGATTCTGTTCTACAGTCTTCCCTGAAGTTAGGCATGATTGCAGCAGAGACTGAATGAAAATATGAATTGTGAATCTCATTACTGCCTCACATTTTTTTTTCCTCTCACCATTTTGATTTTGGACTGCCAATCATTTCCTCTCTAGCCTGCTGCATAAAATTGCAGAGGGAATAGTACAGATTCCAAAAGATTTTCATCCCATCTATCTTTGTTACCATTACTTCCTTCATTTCCATGTGAAATATGGTGATGAATCCCAGAATACATTGAGATGATCTTAAAGTCCTCCATGGAAGGAAGAGCCCTCAGGTAACTAGGGATGGGAATAAGTGCCCATGTTACATGGATGAATTAAAAAAAAATGTACAGGGTCACAGGTGCTGGAGAGGACCTAGGTAGGTGCTGTTTTGGAGAGTCAATACTGACCCAATGGGTTGAATGGCCCCTGTCTGCATTGAAGGGATTCTCTGGTTCTAATTTTGAGCTCAGATGAATGAACAAATGTAAAAAGCTTGATTATGACTAAAGAACTGAATCATTTAAGCAGATTACTGGAATTGAGGTAATTTTATTGCAAGAACTAAAAAACCCTGCACTTCCCCTGCACTGCAATTTCCTCATCTGAAATAAAAAAAAATGTTGGCAAACACTTAGCATTTCAAACCAAATTTGTGGAGAGAAAAACAGAGTTAATGACCCTAACATTTACAGAGGGTGGAGAAGGAGCTGGAGAAGAAACTGAGGTAGGAGGAAGTATACATTTCCCTCAGTTTTTGTGTAAATCAACAAGGACCGAATTTCCGTTTTTAAATTTAGTTTCTTGGTCATAATCAACCAGCTTGAAAGTATGGCTGACAGCCAATTGGGTCGATCTTTGGCACCAGAGCATAAGGAGTGTAGAGGAGAAAAGGAATGATTGGGGAAGTGAGGAGAGATCAGGAAGGGGAGAAGAGGAAAGATCACAGGGGACTGAAGAGATTCTACTCCTCCCAGCCATTAGAGTGTGATATGCATCATGAAAATGTACAATGACACTTACAGTTCATTAGTATTAATTGTATGACAATTGTGTTTTTTATATGCAGGTAAGGGGCATTAATTGGAGTTTCACCTGTGCACATAAAAAATTATGACTTGTTGAAGTTTTATAGAATCTTAATTAAGCCGCACTTGGAATATAGTATTCAATTCTGGTCACCACACTGCCAGAAGGATGTGGAGGCTCTGGAGAGGGTACAGAAAAGATTTACCAGGATGTTGCCTGGTATGGAGGGCATCAGCTATGAGGAGGGCTTGGAGAAACTTGGTTTGTTCTCACTGGAGCAACGGATGTTGAGGGGTGACCTGATAGAAGTCTACAAGATTATGAGAGGCATGGACAAAATGGACAGTCAGCAGCATTTTTCCAGGATGGAACAGGCAATTACTGGAGGACATAGGTTTAAGATGCAAGAAGATTTAAAGGAGATGTACAAGGCTAATTTTTTACACAGAGAGTAGTGGGTGCCTGGAATTCGTTGCCAGGGAAAGTAATGGAAGCAGATACAGTAGTTACTTTTAAGGGGTGTCTTGACAAATCCATGAATAGGATGGGATTAGAGGGATATAGTCCCCAGAAGAGTAGGGGGTTTTAGTTAAGTCAAGCAGCATGGTTGATGCAGGCTTGGAGGGCTGAAGGGCCTGTTCCTGTGCTATTATTTTCTTTGTTCTTTGAAGCTCCAGGGTAGTTGAGTTGTACTGTTTCACCACGTAAAGAAATAAATGTAAGATTATGTAACAATTGGCTGCAGCACCATCCTTCACCGACTGCTCTCTTATTTTCGGATAACTTTCAAAAAGCATTTACTTCAGTGTCAGTGGGCACAGCTTGTGTAAAGACAAAAGAAAGATGTGATTAGTGGAAATAGAGCAGAGATTGAGTGAAATGCATGTTTCCTGTGTGTGGTGTGCCCTACCCAGAAGGGACAGAAAATGAAATATGATATATAGGGTGGTGGTGTTTTGAAAGCCTTGTTGCAAGAGTAAATGTTGATATGGTAAGTGTTGATATATACCTCCCACTAATGGTTGCATGAGATCCATGAAGAGAGTAGCCGTTTAAGCACATGATGCTATGCTGAGAGTTTGATAGTGGAAGGAGTTGAGAGAGGACTTACTCTGGCAGATCATTCATCTGCTTCCTGCACTCCATGGTGCTTCATAGGCAGGTGACAGCTACACTGACTTCCTTGACAACAGCTTCTCACACTAGAGAGGTAAGATTGGTCTGCTTTTTTGAGCCATCCGTCAGGTAGAACACATGCCAATGGGCCCGCGCTCTCTGAATAAGACCCTCAAGAGCCCTGGTATTGAAAATTGGTGCTGCCTCCTTCTAAGGCATCTAGGCTTTTGCCCCTAGGTTGCTGACATCCTATATAGTTTGATGAAGACAGCTGGGCTAGAAAGAGTGATATGAGTTTTGGACTGGTGTTTAATTTGAACCTGCCAGCTGATGGTGGGTGGATGAGTCAACTGTTGCCCCATTAGGAGAGTCGGTGGAGAACTTATCTGTGCATTATTAATGACGTACCAAGTGTTGAACATGGTGAAGGATCCCACCATTTTGGTCAATGGGAAAGGTGCCCCCAGAGCTGCCCATCACTGCACTTCATCTCAAAATGGGACACTTCCACCCTTATTCTATCCTACCCTATTCAACTTTGCCTAATCATTTCTCGTCTTCCACCTAAAAAAAAACTCTGTTTTGAAGGTGTTCTTTTGTTTCTTCTTCCTTTAGCCCCAATGATTTGAAAGTAAGGAGAAAATAGTTTTCTATAAACCACCTTTAAGGACCATCTTTCAACCAATCAAAGTTCTAGATTTGGGAGACTATGATGTTACCAAATGGATATTTGACAAATTTGCACAGACTGAGGCTGCCAAATAACTGCAGACCTTAGTCACCCACACAGCCTGGATGAGTAAAGTCATCTACAATGCTTGACTGGTCAATATAAATTTCTCCAAGTCTATGTAATTTCAGGAAGGACTGGGATTAATTATTAGTTACAATAATACTCTGATAATATGACACCTAATTAATATATCAAAAAATAAGTCAATGGAATGAAAAGAAATGATGAGAATGGTTGAAAAGAAATGCCATTGATCAGAAGGGAGGCAAATCACAAACATCTAAGTGTTGACTGCACAATTTTGGAGACCAGAATTTGTCTTTAATTCTACGATTTCAATGGGAAAAAAGAATCAGCTAGGTTGTGTAAAAGGTGAAGGATCTGCTCGATGGATTATCATATAGCAGGTGAAGACAAAAATCAATCTCACTGGATAGGGTAGAATAAAGAGAGAGAAGAGCAATGATTTGGATTAGAAATGGAGACAATGATGAACAAATTATAGTCATACGCTAGAGTGTATCAACAGTTCTTATTGTTGTTAATTCTATTTTAGGAATGTTCTTTGATATTTGCATGTGAGAACTATGTGTTTTGAATAAATAAGGTAGTGTAATAAATACTTTACTTAGAATATTGACTCAGTTCTGCAGAACACATTCTCGTGATATGGGTCTCCATTCCAGAATGGGTTGACACATGATTTATCCACATATCCAACGAGTTCTTTAGTTTTTGGCTGGTTTCCATGTAGTGGTACCAAATGAAAAGAAAATTCTGTACCATTGGAAGGAATGAACAGACAGGTCATTAATATCTACAGGAGTTTTCCAGAATAACTTCTGCAGAACTTGCAGGGTCAGCGGCAGAGAACATTATTGCTTGAAACAATTTGGCACAAGCCCTACACAGATGTATCTCCATCAACTGGGAATCCCATCCAGCAAGATTGTGGCCAGACAGGGGAGGTGGTTTTTAGTTTCCGTACTTCTACCAATCTTAGTCATGTTTCCTTTAACATTCCTTACACAAAAATGTTTAAATAATTTACCGTTATTTGAATGAACAGGTCACTGGACTGACTTGAAACCTCTCCAATACTTCACCAGTCCTTGAATTAGTCAGGGAAGTGAGGGTTATCATTGAATCATAGAACCCTACAGCGCAGAAAGAGGCCCTTTAACCCATCGAGTCTGCACTGAACACAATCCCACTCAGGCCCTACCCTATATCCCTACATATTCTACCCACTAATCCCTCTAACCTATGCATCCCTGGGCACTAAGCAGCAATTTCTTGCCCCTTAGTTTCATAGTATAGACAACATTTGTCTCATAAAAGTGGATACTAGTTCCAACTTTACAAAGTAAATGGGGAAATCTGTTGTTTTTCATTATTTCACTTTCCTGCAGGAGTTACTGCAGGGAGAACAGTACTAATTATTACAGTAATCTTATGACATACAACCATATTTCCCTCCTAAGTGCATACAACCAATTGGCACAGTCAAATTTGTAAGGACAGATAAGGAAAAGGACATGGCAATAAAATGAAAAAGCACAGTGAAATGTGGAAAAAGAGACTACAAACAAAAAAAGCAAACATAATTATCTCTGGCCACATATACAGCATTAACAAACACATACAAATTGCAAAGGCGTTAGTTAAATAAGTCACTTATTACTCATCTTAGCTCAGTACAATAGGCGATGGTTTCTTTCAAGTCAGTCAAGGAAAATTCAATTCAATTTCTAAATAGTATTAAAATCCTTGAGTAGACAATGACAAACTAACTTCCATGTACAATAGTTTGTTATAATAATTGTGCAGTAACCAACTTTTAATTTTTGCTCTGGATAATAAGTTGAAATGCAGTGTCTCTTACTTCATAATAGTCTAGAATATTAGTTGTAATGTATCCCTTTCAGTTGTGTGCTTGTTGCAATCATACATGATGTATAACTACCTATCATATTGTTTTGTAACTGTGACTGGACTTGATGATTGAGGAAATGCAAAATGGCTGATTTCAGTGTTTCTTTGCACACCTAAGAGATTGCAACCACTGGGCAAAGGTTTGCTGAAGTCAGACATTGCTTGCTTCCACCCCACTCCTCCTATCGCCACACCCCCATATTGCCTCTGTCCCACCACACATAAAGTGCCTGGGGCTGAATGTAATAATTACACCTGGCATTTGGCTGAATTACTTCACTGTTGTGTCGGAAAACAACATCTAATAACACCAGGCATACTTACAAAAATTCAGTATTAGGTCCCAACTAGTACTGGGACACTAGTTGGGATATTGGATATTGGAACCTTGTCAAGTCTCCTAAGCAGAAGTCAATAATCATGCAAGGGCGGGCAGAGGCCTAGCCCTACAAAACTTTCCCAGAAGCTTTCACAGCAGTTTGGACTCATCGGATCAGAGTCAGAAATGCAAGACCAATCCTGTGGATTTTTACTATAACTTTAATGAATTTCAGTGCAACAACTATTTATATTACCAGGAGCAGGTATGCTGGGTGAACCTTCTGTTTTGAGACTGGTACATCTCCATGTCTCTTTGCTCACTACCTTTTTTTGCCAAAAGGGCACTGGACACCCTGCTGGCAGAGATTAAGGTACAATTTTAACATATCCTTTTCTGGACTTTCCTTCAGTCCAGCAAGTTTCAGTTGGTGCCCTGATCTTTTCAGCTGCAGAATTCCCTGGATGCACTCCAGACCGATAAAGGCGAGCTATTCATAGCTCCTGCCTTTGATTGCACAAATATTTACATACATTGCAGTGTTGGGGTGTCCCATCCATCAATGCACCGTGCAATATATGGGAAAATATTTTCTACCCAAACTGGAACATTTCAAAAGATCTCTTAAGATGGAAATAATTTTTACTTTAGTAGAATCTATCAAAAAAATCTATCTCCTGCAATGCATTCTATATCCAATAAAAACTTGAATGTTTAGTATGTCCTAAAATTTTATAGGAGATCGTCTAGTCTTCTGCTACAGCTTGAGAGCCTTTACCTTAAAAAAAAGTATCACTCATGCTTAGCACCACTTAAGTGTCCAGAAGTTGCAATGAATTAAGATTCATTTTCTCTTCTTTTATTCTGTTTATTTGAGGAATTGTTTTATGAATGTTGTGATATAATTGAAGTAACTGAATAAAGAAATAGACAAAAATCATGGTTGTGCAAGGGAACTGCATTGACAGGTTATAACTATGAACTGTAGCTCAGTGGTAGCAATCTTGCCTCTGAATCAGAAAGTTGTAGATTCATGAGACTTCAGAACATAATTCAGGCTAATTTCTTAAAGTCAGTGCAGTTGTGAGGAGTATTGCACAGATGCTGAGCAATATTTATCCCTCAACTAATAGCTAAGTTTATTTAAATTCTGTTTGCGAGACGTTTTTGTGCATAAATTGGCTACCACTCATTTCCAACAGTATATTGATGCAAGTCTTCCTTTCTTTATACAATTATTAAAGCAGCATGAGATATTTCAACCAATATTAATTCAGTTCTCTTCTTCATGTATCCCAGTCAGCATTCCATGGCCTAGATTTACCTCCACTACTATTTATTTTTATACAGGACCTTGGACAAGGTGTGATAACCCCCATGAGGAATCATGTTTGGTCTCCCTGTGAGGATCATTGAGCATTAGTTCCCCTGGTAACATGCAGTAGGCAGTCCAGCTGGAACTCATTACCTGAACCTTTTATAAGACAGGCCCAGGATTGGGCCTGCTGATCCATAGCCCCACACAGGGGCTATTGTATGTACTCCACAGGAGTGGTTTTACTTTGCATTCTGTAGTAAACTATGTTTCTTTCCAATTGGGCTTCATAAGTCATTACACATGGTAAGAAATTGATCTGCTTTATCCATTTTCACATTTCTTTTGGCTTTACTCCCATCACATCAGCAATTCTCCTATGTTGGTGTTTTGTAAATATTGCTCATGATGCCTCCTATTGCCTCTTGTGACCATTACTTCAGCATTGCAAGCATTGCCCAGTTTTACACCGAAGCACTTTAGAGGTTAACATGAGTAATCGGAAACGGAGTGTCATGGTCAATGATGTTTATTCAGGATGGAGGAAGGTTTGTAGTGGAGTTCCGATATTGGGACCCTTGCTTTTCCTGGTATATTTTAACAATTTAGAGCTTGGTGCACAGAAGACAATTTCAAAGCTTATGAATGACACAAAACTTGAAAATTATGAGAAGGACAGTGTAGAACATCAGAAAGATATAGAAAAGTTGATGGAGTGGGAATATTGATAGCAGATAAAACACAAATAGAGATGCGAGATAATCAATTTTGTTGGGAAGAACATGGGCCAACAATATAAGATAAGGGGTACAATTTTTAAGAAAGTGCAGGAACAGAGGGACCGGGGTATATGTATGCCTAGATTACTGAAGGCGCGGGAGTAACTATGACTCTTCACTTTGCGGTGTGCCCTCACCGGGGAGTGATCCGGCGTAGTTACCAGCTGTGATCGATATTTGCATGCTTTGACCATCACAGACGTTGGTTCTGCCTCCTCGTTGGCCCCGCCGGTAACCTTGATCGATTTTGATCAAGGGCCAAACGACCAGTTTCCACCAATTTTGTGGAAACAAAACCACGGAATGGGTGATCAGGCTGTCTCAGCAGTTGGGTCGGCGAAAAGAAACGAATGGCTGCCTGGAAGGCAGGTTGGATTGCGAACCGGACAAATAACAACCCCACAGACGAGTCAGTAACCGCTCTCTATGAAAAGTTACAAAGGCTAGGTTACACAGTGACTAACTCAAAAGAGTTAGTGACAAGATTAGTCTCGACCCAAACGGAAGAGCTGATCTTAAGACCAAGACAAATTGCTGGGCACTATTGGGTGGTAGACTTGGGTCCCAGGCCTGAGGACTCTATCATTCCAATATGTGAAGATGAAGAGCCTGTTGTAGAAGAGTCAGTCTGGACGGCCCATCCAGCCGAGGAAGTGGAGATAACCACCTGCACCTTCTACAACAAGGCATATCAAGCCCTGAATAAGGGCACGGGAGTCAATGTTAACATCATAAATACCGCAAGCGATGGGGGTGTCCAGGATGAAGGCACGTTCATCGAGACAGTTACAATCAAACTTACGGAAGACCGTTCAGAGATTAAGGAAGTGGTGATCCATTATCCCACTGATGCGTTGTATTGCAAGCCCTGCAATTCCATACTCCCCATGGTTGGAGCTTGCAGAGACCATTTCAAGACAGTGCACAGGACCAAGAACATCGTGACCAAATGTTCTCGATGCGGTAAGTCCAGGGAGTTCCACTCTATCGCCTGCCACTATCCGAAACGTCAGGGCGAGAAGCCCCTGACAGTTGGGCAGTACAAGTGCAGTGCCTGTGAGTTGGCCTTTACCACAGAGAGTGGACTCAGCCAGCATGGGCGACACCGTCATCCGGTCCGCTGCAATGAAAAACGTGCGAAGGCACTGCCTAAGCCCTCAGCCAAATGGGGTAGGAGTAAGAACGTATGGTCCGAGGAGGAGGAATTGCTCCTCAAAGATCTTGAAAAGAGATTTGCTGGCACACGATTTATCAACAAAGAGATTGGGAGTATCCTAACAACCAAAATGGCCAAACAAATCTCTGACAAGCGCAGGCTGCTTGCAAATGCACGCAAAACAGCAAACAACACACTCCCAGTTGTTGCTGAAAACCCAGGCTCCGAGCAAGACCAGGAGCCGGAGGAGGCAGATGTCAGAGATCCAGTACCGCAGGTAAGCGCCATCAGTCAGCCTACGGCTCAAGTCCCTAAACACAGGGAAGTGGAGGAACACCTCATCCAGGCTGAGAGGTTCCCTAACTGCGAGGAATGACCCCGACAAACAAGCCCTGCCAGTGGGTATAATCGAGAGCATCACTGACCTTCTGATGGGTGGTGCGACAAACGGGCAAAGAAAGTCTGGTCCGAAGGAGAAGGCACGTCAGAAAGATAACCGAAGGCCTAGGCACAAGGTTAATAGCGGAGCAAAGAAACGATGGGCAAAAGAGAAATCCGTTTTTAGAGCAACACAGCTGCTCTATAAGAACAATAGGCGCCAACTTGCCCGACAGATCATGGGCGCACCTTCACAAATGAAGTGTCCACTCACCATTGAGGAACTGGAGGCAAGCTTTCGTGAGAAACTCTCCAGCCAAAACAATAAAGCGAACATTAACAAGTTCCAAGCAAACAGCGGGAAAACCGATAACGGCGAGTTAATGAAGCCGATCACTGAGGAAGAGGTTACCCAGGTTATCAAGGGCATTAAGGAGGATAGCGCGCCTGGACCGGATGGTCAGAAGTTGGAAGACATCCAGGATATTCATGAGGCTTATGAAACCCACATACCTCGCCTCTTCTCTTTGTGGTTGGCTTCAAAAACGATCCCGAACTGTATGAAGCAGAGTCGAATAGTCCTGATCCCAAAGTGTGAGGATAGGGAATGCCTTAAAAACATTGACTACTGGCGACCAATTACTATCGGTCCAGTGCTGCTGCGCCTGTTCACCAAGATCATGGCGAAGAGACTGAGTGAATCAGTCAACATAAACCCAAGGCAGAAAGGGTTTTTCGCAGCTACTCCCAGATGCAACCAAAACGTCACAGTGTTGCAGAACATCATGAAGAGAGCTAAGAAGAACCACAAGGACCTTGCAGTTGTGTTTGTTGATTTGGCGAAAGTGTTCAACTCTGTTGGCCACAAACTACTCATAAAATCACTACAGAGAGTCAAGCTACCAAAAGCCTTTGTGGAGCTCATCCAGAACCTCTACACTGGCAACACAACAGTGGTGGAAGGCGAGAAGTCTAAAACCACCCCAATAAAGATCGAGAGGGGTGTCAAACAAGGAGACCCGCTCTCACCAGTACTATTCAACATTGCTTTGGATCCGCTGCTATGTAGTCTCGAAGCAGCAAAGTCTGGTGTCAGCATGATGCTAGATGGAGCAAGAATCAACTGCTTGGCCCTTGCATTCACGGATGACATCGCCCTGCTCAGTGATTTGCACACCGGGATGGCATGAAACCTGAAGATTCTCCAGTCTTTTTGCAAAATGACTGGTCTTACTGTCAACACCAGCAAGACCAAAGGATTCCACTTCACCTGCAAGAGGAAGACCTTCATTTACAACCAATGCAAAAAGTGGCAGATTCAGAAGGACGACATCGCGTACATCCCCTCAGGAGAGACTGAGAAATACCTGGGAGCCTGGATAGACCCGTGGGCTGGTGTAGAAGAAGGAGCATGGGATGAGAGGCTGAAGACTTGGATCTCCAGTCTACAGGCAGCAGCTCTTCGCCCAAGACAACGCGTGGAACTGCTCACAGTTCATGTCATCCCGAGACTATATTATCATCTGATCCTATCAGAACCGTCTCAAAATACGCTAACTAAACTGGACCACCTGATCCGCAATGCTGTCAAGCAATTCCTGCACCTTCCACCTCATACAACAGATAGCATGCTCTATTCGCGGACTCGGAATGGAGATCTGGGAATTCCCAAGCTTGAGATCTGCAGTGATCCGAAAATAGGAATCACTGTCTGCCTCTAATGATCGAGTCATTCGCGCCTCGTTCCAGTTCTGCAAGCAGAACGTTGGCAGAAACACCGAAGAATTGAGGTCTCTCAAGGCATTGAGAGAAATCGAAGACTTCATGCCAACAACTGAAGACGGCAGCGATGACGAAACGGCAATGATCAGAGCCACATTGCCAATGCTGGCGACAGAGGAGACAGGTCCCAGCAAGCCACTGAATAGATATGCAGGGTGGAGGGAATGGGAATTCCACAAATGGAGACAGCTCACATCTCAAGGAGTGGGACTCCATTACTACCACAATGATAAAATATCAAACAGTTGGATGAAGGCTGCATATCAGCTGAAATCCCATCGCCTGGTAAACAACATACTGCTTCGGTGTAACTTGTATCCGACGAGGGTGACCCTGTCAAGAGGGAATCCCTCTGCCATAAAAACCTGCCGAAGGTGCGAGGCAGGTTTGGAAATACTTGGACACATTTTTGGCTTTTGCCCATTCGTGAAGAACTGCTGAATCAAGTGCCACAATAAGATCTTGGACCAACTGTGCAATAATGTCGGAAAATACGGCTGGACATCCTACCTGGAACCAAGGCTCATCGCCAAAGACGGCACCCTCTGGAAGCTAGACATCATCTTCAAGAGGGAGAAAGATCAGCAGGTGACGGTGGTGGATGTGACAGTCCGGTTCGAAGACAACTGTGACAGTTTGGAGAAGGCGTGGCAGGAGAAGTGGCAGAAATACCAACATCTCAGACCAGAGATTGGAAAACTGACCGGATGCCCGAATCCCCAATACTTTGGATTTGTTGTTGGCGCCAGGGGCAAGTGGTTGGAAAAGAATAACAGCCTCATGGCCTTCCTGAATAAAGAGATTCCGTTCATTCGCCCAAATTTCAAGGCTCACCCTGTCGCTTACATTGGAGCTACTGGGGATCTTCAACGACAGGTGAGAGATGCTAAAAGACCGCAGGACAAGCTGGCCACTTGTCAGAGATCAAGGCATACGGCCCTCAATGGAGCCCATATATTGATATGGAGGACTCACTGGTGTTTGTCGTATTGTTTGTGTGTGTTGTTCAGTGTGCTTCGTGTTAAATGTTACTAATGACACCTATTCCACCCACAGGTGCCACAGTCCACCTTGTCAATGACAAGGGACATGCACTCGGTGGGTAGTGCTTGGATGGCTCTTGGGTATCGATCTGAGAGTTGTCCAGTACTTCACTGCCGGCAGTGTGTGCTGACATGGACTGACGTATGGGCAGCACGTCAGCCCAAGTGATTAGCACTGTTGGCTGGGCAGCCACGGAGATCCGGGGCGGACTCCCGGCCTTGGTCAATGTCTGCGGGAGTTTGCACATTCTCCCTGTGCTTGCGTGGGTTTTCTCCGGGCACTCCGGTTTCCTCCCACATCCCCAAAAACGTGCTAATTAGGCTAATTGGCTAAGTCAAAGTGTCACCCAATTGGATCCCCCTTAATTCGGCCTAAATGTCCCCTAAATTTCCACCCTCCCACTGGAGTAACTCGAACACTCAGTACCGACAAAATGGCTCACCAGTAGGCCCATAAACATCTGGGATGACGGTAAAAGACCTAGCTATAACACGTTAGCTCTGAACTCAACTCACGTTCCCTAGCTAGAACATCTTAGCTGTGACTCCAACGCATGTACCTCAATCAAGATCAAGTGGGCCCTGGACTGGGGTTCCACTAGAGATAGACAAAACCGTCGACGAGTGACGTAAAGACTCGAACAAGGCACTCACTCGAGTGTATTAAAATAGCAGTACAAGTGGAGAGACTAGTTAATAAAGCATCTTGGGCTTTATTAATATCGGCATAGAGTGCAAGAGCAAGAAGATTATGCTGAACTTATCCAAGACACTATTTAGACTCAGCTGACTTTTGGGTGCCACAGTACAGCAAGAACATGAATGCAATAGAGAGAGTTCAGAAGTTTAGAAGAATGGTTCCAGGGATGAGAAACTTCAGTTTTGAGAATAGGTTGGAGAGATTTGGACTGCTTTCCTTGGAGGGAAGAAGTCCTGTAGGAAATAATGAAACGTATTCAAAATCATAAGGGGACTGGAGAGAGTAGTTAGCGAGAAACTGTTGCCTGCTCATAAAGAAATTGAAAATAAAAGGACATGGATTTAAAGTGATTTACAAAAGAAACAAATGTGATGTGAGAAAATACTTTTTCATACAGTGAGTTGTTTCGGTCTGGAATGCACTGCCTGGAAGTGTGGCAGAGACAGGTTCAGTTACGGGATTCAAAAAGGCATTCAATGATTATTTGAATTGAAATAATGAGTAGGATTATGGGGAGAAGACAGGAGAATAGTCATAATGCTCATCTTTAGCCACTGTAGATATGATGAGCTGAAAGCCTCTTCTGCATCTTAACAATTCTGTGATCCTGTGGTTCTATTTATTTTATTACTTGGGTGGATGTGCTTTTTCCTGCCTCCTTTGCTTTGTTCTGTTCCATTTAAAATGCCATTTCTATGTAATATTTTCCATCAGACAAAAGGATCTATACCTGGAACTTCAGTTCATCTGGTTTTCTGTCTAAAACTGACCTATTAGGTCTTTCCAGCACTTTTTGTTTTTTTTAGATTTTCAGCATCTGCAGTATGTTGCTCTTGTAAAGCAGAAACCGAATCTATTGTGCAAGAGACAGGCACAAAGGAACTGACAACCAATTTAAAAATTCTTGTGGAGCCACAAGCAGCATTTATGTTCCTCTTTGTCTCACAAAAATTCACTGCCATGGCATTTTTGAGAGGGTTTCTGGATTGGCCTCTGGGGTTCCTTTCAGTACTGCTGGTTCAGCTGATCAACTTTGTATTCCAGTGAACAGAGGTGATTTGTTTATTTAAGTCAGACAGTGGCATGAATGGGGCAATATGTCCATAATTTCCAGACTACTCCTGCCCAACCATCAAGAAGAGAAGTTTCTTTGAAATAAAAATTGGACGTACAACTAAAGGTTCACATCAAAACCTGTGCAATTCTTGATGTGCTGACCTCCATGAGAATTGTCCAGAATGTCTCAACTCCTGAAGGGAAATTTTCAAGTTCCCTGGAATATTCTGAGAATGTATGCGTCTCTGAGTTGGAGTTTTAAACATTGTAGTGTTCAGCAGCACATACCTGGATACTACCCAGGAAATGTTGTACAGATTAAAACATCTGGATAATAATATACTGACCTCCACAATCAGCCCCCTGAGCCTCTGACTATCAGACGACACCCCCCATCCAATTACCTTCAACCCAACCACCCTTCCAACTTCTTGATTTCTCATTGAGTGATGCAAGTACCCTCTGACCACCCAACCCCTCCTCCTGAGTTGATCCAACTACCCATCCAACCGTCCTCTCCGACCAACCCAACCTGTCTACTCCCAATCCCTACCCACTTACCTATCTTACCCACCTCACTCACTTAACCATTCATCTATTCTCCCTCAGACTCATATGCATGCTTACCATAATTTTCTTCACAGATTTCCATAAGGATTCCTGTGCTGAGGCAATCTCCTCAGGATGTTATATCAGAAGTTGGAACCTTTTGAATAACCATGGAAGTGTACAATGTTCTGATTGATCATCATTAGATACAATGGTTCCCACTTCATTGGAGGATTTGGGGCAATGAAACAAGATCTCACTATTGTCTATTATGAATTTAAGTTGGTGTCCTTGCTTTGGTAGTCTTATTGACACAGGTTTCTGCTTATCAAAGACTGGGATAGAGACAACATAAAATTGGGTGGCAGAGATATTTTCCTCATCACCCAACCATCTCTACTGGAATTTTAACAAGATGGGGATGTTGTCTTGTGGCCTATCAACCAATTGTGGCCTTTATGTGACCAATTAATAGCCATTTAAGGGGTTCTTCCCGCCATTGTTGGTATTTTACAAATGGACAGTTAGTCTCATGCCATTTGGTGAGGTTGCCGATAACCTTGGTGACCTTACTGAAAATTTGAGGGGATAATCTCTACTGTCCCCAGCCACGATCACAGGCCCCGCTTGTCCACCTCCCTGGCCCTCTGATTACAACCCCTCACTTCCCTCAAAAGGACTTGCCTAGCTTACTCTGACAAAAATGCCCAATGTTTCTTGCTACATGCTGTTCCTCATGGCGGACTGGCTGCTATCCCAACAGTGGCCATTGTTTCCAAGGGGTACAGATGGCAGACGGCACAATATGAGCAACGTAACAGCCTGAAAGCACTAAAACTAGATTGTGGCTTCTTGGCTGTACAAAGGTGGTTAATGCTAACCTTTCTGCTGTGGAGGAAGGTGGGTGATACCTCCTGTGTGAAAAGTTCATCTAACACCCAGTTAAAGTCCAACAGGTTTATTTGGTAGCAAATACCACTAGCTTTTGGAGCACTGTTCCTTCATCAGGTGAGCGGGGCATTCTGATCACAAACAGGGCATATAAAGGCACACACTCAGTTTACAAAATGCTGATTAAAATGCGAGTCTTTACAGCTACTCAAGTCTTAAAGGTGCAGACAATGTGAGTGGAAGAAAGGATGTCCCGAGTCATGGTATGACAACAGATGAATGAACATCGCTCGATAATCACCAGGCAAAACTGTTCTCTTCCTGTTGACGAATACTTCAGCAGTCATGAGCATTTGGCCTCTGATCTTCGGATAAACTTTCTCCAAGGCAGCCTTCACGGCACACTTCAGCGTGGAGTCGCAGACCAGAGATTGATATCCAAGTTACACACGCATGAGGAAGGCCTCAACCAGAATCTTGGGTTCATGTCATACTATTTGTAATCCACATGACTTGCCTAGGCCTGTAAAATCTCACTTACTGTCCTGTCTGGAGACAATACACATCTCTTTAACCTATGCTTAATACTATCTCCACTCACATTTTCTGCACCTTTAAGTCTTGATTAGCTGTAAAGACTCACATTCTAATCAGTACTCTGAAAACTGAGTGTGTGCCTTTATATGCACTGTTTATGATCAGAACTCCCCATTCACCTGACGAAGGAGCAGTACTCCGAAAGCTAGTGGTGTTTGCTACCAAATAAATCTGTTGGACTTTAACCAGGTGTTGTGAGATTTCTTACCGTGTTTACCCCAGTCCAATGCCAGCACCTCCACATCAAAAGTTTCTGCCACAGTCATTAACCATATTTTAGATGAGGTAACAGAGAGGGCTAATGAAGGTATTATAGGAGATGCGTATACAGACATTCAAAAGGCATTGATAAAATACCACATAAAGACTTATTCATAAAAAAATTAAAGAGATGGTGATAACATGGTTATTATATAATTCACCAAGGGATAGGAGGCAGAATGGATGTTTCTCTGACTGGAGAGAAGTAGGCGGTGGGTGCTCCAGGATTGTTATTAGCAAGAGAATCCCTTCTTACATATAATTGACTTGGACTTGGTTATAGGGGAAATAGAATTTCAAGTTTGTGAATGATACAAAACCTAGAAACATGCAGTGGACAGCTTAGTAGGAGATTTCAGAAGAACAAAGTAAAACTAGTGAAAGAGTTGCTGAGCAGAGACTGATAGCCAAGTTCCGCACACATGAGGACGGTCTTAACAGGGATCTTGGCTTCATGTCACACTATCTGTAACCCCCGTAACTTGCCTGGATTAGCAAAAACCTCACTTACTGTGCTGTCTGGAGAAAATACACAATTCTCTAACCAATGCTCAGGATTCCCTTCACACACATTGTTAGCCACTTTAACACTTGAATAGCAGGTTAGATGTAAGGATTCGCATTCTAATCAGCAATCTGTAACTGTCTGTGTGGATATGAGTGCCTCTGCAGATCAGAACACTGCATTTGCCTGACGAAGGCTGTAAAGTCGAAAGCTCGCGGATTTACTATCAAATAAATTGGTTGGATTTAAAATTGGTGTTGTAAAACTTTACTGAAAGGGGAGGATACATGGAAGGTGCAATTTAATGCCTATGTATGTGAAGTGATGAACTTTGGGAGAAACAGCATGCAGCAGAGGCAGTGTAATCTAAAGGTGTTATTTTGAGAAGGGTGGGACAGCAGATTGATCTGGGGGTTCTTAGTCACAAATCCTTAAAGATGGCAGGGCAAATTGACGAGACAGTTAAAGGCCATTGAATAAAAGAAAAAAAGCAAGATATGCCAATTCTTTACACACCAGCTTTGAAGCCTCAGTTGGAGCATTGTTTATAATCCTGAGCTTAATGAAGAATGTCAAGGTCTTCGAGAAGGTTTACCAGGATGATGTAAGGGATTAGGAACTTCAGTTGCGTGGAAGATTGTAACACTGGGATTGTTCTCCTTAGAGACAGAAGGGTGAAGGAGATCTAATAGAAGTATTCAAATTCTGAAGTATAGTTAGAGTAAGTACTTAGAGTGAACCCATTCCTTTGGCTAATGTGTCATTAACCAGAGATCATAGATTTAAAATCATTGATGAAAATAATTAGAAGGGAAAGTTGAGGAAATTATTTAAAATGGAGGATTGTTATGATCTAGGACACGTTACTTGAAAGGGTAGTTGAATCGGATTCCATTGTAGCTTTAAAAAGGCAACTGGACATATATTTGAGTATTTGAAAAGAACACATTTGCAGCATTATGGGAAAGTAACTATAATGAGGGATTAAAATGGATAAACAGCCAGCACAGACTTGATGAGCTGAATGGCCTCCTTCTGTGTTGTAAGATCTTAGGATTCTCCATGTTAAATAGTTTCCTCAATTTTCCCTCATTCTTTTCATCAATGATTCTATGATTCTCATGATGTGGTTAGACCCTTGGGATTCTCTTGCATTTGCTAATAAGAATTGATACTGTTTTTAAGGAGCTGTACACAAGCTGCACAAAGGAATGTGAATCAACAAGTTTTAACACTAATGGTGGGTGAGCAAAAAGAGATAATTTGTCTGCAGCAGGCACAGCAGGCACAACAATAACATCACATTTATTACATATATTGTTTCATGGATGACACAATCTGAAAGCACATTTGACGCAAATATCCTGTTTGTTATATTTGAAATGCTTTTCTCAACCCCACAAAGTTTAGTTGTATTGAAATTGGGGTACTTTTTTCTGTGTTTTAGCAGAAGTTGTGTGTGGAAATACTGGCTCCAGACCAACTGTTTATAGCATGTGTAACAAAATGTCTTGGAATAACTTAAAGGCCATCAAGTATCCAAATAACATTCCCTCTGTGGAAACCCTGAATAAAGCAACTCAGTAAGTTCTTAAATAATATAGATTTTCTCAACAGAAGTCTGTTCTGAACAGGAAATCAACAACAATTATTTAGCTTCAAACTTTTGCACTCCTTAATTGGGCATGATTGAGGAGATTGTGCAAAGAAATTTGGAAAAACTAGCACAGACCTGTTCTCATCATTGTACAACTCACATTTCACAAACACCATCTTAGCAGTCTATGAAGGAAGTGGGTGCAGTGATGAAAATGTTTATTTCTTGTTATTTTTAATGTAAATTTATTGGACTATTCCATTCAAAGTTTTAGAAAACAAACAGCCCAGAGGACACCAGTCTTTGAATAAGATGATAACCTGTCACCTGTAAGAAAATAAGAAAAAAGAGTAAATAATACAGCTCCTCAAACCTGCTCCATTCACCATTCTATACAATTATAGCTAATCTTTAGGAAAGAGAGAGAAGCTTCAGAGAGAAAAATGACGCAGAGAGAGATGGAGAAACAAGTTAGAACAGCGGGAAGAGAGAGAAATGGCATATCCGGGAAGTCCAGTGCCACAACATTGACATCATCACCCTCAGTGAGACACAACTGGCAAAAGAAGGCCAGCTTAAAGAACAAGGTAGCGGATAAGTCTTCTTTTAGAAAGGCAAACTGAAAGAAGAATGTCATCTCTACAAAGACAGCTTTGCCATAAAAAACAAATTGGTCAGATGTCTCAATGAACCCCTGTGTGGGGTGGGAAAATATCTTACGACTCTACAACTCATTCTGCCCCAGAAGTGAACATCACAGCTGTCAGTGTTTATGCCAAACCATGGACCCAACAGACGAGACAAAAGAGGCATTCTACTCCAGCCTTGACCAATTGCTGTCCCTCACCTCAAAGAGAGACAGGCTGATTCTCCTCGGCAACTTCAATGCCAGAGGGACACAAACCTCTGGAAGGCCTATATGAGGAAGGGAAGGTGTGGGGGACAACAAATACTAATGGAGTCTTCCTCCTGACGAAGTGTCTAGAATATGACCTGGTCATTACGAACACCATGTTTCTGCTGCAGGGATAAGCAGAAGACATCAAGGCCACACACCCTGCTCCAAGCACTGGATATAATAGATTATATCATCATCTGGGCAAGAACCTGCAATGGTGCCCATATCTCCCATGCCACGCCCAGAGCCAGTGATTGCTTGAACGACCATTGACTAATTTGCCCTACCATCTCCGTTATCCTGGCCCCAAATTGGCAGAGATAGAAAATCTGCCGCAGGAGACTCAATGTCACTGAACTCAAAGGCCCTGAGAAGAAAGAGCTTTGATGTAAACATGCCGGCGTTGGACTGGGGTAAACACAGTAAGAAGTCTGACAACATCAGGTTTAAGTCCAACCGATTTATTAAATAGTAAACTCATAAGCTTTCGAAGTTCCCCTCTTCATCAGTGAATGAGATGTTCTGGTCTCAGACAACACACATATCAGCACAGCCAGTTTACAGATTACTGATTAGAATGTGAATCTTTACACCCAACCTGCTATTCAAATCTTAAAGTAGCTAACAATGTGAATGGAAGGAACACTGAGCACAGGTTAAAGAGATGTGTATTGTCTCCAGACAGGACAGTGAGTGAGGTTTTGCAAACCCAGGCAAATCATGGGGGTTACAGATAGTGTGACATGACCCCAAGATCCCTGTTGAGACCGTCCTCATGTGTGTGGAACTTGGCTAACAGTCTCTGCTCAGCAACTCCGCGCTGTCGTGTGTTGTGAAGGCCACCTTGGACAATGCTTATCTGATGGTCAGAGGCCAAATGCCTGTGACCGCTGAAGTGTTCACCAACAGGAAGGGAACAGTCTTGCCTGGTGATTGTCGAGCGATGTTCATTCATCCGCTGTCGTAGTGTCTGTATGGTCTCCCCAATGTACCATGCTTTGCAACATCCTTTCTTGCAACGTATTAGATAGACAACGTTAGCTGAGTTGCAAGAGTATGTACCGTGTACATACCATTGATAAAGACAAACATCTCGCCAGGGCCAATCCCACATCCCCACTTCTTGCCTTCAGACAACTGCGCAATCTCAAACAGACCATTGTTCACAGCAAACTACCCAACCTTCAGGAGAACAGTGACCACAATACCACACAACCCTGCCACAGCAACCTCTGCAAGACATGCCGGATCATCGACATGGATGACATTATCAAATGTGAGAATACCATTCATCAGGTACACAGTACATACTCTTTCAACTCGGCCAATGTTGTCTACCTAATATGTTGCAAGAAAGGATGTCCTGAAGCATGATACATTGGGGAGACCATGCAGATACTACGATAGCGGATAAATGAACATCGCTCAACAATCACCAGGCAAAACTGTTCCCTTCCTGTTGGCGAACACTTCAGCAGACTGTGCTGTTATATGTGCCGTCTGAGACCAGAACACCTCATTCACCTGACGAAGAGGGGAACCTCGAAAGCTTGTGAGTTTACTATCAAGTAAATAGGTTGGACTTAAATCTTGTGTTGTCAGGCTTCTTACCGAGAAAGAGCTACTCAGTCAGCACCTTACAGCTAACCTGGTGATGACCAATGATCCAGAGCCATAGAGTGCCCACAGCTTTTAATTACACCTTAAAAGCACCACAATCAGCACTTGTAAGGAGACTCTCAGGCTCTTGACCAGGAAACACCAAGGCTGGTCAGATGAGATGAGATCAACACAAGATGTTCTAAACTGGTAACTCCACTAAAACTCAAATGAGAGAAACAAGTCTACAGGCAACTGAAGACCGAGATATAACAAAGAACCCGTGACCAAAAGAACAGATGGTAGTGGAAGGAGCACAGGAAACTCAGCAACTCACTGACAACTCACTTGGTGTAGCACGGTAGCACAGTGGTTAGTACTGCTGCTTCACAGCTCCAGGGTCCTGGGTTCAATTCCTGGCTCGGGTCACTGTCTGTGTGGAGTTTGCACATTCTCCTCGTGTCTGTATGGGTTGATTCTGGGTGCTCCCACAGTGCAAAAATGTGCGAGTTAGGTTAATTAGCCATGCTAAGAAATTACCGCTTAGTGTCCAGGGGATGTGTAGGTTAGAGTGATTAGTGGGTATAATATGCAGGGATATGGGGGTACAGCTTGGGTGGGATTGTGTTCGGTGCAGACTCGATGGGCTGAAGAGTGTCTTTTTCCACTAGGGTTCTATGATTCTATGAACCATGATGTGCAGAGTTTTTTCAGCACAATTAAGACCATCTATGGTCTGAATATCCAGAGACCCATCCCAGAGAGCCAAAAATGGAGAGACACTCATCAAATACAGAAAGGCAGTCAATGCCTGCTGAAGAGAGCACTTTGAGGACCTCCTCAACCAAGATGTAGCTTTTGATGCAAGTGCCCTCCACACCATCCTGCAAAACACTTCCTGCCACCATTTCAGCACAATGCTAGCCCACCATGAGGTCGAAAAAGTCATCCAACAGCTGAAAAACAATAAGGCCTCTGGTGCAGATGGATTCCCCGCTGAAGTATTAAAATACAGTGGAGAGGTATTCTTGACAAGAATCCGTAACCTCATCACCCTTGTCTGGGAGAAAGACAGCATGTTGCAACATCTCAGAGATGCTTTAATTGTGACACCTTCAAGGAAGGAGACAGGTCTAACTGTAGCAATTACACAGGGTTACTCTGTACTCTCTGCTATGGAGGAAAGATTATTGCAAAAATCCTCCTCAACCATTTCCTCCAGTGGTTGAACAGCAACACCCTGATTCTCAGTGTGGCTTTTACTCATCAAAAGGCACAATGGACATGATCTTCAGTGTGCGACAAACTCAGGAAAAGTGCAGGGAGCAGCAAGGCCTTTCTCAATCTCTTAAAGGCCTTTGATGCTGTCAGCATGAGAGATTGTGAAACATCCTTCTCAAATTCAGCTGCCTGCAGAATACATTACCATCCTCCACCTGCACCATGATGATATGCAAGCCATCATTCTCACCTACAGAATCACACAGACCCATTACGTGTGCAAACTGGGGTCAAACAAAGCTGCATCAACGCACCATCTCTCTTTTCCATCTTCCTCACAGCAACATTCCATCCAATCACCATTAAGTTCCTCACTGGAATGGAGCTATCCTACTGGACAAGCAAGGAACTGTTCAGCTTCTGAAGCCCCCAGGCCAGAACAAAGATCACATCAACTTCTGACATTGAGCTGCAGTCCACAGATGAGTCTATGTGTGCATACACTCAGAGGCCAAGCTAGAAACCACTGTCACCACATTCACTGTAGCATATGAGAGAATGGCTCCCAGACTAAACATTTGGAAAACAAGGGTTCCCTAACAGCTCACTTCTGCCACACAAAACTATCCCCAACCTTCAAGATCCATTACGAGCCCCCAGACAATGTGGATCATTCCCCATACCTCAGGAGCCTCCTTTTAGCACGAGCAGACATCGACAATGAAATCCAGCATCAACTCTAATATGCCAGTGCAATCTTTGAATACCTGGGGAACAAAATTTTCAAAACCCGAGACTTCAAATCTAACACCAAGCTCATGGTTTACAGAGCAGTCATGGTCCCCACTTGTTGCGTACAAGTCATGGTCTTGTACGCAACAGAAACATGGATAAAATACAGCAGACAATCCAAATCCCTGGGGAGATATCATCCGTATAGCCGATGCAAAATCCTGGAAATCTCCAGGCAGGATAAGTGTACCAATATGAGTGCTCTGTTCCAGGCTAATATCCTCAGTATTGACATATCGATCACACTTGACCAGCTGTGATAAGGTGGACCATGTGATAGGTGTTCGCACATCCGACACAAGACTCCAAAAACAAATACTATATACCAACCTCCACTATAGCAAGTGATCACTAGGATGGCAGAAGATACTCTACAAGTACACTTTGAAAGCCTCCTTAGATGAACACAACATCCCCATCAACACGTAAGAATTGCTTGCCTTTGAATTCACAAACTAGTGAAAAAGCATCCGTGAAGGCGCCAATCACCTTGAGTGTCACTGGATGGAGTTTGCAGAGGCCAAGTGTAAACAGCTGAAAGAGAGCACAGAATCCAGAACATCTCACCCATCCACTTCATTGAACACTACCTGCCAAACCTGTGGCACAGTCTGAAGCTCCAGGACTGGACTATTCAGCCACTGCAGAATCCACCTCCTCAGAGTGGAAGCAAATCATCCTCAACCCTGATGAGCTGCCAAAGAAGAAGAAACTGATCTTTCTTAACTCCACTTTCATGTTTGCTCCCACATCCCTCATTTCCTCAAAAGAACAAAAAATTTTTATATCAGGTTTGAATATAACCCTTTAAGGCAGAGAATTTTAAATTTTGGAAGTCTCATGGCACAAGAACAGTGAACTTAGTCAACTAACATAATCAAAAACACATGATATAGTTATTACTTTCATTTGATATTTGTGGCCCTTTGCTGTGCACAAATTAGTTGCTATATTTGTTTGCATAACAATAGCATTTCCACTGAGGATGTGAAAAGCATCATACAAATTCAGATCCTTTCTGAATTCTTAGTCTGTTCTTTATCAGGGTGAGAATGTTGCAGTCACTATTTCTAATGGGCTGTTTAAAATGGTAACTCTCTTAGAAATTGTACTGACTAAAAAAATCTCAGATTTTCCCTTTTGAATTTAACTCCATTGCTTCCAGTTTCTTCACAAATTTTCCTCCTTTCAAAAGTAAAGCAGTTTTTTTTAGGTTGATATTTCAGTCAACCTTCTTAAGGACACAACCCTTGCTCACTAACTCAGGCAAAGATGTTGGAAAGTATTTTACCCATTCAAAATGGAACTTTATCCAAGTGAGAAAACAATAAAATAAGGCATGCTGTATTTCTTCACTATGATCACCTCTACCATTTATGCTTTAAATCACAACTTGCTGTCCAACACAGGCCCAATAATATTAGAAAAGGGTGTTTCAGCTTCTGCAATAAATTATGAGCGCATTTGGTTTTGAGTTCAATTCATTTGAAAATGAGTGGTCAATTGGCTAGCAGACAGAAAAAAAGGTCTTTTGGACCTTGAACCTTTTAGAGCTCTTGTGTTTTCACTTAATCGTTTCAATTTTGGACGTGGAAAGTACCCACATCAATGGTTTAGTAAAAACCGCTTTATATCGATCTTCTTTTTGCTCAGTGATTTGTTTTTTTTTGCTTTTATTTTTCTCCTGCAATATTCTCATGCTATAGTTGTACTTTGGGGCAATTTTCATTTATTCAGTACACGTTTCTGGCTTCAGTAACAAAAGGCTGCAATTAGCCTAGCCAATACCAGACTAAAATAATCATCATCATGTGAACATGGTTGGTGGCTATACAGAAAAATAACAGAACATTGCCACCTCCTGGAAATGTTTCAAATTGAACCTTACACTTTTGTTTTCAAGATGGGCCCAGTGCTTTTTTGTAATTGTAGTAATGATGAAACTGCCAGTATTCAGGATTATTGCAACTACGAAACGAACAGCACTTCTTGTATCCTCACATGCACAATTTAATACAGAATTTTTAAAAATTCTCCTGTTTGGGTGTTGTTGACAAGGCCAGTATTTGTTGCCATCCCTAATTGTCTTTGAACTGTTAGACAATTAAAGATGGCACTTATAGGCCAACTGCATTGTTATGGGTCTGGAGTCACTTGTGGGCCAGACCACATGAGAATGGCAGATGTCTGTCCCTAAAGAATATTGGTGAATCAAATTGGCTTTTACAAGAGATGATAGTTGTCATGGTCATGGTTACTGAGACTAGTTTTTTTTATTAATTTACTTAATTGAATTTAAATTCACCTCTGCCAAGGTGGCATTTGAACCCAGATACCAATCCAAAGGAGAGCTGACCAAAAACTCAACGACAAAATGGAGCACGGTCATGTCATTTTTCAATGGAAAAGAAGTTGGAAGTGCTGGCCGTGCTGAATGATGCATAAATCACTGAGCAGACAGCACATTAGCTAACACAGCTGGGTCAGGCTAATGTGAGTTGGAGGTAAAACTAATTGCCTGCACTGATGTCCTTGACTGCCATTGGCAATGCTATGTATATGCTTAGATTAGCTGGGGGTTTTGTTGCAGCAGATGGCAAAGTTGCGTAATTGTTCCTCTACAGCTCCAAGGTCTAAGGAGAAGGTTGTAAATAGATGTGCCACAGGCCTTTGCAGCTTGGACCAAGTTGTTTAGTGGCTCTCTGGCCCATTTTTTCATGACTTAATAACAAAAAAAAGTCATTTTTAATGTTAATTAAAAAAATCTACACAGAGTTTTGACCTGGAAAAATATTTGCAAGTATGTTTTATTAATCAAAATTTCAGAAAAGTTCCAGTACTAAAAAGTCAAGTATATACCACAAAGCAAAACAAAGTTTATTTTCCCTAAATTATTTCTTCATATTAGAGGCTTTCCTTGCACACGTTTAAATTTGGTTTTGGTTGGAAAATTGTGCCAGGGATCATAATTTAAATATTTTAAAATGCACCCTGGGTCTTAATGAGGCTCTGCCATAAAATGCATGTTAGTACCATCTCATAAAAGACAGCCAGTTGGAAAATTGTGAGCAGGAGAAATTAACCATAAAATATATTTTTCCTGTTCTGCAACCAGCATAGTTGACTTGAAAATCTGCCTTTAACATAAATACCTGGGTACAATCGATAGGTGGAATTCTCTCAAAAATACTTTTAAGTATCGAATTTTGTGAAACTGGAGTAATTCATGCATTGGGAGTTCAGAGAAGAGTTTCCCACATTGTGCACTGCAGAGGCCACCAGCATGAATATCATTAAAAACTAGAGGGGCGGGGTCTATCACCACTGGAGAGGCTGAAATCAGTTGTCAGTGCAGAGATCAGTGCATGTGCAGTGGCCCTGCACTGACAGCCTCCCCTTTTGCTGGCCAGCTCAATCATTGGCCACCCCCGTGACTCTGCAACACCAATTCTCTGCGCCCCACCCCCCATGACCTGATCGTTGGCCCACCAACCATTCCCAGGCATTGTGGGCATTGGAACTTTGCCCCTTGGAAAATGCCAGGGTGTCCATACCCAAGAGGCACCCCCCTGCCCCCGCCTGACCCCTTGGGTTCCCATTTCAGGATGTAGAGATGCCGGCGTTGGACTGGGGTAAACTCAGTAAAGTTTTGCAACACCAATTTAAAATCCAACCAATTTATTTGATAGTAAATCCACGAGCTTTCGACACTATGTTGTGCCTTTGTCAGGCAAATGCAGTGTTTTGCCTGACGAAGGCACAACATAGTGTCGAAAGCTCGTGGATTTACTATCAAATAAATTGGTTGGATTTTAAATTGGTGTTGCAAAACTTTACTGAGTTTCCCATTTCAGTCCAGCAGGCCAGACCACTAGTTCCCTGAAAGTGGGGAGCTTATGTAATCCCTGCTGGAGTGAAACACTCTGGTAGGGTGGGAGAGGCTAGCGGGCCTGGGGACTTCAGTCCTGGGCCTGCTAATCTCATTAAATTATAGGGAAATGATTATTTAAATAATTTCTGCATCTCCCTACTGATTATTGCACAGAGCAGAAATCTGCTCAAAATCCAGCGCTGGAAGATGCAAGCAGGGCGCAAATACTCTTGCAAACCCCATGAATCAGCTGCCACTGGATTCCCCCAGATTTGCAGCCAATATCTATGAAAATGCTGATGGTGTCAATGATGGAACATATGATTAATATCAAAAACTGAAAATACTGGAAGATCTCAGCAGGTCTGACAACAACTATGGAGAGAAAATAGAGACAACGTTTCAAGTCTGGATGACCCTTTGTGGGGGCTCCAGAGCTATTATGATTAATATAGTTGGCACCAAGTTGATCTGTGCACATGCTGAATTTCACTATGTTCAAGGACTTCGAATGACATCCTTTCAATTAATGCCATTGATTTCACTTAATTTTCCATTTAAGGCTTCTCTTCTGAGGTCCACTTCTTACTTTCCTACAATGTATGAGTTTAGCCTTTGAACACAATAGCGATCTAAAGAAAAGTGCCAAAATAAACTCATGGGAATCTCATCTAAGACTTTTTAGTGCCATGGCAAGTGCAATGTGATTTGCAAGTGTACCTCATTTAAATTTCTCCCTATTTTTACTGCTTGCTACTATTGATAATGTTGGTACATTGGTAATGTTTGCGTTTTACCTTGATGATCTTTTTCCCAGAAATATATTGGCAGTTTGTGTGTCCAACCGGCTTTAGTTCTGGTGGCAGGTGCTACATATTTTTACAATGCTGGTTAGGGATGCTTTGTTTGTGTTGTGTCTTAGGCAGTGCTCTAGTTGCAGTAGAGCTACTTGGTGTTTCTGGTTTGAGTATTATCCTGATTTGACATTTGTTTTGTTGCACTAACCTGCCATTTGGGATTTATAATTAGTATGATTTTGTTTCTGGACATATGCAGACAATTTTTTCTGCATTCTGGCTGACACAAGTCAGATGTTGTACTTGAATTGACTATATGATACTCATGTTGAGCAAGCCATCCGCATGCCACAAATGGGCATTTTTCATCTACCCCTTTTATTTTGATCAAGGCCTCACATATGGAGTGTCAGTGACTGATGAGTGATGCATTGCCCACTCTGTGGCTGGTTGGATCATTGCCTGCCACTTCTGTGAGCACATATATTTTAGTGTATGGAGTGAGGATGTTTGCACCTGTATCAGGATCCAGTTTTGCATATAGGATATGTTGATCTTACATCTTTGGATGGTGGCGAAAGACTTCTGTTAATACCACAGTGCCAATATATTCTTTGATGTTCACTGTGCTAAATATTAACTCACGTTGTGTATTGATGCTCTGGCCATCCTCACCGTTTGATTGTTTATCTTGGCTACACATTTTATAGATTTTGTCTTCATGCTGTTTGGTATGTGCTCATGGCTGTTTGGAATGCTGTATATTTCTGACCTCTATATTACAGTGTGAATGTAAGCCTACTTGTGACTAATAAATAAACTTTACTTTAGAAGGCTTTCTCAAATAAGAGAAATGGGTTAGCTATTTTGGACTAAAAAATTGATGTGTTAGCCTTTATACTTACTCTAGAAATAAACTGAGTGGCAAAATGTCATAAATCACGTGTGTTGTGATATAGTGTTCATGTGCCTTTCAGGAAGCCTATCTTAAAGTGCGATTTATATGACATCAAACTACTTATTTTGATCCTTGCTTTATGCACCGGTGCATCCAATTTCCTCTGGTGCCATAAACCTTGTATACAGGCATTAAAAAGTGCTCAATTTCTCGGTATACACATGAGAATGGTTCTGAAATATCAAAGCCCCGAAAACATAGCTTGGTGCATTGGTGAAACACATTAATATGCATTAGAAAAAACAAGGGTTTCAATATTTTCTCCAAAGGAACTCCACTACAAAGTTTCCTCCAACCTGAAAAACATCCATTAATCATTAATTAGTGCTTCCTGTCATTCAGTTAATTTCGTATCCATGTTGCTACTTCCCCTTTCTTCCATGAGCTATAACTTTGCTCCCAATTCTATTGTATGGCACTTTTTAGAAGTCCATGTACATCACACCAACAGCATTATCCTCATTAACCCTCTCTGTTACCTCTTCAAAAACACCAGCAAGTTACTTACACGTAACCTTTCTTTAAGGAATCCATGGTGGCGTTCCTTAATTAACTTGCATTTATCCATGTAACTATTTATTTTGTCCAATATTGTTTTGTCCCATATAAGTGATTGCCAGCACTTTAAGATAGGTTTCCTGAAAGGTACATGCACACCATATCACAACACATATGATCCATGACATAGTTTATTTTTAGAGTAAGTATAAAGACTTAGTCTTTATCAATTAGTCCAAAACAGCTAACCCATTTCTCTTATTTGAGCAAGCCTTCTAAAGTAAAGTTTATTTATTAGTCACAAGTAGGTTTACATTCACACTGTAATGTAGTTACTGTGAAAATCTCCTGGTCGCTACATTTCAGCATCTGTTCAGGTACACTGAGGGAGAATTTAGCATGGCCAATGCACCTATCCTGCACATCTTTGAACTGTGGGAGGAAACTGGAGCACCCAGAGGAGCACCTGGGTGGTGCTCCAACTGGAGCACCAAGCTGCGCAGACACAAGGAGAATGTGCAAATTCCACACTGACAGTGACCCAAGCCGGGAATCCAACCTTGGTCCCTGGCACTGTGAGGCAACAGTATTAACTACTGTGCCACCATGTCACCCCTACCACTGTGCCGCTGTATCAATTCTAGAGTTTCCCAAATTTTTCTAGTCATGGAAACATTTTGACCTCCCAAGAACATTGATGGAACTCATGAGAAATGTTCTTATGTAAAAGAGTTGAGCCACAAACAGTGATTGATTTTGTTCAATAGTTGCCAACAGACAAAATCAAATTTATAAAAGTATTTTCTATTTCTCATATGCATAAATTTATTGTAATCGTAAAGTTCATTTGTTCAACAAATTACTGAAGTCTTATTTTCTTTACTGCCATTATTAATGAGAGGGGTATTGCTGCTTCTTTTGCTCAAAAATTGTTTAGTATTAGGATTGCTGCTAGATTGCTGACTTCTGATATCAATCACACACACACACATTCATTCTCCCTCTCTCTCACACATTCACATACCTCTTTCTGTCACACTCACATTCTCAACCTACTCATACACCCCTTGCTCTCACATACACAAACACACATTTACACATTCATACCTCTTTCTCACATGCATGCACACACACATTCTCAACTCTCACACAAACACACAGGGTGGCATAGCAATTAGTACTGCCACCTCACAGCGTCAGAGACCTGGGTTCAATTTCTGACTGACTGTGCGGAGTTTGCATGTTCTCTCTGTGCCTGCATGGGTTTCCTCTGGGTGCTCCAATTTCCTCCTGCAATCCAAAAGACGTGCTGGTTAGGTGCATACTCCCTCAGTGTACCCAAACAGGTGCCAGAATGTGGCGACTCAGGGATTTTCACAGTAACTTCAATGTTAGTATAATCCTACTTGTGACACTAATAAATGAACTAAAAAAAACCTCTCTCTCACTACAGATAGACACTCATACCTCTCTCTCTCTCACTTACACAAACATACATTTCTCTTTCACATTCACAAATACACAAATGCACATTCACATCTCTCTTTCACACACACACTCTCTCGATACATTCTCACTCATACTTCTGTCTCTGTCACAACACACTCACATTCTCAGTTCACACATACACACACACTCACTCTAACAGGGCCACCAAAAATATACAGAAGGCAGCATCTGTAAAACACTTTAATTAAAAAAATGCTCACGACCAGAAAATGAATAAGACTGCAGAGAATGTGTGTGTGGTGGGCCTTCATCATTTTTACTGGTCAAGTAGTTTTCTTCTCTCCTTAACCAGATTAAAGCTTTTCAGGTTATTTTTAAATACCATAAATAAGTCTCTTCATAACTTCCTTGTCACACTCATCTAACAGATACTTGAGATCTGCACCCTCAGATGCAGATTGAGTCAGCTCAGTATTCATTCAAACTATGGATATTGAGCTTGTGCAGCTCAACCAGTTCCTGTTTTTTTTGTGTGTTCAACATGCCATGACAAAAAGGATTCCTGTTCACAAACAAGAATGCATTATCAACATGTGAGTGAGGTGCTCTTAGTCTTTCTGTGTGATTTCCTTGGATAAAAATACTCAGCTTATAGGAGATATTTGTTTATTAACAGCTCTATTAAGCAGGATGGGTTTGTGGGGGTTAAATGAGAGCACTGACCATCAGACGTAGATGCAGAAGTAGGTCATTCAGCCCATCAGTTCTGCTTCATCATTCGATGAGATCATGATAGATCTGATATGAACATTCCTCAATTCCATTTAATCACCTTATCGCCATCACCCTTGATTTCCTTACTGATTAAAAATCTGTCTATCTCAGCCTTGAACATACTTCACAAACCCAGCCACTACAGTCCTCTGTTGTGAAGAATTCCACAGATCCACTACTGTCTTACATAATAAATTTCTCCTCATCTCTGTCGTACTCGGAGATTATGATCTCTGGTCCTAGACTCTCTCACAAGGCGAAGCAATCTCTCAGCAACTACCCTGTCAAGTTCCCTAAGTATTCTACATGTCTCAGTAAGGTTGCCACTAATTCTTTTAAACTTCAATGAGTACAGGTCCAATCTATACACCCTCTCCTCATAAGAAAATCCCTCCATACCCGGGGATCAACCTAGTGAACTTTCCCTGAACTGCCAGTACATCTTTCCTAGGGTAAGGGGACCAACACTGTTGACAATACTCCAGGTATAATTTAGCAAAACTTCCCTAGTTTTATTTTCTGTTCTCTTTAAAATGAAGGCCAACACTCTATTTGCATTCCCTATTACCTTCAGAACTCGAATGTTAGCTTTTTGTGATTTTTGCACAAGGATCCCCAGATCTCTCTGTATCTGTATGATCCTGGTTCCAATTCCAACCCCACCCACATGATGGCCGCTCCCACTCCTACTTTTTTTCCAGATTTTAAACTCCTGAACTGCCAACTGCTGCCTCCATGTGATCAAAATAACTGGGGCAAATTTAGTTTCGAATGTGCATTAAAACTGGAGTGAATCCCCCTGGTTTTTTCAGCAGAAATTTCAAAATGAGTCTCCCACACTCCGTGCGCTGCAGACTGCACTAGTGTAAATCAGTCCAAACATCAGTGGACAGGGATCTATTCGCACTGGAAAGCCGGCTGCAAAGCGCTGAGCAGGCTACTGCATATGTGCCAATCTATTAGAATGAAGAATTTTGCAAGTGCAGTGGCCACATGCTGCTTGGCTCCTGATTACTCGACAGCTTGATCACTTGCCAATCTGGTGAATCTATAACGCTGCCCGTCCGACACCTGCATGGAACAATCAACAGCATCTCCCCCAGTTCAGACCAGTTACGACTCCCCCTCCTCCCTCGGTCTCCCGATCTCCCACCCCTGATTCCCCCCGGCAGTTCCAGTCCCCTGGCAAGCTGACTCCACCCTTCCCACATTATGGCAACCTCCTATCGCTGGTTTCCCTCCCTCTATCACTAAGCCCAAATGTGGAGTGGCAGCAGGACCCCCAACTCTACCGATTGCTTCCCCCAAGATGCCCCATTGCCAATCAGGCCTCACTCACTACCCCCATTGGGCAATGCCAAGGTGCTCCCTGGCCATTGGCATTTTACCCCCAGTGCCTGATCTTCTGGGGGGCCCCCTCTATTCCAGTAGGTTCGGACCACCAGCTCTCTGCAAGTGGGGAGCTATACTAAACCGTGCTGGAGTGAAATATTTTTGGCCAAGGTGGTACAACACTATTTAAATTGTATCAAAATTAGAATTTAAATAATGTATGCAGCTTCGCCCTGATTTTTGACATAAAGCTGATGGCACCAGAAATCCAGCTACCAGAGATATGGGGAAGCAATGATGCCGGGGGTGTGTGTGTGGGGTGGAGAGCCCGCGTAATGGTTTCTGCTTGAGGCTCCCAGCTCGCCTCCAATGATTCATATCTGGAACCAAGGCAGGCTCTCTCCCTGATTCCATACTGATACTCCTGACTGCACAGATACTCAGCTTCATGTAGGATAATACAGTTCCAAATGGATTAATGTCTCCATAGTGTCTACGCAGAACTGAGAGCTGTTGTGCATCAAATAAGTCCCATCCTCTCCTCTGTACTTGGCTTGAGAATAGGGATTGACCTTTGAATTGGGACTGGTTTGCAATGTATGTGGCTGTGAGAAACATTAATTACTAGCTAAATAATATTTTTTCAAAAACTTCAATTTGCTCCCCCGACCCTGCCTTTAGTAGCCTTGTGCCACAGCATGGTGTGTTTCATTGTGAATTAGACCCTGATTCTGTTGTTCTATTGAATTAAATAACGTTGGAGGAAATGCTCTAAAACCAACTGACCTACATTTGTCAATTCAGCCGAGTGTTAAAATCTAATTTAAAAAATTATTTAACCTAATTTTGAAAATAATGGGGAAGTGCATCCTTAAATCAAAAATGTTGGTTACTAATTTGCAGCAGTTGTACAGCAACGAAAAACCTCACAGCTTTGCCCCAAGGCAGCCTTGGTAAATCTGTTTATTTATAATATAGTCAGATGACATGGCAGAGGCTGAGTCACACCGTTTGCGTGCAGTTCAGAATGAAAGAATCTGCAACAACATGAGCAGCATGAAGCTATCAGCAGCGTCAATATGTAAAAGCACTACACAATTACTTCTTGAAAAATCCGGCCCTCACTAGATTTACTATCAATATGAATGCATTTAAGTTAGAATCCACTGTGACAGAAATTTCAGATTCCTTGTGAATAGAATATTTTGTTACCACATTTTGACCTGAATGAGTTCACAAAATCACAATCTGATTCTACTCCAAAAAGGGATCAATGAGTTACAATGTATTTCCCAATTTGTCAGTCACAATGGACAAATCATCAAAAAGACAAACAATTAGCAATGCTTTGACTATACATTTATTATTGGGACTTGGTTTAGGATATATTTTAAAAAGGTGGATAAAATTAAGCATAAATGGAAATAAACTTACTCTGTAGATTGAACTCCTATCTTGCCATAATGAGTTAAATTACTTAGAATTTAATTTCCTTTGTTGGATCGATAAACATGCTTATGTAATACGTTAGTTCATTTCCCTGGAGTTACTCATGGACAAAGCAGATGAATTTATAATGGCAGATCTATAGTTACAAATTAATAAATAGTGACAGAATTTAATTACTAATTGTGAGGATGCACACATTAGTAGATCTCTTAAACATATTGAATAATTTAGTTATTAAATAACCTAGTAAATGTAAATGGTAAATAAGGTAATTATTAAATGCAGGCAGTAAATTACTATGAAACTCAATGAAGAAGTTCATTCATAAAATTTAGTTACTAGCTTAAATTTTCTCATAAAATGAGCAATTAACTAAATTATATTTTGTCAAAAACTACCCAATTATACAATGCAGTAAATAGCTCACTGAATCATAAAATTATTTTTGAAGAAGTACTGATACAGCATTCTACTACCTTAGCTGAGGGCAAATCTCTCAAGATGTGGATCCTTCATTCAGTTACCCCTGCTGTTCCCTTATCCCCGCTGTTCCCTTATCCCCTTCACCTGCCCACCAATTCAACCCTCCTTCAGCTCCTCCTCAAACTCACGTATTTTCCTTTGTCTCTGCATATTCTTTCAATCTTATCTTATTCACGAGAGCCACTTCCTGCTCCTTTGACTCAATTTCCAATAAACTCCTGATCACCCAGCTTCCTTCCTTGTTCCCCTATACAAGCTGACATTGTAAAGCATTCTTTCTTCTTAGGTAATGTCCTGCTAGTAAACAATTCTCTTTTTAATTGTTATAAGCTATGCATTCTGGCACCAGTTGCCAAGGGAAAAATGGCTGATATCACTACCTTCAGCAAACAATGCACAGCTGCATTTATCTCCCATCATAAAGGCCATAAGAATCTACCATTGTCTATGGATTGCAGCAGTAGGGGTAGCACATTCTCTTCCGTGAAAGCTATTGGTGAGCCAGTTTTTCTAAAGTAGCAGTAAGACTGAGAACATCACTGAAGGAGGACATATTGTCACACTGTGTGAACAATTAGGGCAAAGAGCTGAAACATAAGCTTTTGTTACTATTTACCATTGCAAACCACTGCGCAAAGACTGTTACCGTGTGCAGTCAGCAGGGCAAATAGACTCAATGCCATCAGAAAGAAATTAATAATGAAGATGGCTTGCATTTTTAAAAGAGCATGCTTGCTTTTTATTGTAGCTGCCATTATTCTGCCCTTCACACCTCCTCTCAACATATCTTTTTTTTCTTATTCTCTTCCTACTCTCTTTGGGTCTGCCCCACCACTCTTTTGGCATTTAATGTCTCACTTCTTCCATCCTATTATGGACCTTCCTTTTGATCTTGTTCCACCTTCCACCTGCTTGACCTACTTAAAATCTGTGTTTATACTCTTCTTGAGCTATCTCACAAACACACGTTTTTACTCCTCCAGGATTTGTTCAATGGTCAATAGTTTTGTGTGCTGCAAAATGTTCTAATCTTTGTTGGCACCTTTAGTGTTACTAGTTCTAGCTGAGATGAGGTTGTTGTGTACAGTTTTTGATTTGGAATTCCAGATCTTCATCCTTGCCATTGCATTTGGCTCTCAGACTAATTTGTCCTCCTGGTATGAGTACATGCCATCGTATAGCTTTAGCCTACCTTTGAGGGTTTCATTTTTCGATTGCACTTTGCACATATTGTCTCTAAAGATCAGGATGTTGCATGATGCACCAGTGTCTATCTGGAACTTCTTGTTCACTTGATGCTCTCCTCCTGTGGTCATCATTTTAACAATTACAAACTATTTATCACCTCTAGATTTGATGGATCTAAACTGTTATATGGTATTTGGTGCTTCTTCAGACTCTTGCTGATATCTGTCCAGTGGCTAGCTGTATAGGCTTATTTTGTTTCTTTCCAGCCAAATACTTAAGTGTGAAATCATATGGCTTCTTGGAGTTAAGAGACTGCTTTCCATGCTGGACAATCATTTTCCTTTATATATTGTCCTGCACAGTATTTGCATCCTGTCCTTTATCCACAATTGGTCTGTTTTTTCCATCCAGAATATCTCTTAGCATAGTGTATCTTCCTTAATTTATGACATTTGATGCAAAATTCAGTAAAATAATTAATGTGGAAATGTAGTTAAAATACAGGTTAAGTTCACAAATGAGATTCAATTGGAGGATGAGAATTGTGCACTTAACGTTATTCGTCTTCATTACGTATACTGTCCAAAAATCTGCTGTTTGTGTCCTATTCACCCATTTCCCTGTGCCTTGGCTTCTGGTGTAATTTTAAATTTTTCATCCCTGGCTTCATTCCCTTCCCCATCTCTAGAATAACCTTCAGCCGTACAACCCTCTGCCCACCAACATTCTGGCCTCTTGTATACCCACAATTTCAATTGCTCCTTCATGGATGGCTGTACCTGAGTCTACGATTATTTCCCTGAATCTTTCCACTCTTTTCGAATGCTCCCTAAAACCTATCCTGAATACATTTGGTCACCTCTCCTAATCTATAATGTGACTCACTGGGGTGGTATCAAAAATCGTGTCTCATTACACTCCTGTGCTATACATCAACGCAAATTGTTCTTAAATTGACAGTCACCTTTCTTCGTGACTTGCACCACACATGGGTGCAAATGACAGAAACTTTGAGCATTACGACAATAAGGCAAGCAATAGAATATCTCTGTGAAGCGTCTTAGTGTGTATGTGAGGTTACCTTGGAAAATGAATGCAGTCCAACCACAAAAGCGGGGGGGGGAAGGGGGGGAGAGTCTAATCGCAGGTTTGAGGAGCTGCGGGGAGTGGGTTAATGGGCGGCCTCACATAGGATAGGCTGCTGCGGAGCGCCGTGTCGGCTCACCAAAAATTAGCATTATTTATTCGCTCGGCCAAGGAGCAAAGTTACAAGATGTTTCCGTCAGTGTCAGTCCAGCGGGAGCGCGCGAGGATGCATGCGGGGAAAGCGCGCGCGGGGGATTGTGAGCGGGAGCGCGCGGGGGAAGACCGCGCGCAGGGGGTGGGAGCGGAAGCGCGCGGAGAGAGAGAGCGCGCTCAGTGGGGTGTGCGCGGGAGCGCGCGGGGGGCGGGATGTGGGGGGGAAATTCCCAATGGGTCTTGTTTTGAGGAACCGAGTGGTAGTTGCACCGAGCGCGGGGGTGGGAGACACGCAGTGACTTTGTTGACTGAGAGATTCGATCCGGTTGCTGTGCTAAGGTTTACTGGCAGCTTTGTCCCCAAAACTAAACAACCCCCTCCTCTCCTGCCCAAAGTCAGGAAGAGTTCTGGCCGAGTTGAGGCACTGGGACAGACGCCACTTGTGTTTTATTTCCCCTCCAGCACAGTTGCAGGAAGAGTGTTGACAATGTTGGAATTAAAACCTTTATTTGATATCGAGGAAGACGTTGCTCCATGGCTTCTGAACTGCAGACTGACGTCACTGGACGAAGAGGGTAAGATGCAATAAGCTTGATGTATAACAATAGTGGCACAATGTGCTGATTAAAACAAAAACCTGGTTTGGTTGCAGTAAACTTCGACTAGTGCCCACCTATAGCACGTACAGTCGAGTTTAAAATGTTGAAAAGTAAAAGCTGATTTAGCATTGCATTGACTTTTCTATTTGCAATGTGTATCCGTCGGTTAATACTTGCAAGTGGATTCAAATTGGTTTTTGTGTAACTGCGAAAAGTGACACATTCATGAAAACCGAGAATGTTAAGAGCTTTTTGGCAAAGTTTAGCATGTAAGCCAACTTGTAAAATGTATTCCTTTACTGAATTCAATCTAGATGAATCGACTAGCCCTTCAAGGAAAGAGTTGCAAATTGTCAATGTTGAAAAGAATGGCAACATCTTGTACATCTGGAAGGTAGAATTATTTGCTATGTTCACAATTCATTTTATGATTGCTATTTTAAATTATGCAGACATTATGTCAATTCTGTTTATGCTATGTATATATTCCATAGCATGAGATAGTAACAAGAGTAGGCCATATAGCCACTTGAATCTGCTCTGCCATTTAATAAGATCATGGTTGACTTTCAATCTCAACGCCACTTCCCTTCTGATTCCCATTTTTCTTGATTTCCTTGACATGCAGGCATCAATCATTTTAGCCTTGAAAATTCCTCAGTGACTGAACATCCACAGTCCTCTGGATAGAGAATTCCAAAGATTCACAACCCCCTTTGAATGAAAAAAAATTAATCTCTGTCTGAAATGGCAGTCCCCTTATCCTGAGGTTATGACTCCCAGTTCTAAAGTTACTGCCAGGATAAATACCCTGTCAAGCCCTTGCAGAATCATATTTAATGAGATCACTTCTCATTCATCTAAATTCTAGAGAGTATAGGCTCATTCTACTCAATCACTCCTTATAGAACAAGCTCATCTCAGGAATCAATCTAGTCAACTTTCATTAGATTTCCTCCAGTCAAGTGCATCATTCCACGGCTACAGAGTCCAAAACTGTACATAGTACTCCCAAGTGCAGTCCTGAAGCTCTGTAAAATTGCAGCAAGACTTTTCCTTATACCTTCATTCCAATCTTATTGTTTGCCTTCCTAGTTAATTTTTATACATAGACATACAAATCCCTCTGAACACCAACATTTAATAGTTCTCAAAATTTAAAAAAAATCAGATTTTCCCACTAAAATAAATAGCCTCACATTTTCCCCACATACTTCGTCTGGCATCTTTTTGCTCATTTATTTATCTATCAGTGTCTTTTTGAAGGCTCTTTGCATCCTCTCACTATTTACTTTCTCTCTTTTTTGTATCAGTAAATTTGGATACGTTACACTCGGCCTCTTTACTTAATTCATTTGTACAGATTGTAAATAAATTCATAGAGCCATAGAAGTTTGCAGCATGGAAACGGGCCCTTCTGCTCAACTTGTCCATGCCACCCTTTTTTTTAAAAACTTAAGCTAGTCCCAGTTGCCCACATTTGGCCCATATCCCTCCATACCCTTCTCACCCATGTAACTGTCTAAATGCTTTTTAAAAGACAAAATTTACCGGCCTCTACTACTACCTCTGGCAACTTGTACCAGACACTCAGCACCCTCTGTGTGAAAAAATTGTCCATTTGAAACTTTTGTATCTCTCCCCTCTCATCTTAAATCTATGCCTTCTAGTTTTAGACTCCTGTACCTTTGGGGAAAAAATATTGACTTTCTAGTTGATCTTTATTAGATCACACCTCAGTAGAAGGCCTATCTAGCCTCTGCTTATAACTCAATCCATCAAGTCCCGGTAGTATCCTAGTAAATCTTTTCTGTACTCTTTCTAGTTTAATAATATCCTTTCTATAATAGGGTGACCAGAACTGGACACAGTATTCCAAGTGTGGCCTTACCAGTGCCTTGTACAACTTTAACAAGACAATTCAAATCCTGTATTCAGTGTTCTGACCAATGAAACCAAGCATGCTGAATGCCTTCTTCACCATTCTGTGACTCCACTTTCGAGGAGCTATGAACTGTACCCCTAGATCTCTTTGTTCTGTAACTCTCCCCAGTGCCTTATCATCAATTGAGTAAGTCCTGCCCTGGTTCAGTCTACCAAAATGCATCGCCTCGCATTTGTCTAAATTAAACTCCGTCTGCCATTCATCAGCACACTGGCCCAATTGATCAAGATCCCATTGCAATCTGAGATAACCTTCTTTACTGTCCACTATGCCACTAATCTTGGTGTTGTCTGCAAACTTACTAACCATATCTCCTATATTCTCATCCAAATCATTAATCTAAATGACAAATAACAGTGGACCCAGCACTGATCCCTGAGGCACACTGCTAATCTCAGGTCTCCAGTTTGAAAAACAACCTCTACAACCACCCTCTGGCTTCTATCATAATCCAATTTTGTATCCATTTGATCACCTCACCCCGGATCCCATGAGGTTTAACCTTATGCAACAACCTACCATGTGGTACCTTGTCAAAGCCTTGCTAAAGTCCATGTAGATAACATCAACTGCACTGTCCTCATCTACCTTCTTTGTTAGCCCTTCAAAAAAACTCATTCAAGTTTGTGAGACATGATTTTCCATTCATGAAGCCATGCTGACTATTCCTAATCTTGTGTCTCTAAATGCCTATAGATCTTGTCTCTCAAAATACCTTCCAACAAATTACTCGCCACAGATGTGAGGCTCACTGCCCTGTATTTCCAGGCTTTTCCCTGCAACCCTTTTTAAACAAAGGTACAGCATTTGCTACCCTCCATTACTTACCCATTGCTATCGATAATTCAGATATCTCTGCTAGGGGCCCCGCAATTTCCTCCTTAACCTCCCACACTGTCCTGGGATACTCATCATCAGGTCCCGTGGAATTATCTACCTTGATGTGCTTTAAGACTTCCAGCATATCCTTCTTTGTAATATATACACTCCTCAAGACATCACTATATTTATGTCTCCAAGTTCCAGAACATTCATGCTTTCCTCAACAGTAAATATGGATGAGAAATATTTATTTAGGATTTCGCCTATCTCTTGTGGATCCACACGTAGATGGCCTTGTTGATCCTTAATAGGCCCTACTCTCTCCCTGGTTACTCCTTTGGCCTTTATATATTTGTAAAAGCTGAATCTTGCAACAACTTGTCAAGCAGAAAATGACTCATTTATTCCTCATATCTGTTTTAATTGATCCTTTAGTTGTACTGCATTATGCCAACCTCATGATCCCTTATCTTGTCCAACAGTCTTTTATGTGACACATTAGCAAATATCTTTTGAAAATCTAAATATATTACATCCACTGTTTCCTTTAGTCTGCTTGTTATATCCTCCAAAATCTTACTCTAAATTTCAAATGTGACTTTTGTTTAATACCATTTTAACTTCATCTGATCATATCTTTTGAATTCCTCTTACTACTTCCTTAATAACAGATTTTAGCATTTTTGCAATGACTAACAGCAGGCTAATGGGTCTGAACTTCTCAGATGTCTCTCATGCACTCCTTTCTTGAATTGTAGTGTTGGATCTTTTACCTTCCTGTTCACTCGATGATTGCAGAATCTAGGGAATTTTGAAATATCACAAACACTGCATTTACTGTCTCTGCTGCCACTTCTTTTTAGAAGTCTAGTTGTCAGCTGCCAAGTCCAGCTGATTTGTTGGCTTTCTGTTCCATTAATTTTTGCAATACTTTTTATTTGTTAATAAAATTCCTCTATCTCATTGGACCCTTGGTTCCTCATTGTTTTTGGTATTTTTTTTGTCTTCTGATATGGAGACAGACACAAAGTATTGGTTTAATTTTTCTGCCATTTCCTTATTCCCTATTATTTCTTTCGTTTTTTTTCCCCTAGAAGGAATCCATGTTTACTTTTGCTTTCTCTTTATTTTTTACATATTTGTAGAAGCTCTTACGATCTGTCTTTATGTTTCTGACTGTTTGCTGTCATTCAATTTTTTCCTTTTTTATTCTATCCTAGTATCTGAAGCTGTCCCAACTTCAGGCTGCCTACTTTTATTTACATTACAAGTGTCTTCATTTTAACCTAATATTGTACTTAATCTCTTTACCCATGGCATTTTTATTTCTTAATGGAGTGAAAATTCATTGAGAATTATAGAACGTTTCTTTAGATTTTTACCATTGAACATTTACTGTCATAATCTTTTAAATCTTTTTTTCAATCAAACTCGTTCCTGAGACCCATGTAATTAACTTTAAATATTCCAATTTCAGAATTCTGTGTATCACTATCACTCAATTGAAATTATCACTTTTTCTGGAGGATTCCTTACACTTGCATTGTTTAGTAACCCTGTTTCCTTGCACAAAACTTACCATTGAGTAGTTTCTTACCTGGTTAGTTCTATGATGTGTTGGTCCAGGAAATTGTCCCAAATGCATTCCATTAACTTGTCTTCCAAACATATCATGATTATTGCATTATCCTTCTCTGTATATCTTGATTCATATACGCTGTCCAACAGTACAGCTCCTGTTAATAGGTCTACAACATATTCCCATCAGTGTTATTTTTTACCTCCCACTCATATTGATTCTACTTCTTGCACTTCCTAGCCAAGGTCCTTCACTTTCTCCTGTATGACTGCAACACCAGTGTGGCAAGGGTAAAATCAAGAGGAGCTAAACATCTCCAGCACTGCTTTAACTGTTCAGATAAGGCAGGGTAAAGACTTGCTCCTATTTTTAAATTCCTGATTGGTCCTTTATGGCATAGCTACTGGTTAATCTGGAATCTGGGACAAAAATATCTAAACAATGTTTAGATATTCAGGTTATTTCAGGTCCATGGTGAAGTTGACAGATATGGGCACATTTTAAGTCAAATTAGTGATTTCAGAAGTAAAATTGGTCTCCATCTCTAATTCTACCATCAATGATTCAACAGCCCACTTCGATGGAAAAGAAAATTATAAGAACATAAGAAATAGGAGCAGGAGTAGGCCAGCTAGCCCTTCGAGCCTGCCTCATCATTCAACAAGATCATGGCTGATCTAAAGTAGAATCAGTTCCACTTTCCCGCATAACTCTTAATTTCCTTGTCGATCAGAAACCTATCAATGAGGTAGCCTCCATCACTGCAATGGGCAGAGAATTCCAGAGATTCACCACTCTTTCAGTGAAGAAGTTCCTCCTTAACGATCTAAACTGCCCCCTCACCTTATTTTGAGGCTATGCTCTCTAGTTCTGCTATCCTTTCTAAGTGGGAAGAATCTCTCTACCTTTACCCTTTCTATCCCCTTCATTATCTTATATGTCTCTATAGATCCCCCCTCAGCCTTCTAAACTCCGAGTACAGACCCAGTCTATTCAATCTCTCCTCATAGGCTAACCCCTTCATCTTTGGTATCAGCCTAGTGAATCTTCTCCGTGCTCCTTCCAAGGCCAATATATCATTTCACAAATGCGGCGACCAAAACTGCACACAATACTCCCGTTGCTGCCTCACCAGTGTCCTGTACAGTTGCAGCAAGACCTCCCTCCTTTTATATTCTATCCCCCTCGCTATAAAGACCAACATTCCATTTGCCTTCTTGATCACCTGCTGCACTTGCAGATTGGGTTTTTGTGATTTGTGCACAAGGACCCACAGGTCCCTCTGCACCATAGCATACTGCAGCTTTTCGCCCTTTAAGTAACAACCCCTCCTACTGTTATTTCTACCAACATGGATAACCTCACATTTGCTAGCATTATACTCCATCTGCCAGGTCCTCGCCCACTCACTCAACCTATGTCTTTGCAGACTTTCTGTGCTTTCCACTCATCTTTATGTCATCAGCAAATTTCGTTACCCTACACTCAGCCCCCTCCTCCAGTTCATCTGTGTAAATGGTAAACAGTTGGGATCCCAGCACCGATCCCTGCGGAACTCCACTAGTCACCAACTGCCAACCAGAATAGAATAGGATGTGGTACGGGCTGCTGATTTGCTATTATCTACTATTTTCCACTCTCGCTCTGCTGAGCAAGTGCCAATGATTGGTATGTTTTCAGTTTTGAATAAAATATAATTAGAGAGAAGATTTACATTGATATAGTATTCTCATGACCACTGGATGTCTCAAAGAGCTATACAATAAAATAAGTGCAGTCACAGTGTGATATTGGAAAAGTGGCAGCCTGTATATGCACAGGAAGCTCCCATAACTAACAATCTGACAATGAACAGACAATCTGTTTTTGCGATGTCAACTGAGGGACAAATATGGTAAAGACACCGGGGATAACTTTTTCAAACTAAAACCATAAGATTATTTCAATCCACCTGAGAGGGCAGACAAAGCCGTGGCTTAATGCCTCATTTGAAAGAAAATGCAGACACTTTCAATGCAAGCCTTCTTGTTTATGTACAAGAACCCGTAATGTCTTCACTCAGAGGTGGCTAGTAATAGAGCCATGGCTAAAATTTTAACAATAAAGAAACTTGAGTGTTTAAATTGCAAGTTTTCAATACATTGTTGAATTAAATATTACACAAAATAACTCTTTTGGAGAATAGGTGCCATCGGTCTAAGCGCCAAGGCTCTTAAAAATATATTGGATGTTCTTCCACGTGTTGCAGGTGGGCAGTTGATGACCTGTCACACATTTAAAACTTTTATCTCAATTTCTTCAAAACATGGAATGACTGTACAAATACACAAAATCAGTGGACAACAGAAACTGCTATTACAATAACGTTAAAAATTTGAATAATTTAAATTATAATAATGTTCTCTTTTTGACATTGCACAATTCTAACAAAGCTTGAACTCGTGCAAACCATGTGTATTGTAGTTGATTGACAATAGTGAAAAATTACTGATGGACATCTAAATAGGTACCAATTAATTGATAATTAATGAAGCAGTGCATACTGCTGTACCAATAAGTTCATCGAGCATGGCAAAAGCAAATTAAGAAGTTGAGAGCGTAATCATCAGTTAATTGATACAGTAATGGGGCACTGGCTGTTTAAATGGAGACTTAGTCAATAGTGAATCTGTCAGTCCATAGACCAGCAAGTACATGCTGCCACAGCTTTGTGTTCCAGTAACTGCAAATGAACCCTGTCAGTTTTATCAGGAGATTATGCAATGAGCAATTATCTATTGTTGATTAATGTGCCATCGTGTAATACTGTTTGTAAGTATTGGTTCAAAAACAGAAAGTTTTTTAGGTTGCAGTTTGCTTAAAACAGTTAATACCACATTAGTTTATGTGTTTCCAAACTTTCTTTTAGTTAAAATTTCAGCAGGAGTTGTTATGAAGAGTAATTGATGAAGACAGCTCCCAGGGAGAAGGAAGGCTGCAGGTGTTGGGTTGGGGGAGGGGTTTACGATCAGTGTCATGTGGTTGCATCTTTTAAGTTTGAGGTCTTGCATCATGATTCCAAGACATAATGTCAGGCAAGGCAAGCTGAGATTTGAGTTTGCCCAAATCTGAGATCAGGCTGCCATTTTCTGGTTGTGTTGCATCTCGTGCAGATCAGGCTAAATGGGGAAAATTGGGTGTGAGCCCAAAAGTGTGGTTTGTGCTGGGCACCACACTGTTTGTGACCTTCCTGGAGCCTTTCCGCAAACCGAACTTCACTCTGAAACAGTACGAGATTGATTAGAATGAGGTTTCAGTCTCAATAGCAAGTTTGGCATGTGAGTTTGGAAAGTTTCTGTTCTGCCACTGGGAAGTCACTCTGGCATAAATCACCACTGGTCCCTTAAAGTTTGGACCAGGTGCTATGGATTGCGCAGGTGAGTGAGGAGGTGATTCTGCTCAGCACTAACCTCCAAGGTGCTAAAGGACAAGTGAGTCGCTTGGTGCAGGGGCTTGAAGCAGATCGGGATGGGCTGGAAGTCCTCGGGTCAGAGTTGGGGCTGTATGGCAAGTATTCTTCCTGCCCCGCTGAAAGACCTTTTGAGGAATTTCGTACGAGGTCCAGTTCAAAATCCACTAATGTCACACTGGTTACTCTGCTGTGTGTCTGCATGAAAGGCTTTACGGTTTATTGTTGACAATTCCATCCACTAACAGTTACAAGCACCAGAGTTGGCACCTGTTGCCCGAATCAAAGGAGTTTGTTGGATATTAACACATCTCTTCACACTGCATGAACCCTGAATGAAACATGAAAACTAGAATGATTCTTTTTCTGTATTCTGTTTGAACTGTTTGACATTCCTGGAAACTAGTTTGTACCAAATGTCCAGGTGGGTTCACTCAGAAATTGTACTGCAAGGATTCCTCAATGACAACCCTCTCACGGCCACTCTTATTCTGAACATGAGCACCAAAGAGCTGAGCCCAATCTGCCACTTGCTGCTGCCAATGGCCTAGGATAATCAGGGCTCCTTATCTGGGAGGGAGGAACTCCCATGATTGAAAACTGTCCGCTCAAGGCAGTATATCAGTCAGGGAGAGAAGGTGGGACAGACATCCTGAGGGCAGGGGAGGGGTTAACATCTGACTTTCTATTGGGCTGCGAAACACAGTTGATGTGCTAACTGCCCAGGTGCATTGAATATGACAGCGTGACAGCAGTAAGATTGTGCGATGTACAGCCCTGAATATCCATGGTGAATGTTGGTGTGGCCTTATTCTGCTTCTTGTACCCTTTCACAATGCAGCTAAGTATTCCCATCCAAACAATTGGCCATCATCATCTAACCTTCACTACTCTCAGCTGTCTCAGTTTCCAAGTCAGGGTGAGTGTAAATCCTTCATTGTCAAGTGTTTAAGTTTGGGGGCTGGCCATCGGCAGCATTGTGCTTCACACTAGTGGTTATGCAACTGCTCGATTAGTGGACGCAACTCTGGAATTCCTCCTTGTCCCAAACTCCGGCATCTGTCTTGGTACGCTAAGGGAAAATTTAACGTGGCCGATGCACCTAACCAGCACATCTTTCTGACTGTGGGAAGAAACCAGAGCACCTGAAGAAAACCCACACAGATATGTTCAGACTCCAGACGGAAGCACCCAAGCCAAGAACTGAATGCAGGTTCATGTCTCTGAGTCAGCAGCAGTGCTAAACATTGTACCACCGTGCCACCCCATGATCATCAGTAAGCTTTTGCAAAAGGGCAAAAGAATTTTTTGTATCTTGTTGTTTATGAATCGCAAAAACAAAGTCTGCAGATGCAGCAGATGATCAAGAAGGCAAATGGAATATTGGTCTTTATAGCTAGGGAGATAGAATATAAAAGTAGGGAGGTCTTGTTGCAACTGTATAGGGTGCTGGTGAGGCCGCAGCTGGAGTACTGAGTTTTGGTCACTGCATTTGCTGAAGGATATATTGGCCTTGGGGGGGGGAGTGCAGAGAAGGTTCACTAGGCTTTTACAGGAGAAGAGGGCATTAGCCTAAGTTTGTACTCGTTGGCGTTTAGAAGGCTGAGGGGGGATCTTATAGAGACATACAAGATAATGAAGGGAATGGATAGGTTAGAGGTAGAGAGATTCTTCCCACTAGAAAGGATTGCAGGACTAGAGGGACAGCCTCAAAGTGGGGGGGGGAGAGGGGGGCGAGTTAGATCGGAGTTGAGGAGGAACTTCTTCACTCAGTGCTGAATCTTTGGAATTCTTGCCCGTTGAAGTGGTGGAGGCTATCGCACTGAATATATTTAAGTCATAGGTAGATAGGTTTCTGATAGACAAGGGAATTAGCGGTTATGGGGAGAAAGCTGGAAAGTGGAACTGATCTGCTTCAGATCAGCCATGATCTTATTGAATGGCGGGACAGGCTCGAGGGACTAGATGGCCTACTCCTGCTGCTATCTCTTATGTTCTTATGGATGAAAAAATAGATTTTAAACACTTGATAAACAAGAAGGTACCTGAAAATTGATTTGGGCAAACAGCATAACTGCAAGAGTTTGCTAAGAGACCCATCTGGTACCCAGAGTCTGCAACTATATTGTGACAAATGACATAACATAAAATTATCAGTGTTATCCCTGAGATACAACTTTAATATTGCAAACTGAGGTAAATCATTATTAAAAATTGACATGGGAGGAAATATGTATCAGTGAAAGATTTTTGTAAGGTAATAGTTAATTTTGACAAATTTACTTATGTAGCATATACTACACAAGAAAACAACACAAGAAATCAGAAAAGACCACATGACCCGAAAGAGGCTGTTCCACTGCCCTGAGGGACATGGTTGATTTGTGCTTCAACTCCACCCATTTCCCATACCCTATGAGCCCCAGAAGTCCAGGCATTTGTCTATTCCAATCTTAAAGGCATTTAATTTGGAGCACCACAAACCTCTGGGACACTATCTCAAAGATTTAAGAACAAAGAAAATTACAGCACAGGAACAGGCCCTTCAACACTCCAAGCCTGCGCCGACGTGCTGCCCGACTAAACTAAAACCCTTTACCCTTCTGGGGAGCGTATCCCTCTATTCACAATCTATTCATGTATTTGTCAAGACCGCCCCCCCCCAAAAGTCACTACCCATGTCCGTTTCCACTACCTCTCTCTGTAAAAAATCTGCCTCGTACATCCCGTTTAAACCTTGCCCATCGCACAGGTTTAAACCTGTGTTCTCTAGTAATTGACTCTTCCACCCTGGGGAAAAAGCTTCTGACTGTCCACTCTGAATGTGTCTCTTGTAATCTTGTAGACTTCTATCAGGTCGCCCTTCAACCTCTGATGTTCCAGTAAAAGCAAAAAACTTTGAATGAAATGATTTCCTACACTCTGAGTGAAGAAGTTCTTTCTCAACTCCGATCTAACACGCCCCCCTCCCCCCCCCCCTATTTTGAGGCTGTGCCCTCTAGTCCTGCAATCCTTTCTAGTGAAGAATCTCTCTACCTCTAACCTATCCATTCCCTTCATTATCTTATATGTCTCTATAAGATCCCCCCCTTAGCCTTCTAAACTCCAACGAGTACAAACTTAGGCTAATGCCCTCTTCTCCTGTAAAAGCCTAGTGAACCTTCTCTGCACTCCCCCCCCCCAAGGCCAATATATCCTTCAGCAAATGCAGTGACTAAAACTCAGTACTCCAGCTGCGGCCTCACCAGCACCCTATAGAGTTGCAACAAGACCTCCCTACTTTTATATTCTATCTCCCTAGCTATAAAGACCAATATTCCATTTGCCTTCTTGATCATCTGCTGCATCTGCAGACTTTGTTTTTGCGATTCATAAACAACAAGATACAAAAAATTCTTTTGCCCTTTTGCAAAAGCTTACTGATGATCATGGGGTGGCACGGTGGTACAATGTTTAGCACTGCTGCTGACTCAGAGACATGAACCTGCATTCAGTTCTTGGCTTGGGTGCTTCTGTCTGGAGTCTGAACATATCTGTGTGGGTTTTCTTCAGGTGCTCTGGTTTCTTCCCACAGTCAGAAAGATGTGCTGGTTAGGTGCATCAGCCACGTTAAATTTTCCCTTAGCGTACCCAGACAGATGCCGGAGTTTGGGACTAGGAGGAATTCCAGAGTTGCGTCCACTAATCGAGCAGTTGCATAACCACTAGTGTGAAGCACAATGCTGCCGATGGCCAGCCCCCAAATCTGCCCCCAAACACTTGACAATGAAGGATTTACACTCACCCTGACTTGGAAACTGAGACAGCTGAGAGTAGTGAAGGTTAGATGATGATGGCCAATTGTTTGGATGGGAAGTCAGATGTTAACCAAATCTTAAATGATTTGATCCTTTATCTTGAGACTGTTTTTAGACTTACTGACCAGTGGAAAGAATCTCTCAGTAGCTACATTTTCGAGCCCTTTCAGAATCTTGTATGTTTCAATGAGATTGCCTCTCATTCTTCTGATCTCCAGAGAAAATAGATCTAGCCCAACTTATACATTTATTGATTAATTCCTTATTCTTCAATTGTCTCACAATCAAGGCTGTCTATTTAACTGATCTGGCTGGTTACAGTAATATTGCGGTTGGTTCAGTTCTTGAAATGGCCTCTGAACGTTTAAAGTTCATAATGCTAAATAACATTAATTTAGAGTATAAAATGGTAGTTGCACTGAAACTATTGATCTTGAAACTACCAACAAATGAATCCACTTACCCTGCAGCTGTCTTTAGAACTGTAAGGTATAGCCATCAGAACCTGGGAATTTGTTGCATTTTAGTTTTGTAGGTTTTTCCAATACTTTTTCTTTGCTGATTTTAATTTCCTTAATCCCTTCACTCTTTTTAGCCCCTAGTTTACCATCTTTTTTTTTATTGAAACTGGTATCTTCTTCTGTGAAGACAGACACAAAATATGTGTTGAGTGCTACTGCCATATCCTCATTCTCCATGATAATTTCTCCTGTATTTGATTCTAACAGACCAATGTTTACCTTAGTTCCTCTCTTTTTATACACTTACAAAAACAGATTATAAGAGCTTTTATATTATCGTCAAGTTTACTTTCATAATCCATGTTCTTCCTCTTAAAATTCAAAAAGGTTGCTTTTTTTTCTTGTAAAACACCCCCAAATCCTCAGGCTTGTTACTGTTTTTTGAAATTAACCCTTTTCTTTTAATTTAATACGATCTCTAACTTGCTGAGCGAATCACAGATGACTCTTTTCTCGCTGAACTTTTATTTCTCAATGTAATATATTTTTGTTGGATATTTTGAATTGTTTCCTTAGATATTTTTCCCTGTTCATTTACAGCCATATCTTTTAGTTTATTTACCCAGTTTAGTTTAGCCATCCCCCTACATATTACATATTATATCACATAGCTTTGTTTAATTTTTAAGATTCTTATTTGGGATTGAAATATGTTTGAAACAATGTATTATGATCACTGTTTTTCATCACTTATGATGACATTACTAATTAATCCTGCTTCATTACACAGTACTAAATCTAAAGTAGCTTTATCCCTGGTCAGTTCCACAATATATTACCCCTAAAAACTCTCACAAAAATATTCCACAAGCTCATCTTTTAGACCACTTTTTCCAATTTGATTCTTCCTGTCCAAATGAAAATTAAAGACCGCCGCAATTATTATATTTCCTTTGACACGGGCTCTAATGAATCTAATACACTGTCCAAAGGAATAACTATTAGTAGGGCGATTCTAAATTACTCCCACTGGACTCTTGCTATTGCTAATTCCTACCCCTACTGACTTTACTTCACGATTTTCTGAGATCAGATCAATTAATCAAAGGACAAGAGTCTGGGCATGTTACAGCTCACTTGAGACAGGTCATATGGGTGAAGGTGCAGTGGATCTTCCCTTCTCTGGTGCAGGACAACGACTCTCACTCTGGCCCTCTCTACGATCTCCTTCACTCTTTCCTGACAGGATGTGAAAAGTCGTAACCCTACTGCTTGTCATCTCCTTCTCCCACTACCTTCTCTTGCAAGGACACAAAGAGGACTTTGTAAGTTAGGTATGCAAGCACCACATGAAGGGCTTGTGAAGAGGATTGTCCAGGACTTCTGAGGAAGATGCTGGGCGGTCTAGTGTGGGGAGGCTGCGATGTGCCATGAGTGGATTAATGATGACAGGTGGAGACAGATGGGAACTCACCTTCGCAGCTTGTGGGAAGTCATTCGTTTTCTTTTGGCATTGGATACTGGTTCTCCTTGTCATGCTGCTGGCACTGACTGCAGCTGCCACTGCATCCAGACAGGATTGATAACGTTTCTTTGGAATCTCCTGCTACAATGGAGTTAAGGGTGTCCACTCTTCCTCCACTGCCTATTTAGGTTGCCCTCTAAGAATTGAGGAGCAGGTCTCCACATTGCCATCCTCCTGGCCTGACTGGGAATGAATGCTGAAGGACTGTTTAAATGCAGCTGCACCTTGTTGGCAGGGCAAAATTGAGTCCTATGTTGGTTGAATCAGATGGCAGGGCACTTGGGCTCAGTGTGTTTCACGTAGGGGATTATTTATTGCATGTGTGAAAATATTATGATCAGGATGACACTGGCCGAGCTGGCAGTATTGCACTGGCTTTTGGGCCTAAAATGACACTTTGTGGGGGAATGTTCCCATTCTGCTCGCCAGCGAATTGTAGGGGAAGGCATAGCAGACCATGCAAAGATCTGTTGACCTCGAGTGAGATTTTCAGATTTTGGGACAAGTGCGGCCACAAAATCCTGTCCTTTGTCATTTTTTGTTGTGTACTCTGGAATATTTATTTGCAAATTTTGATCATCTTGTAATCATGCTTGTGTAATAGTGATTCGATCAAAATAATTTTCCTCCATTTGTGTCACTTGTTCAGCAGTTCTACTGTAGATGTTTCGTGCACTAATTTAAAGAATCTGTCATTTCTTTTTTCCTTTGCTTTCCTGCAATTGTCTTATTCATTAATGTACAGTTTTTGTTAAACTCTCTGTGCCTTCCTATTTCATTCTGCACCGATGCCTCGATCTTTCCGTTTGCATTTATAAATCTTCCTTCACCTAAACTCCCCAGGTTAGTTTCAGGTAACATTGCTGCTATGCGGTAAATTTGGCAGGAACCTTTCAGGTTTGATTTAATTTTCAATTATCTTTGCCAATTCTGAACTTCATCACAACAGGATTTATAACTAAGGTAAAGATTTTAAAGAAATAAAGCTCTATATAGAATGTTTTAAAAAATGCTGCTTGACAATGTAACAGTAGAAAAATGTTTTTGTATTAAAGGGTATGAAGGGAAACACATGTATTGGTATATATGACCCTCACAACAAGCAAAATCAGGTAAACACAATTTATGCTTACGGTATCTTGAGCAGAATGTGGAAATTTTGCTGTGTTTTTTTTTCCTTATATATTGCTATTCATCTTTGTTTGCAGCTCCTATATGCCTTTGACCGAGAAGTGCCTTTGATTAGTTGCTCTGTTAACATGGAAAGAACATTGCTGGGTGAGTGAGACAAAGTTCTATTTGTACTGTGTTTCTGTTATACTTCTAAGTTGCTGCAGGTTTCAAAATATAGTAGAATACTTCAGCATTAAAGCTAGAATTGCTTGAATTAGAGCTACTCGATTAGATAGACTGGGGTTGTTTTCCCTTGAAAGACGTCGGCTTAGAGGGGATCTCATAGAGGTGTATAAGATTATAAGGGGTATAGATAGAGTAAATGGAGGTAAACTTTTTCCACCTTTAGAAATGGATAGGACGAGAGGTCATGGCAATAGGGTGAGGGGGGCTATGTATAGGACGAATATTAGAGGGCAGTTTTTCACACAAAGGGTAGGGGGGGTGTGGAATGCACTGCCGAGTAAGGTGGTGGGAGCAGGCACGCTGGGGCTGTTTAAGGGTCTCTTGGACAGCCACATGAGTGGTATGCAGATAGAGGGATATATTAGGACCGTTTAACTACGGCTTTTTCCACAGGTAATTCGGTCCATACTTTGAGCATGCATTTGGCAGGTGGTGCGGGTACAGCTCTTGGATGTTGATTCATGGGTTGCCTGGTACCTAATGTCGTAAATGAGTGCTTTATGTGGACCATCTGAAGGGCACCATGACAGCTCAGAGACTATCGATGTGGCTGTGCAGACACTTGGAATTGGGCCGGTGTCTGCGGGAGTTTGCGCGTTCTCCCTGTGGTTGTGTGGGTTTTCTCCGGGCACTCCGGTTTCCTCCCACAACCCAAAAATTCGCTGTTAGGCTGATGGGAAACAAATTGTCCCTATGGTGAAAATTTTCCATATTAGGAATAATATATATATTATTGTATAAGAATATTAAAATAGGATAATGTATTTGCTACTATATAGTATGACGGCGGCACGGGCTCGTTGGGCCGAAGGGCCTGTTTCCCATGCTGTGTTGCTTAAATTAAATAAATAAATAAAATACTCTACCTTTCTTAAATGAATTTGCCTATTTTAATAACAATCTTGATTTTTTTTTTACCAGCTGTAAGTATTCTACAGTTTACTCGAGGACGTTTACCAGTCGAAACATTTAGACCAGGTATTATTTAAACCTTGTTATGGACAGTAATTAAATTAAACAGTTTTGAGACTGTGAAATATCAACTGAATTTGTTTTTGAACTGTGAATTTCTGAAGAGTAATGCTAGATCAGCAGCCAGATTTTTTGGAGGAGCAGGAAAGTCGAGCTGTAAAATTTACTGGCCCAGCAGACTTGCCTCCTTTAAAATGGCCCTTACTCACCTTGTTTTTGCTCTGAGTAGGTGGGAGGCCAATTGGAGTCGGGTCCACAATCTCTAGAGGTTGTGGAGGCAAAGGAGATCCGAAGTGGACTCACTTTGGTTCTCAGGCACTTTGGTCCAGTTGTACGAAAAATGGCCTCTAGCCCTCATCCTTCATGTCTTCTTAAAACCCCAGCCGTACTTCATGATCTCTTATTGCCCCATGCCTTTTCATATTCCATCATTTCTTTCATGTCTCCCCATATGCTCCATGGCCCCTCCACTCCCTCTATCCTCCATTGTCATTCACCCAATATCCATTGTGGGGACAGCTCAGGAGCTAAGTTTTTGAAATGAAGATGGAAAATAAATAAATTTCTAACAACCTATTAGAATTCTTGCTCAAACACACTTCACACTGAAAACAACTCTCATTCATATAATCCAGTCAAAATGTTAAATCCCCTCAAATTGCTAGGCTGTTGTAAAAACAAAACCGGCATATATTTCACTTAGCACATCAAAGACAAACAATCATTTAATAACTTCATCAAACTGTTAATGAAAATGTGATCACAGCCCTCTGTTGAGATACGTCGGTTCTTGGTTTTTTTGAAATGCAGCTAAACATTCAGAATGGGCGCAGCTATAAAAACAAACCTCGGAAAGTCTGAACAGTGAAGTCAATTGGAATTTGAAAAACAAATGTATCATGGTTTTTATAAGCAACATCAGATGGCTTGACAATCGGTGCACCTCACCAACAGAAGTCTACCTCTTTTGTTTCAAGTAACGTTGCAGATTGTTTGTTTGTTTTTTTTTCAATTTTAAATAGCTGGAAATTTAATTTCAGTTAATGACAATTAAACAGACCCTAAATCTGTCCTTTCCAAGAGGGCAGTAAGAATTTAGCAACACCAATTATTAATCCAACCGATTTATTTGATAGTAAATCTGCGAGCTTTCAACACTCTTGTGTCTTCATCAGGCAAGTGCAGTGTTCCATCTTTCCAAGAGGGGACATAGCTTTAAATTAAGGGGTGGTGGTTTTTAGGACAGATGTCAGAGGTAGGTTCTTTACCCAGAGGGTGGTAAGGATATAGAATGCCTTGCCTGCGTCAGTTGTAGATGTGCCAAGTTTGGTGGCGTTTAAGAGGTTAGTAGATAAGTTTATGGATGAAAGGGGAATGGTTTAGGTTAGAGGGTCACTGCTTGTTCCTAATTGGTCGGTGCAACATCGAAGGCCGAAGGGCCTGTTCTGCGCTGTAATGTTCTAAGTGTCGGTCCTTCTCTGTAAAACAATTGTGGATTAAGGGCATTGGAGCAATTAAAATTGGATGTGTTTATACATAGCAGCCAGATCATTTATACATAGCAGCCATTTCGCACCTATGATTTGTGCTTCACTCAGTTGGTCAAAATGGAATTTATTGGAAGGGAAGTGAGACTTCTGCATCTGGGTTCTACCTACCATTGTTAAAAGTCTCCTGAATTTTTCTGATTCAAGTGAGAAGGACTTAAATTTATTTGAATATTTCTGATAATCATTTTTTCTCAATTAAGTAAGAAGGAACTAATTGTTGTTACTTATAGTTTCAGCCAATTTTGTAGTATTTTCCCCAGTCAGTTTCAAAGATTGTTTTCTTGCTCAAATGATGTGTGATGAGAGAATGACCATTGATAAAAGTCCAAAAGTGGTGATTGTTTGGCCCAAGATGTATTTGACTGTTCCTTAAAAATGTTGTCAACTGATAGCCATTTAAGATTGGGTCATTGCAGATTGATTTGAATTAAAGGACTTGTGGTTTATTTCTGTTTTTGTGTCTCAGCTGAGGTTCGTAAAGGCAACAAAATAATATTGTTTGCGTAGCTGCATCTAGGTTTACAATGCTATGTGACAATGGGAGAGTTAATTTCATTATAGGAACAGGAAATTCTAGGAAGACTGAGCAAGTTCAGCAGCGTCTGTGAAAAGGGAAACAGAGTTAATGGCCAGAACATTGCATTCGCATCAGTGCAACCTTTTGGGCCCGCTTATGATCCATCCCCAGCATGGGTTTCCTGCTAGTGAGAGGTGCATTCAATGGGAAATCCTGTAAACGATGGTAGAGCCAGAAGATCTTGCCATTGGCCATTGCTGATTTGTCTCCCGCTGCAATGAAATATGTGGCGTGTTGTGCAGTAAATCCTGTCCATTGCTTTGAGTCCATATGACTCTACTAGGGATAGAAGATAGAATGAAAAATTGAAAGGTCAGGGAAGTTACAGTTGTTCCCAAACTGTGTAGTATGGAAGCTCCTCTCTTCGATAAGGAAAGTTGCGTGTGTTGGGACATCATGCAGTTATGCTGCTTATTGGAAGATATATCTTGAAAATTTTATTTTTAATGTGACACATTTGATTTTTATGTGAATTATATTGGATTGATTCAGTACCACATAAGTACCTAAGTTACATGTTTTAAACAGTAGGGCACGTACAGAGAAAAAGATCATTTCATTTGCACTGTTTTCCTTAACTTTTGTTGCAGTATCCAGGTGTTTGACCTTGCTGATTGAAATTCATCCAGTAAACAATACAAAAGTCTTAAAAGCTGTTGACTCTCACGTTCGAGTTCAGGTATTTATCATTAATCTATTAATTCTTTAAAAAGTTAACTTTTTTATATTAAGCATTCTGTTAAATATTTAGGAGTTTGCAGATCTGGTAATGTTGTAAATAATGTTCCTTGCTGTTTGTTTTGAGTGCCAGTCATGGGTTTGTACCTCCAAATCTCAGGAACATTTTTCAGTCCATTAGTTTGATAAGAAAATAACTCCCTTAAAAATTGTGTGTTAAGTGGTAGACAACAAAAGGTAGCGATTAACAAAAACATATATGGTGAATTGTGTGTTAAGTGGTAGACAACAAAAGGTAGCGATTAACAAAAACATATATGGTGAAAAATAATTATAGGACTTTGCAACTAAATCTCTCACCTCCTATGACCTAGTTGGGATAGTAATAATTCCAGAGGTAAACCTTATTTTTTGATACCTTTTACATTATAATGTTAAAATTTATGAAGCATAATGACAGGTTAACAACATTTATTCTGGTCCCAGTGTTTGTTGGGGTGAGGGGAATGAGTATTAGTGATCCCGGGGAGTAGTGTAAAATGTGGCACTCGTCATTATGACTATTATTTTAGTTTGAAATTCTCAAATCAAAATTTGAGGAAACCTGTGGGACTGGTCCAAAACAGGAAAAATACTTAATGGGCCAGTCACTTATCATTAGATAAATATTTTGAATGTTGTACTTTCATTTTCCAATGGCCTTTCATTTATTATTTTGTTTATGTTTAATCTTTAATTTCTAACCTTGGAAAGCCTCCTTTAATACCTTTATTCAATGAATGTATTTGAAAACAATTATGATACTGTATTCATTCATGGAATCTGGGTGTCACTTGCTGTGCCACACCAGTAGATCTTAAGTGGCTTTCAGAGGACATTTAAGAGTCATTGATGTGGATCTGAAGTCACATGTAGGCCAGACCAGGTAAGAAGAGCAGATTTTATGAAAGGCATCAATTAACCAGATGGGTTTTACAACAATGATTTCATGATCATTATTAGATTTTTAATTCTTGATTTTTGTTGAATTCAGATTTCACCATCTGCCACAGTGGTATTTGAATCCAAGTCCCCAGATCTTGCCCTGTGTCTCTACATTGCCAGTCCATGACAATATCGCCACTCTACTGCGTGGACAAGGCTATCCTACCTTCTGTAGCATCACAGAATGGTTGATTGTAGGAGAATGATTAGAATATGTGCATAAATGTGCATTTTGGTCACGGTCTGTATAGAGAAAACATTGTTATTTAAGTTGAGCTGGCCTTTATATATTCTGCTCAATGTGGTAGTTATGCTTCCATTTCTCACAGAAATTTAGAAATCAGGAGCAGGAGTAGGCCATTCAGCCCATTGAGCTGGCTCCAGCATTCAACATGATTCTGTACCTGAATACCATATTCCCATCTTCTCCCCATATCCCTTGATACCATTAAAATCTAAAACATTATCTATCTCTTCCTTGAGTGCATTGATGATTTGGTCTTCACAGTCTTCTATGGTAGAGAATGCTCCATGTTGACTACCTTTTGAGTGAAGAAATTTTTCCTGCTCTCATTCCTAAATATTCTGCTACATACCTGAGAATGTGTCCCTTTGTTCTAGATTCCCCAATCAGGAAAAATATCTTCCAGCCCGTTTAGAATTTTAAACATTTCAATCAGTTCTCCTGTCATCCTTTTAAACTCTAGTGAACACAAGCCCAGTTGAACAAATCTCTTCACATAGGGCAGTCCGATCAATCCACATATCAGTCTAGTGAACCTCTGCTGCAATCTGTCTATGACAACTACGTCCTTTCTTAGACAGGGAGACTGAAACTGCATATGGTCTCACCATGGTCCTGTATAACTGCAATAAAATATCCCTACTTCTGAACTCAAATCCTCTTGCAATAAAGACCTATATACATTAGCCTTTTTAATTGCTTGCTTCACCTGCCCCTCCATTTTCACTGACTGGTGTATAAGAGCATCCAGATCCCTTTGCATATCTGCACTTCCCAATATATCACCATTTAAATAAAACTCTTTCTGTTGTTCACACTGAAATGTATAGTTTCACATTTAGCCATGTTGTACTGCATCTACCATGTGTTTACCCACTCACTCTACCTGTCTAAATTACCTTGAAACCTCCTTGCATCCTCCTCACAACTCACAGTTTTGTTTAGCTTTGTGTCATCAGCAAGCTTGGCAATGTGACATTTTGTTCCCTCATCCAAGTCATTTTTATATATTTATATGATGAACAGCAGAAGCTCAAATATTGATCCCTGTAATACCCCTCTTGTCATTGCCTGTCATTTGGAAAAAGACCAATTTATTCCCAGTCTGTGTTGTTGTTGTTCAACAGTTCTCAGCCCATGCCAAAGTTTTACCCCCTTATCTCATGTGCTTTAACTTTGCCCATTAATCTTTAATGAGCAATCTTATCAAAAGCCGCCTTTAAAGTCCAAATACATCACATCTACTGGTTTTCTTTTATCTATTCTAATAATTGCATCCTCAAAAACTCCAGTAGATTTGTTAAACGTGGTTTGCCTTTCATAAACTCATGTTGGCTTTGTCCACTTCCATTCATGCTTTTCCAAATGTTCTGTTATCATATCTTTTATAATAGACTCTAGCATCCTCCTCACTACTGATCTCAGACTAAATGTTCTGGAATTCTCCCTTTTTTTTTTCACTCTTCTGAGATAATGGAATTCCATTTGCCACACTTCAATCTGTAGGAACTGCTCCATGAAATTTTGGAAGATGACCACCGATACATCCAATATTTCCAGGGCCATTTCCTTTAACACTCTGGGATTTAGATTATTAGGTCCTGGTGATTTGTTAGCCTTTAAATGCATTAATTTCCCCAGCACTATTTTCTTACTAAAACTGATTTCCTTCAATTCATTTCAATAGATCCTTGGTTCCCTCATATTTCTAGGAAGTTATTGATGCCCTGTTTTGTGAAGACGGAATCAGTTTAGCATTTTAAGCTGTTTTGAGTTTATTTATTGGTTTTTGGCTGAAGGAGTGACATTATGAAGATAAGAAATGCATTTGCATGTATCCCTTGTAGATTCTGTTACAGGGGAATTAGCACATACTGAAATGTTTTTAAATATGACTAGGCCTTGGTGGGAATGTTTAATTTGATGTGGCTGAATGTGTTGTGTCACCAGTAATTGGAGGTTCATAATCTGGACTGGTTGAAGAGTTTGGCTTCGTGCCTGATGCCAGGCTCAGAATACACTTGTGGTCACTTTATCTGGGAGCTCCTTTGGTTTGTGTTGGAACTTGTTTTTTGCTGATTGGTGCCTTTCATGGCAGGATAGTTCATCCATCCTTTTCCTTCACATCATGGACATGGTGATGTATATATGTTCATATTTGTGTGGCATATGTGTTGCATATTGTGGTCAACTCTCCTGCTTGTGACACAAAAACAGAAAATGCTGGAAAATCTGAACAGGCCTGGCAAAACTTGTGGAGAGAGAATAGAGCCAACATTTCGAGTTTGGATGACCCTGATGAAATTCTAATGAAGAGTCATCCTGACTTGTGTGGAGTTTGCACATTCTTCCTGTGTTTGCATCAGTTTCCTCCAGGTGCTTCTGCTCCGGATGATTTTTTTTTAAACAGTGTTTTCTGTAGCTTATCTCAGGTTTCCAGCATCTGCAGTACTTCGTGTTTATTATACTGGTTTGAATGGAATGGTAAAACATAAATTATGGTTTAGTCAGTATACGTGTGTCAGACATGAGGGCATAGGGAAGTGAACATAGTTCTGAGAATTCAGGACTTCCATGTAAATCCCTTAACTTTTTGTTGGGTCTCACCACTAAGGTTGCTAGGGAAGCGATTGCCGTCCCATTATAGCAACCAACTTTAGTTATAGTTACAGTTATGCTTATTCTTTACAAATGTCAGCTGTTCTAGTGTCATTGCTGACATTAATCACAGAAGACTCATTGTTTCCCACAGCAGGATCCGACAGGGCAAGATGACAGCTCTTCCATTCAGAAGGCAGATTGCTGTCTGGGTCACGTAGGCAAGGCAAATCAAACAGCAAGGAGGATTCTGCATTACCTTTGCAAAAGCAAGAAATTGTTTTCTTTTCGATAAAAGCAATAACATTTCTTTAAACTGAAAGACAAGGTAGCTTCATTCCACAGAACCTGCCTGCCCTGATTGTTTTCTGTATTAGAGATTTTTATTGCAGGCTTCCTTTTGATGTTTAGCTTTGAGTTTAGGTACCTTGTCATTAGGGGTCTAGCGTTGGTTTTGGTGTGATGTTGTAACATGCTCCTATTTGTATCTGAATTTGACCAAGTAAAGCAGAATGTTCTATTAAGTCTTGCACATTCTCTATGTACAAAATCATATTTACCCTGGCCTCTGATCTATTGAGATTAGTATTTGATCATATCTTATACTATCAGTATATGTACAGAGTCTTGGTATGGTACCTGGTGGGAATTCATAGAATCCCTGCAAGGCAAAAGAAGGCCATTTGGCCCATTGAGCCTGCACCAACAACAATCCCACTCAGGCCCTATCCCTGTAATCCCATGTATTTAGCCTGCTAATCCCCCTGACACTAAGGGGCAATTTAGCATGGTCAATCCACCTAACCCGCACATCTTTGGACTGTGGGAGGAAATCAGAGCACTCGGAGGAAACCCATGCAGACACAGGAAGAACGTTCAGGTTCCACACATTGAGTGGCCAGAGTTGAACCCAGGTCCATGGCGCTGTGAGGCAACAATGCTAACCACTGTGCCACCATTTCACCTATAAAGATAGTGTGCCCAATCATGATAGATATAGAGGCGAGTAGAGATATCTCTTCAGATACAGAGCTCAAAATTTGAACACATTTAGTACAAAAGTGATGTAGTTCTGGAATAGAGGCTTGGAATTTTTTAAAAATCCATTCATGGGATGTGAACACCATTGGCGAGGTTAGCATTTATTGTCCATTCCTAATTTTCTTGAGGGTGCCTTGGAACTGTTGTCACTATTATTTTAGGTACACCCAGAGTCTAGGTAGAGAGTATGTTCTAGTACTTTGACCCAGTGAAGGTATGGAGGTAATATTTTGGGTGTAAGTCAGATGTAGAAGAGTTCAAGTTGGGGGACATGTTCGACAAGTGTCCCCAACAGTTGATATGATGTATGTGAAGAAAATTAGCATGCTTTTCTCTTGTGCATGTTGGTTTGCTTCTCATTTTCAATCTACATTATCTTGCAACAACATGAACAATAGAGCCAAATGTGTAATTCTTTCCCTGTCAGTACACTGTGTCTGCATTCGCAAGTTCTCAGCTTTGCTTCTTCCTAGCGACGCATGGAAACTGCATCCCTTGTGGCTCAGGTTAAAGCCTCTGAGGAACTCTGGAGGTCCGGCCCTTAGACAAACAATATGTACACTCACTAGTGTCCAGGAACTAGAAACTCATGAACCAACTATGGGTAAATAGCTCCACAGGTTTGTGGATATCTTGAGAGTTGAAGGCAAATGGAGTAAACCGTTAATAAAAGAAAAATCTGGAATGAACCCCAAGGCAGGTTGATGTCTAAATGTGGCATCTTTCCATTCTTGCAACCTTCCAACCAATCCAGTGCCAAACATAGTGCTTTGTACTCCTTTGGACTCAGCCGAGAAGTTTGAAAGGGGTCCCTGACATTTGGGCAGTCCAGGCTAGTACTCAGAAGAGGACACTTGACTTTTGCTGCAGCGAGCTAACAAAACACGAGAGACAATAGTTATCAGTGATGAGCCCAACTTAATTGGTGTAGAGTATGGGTGCTGTGTTGTGTCTGACTATGGGAGGGACTGTAATGTTCCACTGATCAGTCATCGCGCACCTCAGCCCTGACCACTAATAGATGTTTATGTGCCACAGTCTACTTGCTTTGCTGGATGTTTGGAGTCTCTTCTCAACCAATGGACAGAATCAATTGAACCAGGCAAACAAACAAATAGAGCAAGCAAAAAGAAAGAAGATGCCAGTTCTTTGATTAGAAAGCTGGAATATTAGAACCATGTGCATGGGATTGACGGGTGATTTGGCTGATCATTGATGTAGCTTCCCTACAAGAGAAGAGACTGGCCAAGAGTGAATGATTGAAAAAAAAATTACATTTTATTCAGGCAGGGAAAGAATTTGGAAGAAACACCAAGTAAGATTCGGGCTTTGCTGTAAGAAACTCACTACTCTTGACGATTGAGCAGTCCACAGAGTAGAACATATTTTCTCCATCCACCTCTCCACTTAACAGTTAATGTTGTGAGTACCTATTTTCCAATGCTGTGTTCCATTACAGAAGTGAAAGATCAGATCTACGAGAAGCTTGGCACTACTATCAGCAGAACCACAACATTTTGACCTGCTGAGGGATTTCAGTGCAAGGGTGAATGTGAACCAGGAGGCATGGTCCTCCTACCGTAGATATCATGGCCTGGGAATGATAAATGAGAATGGATAGAAAATATTTGAACTTCTGTAACTATCATGATTTTGTGTAACTAACCCTTTCAGAAAAAATCTTGTCACAAGATGCCCTGGAGACATCCAAGATAAGGGCATTGGCACTAGCTGGATCTGATCATCACCAGATGTAACTCTCTGAACAGTGTTTGGTTTGATCAGTAGCATCAGGTTGACAAACGTCATGATTGAGGATGTTGTCATACTGCCATCCATCAGCATTAATATTATGATGCTGAAGGTTGTTGATTGTATCACATCTACAATCACCAGCAATCTGGTACTTAATGCTGAAATCAACATATGCATTACAAAAGCTGCAGCTTTTATGTCCAAGCTGAATAAGAGTGTGTGGATCAGCAGCAACTTAACTGAGAACATCAAACTGAAGGTCCTCAGCACATTTCACGACAGTGGTGAGAACTGCACAACTTGTGCCAAACGGGACAAAGCTGAACAGTTTCCACTTTCACTGTCTCAGACATATCCTTAGCATCTCTCAGCAGAACCTGGTCATTAATGTGTGCAGTGTGTTCATTCCATCAACATAGACTCTGCTAAGCTAATGGCATTTGTACTGACTTGGCCATGTATATCGGTGAATGATAGCCATTTACTCTAGTTCCAAATCTCCATAAGGACATCTGCAAGTAAGGTATGAAGATGGTGGGACATTGATGCTAAGAATTAAGCAGAAGTAAACTGATGACTGTCACTTTGGAGGCTGACTGTTTGGAAGGACATTCAAAGAGATGAGTGGAAATGAGAAGCTTAGCCGAGAGAGCATTTGGAGAAAACAGAGGCCAGTGAATTGCGCACCTTCTTGGACCATTTCTTCAGCTGCAGTAGAGATTGCCATGCTGGAGTGGGACCCTGATCACCAACACTAAATTGACCACAATGGCAGAAGCTATTGTATTACAAGTGTGTTTTTTTTTAATATCTCAGAAGAATGTTTAAAAATTTTGCTTCATTCTGCAGGTAGTCAGTATATTTGGTAGGAATACAGCTTAAATGTTGGAAAAGCAAATTAACTACTCACCAGCTAGGAAGTTGTTACTCCGATAGGGCTAATGAACTTTTGCTTACTTGAAAGATGCCTTGGGAAGTTGATCAACAGGGCCATGTGATAATGTGGTTAATGTGCAGAGCTGGATTTGTAGCAGGGAGAAAGAAGCTTTTGGAGTTTAAAGTTGAAGTTTTAGCTGTTTGAAGACAAGCTTTTGTAAGCTACTTTGAAATGCCAAATCTTTCTTTGAAAGCTTCAAAACTGTTTATAGCAAGTATGCCTGGGTTCACTAACTATTCATTTGTATGTAATTTTGATTTATGCATGAATGAGGCTTATTTGGAACTTGCATAGCCGTAAGCTGGAAAGTACAGTTGCTTCCTTTCATTTTTAAATATTGTTCAACTGTTAATGGTTAAGCTGCTTCATTTGTTAGAGTTATGTTTAAACTGTGTTATTCAATAAAGTTTGTTTTATGCTAAAAGATCTATATTTTGTAAGTGGAATCACTCCTGGAGAGAAATATTGTATTCTCACATGTATTCCAAAAAGCAAAATTGTTGGGCTCTAGTCTGACTTCCTAATGTAATCTTGGATTCTATTCCAGGACCCGAACACATGACTGATACCAAAACCTGTGTTCTACAAGATATGCCACAATCCAGTAGAACTGCCTGTTGTATAAGATGTGCCTTTGAGACTGTGTATATATGATAGGATAATGAGGGCAAAATATGCAGAGATTTACATCTGTTTGCATCTGATGTAAACTTGTGAAAAAGCAAGGGCGTGTTTACTTGTGTGATTTGGCACATCAGAATGTGGTTAAACTCACAGGTTTTGAAAGTTCAATTTTGTCTGAAACATCAGCTTGTATAGTGAAGAGCAGTAAAGCTTGATTTATTTTTGTTTTGAGATTTGGAATATTTGAGGATTGTAGGACCAGGTCATCAGATAGCATCAAGGTAGCATAGGTTGATAGTTCTACCAGCCAGTTGCAGGTGGATGATACTGCCATGTTGCTTATTTGTATCAAGTATGTTAAAGCAGCATGTATCGGTGTCCTGTGGGCTTTTGAACTTGAAATGGGGCTCTTTGCCAAATATATCAAAAGCTAGTGCATTTTGCTATTCATCTTTTCATGGGATGTGGGTGTTCTATCTAGGCCAATATTTATTGCCATCCCTAATTATCCGTGAAGGTGATGGTGAGCTCCTTTTTTGGACCACTGCAGTCCACATGATGTTTGTATACCCACAGTGCCATTAGGGAGGGAGCTCCAGGATTTTGAAGGTGAAGGAATAGCAGTGTAGTTCCAAGTCATGAGGGTGAGTAACTTAGATGGGAATTTATAGATGATGTTCCCACATATCTGCTGCTCTTGTCCTTCTAAAAAGTAATTTTGGAGGATTTTTAAACTTTTGATTTAAAAATATGGAGGGATGGATTTCAATTTCCTGACCATTAGTTTCAGTTAATTACACAGAGTTAAGGAATTATGGTCTTTGTATAACTTTACATACATATTACAAATTGTTGTTACGTGAAGCACTTTCTAGTTTTAAATGTAATAAAGCATTTACTTTAGCAGTAGCACAATGAGGTTTGGAAGAGATTGTTTCTCAAAAAAAGTTGGTAAAACTTTGGCAAATAATTCTGGAAGAATCACTGCTTAGGATGAAGTGAAGAGTTAAATAGTTCTCTATTTTGTTATGGAAAATCATTATTTAATATGCTATTTGGATAGTTCTACACTTGTTTGCCTGCCCCTGCAAATAACTTGTAGAACCAAAAATGTTGCCTTATTTTTTAAAGAAATATTGGTTGTACATTTCAGAATATCCATGTTTAACAAAGTTTATTTTTGCAGTTTATCCATCCTGCTGCAAATACGAGGGCATTTCCTGAAAATCACCTGCTCGTAGTTTCAGAGGATAGATGTAAGTTGTGTGACCATGTTAATTATTAGAAAGAAAAATTAAGGGCAAACCTAAGTGTAATAGTGTCACTATGCGGTAGCGTGGAGTGCAGGTTTTTCTTCACATTCAGGCCCTGATATTTATGGAGATGGAGTGGGAGAACCTGCTTGTAAGAGAATTTCTGATAATATAGAGATCCTGCTGAATTTGTTAACATTTTTTTACTCCATTTCCCACCCAGTAGCTAACCAATTTGATGGTCTGGCTGACAGATGGGTGGAAATGTCAGCATTAGAAGACCATAGTCGAGAGAACAGTCTCTAGGAGAGATTGTTATAGGTTGCTGGGAGGGTGTTGGACTGGCCATTGGAAAGGTGATGGTGACAGGGATGGTGATCTCTGCAAGATGTTGAGCTGGGTGGTGGTTGGAATGGCAATAGAAAGTGTGGGGGTAGGGGTATCTGGGAGATATTGTGGGATTGATGATGGTGGATGGATTGGTAGTTGGGTGGGAGAGAGAACTGGATTGTTGAGGGGTAATGACCTGAGAGAAATAGTAGCGTTTGGTGGGAGAGATTGGTCCTTTGGGTTGGTCAATCATAGCATAAGATTTGCTTGAGGGTGCAGGGAAAGGTTTTTTCTTTTGCTTCTCCTTACCTGCAAAACAACATTAGAGAAAACATTTATCTACTGGTAAGAAGTTTGTTTCAAATTGCCTCCTCAATAAAGGGGTAGGAAACTTAATGATGAATAATTATATTTTAAAAAATATAGAAATAAAGACTGTTAATTGCAGTTAGATCTGAAACTGGATATTTACAAGCAGTTATAGATCTACAAACTTCTGTCATCAACTGGAGTGGTCTCCAGTTCATAACATGTTTAATTTGTAGCTTATATGCTTCATAACCTTGACAACAGTAAAAGAATTAAAGGTTATGGTGAGTGCATGGGCAAGTGGAGCTGAGTCCATGAAAAGATCAACTATGATCTTGTTGAATGGCAGAGCAGGCTCGAGGGACCAAATGGCCTACTCCTGCTCCTAGTTCTAATGTTCTTATGTTGACAGTAGAGTGACACATTATGCACTATATATCATAGTACCCTTGTAATTGTATAAGAAGCCTTTTCCTCTTCAACTTACCATGACACCAGTGGAGAGTAGTGAGCCTTGTATGTAACTTCACTGTAACTATAGTGTTTCCATTTGTATTTCTAAATATAGTTTTATTTTGTTAATCTCCAACAGTCTCAGGTTTAACTATTCAGTCCCTTCCAAACACCATGCGTGCTGTTGTTTAAAATGGAGATATGCATGTCCATCAAATTCTGAATATCTTGGAATTAATTTGAATACTTTTTTTCTTGTCCAGGCATTGAACATGTTCACATAAGAGTGGTTGTTGAAGAAGGTTGTAGAGTGGTAAGTGAGATATTTTGGCGTAATAGAATGAAATGCAAGCTGCAATATGTGGAAGGAAAGTTGAGCACAGCTGGTCACATTTGATTGAGGATTTTGGTAATTAGCTCCTTGAAAATGGTGATCAGGAATTTTATCTGCCAGAGTTTGGCAGTTGTTTACAGATGTTGCCCATTGTGTGGAAAGGCTCAGTGTGACCCACCATGTGAAGTGAAAAACAGATCAGTTTTGTTTTGGAAACTGTTCTGATGCTTTTATCAGGGACTGAGCTGACCATTGTAACAGTACTTTTAGTAATTTGCAACTTTGCATCTTCTTTCAAGTTATGACTATGAACATAATATTGCAGCTTACAGGTAGAATGTTTTTAATTTGCTGGACAGTTATGAGATTATTGTAAGTCTGTGAAATCCCTTTCTGCCCTGCGTGCACGCCATGGATAATTTCTGAGCAAAAAGAAATCTTCCACAGGGAATAAAACTGCTCAAACATGAGAATAATTTTGATAGTTAAATCCTCTGTCATTTTGACATAATTATATCTTTTTTGGCTGCTTGCATTTGTGCTAAATTTATTTTAGGTTATTCAGAATCCTGATCGACTTCACAAAACTATTGTGGCTGAAGATTTTTTGTGGGCACAGTGGGATACACAGGAACAAAGGTTATTCTATATTGTTGAAAAGGTAAAGTATGGTTTGACTTAATTATCTGTGTTTTGCTTTTGGGATGAAAAAAAATCAAATATTAAAATAAGCAAAAGGACGTAACACAAATAATTGTAGAAATTTGACCCAATGTTCCACGTGCAGCAGTGAGCTAAATGAATAGATAATCCGATGTTGACAGGATTATTTGGGGGATAATTAATGCAAGCATGTCATGCTAACTGCTTTACTTTGTAAAGTGTCAGGCCTCCTTTTACATCCACTAATGAGGCCTTAGTTAAATGTGTCCCTTGAAATACAGAACCTCAACAGTGCAACATTTCTTTGGGGCTGTACTGAGAATGTCAATCAAGCTTTATCCTCCAGTCTCTAGCCTGTGGATTGAACCCACGATCCTCTGCTATGACCAAAGATCCTAAGGGAATGAAAAGATATTTACTTCTTCCCTTCCATTTAATGTGTTGGTCTATAGTTCGATTGGCATCAGCAGCCTTTCTGTTTCCGACTTGTGTATTTATACGTGCATGAGCACAGTCATTGAAAATTAGTAAGTTATTCAGTCCATGTTTACTTTCCAACATAGGTCAGCTGGATAACAATAGAGAGGGAAATCAGCTGTTACAATTTTACTTCCTCGCCTGGGCACATTTGAGATTAATTATAGCACTTTGTATTGCTAATGATTAGTACGGCACAAAAGAAAATTTCTCTAGGGTTCCATAATCTAAATGAGTCATGAATCTCTATGCCGCTAACAAAATGTGACCAACCCTATCATGTGAATTTGTAGTTTCTTCTTGTATTTGAATCTATAACTAAAGGAGAGTGAGTTAATATTGTACAGGTATGACTGTGTAACTAAAAAAGTTTTAGTTAAGAAGTTTAAATAATAACTTCACAGCAGAAAGTGATGTGTAGAGCATTAATTAACTTTGTAGTTGAGTGGCTTCTACAATCTACTAAATTGGATGAAATTTAACAAAATTTGCATGTTGCTGTTAATATCCAATGAATTGAGGACACTCAATTTATTGCTACAGCTAATGGAAAATGTTTTTTGCTATGCATAGCAAACTTTTCGTGGTTTGTGTGAAAGATCAATGACTCCAGTAGCAAGTTTTAATCTCGCAACTAAAGACCTTCTTAATGATGATGACATTTACTTTAAGTAGGAAAACAATGCAGCTCTGATGTGCATTCAGTTTTACCCTGACAGAAATTATGAAATGCAGGTAAGTTAGTTTATATTTTATACTTGCTATCTATGCCCATTTGTTTTTATCATTTGGGAACAGCTTACTACTGGAAATTATGTTTTGTGTTTTTCCATTATTCCCTTATTTTACAGCAAAATTAAAGGCGCAACGGTTAGCACTGCTGTCTCATAGCACCAAGGACCCGACTTAAATTCCGGTGACTGTGTGGAGTTTGCGTCTTCTCCCCTTTTCTTTGTGGATTTCCTCTGAGTGCTCCGGTTTCCTCCCACAGTTCAAAGATGTGTAGGCTAGGTGGTTTGGCCATGTTAATTTATCACATACTGTCCAAAGATGTTTAGGTTAGGTGGACTCACCGTGGTAAACATGTGGGATTACAGGATTAGGGTGGGTGGGAGGGCCTGGGTGGAATGCTCTTTAGGAGAGTTGGTACAGATTTGATGGGCCAAATGACCTCTTTCTATACTAAGGATTCTGTGGTTCCTTTTGTAAGATGTATATTCCATATACATAACAAGCCATCATGCCTCAGGGTACAAACCTTGCTTGTGAGCAAGACTTCACTGGAATAATTAATATGCAGTGTTCTAAAGAACTGAGACCATATCTTACAACACAAAATTGAAAATTTAAGAGCATCACATTTAATTAGCTGGAGTGGATGTTTGCAGTGAAGTGTTTGCAGACTTGAGTTTTAATAGCGTTAATAATAAGAAGGATTCTTTCAGTGCTGCTTCTATTCGCTAACTTAATTTTAATCAGGAGGATATATGAAGTGCCAAACTACATAAAAAGATAAGTCTTTGACATTAACGGTTGGAGGTTTAAGGAAAGATTGAAATTAGCTTTTCAGTCTCCAAATGAAATGACTAAGGTGTTATGTGTAAGGTATAGTGGATGGTATTTGTTTTATTTTGTATGAGTAAGAGAATTCCTGAGTATAACTTCAAGATCAAGCTAGTACTAACTAAAACTATTGAAAGGGCACTTTAAGACTGGTGTTAGTCATGACTTCTTCACAATACTTGAAATGGGTACAGTTTTTTTAAATTTGTGTAGTTTGTCAGATAACATTGTGAAGAGCTTTTTGTTTGTATGATGACCTCCCTTATCTGTATTCATCTTGTGACTAAGTCATGACAATAGATTAGAAGGTGATATTCATTGTGTAGGAAGAAGTGAGAATTCCTGAATGAGTTGTACTGAAAGTGAAAGAAGAAATCAGAATGATTTGGAATGAAAAGCAGCTGATGTTCTACATATGGAAATTGCACAATATCTTGGTTTTACAAATAATTCCATATCAGTATGTGTCCCCTGTTAATTTGGATCCGTGGAGGGGTCATTAACCTCTGAAGATCACTTTCCTATTCAGTTAGCAACTTGAGGGTAGAAGGGAGCAAAGCAGAGGCAAGAGTTAGTTATTCTTGGTAACTTTTTTTAAGGAAGTTGCACTAATCTTGAGAGTTGCTCTTTCGTTCTGTAATGGCTGAGAACTAAACAGCACATAGCAATGTTCTTCGGTATCGTTTTTGGAAGATTGATTTGTGTTGCTTTCACAGAGTAAATTCATGTGTCACAACGTTTTTACTGATGGAAGTTCTTCCCTGTTTCTCTTTGAGCTTTTGTATGCTGCCCATCAATTTAATGATAAGTAGTCTTTATGAAATTGATTATAATAACACATTTCTTTCTTCTACTAGCTTTCATTTCCTCTTGGACTCTCTTTGACAGCTACAAAATTATGGTAGGTTATGATTGTTATTTGCTTTATTAAATCCATGTATAATTATAATTTCTATCAAAATGTCACCAGCAATTTTACAGATACTTTATACCTTGTAAAGTTTTAGAAAATATTTTAAAAAGAAAATGGTTAGTTAAGTTCTCCTTTATCAACATTTTAGTTATTGCTCACTTGTTTAACTTGGACATAACACAAGGGAAAGGGAGATTCCTTAATGCATTTCCTTCACTTTCCTTCATATTAGAGAGCTTTGAACATATTTGGACAGAAAAGCATCAGCTACTTCTCACAAAATCTCACACAACTCAAGTAGAAGGTAAAGTTGCCATTGTCCCAGATGACCATCGGCTGACTGGTAATGATTTAACTTAAGGGTCACCACACTTCAGGCAAAGGGCAAGGTTGAGAAGGCAAGGTCTTCATGAAAACCTCAACCAGTATGGCAGTTGAAACCATGCTGTTAATGTTGCTCTACATCACGAATCAGCAGTCCAGCCAACTGAGCTAAACCAAGAGTCGAGTTGCTACAGTTTGGTTGTTATCAGCCACAATGGGTCAGCGGCTGACAGCTCAGCATGGGGTGATGCCTTTCAAAAATGCCTGCAAAGCATGTTCTTTTTCTCCTCTTTCATTTGGAATTTTAATTATTCCCTGTAGTTCTCACCCCAACGTCAGCTCCTACATATACCCAATGGCTCCTCATAGCCCTATGCCAACTTGATGCCAATTCAGCCCCAATGCTTACATAAAAACTCAGTACCAATTCAGCCCCCAAAGCCAACTCTGTTCCAATTCAGGTTCAATCATAACCTTTATCCATCTCATGTACCCATACCACCTCCATGAACACTTTTATCTAGTATTCATTGTGGGCAGATCCATGAACCATGGGGAGATTTTTAAAAACTTATAGCAATCTAATATAGCTCTCCCATATTCACATGACAGTGAAAAAATTCCCATTCATGAAATCCATTCAAGCTATTCACTTTCAAATGGTTAATCTCTTTTGAATCCAAACAAACTTTTATTCAGAATCCACATCAAAGACAATTAATCTTTTAATAGCCCCTGTGAACTGTCAATCAAACTGTGAATTCTAAATCCCTTGCTGAGGCAATTGTAGATTTTGAAACTTAGTCAAGCATTCATAATGGCATAATTATAGCTCTTGGGCAAATGTTAACAAACAGTTCACTGCATGAACTCTTTTTTTCCTAGCCTACATCAGATAGTCTGTCAATCAAATCAGTCCTTTTTTTTAAACTCTCACTGACAGGGGCTGCTTTTTTTTTTAAATGTTTAATGATTTAAAAAGCTCTTGATCGTGACACTTAAATAAATCTTATCCATTCTTCAGGAATATTTATATCCTTTCCATTAATTTGTAATTCGCACACTGTAGGTTAAGGTGTTCGTAAAAGACAAGATAACATTTGTTTGAACTCAGCATAAAATTCAAATGGCCCTGTTGAGTTCTGGTTTACTTGTTATATGATTCATTCCCTGTTTTCTATTCTGGTACCAAAATTGGATTCGTCAGAAATGGGCTTGGACTTCTGCATCTGGGTTCAGTCTGCTATTTCTCCTTTAAAAATCTGGACCTTAAACTTGTCCTAATGGAGTGATGCATCTTTCATAAGTGGAGGTTAAATAGGTTTCAAAAAAAGATTCTGCCTACAGTTGGTACTTTTGCCATCTTACTTTTTTCAAACTACATGTTATATTTTGTTTTTCTCTATTGGATAATTGTTAAGGAAACAAAATCTATATTTGCTGTTGCTATGCTCTGGCACAAGCTTGGCACACACTTGCCCCAGATTTGCATCCTTACAATGAAATCATAGCAGTTTTGTTTAGAAATGTATTGGGTTATGGGATGAGCAAAGATTGGTTCTCCATTCTGTACAAGCTTTAATATGTAACTTATACATGGGAAAAATTGTGCGTGTCTAATGCTGTTGTACAAAAAGGACACAATATTTTTGTGAGGTGGGTTATAGATTCAACTTGTGATGTCCTATGACCGTCTCCTCCATTTTAAATTCACTGTCTTGTCTTTTTTCAGCCTTGTAAATTTTGGGTTCAATCATTTTCAAGAGGAAGAGGAATCATCGGAATTGTTGAATCTGCGAGTTTTCGCAAATCATGCAGGTAGCAAATTTAAACAGCTTGACTTGTTTTCCTTTTGTTATGTACATTTTGTATTCTAGCAATGTTACTTAGAGATTCCTAATTAGACAGAGAATTAAAATGCAGTCTATTACTTTAGATAATTTAGGTAATTTCAAATATTTCTTTTCTCATCCTCCCCATTCAAATATAAAATAGTCATTTTAGATTTACTTAAAGAACAAATTGAAGTGGATGTGGATACATTAACTATTCTCTTATGGCAATAACCATATTTCTATAGATTGCGATGACCTTTAATGCTCTTATAGTCACACGAGACAACTTTTACTTTTCATAGCTGATTCAAAAAATGTTGGCTCAGGTTAAAAGCGAACAGTTGGTGTAGTCTCGTGAGTTCAAAAATTGGTCACAGAGTTAACTTAAAGATTTGATTCTCAGAGTGTTTTGTAGAAGTAAAATGAAATAATCTGTCTGCAATTGCTTATGTCTACCACCAAGTGGAGGTAATGTACTTTGTGGCTTGTGTATGTTGATAATTGCAGCATGTGCCTTTTGCAGAGAAGTGAAGCAATCCTGTCTAATCACAAGTGAGCAAATAAAATTAATGGGCGATGTGGTGGAAAAGGGAGTTTTTCAGGAAGTTCAGACTTTCTCATTGTCAGCAATTAAAATGTTCTGCAAGCCTCATCTAAATCCAATATTAACCAGGGAGGAAAAATGCCTTGAATTTTCACCAGTTGTATGGTGGAGCCTTTATTTTGCATGAAAATCTACTATAATTCAAAATTGGTGTTTAGTTTTGTTTTCTTTGTCTGTAAACTCTAAGATTATTAAACCTCTCTGTCTTACAACCTCTATTTCCTACTCTTTTGATGCTTCCTTGAGACCTAACATTTCAACCAATTCTTTAGACACCTATTCTCATGGACAGACTCTTATGCTCCCCATCATTGTCCTTCCCTTTCCCCCTCCATTTGGGTGGGTTTGGGGAGGATGCAAGGGAATGTGTATTGCATGGATGAAATTTCCTTCAGGATCCTAAACAAATATCTCCCCTATTAAGGCCCTTAAATTTGATTTGAGTTATTATTATTGTCTCATGTATCAGTATACAGTGAAAATATTATTTCTTGTGCACTTTACAGACAAAGCATACCATACATAGAGAAGGAAAGGAGAGAGTGCAGAATGTACAAAATGTAGTGTTCTAGTCATAGCTAGAGAAAGTCCATTCAAAAGTCTGATGGCATCAGGGAAGAAACTGTTCTTGAGTCAGTTGATACATGTCCTCAGTCTATTGTATCATTTTCCTGGTGGAAGAGAGTATGCCCGGGATGCGTGTGGTCCTTGATTATGCTTTTCCAAAGCAGCAGGAACTGTAGACAGTCAATGAATGGGATACTGAGGCATGTCCTCCACTGTACTTCCTGAAGTTGATGACTATCTCCTTCATTTTGTTGACATTGAAAGAGAGATTGTTATGGGCTCACCAGAATCTCTATCTCTTTCCTGTGCTGTGTCTGATCAGCGTTTGAGATCCGACCCACTATGATGGGTTCATCAGCAAACTTGAAAATAGAGTTGGGAGGGAAATTTGGCTATGTAGTCATAGGGAATATAGTAAAAGCTGAGGACACAGCCTTGTGGTGCACTGGTGTTGAGGATGATTGTGGAGGATGTATTCATAATCATAAATCATAAAATCCCTCTATGTGCTGAAGAAGCCATTCAGTCCATGGAGTCTACACGGATAACAATCCCACTCAGGCTACCCCACAATTCCCACACATCCCAGTGGCAATTTAGCATTGTCAATCAACCTAACCTGCACATCTTCGGATGTGGGAGGAAATGGAAGCACCCAAAGAAATCCACGCAGACACAGGGAAAACATGCAAACTTGTTGCCTATCCTTACAGATTGCAGTCTGTGGGTTAGGAATTCCAGGATGCAGGCATAGAGGAATAGAGTTTGGGGGTGAGTTTCATAGGAATAATGGTGTTGAAGGCTGAGCTGTAGTCAATAAATTGGAGTCTGACATAGCTGTCTTTGTTATTTAGGTATTCCAGATGGCTACTTAATGGCCACTTGAGGCTGACTGATGGAAGGCTAATGATCAAGGGTGGGAAACGGAGGGTCTCCATTCTCATTCTCAGATGGAGGGGACAGGCTCATATCATTTGGAAGGTCTGTTCAGGCTGGGGCATTCTTCCCTCGGGCATGGGAGCTCTGACACTTAGCTGTTTATATCCCTCCGCTCCACTGACCACACCACTCTCCTAACCCCCAAAGGCATCCCTTGCCCTCCCCTCTCTTCCCACCTGTCCAAGGATAGTGGCTCAGGCATGGCCCTGTAGTACCTCTTACTGCCACTGCAGTGTTGTACCTTGAGGGCCTGATGAACAGTGGCCAATCTGATTGGCTGACAGCCCTCCAAAGCTAGACTTCCTTTCAAGTCTCTGTGTGAGTCCTGCCTGTTGCCAGCCAATGTTTAATTGATTGTAAAATGACAGCTGGCCTATCAGAGTTGCGGGGACATGTTCCCTGCTGACTCTTGGGATAGTGGGTACCGAACCCTTGCCATCCTAAAAATTCAGGCCAATATTTCCTTAACTCAAATTGTTTAGTACAACTGCCAAGAGCTTTGGGATATTTTACTTGTTTAAAAGCACAGAATAAATATATGTTATTGATAATAAAAATCCAATACAATATAGTAATAACGATATAATGTCTTATAATTTTTTTTATGGTTGTTGTTGTTGTAGGTACCATGTCAGTGTGTTACAGCCATCCTGTGCAGAATAAACAAGAATTCACTTATTCGATAATTCTTCTGCATTGTGGTAAATCTGGTTTCTTAAGTTCACTCAGCCAGTCTGAGCTAAGTTCAGTTTTATAATCACCTGCACAGCTGTTTTACTTTAATTCCACAGGTTGTCATCTTAAATCAGGGTCATTTGTTCCTGAGGCTTTAAAATGGTATTTCACTTGGAAAACTGGTCTGAAACTCTCACTTTATTGGAGGATTCTGAGATTTGAGCTTATGATCATCAAACTTGCTGGCTTTTTTTGGACTGCCTCGTCTTTTCAATATATTTTAAGGGATTATATATCACTTACAGTACAGACCAGATAATGTTGAAACTCTTTTCCCTGATCAGGATTGAATAATTTGCTTGAAATAAAGAAAATCTTATAAATACTCAGCATGTCAGACAGCATCCGTGGAGAGAGAGTTAATATATCAGATCAATGACGTTTCATCAGAACTGCAAAAAGTTAGAATTGTAGTAAGTTTTGAGCAAGGGTGATGAAGACAAGGATCGAGGAAAGTCTGTGATGTATAAAATACATATTGTTATTGAACTGCAGTATTCATTTCCTGGAAAACCATTGGTATTTTTTTTCCCTAAATATAAAATTTAGACTGTTCCTTTGATGTTGTAAACATTTGGATATTTTAACACGATACTCTTTTTCTTGTGAAAAGCATGATTTGGTATAGTAAGAAGTCTCACAACACAAGATTAAAGAACAAACGAGCTTTTAGAACGCTGCTTCATCAAGTGTTGTGAGACTTCTTACTGTGCCCACCCCAGTCCAACACTGGCATCTCCACATCATGATTTGATATAGTGTTATGAAATACATAGCAGTCTTCATTTGCAAATTGATAAATTTTGATGTATATTTGTAAATGAGATTATCTTAAAGAGATTATAATCAGTAAGCCATTCAAGTGGAACTTTACCAATTCCACACTATACCACTCCTATTTTAATATTTTTACTCTTCTGCAGGTTGGAGAAAAACATTTACAGTTTCTTTGGAAGCATTCCACTGTGATTGTATAACTGAACCAACCTTCATTAACATTGGTAAGCTGATGATATGTAATGTAGATCTGTTGTATCTCTGTCTTAAATGGGTCAAGTAAAGCTTTTAGTGACAGGAAAGTTAGGCCAAAGCCACTTCCCTCAGTTTCTAATACAAAATTACGCTTTCCAATACAAGATTCTGTATGTCAATGCCAAATCTGCTGGAATCTGTCATGGTGTATTTATCTTGCAATTCTCGCAGGGACAAAAATCACATCAGTGACAGTTTCCGGTTTATAATGCCTATTTCCAGCTACTATGGATAATGATCCCATTAAAATATCTGAATAACAACAGAGCTACAATAAGGGACATGCCCCTCATTGGGTCATTTGAAAACAGCATTGGAGTCTGAATGGAAATTCATGAAAGCTGTTCTGTATCTTGATGCCTCTAAAATGAACCCTCGTAATGTTCCTGATGATGATCAGTCATCTGATGTGAAAACATATGTGCAAACTGAAAATTCCTCTGTTAAGGGATCCAACTCTAGAAGAAGTAACATTTACCATTCCATTAGCATCACAGAGTAAAGTTACCACAGATGCAATCAAATTTGGGTATCTCACTTGAATTAACTGTAATAAATTCTGAGTTCTGAATGACCAGTTAGATTGATGTTCATTGCCATTATTCAAGGAAATACGCGTTGTTTTTAATTAGTTTGGCTTGGAAAAACTTTTTTAATTTGGCTTCCCAGTTGTAGGACAGACCACAAGTTGGATACACTATAATTTAACAACTGAACATTGAAGCGTTTAATTTCACACATGTTTTAAATTGAAATAATTGTAAAATTATTGCAATGAATTCATTTTCTTTACAGGTTATTATATAGCTGTTTACATGCCTGGATATTTTTTACACCTCATTAATACACAGCTTCCTAATTTGGCTTGTCATAGTTTATTCTTGTCAGGTAAGAACGATTAATACAATTTAAGTATTAGTAACTTGAAAAAAATTTCTTTAACAGTTCACTTTGTGCGGTGAGTTGACGTTACCTCAGATCAATACACTATAAGGTCGTAAGATTTTGAACTGTATCAAAAAAGCAAGGCTGGGATTTTCTGGGCATTCCCGCTAGCAGGATCTGTCAGTCAAAGAACAAAGAACAAAACAGCACAGGAAACAGGCCCCTTGGCTCAACGAGCCCACGCTGCCACCTCCATGTTCCCACTTCTACCTGTGATCCCTGTCTATGTTTATAGATCTATGCATTGAAACCAAATTTGAGACAATTTAGGGAGAATTTGTTCTGCCAATCAGCCTAAGAGATGTGGGAGAAAACCGGAACACCCAGAGAAAACCCACACAAGCACGGGGAGAATGCGCAAACTTCCACAGACACAGGCCCAAATCCATGTATCTGCACAGCACAGCGATAGTCACTGAGTTGTCGTGTTGCCCATCAAATGGTCCAGGTCAAGCGTACACTAACGTATCTTGCATATTGAACAGAACTACTTGACTCTAACAATGGAGGAATTGTTATAACTCAAAACACATCAAGAGCCAGAACAACTGAACAAGACATTATGTTTCTATACTCAGCCAGACTTCCTGCTATTAACCATATCTTGAAAAGAGACATGAACACCTGAGATGACCTGGCTCAACCCCATTGTCCAAAAGCCAGTGAACATTCCAGAAGGGTTCAGGGAGGGGATAAAAATGTATATCTTAAGACAAACCCCAGCAAAGATTCGACTTGACTACTGTGTTTTGTGATGATCGAAGAGGATGTGCAAGATCCACCTTTGTACCAAGAAAACGCTGAGTTCATCCATCGACTCGAGTTAAATGAATTGAATCCAACAACCCAGCCAAGTTCACCAGCGTGGGTGGTGTGTATTTTAGGCAGTCAGCCTACCCGCTGAAAGCAACCCCCACCCCTATGTCGGGTTCCCGGACAGTGGGAACGGATGAGTCATGCCAAACACTGTAGACATCAGCAAGACTGGGGAATTCTGCTGATGGCCAGTGGTAAGCAGTCTCTGCCAGGGGGGTCAAAAACTGGCCCATATCTCCCTTGAACTGCTTATGGAGGACCTTCTGGTGATTAACGGGTTACATTTTTCAAATTTGCCTGAAGTCTAGGAGTACATTCCTGCTGTCTTAACTGACAAGAGTTTGTTGATGATTGGGGAAAATTACCTGAAAAGCCTGAGGCATTTGTAACACCCAGATTGCTGAGGGCAGTTTGACTAGGAATCGAACTTGGTACGCTGTTTTATTATATTTCGTCATAAACCTCAGGTTAGTTGTAACGTTGACCTTTTCTTTACCAGTGATTTTAATATTTACTTACATAAAAAATATAAGCAGATGCCATCTCTCTGGCCGTGCACTCAACCCTGTAACACCTAGATAACAAAGACACCTATGTCAGACTTTATTGATACAGCTCAGCCTTCAGCACTACTATTCCAAGAAACTCATCTCTAAACTCTGTGGTCTGGGGCTTGGCTCCTCTGTGACTGGATCCTGAACTTCTAACCCACAGACCACAATCAGAAAGGATGGGCAAAATCTTCGCCACAATCATTGACAACACTGGTGCTCCACAAGGCTATGTCCTCAGCCCTTTTTTATATTCCTTATATACCTATGACCAAATTCCCCTCCAACTCAATTTTCAAGATTGCTGATGACACTACTGTAGTGGGTTGGATCTTGAACAATGATGAGACAGAGTACAGGAATGAGATAGAGAATCTGGTGAACTGGTGTGATGGAGACAGAGATTATTGTCAATGTCAACAAAATGAAGGAGAGAGTCATTGACTTCAGGAAACGTAAAGGAGAACACGCTTACATCAATGGAAGAAGTACAAATGGTCGAGAGCTTCAAATTTCTAGGTGTCCAGATCACCAACAACCTGTCTTGTCCCTCCGTGCTTATGCTACAGTTAAGAAAACCAATCTGCACTTCTATTTTCTCAGGAGGCTAAAGAAGTTTGGCACGTCTGCTACAATTCTCATCAACTTTTACAGATGCATCCTAGAAAGCATCCTTGCTGGTTGTAAGACAGCTTGGGTATAGCTCCTGCTCTGTCCAAGACTGCAAAAAACTACAAAGAATTCTGAAGGAAGCCCAGTCCATCAAGCACACCAGTATGGCAGTGATTGACACTGTTTGCACTTCCTGCTGCCTCAAAAAAGCAGCCAGCGTAACTAAGGACCGCATGCACCCTGGATGTGCTCTCTTCCACCTTCTTCCATCAGGATAGGGACATAATAGTCTGAGGGCATGTACCAGCTGACTCAAGGACAGCTTCTTCCATGATACCACGGACCTACCTCATATAAATTTGATCTTTCTCTACACCCTAGCTATGACTGTAACATTTCATTCTGCATTCTCTCTTTTCCTTCTCTATATACAGTATGCTTTGTCTATACAGCATGCAAGAAACATTATTTTTCACTGTAAACTAAAATGTGTGACAGTAATAAATCAAATCAAATGTTTCTTTTAAAAGTTTGTTTTGGGATTGCTGAAGCAATGAGGTGAATAGTCATTCCTATGGTAGTCGTCGTTAAAGTACTTTGGCAGGTGCATGCTGTCTGATTGTTACTGGTCTGGTTTATCCAAACTTGCGTATATTTTGCAGCGATTGATGCATTTCTGATATTTAATTTGTAAGGCAAGATTCAATTTTATGTTTTGTAAAAATTTCAGTGGTGGTATGATTGAGATATTTAAAAAGTCAAAAGGAGTTGACGAGGTAAAATCAGAAGGCAAAATTTTGCGTGTTTTTAAAGTTCTGTCTTTGCTGAGAAAACTGATGTGCGGCTTCCTGGTTTCACGGTCAGCTTTTTTTGCCATACTGCAGTTATGTAGAAAAGAAATTCCACCTCTCTGCCTTCCCAGCACAATCACCTGGGAACTCCCATCCTCTTCTAAACAGAAGGGAGCCTCCCCTCCCCCCTCACTCTGCATTCCTATCGATCTCCACAGTGAGCCCAGCCTGGCATTGCCCCCTAGCAGTGCCACCCTGGCCAGGAATATCTCTCTCCCCCTTGGGCTATACTTAACCCCCAGCGGGTTCCTTCCACTGCTTCATTTTTTAAAATACTTGTTGTAAACCTCACTGACGTGACAGGGGGAATTCTTTATTTGGGACCAACGTGTGGCGGGGAAGGCCTTTTACTGTATGTTAATTTATTTAAATGAGCTTATATGGGTGGAAACTTTGTTTCATCACTGGCAAAGGGCAGTGAAAATCCAAGAATAAGATCTTGTCACTGAGCTTCTTGTTTCTGTGGTCTGATGAAATTTCCTGCTAGTGTTGCCATTTTCACTTATGGCAAACAAGAACAGAAAGTCCCCCCTAGAGAAGCTAGTTCCTTTTGGTTTGATTGTGCATGTGGCTGTGCAGGTGGGCTGGGGGTGGAGAAGATGGTGCAGGGTGCACATGAAGACAAAGAATGCACTGTCCAAAAGCTAGAGTCGGAGTACTCATACTCAAAATCAGAAGCACTTCAGAGGATAATAGAAAATTAATTCTTTAATACCCCTGCTTCCCCCAACAAAAACCATTGGTGTCGAATCAATTGGAACTTCCAACACTGAGATTGATAAGGTTTTATTGACTAAAGCTCTCAAGGAACATAGCATAACAGTGAGGAAATGGAGTTCAGGGGCCTGAATCTAACTGGCAGAGCAGGCTGAAGTGTGTACTCCTGTTCTTATGTTTCATAAATTAATTAACACAATGCTGTATGTTTACTAGGGAAAGATGCCAAAGTGAAGCCCTGGAATGACCAACGCTACATGTTGTCATTGTCTGACTCCGTGCTGGACTGTCAGTTAGGAAAAATGTACAAAGCTGACTTGAATCCTCAGTCATTGCTGTTGTTCATGCGTGGCACTAAACTGGATTGCCATCAACTTGCAGCATTGCATTGCGCAATCTTCTATCTTCAGAACAATTCAGAAACAGAAACACAGGTACCGAACTAAAGAGTTGATGTGTAATCCAGTGTACATCTCTCATTGCTCAATTTAGTATGTTTGACACAAAATGTAAGATGCTATTCAGATGAACATTCATCGAAAACTGCAGTTAGATTTGTTGATTTACAAGTTAACTTTTGGGCTAACTGCAAAGGATTATGTCTGAGCAGAGATCTGGTTTATGCAGTGTGCACTGTACGTCCAGGAAGGAGGTCAGAATAGGAAGTGTATGGCCAACTAGAGAGTTATGAAGAGGCAGCCAGAGCAAGAATCTTCTGCAAGTATGGCAGTCTTAAGCTGATATTTAGTGAGGCTGACAGCAGTTCAAAGGAGTGCAGTTCTGATCCTAGCACTGTGTAGCAAAGGACTGACATGGACTTACAATAAATGTGTAGGAGTATTAACATAGTTGGGGAATTAATAGTTGAGGCAGACAGGCAGTTCTGCTGTGGTTGATGTGAAACCAATATGATCTGTTAGGTCACTGGTGCCAGAATAAAGGGATATCACAGAGGTGGAGAACATTTTGGGGAAAGGGAGTTAAGGTCCCTGCAGTCAAACTTGAAGAAACTAGGGATGAAATTAAAGAGCAGAACCTCAGTGATTGTGATTCCTAGAATAGTCTGCCATGCTTTACTGTTTATCCAGTTCAGCAGTCTGATAACATCATCCACCAGAGCTTTGACAAGATCCCCCTTGACAAAGCACTCATTTGGTATCTCATGTTTTTGGTGTCCAGTAATAAATCTCTATTTTTGGCTTTTAATTGATCACTATTCTTCCATCACTTATACGCATATTAACAAGACCTTTGGATTAATTTTATGTGACCCACCAATCTATACTTGTAATGTCTTTTTGCTTTTTTTTCCTTTTTTTTTAATCTCACCTGTACTTTTTCTATGTAGCCTGATTCTCCCTTATCAAGCTGATGTCTGTCATATGGTTGCTTTATCTGCTTCATCCTCCTCTCTAAATCCTTTGTCATTCAGAGAGCTCTTATTGGTTCCCTCAGGACTGTCAACCAAATATATTGATGCATGCTAACTAAAGCTACCTTTACTACACTTTCTATCCCGTTTCTTGTAAGGATTCTGTTCCATTCTCTCAGTTTATCATTGCTGTTGCATCTGTTTTGACGAAGCCATCCTCTATACAGATGCTTCGATATGACTCCCTTTGTTAAAGATTCTGCTGCAACAAATATAGAGTGGATGACTGTTTTTGCTGGACGTTTGCGAGCATGACCTTGAATTTCCAGCTCCTGTGATTTTAATTGAACGCCTCACTCTCACCCTGATCTTAGCCTCATAAACTGTTCAAATGAAACTCAACCTAAAGGCAAAGAACAGCATTTCAGCTTTCATTTAAACACTTCACAGCTTTCTGAACTCAACAGTGAGTTCAGCATTTTTGGATAATCATCTTACCCCAGTCTTTTTCAAATGGCAGCTTTGATGATGATTCTGCTATTCCTATTCATCCTATTCTTCTAGAGCGATCTTTTTTAACTTGACCAATTATCATTTCCTTTTGCTTTGCAACATTATCCCTTTTAAGTTCCCCAGCCTCTGTATTTTCTTGATACCTGTCACATTCCTAGTGCTATCCAGTACTGATAAGAGGTTGCTGCTGGAAATGTTAATTTTGTTTCTTTCTTTATAGATGTTTCCTGATCTGTTGAGCATTTCCAGCAATGTCTGTTTTTATTTCATAAGGGATATAGAGAAAGAATACGAAGTGGGACCAAAACATTTCTGTTCGAAAGAGCTGCTGGAACCACAGGATAGAATCTTATGACATTAGTTATATATGAGGGACAGGAACCATTTCTGCGTCCAAGTTTGTGTAAAATCAGTTCTTCGATTCAATCAGAACACAGAAAATGCTGGAAAATTCCAGCATGTCTAACAGGGTCTGCGGAGAGAGAACTGACCTAACGCTTTATGTCCAGATGACTCTGTCATTTCTTTTAAGAGATCACCTCCAAGTGTCCCATTCAATTAAAGAAGGGAGATGGGTTCCAGAGGGTGCTGGCCCAATGTGAGCATTTGCAGCTTTGGAAGGGTGAATGCCCCATTGGGAGAGATGGATTCTGCTCAGGAGGCAAGGAGAGTATGAGAGCACCTCAAAATGCAAGTGTCCTTTGGAGGGTTATTAAATATCAAACCTATTGATCTAACACTAAGTCCACTTTCCTGCCTTATCTCTGTAACCCTTATTTCCTTAGTGATTAAAAGCCTAATGATCTCAGCCTTGAAAATTAAAGGAATCAGCCTCCACAACTTCCTGTGGTAAAGATTTCTAAAGATTTACCACTCCTCGAGAGAAAAAAATTCTTTCTCAATTCTTGACTATACCTTCTGATCCTACACTCTCCCATGAGTGGAAACATCCTCCCAACATTTACCTTGTTTAACTCCCTGAGAACTATGTATATTTCAATCATGTCATCTCATTCTTTTGAACTCCAAAGAGTACTGACCCAATTTGTTTAATCTTTCCTCATATAGCATTCTCTCCATACCTGAGATCATCCTCGTAAATCTGCTGCGTACTGCCTCCAGTGATAATACATCTTTTTTTAAATAAGGTGACCAAAACTGTACATAGCATTCTAAATGTGGCTTCAGTAGTACCTTGCACAGTTGCAGCAAGGGGATTTCCAGTCCCCTTGAAATAAAACCCAGTATTCTATTAGCGTATTATCCTTTTGTATCGGTTTGCCAACTTTCTGGGTTTCATGAACAAGGACCTCCAACTCTCTGTGTGACAACTTTCTGCAGTCTATCTCCAATTAATTAACAATCCATCTTCTCATTCTTTCTTCCAAAATGAACAATCTCACATTTTCCTACATTGAATTCCATTTGCCAATTTTCTGCCCACTCATTTAACCTACCACTATCTCCCCGTAAACTTTTATATCTTCCTTGCAACTTTGCTTCCCTCCCACCTTTGTATCATCTACAAATTTGGATATAGTGCACTCTGTTGCTTCCTCCAAGTCATTAGTATATAATGTGAAGAGTTGTGGTCCCAGCACTGATCCCTATTGCACTCCACTGGTCACTGCCTTCCAACCTGAGAAAAAAACCCCATCTCTACTTTCTGCTTCCTGTTAGATATTCTTGATTCTCATTTCAAACTCCCATTTTTGCAAATATAATGGAAATACTATAGAATTCCTACAGTGCAGAAGGAGACCATTGGCCCATAAAGACTGCACTGACTCTCTGATAACGTTAATTTACCCAGGCTCACACACACCATCCCTGTAACCCTGTGCATTTAGTATGGCTAGTCCACATATCCTGCACATCTTTGGACTGTGAGAGGAAACCAAGCACCCGGAGAAAACCCATGCAGGTACAGGTAGAACATGTAAACTCCATTCAGTCAGTCACCCCAGGTCAGAAACGAACCCAGGTCTCTGATGCTGTGAGGCAACAGTGCTAGCTACCATACCATTGTATTGCCTCTGTGCTTTGATTTTTTTTAAAAGGAATCTTCATTCAGGCTGAAATGTGGTTAAATCTTCATTGAGACTGAAATAGAAGGATTTATTTAGAAGTTGATGCACAATTTGTTACAAAGAGCAAAGAAAATTACAGCACTGAAACAGGCCCTCTAAGCCTGCACCGACCATGTTGCCCAAAATCAAAGTGGAGAACATACAACGTTAAATGTAATTTTGCAGTTGTAAACCTCTCAATTCAATAGAATTTTCAGAGAAAGATGAATACATTGGTTATAAAAGTAAATTAAGGAAATTCATTGTAATTAGAGAAGATATTTTGGATACATAAATAGTATGAGTACCAAATACAATACAGAAAAGAGGTTATGTGGATCATTTTGACACCTGATATTTAATTGTAAACCCTTCAAGGAAGCTCAGCTAGTTACTGTAACAAATTCTTTGCTATGAAAAGATCAATTGCATTAGAAAAATAAAACTTGGAAAATTTTTCTTGTCTCCAATTATTGTTTGTTTTTAATGCTCCTCCCAACAGATTATTCATTGGATGTGTGGTTTTCCTGTTTCTGGCTCTTTTGATCTTATCCAGGAATTCATCCTTGGTAAGGAGGTTTATTTAAAGGTCATATTAAGGGCTGTTATTTTGGTATTAAAATCTAATGCCTGCTAACCTCAGGATTTACTGAGTGATCGTAGATTGTAATCTATTTTTCATTTTCAAAATAAAGATCTGATTGTGATGCAAAACATGGAAAACAAACACAGTTTCAAGCAGTATAATCAATGTGAATTCCAGAATGTTAATTTTCTAAGAACTTGTAAAATGGGTTACAAATGAAAAGCTAGACCCCTTTCTAATGCTCCATAAGACAGAGACATGTTTTCTAACTTTTCTTGAGTGCAATACAAGAGAAGAAGCAGGCTGTATCCAATGACTAAAAGCAGGACATAATCCAGTCTACCCACAAACAAAATCATATGAATATTTAACAATTCCTTTATAGATAATTAAGGAAAACATGCCTGGAAGAACCTAGTTACTCTTAAAAATCTGGGTGATTTTTGCATCATAAACAATGACAGTGGTAGAAAATTTAAAAAGACAGACTGCAAGCAATAGGGTTCCTGATCCGACCGTCAGCATGAAATGTGGTTGAGAGCCCACCAATGCCAGTGATGGGACTCAGGGCACTTTTGGAGGAGGGTGGCAATTAAGTGATCAACTCTCAGTGCCCCATCCAATTAAGGGCAGAAGCGAGCTTCTGAGTCTGGCCAATAAGAGATGATTTATCAGTCAAGGATTGCCTCACTGATGGAGGTACGCACTCTAGAGTATATAAGGATGTGCAAGGGAGCCTTGTTCACAGCTGCAGGTCACAAGTGAGATAAATACAAGGGTCAAAGAGTAGGCATCACCAGACAGGAAGGAGATTGCCTCTGCAACAGTGGCCCATGATGCAGTTGTGGCTGATCTTTTGAAGTGATGTCTTCCACACTGAATAGAGCCTCTGCCTTTGATTCCTACCTGGCCTGCCATTTCACAGATAACTTCCTAATACAATGGGTAACCTGTGCACCAGCTGAAAAATCCATTTGGTGTCAGGAAAGTGCCCTCGATGAACCAACCTATCACAGCGGGCAAGTAACCATTTCCACCATCACCCTGGTCCTGCATTATCTTGTGGAGGTAGGAAACATGTAGAGCTGGCCTGATGGGATTTTCCTCTCATTTGGGAACTACCCTCCTATCCTGACACTACGGGCCAATGAAAATTCAGCCCATGGTCTTTCATCAAGCTGAGAGAACATATTGCTGCCCTTAAAATACTTCCAGTTTATAATGTATCTATTTGTATCTATTGCTATTTAATTTGATTATTATTCACTTCCATCATTAAATAACCATTCGTCTTAAATTCTATATTAAAATTTGAGAGACCAATAAATGGGTCATGTGTCTTCACTCTGGATCAGTTCTTTCACTTAAATGCATGCGGATTTTAGTGAAGACAACGCTGCCATCAGTTGCTTTCTAGTGTTACCCAAGTGTACGTTGTACTTATTATGATCAGTAGTGCTGCAGATAAGAACAAAATACAAGTTTAGGGTTTGGTGCTGGGGCCTCAACTAATTACCATTTACATAGATGATCTGGAAGAAGGGGCTGACTGCAGGGTGACAAAATTTGTTGATGACACGAAGATGAGTGGAAAAGCAAATTGCGTGGAAGGTGTGGAAAGCCTGCAGAGGGACCTGGATAGGTTTAGTGAGTGAGTGAGGACCTGGCAGATGGAGTATAATGTTAGCAAGTGTCAGGTTATCCACTTTGGTAGGAAGGACTACTACTTAAACAGAGAAAAGCTGCAGCATGCGACGATGCAGAGGGACCTGGGGGTCTTTGTGCATGAATTGCAAAAACACAGTATGCAGGTGCAGTAGGTGATTAAGAAGGTGAATGCAATGTTAGCCTTTATAGCAAGGGGGATAGAATATAAAAGTAGGAAGGTTCTGTTGCAGCTGTATAGGGAACTGGTGAGGCCGCAGCTGGAGCACTGTGTGCAGTTTTGGTCGCCGCATTCGAGGAAGGATATATTAGCCTTGGAGGGGATGCAGACAAGGTTTACTAGACCGATACTGGATGAGGGCGTTGGATTATGAGGAGAGACTAAATAGGCTAGGTTTGTACTCTTTGGAGTTTAGAAGGCTAAGAGGGGATCTTATAGAGACATATAAGATAATGAAGGGGATGGATAGGGTAGAGGTTGAGAGACTCTTCCTGCTTAGCGAAGATAGCAGGACTAGAGGGCACAGCCTCAAGATTGAGGGGGGGGGGTGCGGTTCAGATCGGAGTTGCGGAGGGGTTTCTTCACGCAAAGGGTAGTGAATCTTTGAAATTCTGTGCCTGATGAGTTGGTGGAGGCTTCCTCACTGAATATGTTCAAGTCAAGAGTGGATAGGTTTTTGATTGACAAGGGAATTAAGGGTTACGGGGAGAAAGTGGGAAAGTGGTACTGAACCACTACAGATCAGCCATGATCTTCTTGAATGGTGGGGCAGGCTCGAGGGGCTGCATGGCCTACTCCTGCTCCTGTTTCTTATGTTCTTATTTGCTTGATGCAGATTTTTTTTGTGAATTGCACAAATGTTTTGATTCCCTGAATGTTCAAAATGAATTTGTTTCAGGCACTTTGTACAGAAAAGCAATCTCAGAAACAAACACCATAGACAAACTTCTACCGTACACATCCTTAATTAATTGGGATGGGGTAAGATTAATTTTGTACGCGACAAAAAAAAATCTTTTGAATATTTGCGGACAACATTTATCCTCTTTGAACGTTGTAAGTTAATTATTTCTAATTATCAATAGGAAATTCCTGGAGTAACTTACAGTACAGAAAAAATTTCACAACCTGCTTTTGGGGAAAAGGTAAGATGACAGTACAGTGCAGATATGGTTTTAAACATGTAACAAGTGTTCGTAATAAAGCTAAACATTGCTTTATGTATCTTCCAATAAGCCTTTTAACACCAGTGGTGACCAACAGTAAGTAGTGAAATGCTCCCAGGGGTTCTCCTGCCCTGAATTTCTAAGTATTGTCCCTTTATAGGACTATAGGAACAACACGCAATCATATATGAATTAAAATATGTCGAACCACATCTGATGTATCAACAATGTAGCATTCCTCCATTGGAGTTTACAGGTGTATTGTGTGGCTCACCTTAAGGATTGAAATATGACTTTGTAATTGAGAGCATAAGAAATAGGAGCAGGAGTAGGCTATTTGTCCCCTTGAGTTTGTTTTGCTGATCAGTAAGACCGTGGTTGATCTGATTATAGATTTTTGTTCCAAAGATCAACATAGTAAAAACGTTAATTAGTGCTAATTAATGCACTGTGATTTTGAGTTCACAGTGCTGTGTTGTGGTTCAGTGATACATATTGCCTGACAGGCTGAAAATACCTTCCCAAGATACAAAAGGAAACTTTGCTTCTGTGAAAACAAACCAGATTGTCTTAAATGTGCTGATTAACAAGCTGAGAGCCAGGTGTTGGTTTGATTATTATTTGTGATTGAACTGATGTGATGTGTTTCCTGCTCCTTAAGATACTCCTTTAAAACTTGCCTGTCTGAGCGAACTTTTGATGACATGCCATAATACCTAATATAGCTCAATGTCAAGTTTTGTTTGATAATATTTTTTGTGAAGCTTCTTGGGATGTTTTGATATGTTTAAGGTGCTGTATAAATGCAAATTGTTGTGTACTATTCAGGAGTGATGTTAAACATATTTGATTGCTTGGTTTTTTATGTGTGCACTCTCCCATCCAGATTCAAAACCTTCAAGGTTTTTGGGAAGAGCTAAACAGAAATATGGAATCTATGAAGAATTTAGAAAGTTTACATAATCCATGGCACAATAATAGCTCATTGAGAAAAATCAAAGCACAGCTATGTTCAAATATGGTAAGAGAACTTATGCGAGCATTCATTGTTTTTAATGTGAACATAAATTTAACAACTTGGACCTTAAAGATACCATTTTACTTTAATAAATCTAAAACAGCTTTATAAAAGCAAATTACAGTGAATGCTAGCAAGTTGAAATTAAAAGAAAATGCCAAGAATACTCAGCAGCTGAAAGTATTTGTGGAGAGAAAGAGAAACAGCATTAATGTTTAAGGTCAATAACTTCTCATCAGAATTACTCTTATTTATTCAGTTGTCCATTCTGATGGTAGTTCATTTGACCTGAAATGTTAAATCAGTTTCTCTCCTCCTCTACATAGGCCTAATTGTATAAGCTATTCAAGTGAACAAGAAATCTAAATATAACCACTGTGCTGGTGTCCACTGCACCTTGCACTGAAGCCTCAATATCTATCACTAAGGATCTAACCAATGTTTCATGTCTGTGCCTGTCAAGTGTATTATCTCTTAGTTTATTGCAAAAAAGATGAATTTTAATTTCTAAATGGGCTTTTTTAATTATTTCAGAAAGTGGATGAAAGGGTGAATAAACACTTCAGAAATACTTTAGAAAATGCCAAGAAGTAAGTGAATTTTCCAACTTTTAAAGAATACTCTCTGCGGATTGCTCTGCTTATTTCATGTAAATTTTTGGAAGAACTCCAAGCCTGTAAAAATGACAATTTTCCCAGTGTTTTTGGCTGTTCCACTGAAATTGCAAAAGAATAGAACTTTCACTGAAATTCATCTCCAATTTTTTTTTTGTTTTATTTCATTGGCCAGCCTACTTTCACTTGAGGAAGCTAAATTCTGGTTTAACTTTTATAGGGTTCTCTCAAAAGTGGACAAATGTTCCTCAGGTAGGAAGATATGGTTTGATTTTATTTGTATAGGGATTTTGTATACATCTTACTAATGATGACTTAGTGCTATACTTCAGACATAACTAATTGCAAAAATTATGTGGCAATCTTTGATTAATTGATATATTGATTTTTGCACTATAGGTATCAAGTCTTGGTAGATCCATAATCATGTATTATCATTATTTTTGAAACACTACTTGCAATTGCTAAGTGATATTTACATATGTAAATTTTCTTACTGAATTTACACACTTTTATAAACTACGTGTTCTAGAGGCAATTGCACCCTAAAACAGAATATTTTAATATAGACATACAAACAAATGATTTAGGAGTAGGCCATTTGACTCTTCGAGGTTACTCTGCCATTCAGTAAGATCGTGGCTGATCTAATTGTAATCTCAACTCCACATTCCTGCCTATCACTCCTTGCTTATTAGGAACTTATTTAAGTCTGCTTTAAAAATATCCAAAGGCATTCTTCCTCAGAAGGCAGTGAAAGCAGAGTTCTAAATACTCTGTCTTCTAAGAGGGAAAGTTTCTCCTCATCCCTGTCTTAAATGAGCGATCTCTTAAACTGTGACTCCTTGTTCAAGATTCTCCCATCAGAGGAAATATTCTCTCCACATCTGCCCTGTCAAGACCCCTCAGGATTCTTGTATGTTTCAGACAATATATCTCTCTAAACTTGAGCAGATATCAGGCTAGTCTGTCCAATCTCTCCACATAATACATCCTGGCCAAATATTAGTTCAGTAAACATTCTCTGAATTGCTTCCAAAACATTTACATCCCCTTTTAAACAAGGAGATCAGAATTGCACGTCATGTTCCAGATGTAGTCTTGCCAGTGCCCTGTATGACTGAAGCATAACCTCCCTACATTTGTATTCAATGCTCTTTGCAATAATCAATAGCATTCTGTTAGCTTTTGCTGTATATGCATACCAAGTTTTTGTGATTCTGCTTTGGTGGAGATGAATTTATCATAAAATGTGTAACAATTTTTCTTGTTTTATTAAGAAGTTTGTGCAGGTGAGTAAAAGTTTAATAAATGTTGTGATATTTCTTTAATAACAGAACAAGTCGTTCCCTTGTTTCAGGAAGAGGACTGCCACCAGATGGTGCTAACAGGACTGGTAAGAAGCCCACTTGGTCGTTGGTGTACATTGTATATTAAGCTGGAATACTGCTGATCCTCTGTACCCTTTTGACTCCCTTGAATCTTTCTATGTCTACCTTAAAAATATTCAGTGACCTTGTCTCCACTGCCTTCTGGGGAAGAGAATTCCACAGACTTGTGACCCTTTGAGAAAAAAAATCCTTATTTCTATCTTAAATGCAGACTCCTTATTTTTAAACTGTGTAGTGTGTTCCAGCCTCTCCTAGAAGCAGAAACATTCTCTTGCATCCCTCAGGATCTTTTATGTTTGAATAAGATTACTTTTTATTCTTCTAATGGAAACCAGTCAAACCTGTTCAGCCTTCCTTATGATAATCCCTTCATCCCAGGAATCTGTCAAGTGAACCTTCTCTAAATTACGTTGAATGGGATTATGTGGTTTAAAATATTTTTTAAATAATTATTTTTAACTAAAAGTTGTACTTAGTACAGTACTCTGGATGTGGTCACACCAATGCTCTGTACAATTGCAGCAAAACACCCTTGTAAATTGAGGGGTGGATAAGCATACCCTGACTAACCTTGATCTGTTTGCAGTAACCCTTTTTTACTGGGGTGCGTTATTTAATGAGATAGACAAAAGGGACAAGAGTTGGATGAATTGACATAATTGAGCACTTTATCGAAGGTAGTGTTCAATCTTTTTACAGGATTCTTCAGTAAACAGACTTAAATCTCCAAGCAAACAATCTTAAATTGACATTAGCTATCTACGTTTGACGCACGTTTCCGAAGATTTGCTATACCCTACTCATAGGACCTCTTTGCTGTGTTTGAACTGTTTGTCTGAAAAGACTGGTAATGTCTATTCAATAAGGTTATGACAGGCTGTTCTTCCATCTTTGAGTTTGGCCGATTATTTCAGGAACTGCACTCGTCAGTTTGGGCCTCCCCTCTTGTCTAGGGCTGGTTCTGGTCTTCAGATCATCTCACCAGGGATGCCCTTGAAGAAGGTGCAAAAATAGGGAGAGTTGGAGCTCCACGTTACTCTCTTTATCTCCCTCTTTTTATCTCCTTTTTGCTACCCTCAAAGATTCTGTGGCCTGTATCCAATACTAGCATCGGGCAGAGACAGGAAGATCCAGTGAGGTGACTATTTTCCATATTTGGAGGTCACAGAACATTGTTTTTGATCCTTCAATTGTCAAGTGCTGTGCTTGCCATGCTGAGTTTCTGACCTATTGAGCTGGGTGCCACCAAGTCTGCATAGTATTCTTCTGATGTAGAGATGCCGGCGTTGGACTGGGGTAAACTCAGTAAGAGATCTGACAACACCAATTTTAAATCCAACCGATTTATTTGATAGTAAACTTGCTAGCTTTCGGCCTTTGTAGCCTTCGTCAGGCGAATGTGCTGGTGGACCAGAACACCTCATTCGCCTGACGAAGGCTACAACAGCCAAAAGCTAGCAAGTCTACTATCAAATAAATCAGTTGGATTTAAAATTGGTGTTGTCAGACTAGCATTCTTTTAACGAAGTAAGTTCACTGGAGGTGTAAACAGTGGCTCATTCTGAAACAATGTGGCCTTTTAGCACCAGTCCCGCAGTTCCAGCTGTCTAGTTTCAAACGGAAGTTGATTGTTCAAGGAATGACTATGTGAAAACTGGCTTTGCAGTTTGCAAATAGTCTAGCTTGGTTTAAACTTAGCTTCCACATTTTGAGTTTCTGTGAGAAAAAAATCAATATTTCTGTACAATCCTGGAGGTCATGGGTCATTTGAGCACACTTGCCTACTTTTTATATTCTACTTCCCTTGCAATGAATGACAAGATTCCATTTGCCTTCCTAATGCTGATAATGCACACTAACTTTTGTAATTCATTGACCACACACACACATTCCTCTGTACCACAGAGATCTGCAATCTCTTTGTAAATAGACAAGTTCATATTTTCTTACATTATATACACATCTGCCAATTTAATTAACTAATTTATATTCCTTTGCAGATGCCTAAAATCCTTGTCACAGTTTACTCCGTACCTATTTTGGGTTGTTAGCAAATTTAACAACCGTACATTTGGTTCGTTCATCCAATTTATTGATACTTTTCTGTACCCAATTGGTGTTACTACTGATTTGGAAGTTTCCTGAATGGAACTCTGGCTCAGAAGATTGTAGCATTTACTTATTTTTAGAAAATGTGGAGGAACAGAGTCACTGGACGGCTAATTAGCTTTAACAATAAAAAAAATTATTACACATTAAAAGTTTGATTATGACACAATACTCTTTTACTTCCTCCTTAGCTTCACAAATATGTACAGTTTTCAAAAATAACACCCCACTCTGAAACCAAATGGCTGATGCCATTCAACCAATCTTCTATGGATCCCTCGTGGATTGCCATAAGAACATAAGAAATAGGAGCAGGAATAGGCCATACAGCCCCTCGAACCTGCCCCGCCATTCAATAAGATCATGGCTGATCTGTAGTGGTTCAGTACCACTTTCCTGCTTTCTCCCTGTAACCCTTAATTCATTTGTCAATCAAGAACCTATCCACTCTTGTCTTGATACTCGGCGAGGAAGCTCCACCACCTCATCAGGCAGAGGATTCCAAAGATTCACCATTCTTTGCGGGAAGAAACTCCTCCGCAACTCCAATCTAACCACCCCCTCCCCAATCTTGAGGCTGTGCCCTCTAGTCCTGCTATCTTTGCTAAGTGGGAAGAGTCTCTCAACCTCTACCCTATCCATCCCCTTCCTTACCTTGTACATCTCTATGAGATCCCCTCTCAGCCTTCTAAACTCTAAAGAGTACAAACCTAGCCTATTCAGTCTCTCCTCATAATCCAACGCCCTCATCCCGGTATCAGCCTAGTAAACCTTCTCTGCACCCCCTCCAAGGCCAATATATCCTTCCTCGAATGCAGCGACCAAAACTGCACACAGTACTCCAGCTTCAGCTTCACTAGTACCCTATACAGCTGCAACAGAACCTCCCTACTTTAATATTCTATCCCCTTAGCTATAAAGGCCAACATTGCATTCGCCTTCTTGATCACCTGCCTCACTGCATACTGCGTCTTTGCGATTCATGCACAAGGACCCCCAGATTCCTCTGCACTGTCGCGTGCTGCAGCTTTCCACCATTTAAATAGAAATCCTTCCTACCATTATTTCTACCAAAGTGGATAACCTCACACTAGTTCCCTTAACTAGTTGTTCTTTAATTTTCCTGCACTTGTTTGATTAACCATTACCAAATATTGGAAAATGAGATTAGAATAGATTGGTGTTAGTTGGCCAGAGCAGACATGATGGGCCAAAAGGGTCTCTTTGCTATTAAACTCTGGCTGTAATCCATGGTCTGGCTTTTCTTCAAGCATATGAAATATTTTCTCTTCCAAGCCTTCTAAAGCAGCTGTGATAAAATCAGCTAAAATTACACTCAACTACCTTCCTACCTTGAAAATGCCCCTGGTTGCTAAGCAAAGCTTTAGTATCCGAGCTTGTTTACTTTTCACACCATAACCCTCTCTAAGCAAAATAGAAGCACAGTTTTATGTGGAACCAAAAACCCCCAGATACAAACAACTAACATGAATCTAACTATAGGTTTACCCTTTCTTACCCAGAAACACTAAATTAAACCCACTTAAAACCATACCTTATTTCTAATATTAAATAATACATATATACATTGCTTAAATCCATCTTTGTTTTCCTGACAACCTAGATAGTAAATATTGATGCATCAGCCCTGATCCTTGTGGTATTTAACTTGTCACATCTTGCCAACCTAAAAATGGGCCAGAGAGGAACCTGTCATTGGAGGGAGAGATGCAGTTGTAATGGTCCCTATTGGTGCCAATGACATGGATAGGATTAGGAGAGAGTTTCCATTTAAGGAATATGACCAGATAGGGACTAAATAAAAAATTGGAATCTCAAAGTTACTAGGCTCTGGATTATTACCTGAGCCACAAGCAAATTTGCATTGGATGAATAAGATTTGAGAGTCGAACAGGTGGCTCAATGATTGGTGTGGGAGAAATGGATTTTGAGTCCAGTATTGGGGAACCCTGTTAGCTAACCAACCCTCTATTCATGTTAATTTGTTACCCCTTCCACCATGAGCTGTTACTTTGTACAGTATAATTTACTGTGAACCTTCTCAAATTCTTTCTGGAAATCTAAGTGTACCACATCTACAGTTTTCCCTGTATCTGCATGCCATTTTTATTAATAAATTAGTCAAATACACAATTTTCTTTGTTATGGATCTTATGAGCATTCAGGTACATGCCCTTTTAGTTCTGTCCTTTTACTGTTACTTTGCTAGTCTGCTCTTAAGTTTATATATTTTATCCGTTCCTAGCACACTAATTATCATCACCCTTATCACTATCCTTCCCTTTTGTCTTGTCCTCTCCCTTTTACTTATCACACCTTCCCTTGCATAATTCCTCACACTCAATCATTAATTTAAAGGTCTCTCCACTGTCCTGATTATCAGACTCACCAGAACACTGATTCAGCATGTTTCAGGTGAAGACCATCCCAACAGTACAGATTCTACTTTCTTCAGTACTGGAATCAAAATCCATTTCTCCCACATCAATTTTTGAGCCACCTGTTCAACTCTCAAATCTTATTCAAACAATGCTAATTTGCTTGTGGCTCAGGTAATAATCTAGAGACTAGTACTTTTGAGATTCTGATTTTTTTTTTATTTGCTCCTTACCTGCTCCTATTCCCTAAATGGAACTTCTCTCCTATTCCCACTGATGTCATTGGCACCAATAGGGACCATGACAACTGGTCTTCCCTTCCAATGACAGGTTGCTCTCTGGCCCAGAGGCAAATGTCCTGAATTCTGGCACGGAGCAGACAATGCAGCCTTTTGGACTTTTGGGCCTGACTGCAGAGAGCTAAGTCTAACTCCCTGACTATACCCCCTAATCTCTACTATCATTATGTTCTTATTCTAGCTTTTCCCATCTCTGACATTGTAGTATCCAGAGGCTTGTCCTCCAAGTCAATGACTCTGAGTCAAAGCATTTTATGTTGCAATCACATGCTGAAGACATGTTAGCCTTGGATCATACAGATGTTCACGAGTGCCCACATTCTGCAACAGCCACATATCACCTGCCCTGTCATCTTTATAGCTTTTTCATTTTAATTAGTATTTCTAATCCTGTATTTGTTTATATTCTTATTGTTTCAATAAATATTCCACTTTCTCTCCTTGATGTTTCCTAGTTTAGATAAGATAAATAGAAAATATTCAATGGACAACCACCCGCCTGCTTCCCTGTAATGTCACATCTGGATTTTTCCAGTTGCACCCAGGTTCTGACTTGACTCTGAATGATGGTTCTTGCTCACAGCAGTTTTCTGACGACCGTGGCCAGGCTAAGCTGGTGTCACAAAGCTTGGGGTCCTTATTCAAATGTGGTCTGCCTGAAGACATTCCCCATAACTTTGCTCGTAGATCCAGGCTTAATTTGTGCTCAACTGAACTTTGGCATTCCTCCTCGTTTGGGTATTATGTCCTAAGAGGGCATTGACAATTATGAACTTCCATTGGATTGGTCCATGATTATATTTAATAAAGGATTACAGTTGTTAAATGGGATTGAGAGTTATAGATAAGCCCGGGAGATATGGATATGATCGGTGCAACTTATGGGCCGAAGGGCTTGTTTGTGCTGTAGTGTTCTATGTCCTATGTTCACCATCAAGGTATTGGAAGGATTTACAGGCTTATAAGCAACCTATTTGGTTGCTTTCTGAATACACCTTCTGTGGCCATGGAGAGTTTTTGGCCCAGAGCTAGGGAGACTAGCCACTGTGCCACATAACCCTCCTGGCTTTAGTATCACATAGCTAACATGATAAGCATCTCTCTGTATTCTTTAAAATGCTGCATACTACTCTCATGTTATGTTGGTCATTGCATATAATGAGTAAATCATGTTCTCGCAGAAGTTTCCTTAAGAAGTGGGGATAGTACTTAGTGTCTGGTATTAAACTGTTCAAGTCATTTGGCTGCAAAGTGGCAGGTTATTGCATCTTTTGTTGTTATTATCTGTTAAATGGTGGCAAAATGTAATGTTTTTTGTGACAAATACTTCATTTCTATAGATGGTTGAGAAGCTGAAGGAATATCTACTGAACTACCTTCATTACATAGGAAGGAAGAAGATTGACCTGATAGTTAACAACTATGTTGTGAATTTGGTTTGTGATGCTTTCTTTATTTTTAACATTAAGTAGTTGATTAATAATCAGGTAGTTATCAATTATAGTGTGCTTGGCTCTTTTCCTGTCATGTCAGTTTGTTTTTTTTTTAGCAATTGGTTTTCAAGTTGTTTTGGAACAAAAGACACAATGAAACATTCATGTAATGCAAATTTTCCGATGTACAGAATGGCTTTTCAAAGAACAAAACAGCATGGGAAACAGGCCCTTCGGCCCAACGAGCCTGCGCCGCCGCCCCAATGTTCCCACCTCTACCTGTGATCCCTGTCTATGTTTATAGATCTATGGATTGAAACCAAATTTGAGACAATTTAGGGAGAATTTGTTCTGCCAATTAGCCTAAGAGCACATCTTTGGGATGTGGGAGGAAAACAGAGCACCTGGAGAAAACCCACGCAAGCATGGGGAGAATGCGCAAACTCCCACAGACACAGGCCCAAATCCATGTATCTACACAGCATAGCGATAGTCACTGAGCTGTTGTGTTGCCCATCAAATAGTCCAGGTCAAGCGTACACTAATGACGTGAAGCACTTGGATACTCTCAAAAAATTCAAGAGCAGCCCTCTCACAACCCATTGTATGTATGCCCCTTGTTAGACAACAAGGCGGACCAAAGCACCTGTAGGATAAAAACAAGTACATCAATATCATCGTCTATTTACACACTTCCCAGGGACTCCCAAGGCTCATGATCCCTATTTTAAATCAGTTTTCTACACCCCTCTATTCCCATTCTGTTCATGTGCCCATCTAAGTATCTCTTAAATAACTCCAGAGTGCCTGCCTCCACCACTTTACTTGGCAGCGTATTCCATACCCGCACCACCCTCTGTACGAAAAAACTCCCTCTAGCATCCAAATTATGCCTTACCCCGCCTTACCCTAAGCCTATGACCCCTCGTGCTATTTGAGTCCATCCTAGGAAAAAGCTTAACCCTGTTTACTCTATCTATACCCCTCATATAAGGACCTGCAGTTGGACTAAAGTGCTCTTAGCAAGTTTAAATTTCTATAATTTCCTATCTGTTTAAAACAGAATTGACACATAAACTGCGTCCCCAGTGGTGTGGTGTGGCTTCAGTGGTAAATCCGGAGAATCCCACCACCCATGAACAGCATGCTGCCTCCCCCTGCCAAGAGAGACACGGCTGAGAGGCCGGAGAATCCCATCCTCTTGGCAGTGATTGAGGACATTTTCTCCATGTGCTCAAGATGAGGGTGGCAGCTACAGGCCTGTATGATCTATTTTATGGATAACTGCAATTAAATGGATATGGTATACAGCAGTGCTACGTTCTTAGTTCATTATCTCTCAGTTTCTTCCCAGTTGATAGGGATGATCAAAAATAGCAACAACAGCAGAAAGTTTTTTGGGTAACAGGGTAAACCCTTGAGCTTAGACTATGGATGATCCGTACTTTACTCCCATAACACCACCATTGATTCTGTAACCCTTAACTAACAAACTTCAATCAAGCTCAGTTTTGAAATTTTCAGTCTTCTAGTGGAAAGAAGTCCAATACCCAGTGTGAGGAAGTGTTATTGTTAGAGACATTGTTGCTGAATGCCTGAGCTTAAATATTTTTCTGGAAATCCTAACAAGAGGAAATATTGTCTGTGTGTGTGTTTCTTTCTGTTTTTGTGTGTGTGTGTGTGTGCCTTTCTGTCTGTGTCTCTTTGTGTGTATCTCTGTCTCTCTCTCTCTCTCTCTCGCTGTGTGTCTCTCTCTCTCTCTCTCGCTGTGTGTCTCTCTCTCTCTCTCTCGCTGTGTGTCTCTCTCTCTCTCTCTCGCTGTGTGTCTCTCTCTCTCTCTCTCGCTGTGTGTCTCTCTCTCTCTCTCTCGTGTGTGTTCTCTCTCTCTCTCTCTGTGTGTCTCTCTCTCTCTCGCTGTGTGTCTCTCTCTCTCTCGTGTGTCTCTCTCTCTCTCTCGCTGTTGTGTCTCCTCCTCTCTGCTGTGTGTGTCTCTCTCTCTCGCTGTGTGTCTCTCCTCTCTCTCTCTCTCTCTCGTGTGTGTGTCTCTCTCTCTCTCTCTCTGTGTGTCTCTCTCTCTCTGTGTGTGTCTCTCTCTCTCTCTCTCGCTGTGTGTGTGTCTCTCTCTCTCTTTTTGCTGTGTGTGTGTGTCTCCTCCTCTCTCGCTGTGTGTCCTCTCTCTCTCTCGCTGTGTGTGTCTCTCTCTCTCTCGCTGTGTGTGTGTCTCTCTCTCTCTCGCTGTGTGTGTGTCTCTCTCTCTCTCGCTGTGTGTGTGTCTCTCTCTCGCGTGTGTTCTCTCTCCTCTCTCTCTCTCGCTGTGTGTGTCTCTCTCTCTCTTCGCTGTGTGTTGTCCTGCTCTCTCTCTCGCTGTGTGTGTGTCCTCTCTCTCTCGCGCTGTGTGTGCTGTCTCTCTCTCTCTCGCTGTGGTTTCGTGTCTCTCTCTCTCTCGCTGTGTGTGTGTCTCTCTCTCTCTCGCTGTGTGTGTGTCTCTCTCTCTCACTCGCTGTGTGGTGTCTCTCTCTTCTCTCGCTGTGTGTGTTCCTCTCTCTCTCCGCTGTGTGTGTCTCTCTCTCTCGCACGCTGTGTGTCTCTCTCTCTCTCTCTCCTCTCATCCTGTGAGTGTCTCTCTCTCTCTCGCTGTGAGGTCTCTCTCTCTCTCGCTGTGAGTGGCTCTCTCTCTCATCCTCTGCTGTGTGTGTTTCCTCTCTCTCTCTCGATGTGTGTTGTGTCTCTCTCTCTCTCATCACGATGTGTGTCTCTCTCTCTCTCTCTCTCTCAACCGCTGTGGTGTCTCTCTCTCATCTCTCACGCTGTGTGTCTCTCTCTCTCTCTCTTCGCATCGCTGTGGTGTGTGTCTCTCTCTCGCTGTGTGTGTCTCTCTCTCTCGCTGTGTCTCTCTCTCGCTCTCTCATCGCTCGCTGTGTGGTGTGGTGTCTCTACTCTCTCTCTCTCTCTCTCTCTCGCTGTGTGTGTGTCTGTCTCTCTCTCTCTCTCGCTGTGTGTGTCTCTCTCTCTCGCTGTGTGTGTCTCTCTCGCTCTCTCTCGCTGTGTGTCTCTCTCTCGCTGTGTGTGTCTCTCTCGCTCTCGCTCTCTCGCTGTGTGTGGCTCGCTCTCTCGCTCTCGCTCTCTCGCTGTGTGTGGCTCGCTCTCTCGCTCTCGCTCTCTCGCTGTGTGTGGCTCGCTCTCTCGCTCTCGCTCTCTCGCTGTGTGTGGCTCGCTCTCTCGCTGCGTGTGGCTCGCTCTCTCGCTGCGTGTGGCTCGCTCTCTCGCTGCGTGTGGCTCGCTCTCTCGCTGCGTGTGTCTCTCGCGCTCTCGCTGCGTGTGTCTCTCGCGCTCTCGCTGCGTGTGTCTCTCGCGCTCTCGCTGCGTGTGTCTCTCGCGCTCTCGCTGCGTGTTCCTTCTCGCTCTCTCGCTGCGTGTGTCCTCTCGCGCTCTCTCGCTGCGTGTGTCTCTCGCGCTCCTTCTCGCTGCGTGTGTCTCTCGCGCTCTCGCCTTCGCTGCGTGTGTCTCTCGCTCTCTCTTCGCTGCGTGTGGTCTCTCGCTCTCCTCTTCGCTGCGTGTGTCTCTCCGCTCTCTCTCGCTGCGTGTGTCTCTCGCGCTCTCGTCCGCTGCGTGTGTCTTCTCGCGCTCTCTCGCTGCGTGTGTCTCTCGCGCTCTCTCGCTGCGTGTGTCTCTCGCTCTCTCGCCTCGCTGCGTGTGTCTCTCGCGCTCTCTTCGCTGCGTGTGTCTCCTCGCGCTCTCTCGCTGCGTGTGTCTCTCGCGCTCTCTCTCGCTGCGTGTGGCCTCTCGCGCTCTCTCGCTGCGTGTGTCTCTCGCGCTCTCGCTGCGTGTGTTCTCTCGCTCTCTTCGCTGCGTGTTGTCTCTCGCGCTCTCTTCGCTGCGTGTGGTCTCTCGCGTCTCTCGCTGCGTGTTCGTCTCGCTCTCGCTCTCTCGCTGCGTGTGTCTCTCGCGCTCTCGCTCTCTCGCTGCGTGTGTCTCTCTCGCTTCTCGCTTCTCTCCGCGCTCGCTCCTCGCTGCGTGTGTCCTCTCGCGCTCGCGCTCTCTCGCTGCGTGTGTCTCTCGCGCTCGCGCTCTCTCGCTGCGTGTGTCTCTCGCGCTCGCGCTCTCTCGCTGCGTGTGTCTCTCGCGCTCGCGCTCTCTCGCTGCGTGTGTCTCTCGCGCTCGCGCTCTCTCGCTGCGTGTGTCTCTCGCGCTCGCGCTCTCTCGCTGCGTGTGTCTCTCGCGCTCGCGCTCTCTCGCTGCGTGTGTCTCTCGCGCTCGCGCTCTCTCGCTGCGTGTGTCTCTCGCGCTCGCGCTCTCTCGCTGCGTGTGTCTCTCGCGCTCGCGCTCTCTCGCTGCGTGTGTCTCTCGCGCTCGCGCTCTCTCGCTGCGTGTGTCTGTCTCTCGCGCTCGCGCTCTCTCGCTGCGCGTGTCTGTCTCTCGCGCTCGCGCTCTCTCGCTGCGCGTGTCTGTCTCTCGCGCTCGCGCTCTCTCGCTGCGTGTGTCTCTCGCGCTCGCGCTCTCTGCGCTGCGTGTGTCTCTCGCGCTCGTCGCTCTCTCGCTGCGTTGTGTCTCTCGCGCTCGCGCTCTCGCTCGCTGCGTGTGTCTCTCGCGCCGCGCTCTCGTCGCTGCGTGTGTCTCTCGCGCTCGCTCTCTCGCTGTGTGTCTCTCGCGCTCGCTCTCGCTGCGTGTGTCTCTCGCGCCGCGCTCTCTCGCTGCGTGTGTCTCTCGCGCTCGCGCTCTCTCGCTGCGTGTGTCCTCTCCGCTCGCGCTCTCTCGCTGCGTGTGTCTCTCGCGCTCGCGCTCTCTCGCTGCGTGTGTCTCTCGCGCTCGCGCTCTCTCGCTGCGTGTGTCTCTCGCGCTCGCGCTCTCTCGCTGCGTGTGTCTCTCGCGCTCGCGCTCTCTCGCTGCGTGTGTGTGTCTCTCGCGCTCTCGCTCTCTCGCTGCGTGTTTGGCTTCTCGTGGTGTCTCTCGCGCTCTTGTGTGTCTCTCGCGCTCCGCTCTCTCGCTGCGTGTGTGTCTCTGCGCTCGCGCTCTCTCGCTGCGTGTGTCTCTCGCGCTCTCGCGCGTGTTTCCTCGCGCTTCCTGCGTTTTCTTGCGTTGGTGTCTCTCGCGCTCGCGCTCTCTCGCTGCGTGTGTCTCTCGCGCTCGCGCTCTCTCTGCGTGTGGTCTCTCGCGCTCTCGCTGCGTGTGTTTCCGCTCCTGGTGTGTTCTCGCGTTCTTGCGTGTGGTCTCTCGCGCTCCGCTCGTGGTGTGTTCTCGCGCTCCGCTCCTGCGTGTGTTCTGCGCTCTGCGTCTCGCTGGTGTGTCTCTCGCGCTCTCTCGCTGCGTGTGTGTGCTCTCGCGCTCTCGCGCTCTCGCTGCGTTGTGTCTCTCGCTCTCTCGCGCTCTCGCTGCGTGTGTGTCTCTCGCTCTCCTGCGTGTGTTGTCTCTCGCGCTCTCGCTGCGTGTGTGTGGTCTCTCGCGCTCTCGCTGCGTGTGTGTGTCTCTCGCGCTCTCGCTGCGTGTGTGTGTCTCTCCGCGCTCTCTCGCTGCGTGTGTGTGTCTCTCGCGCGCTCTCGCTGCGTGTGTGTGTCTCTCGCGCTCTCGCTGCGTGTGTGTGTCTCTCGCGCTCTCGCTGCGTGTGTGTGTCTCTCGCGCTCTCGCTGCGTGTGTGTGTCTCTCGCGCTCTCGCTGCGTGTGTGTGTCTCTCGCGCTCTCGCTGCGTGTGTGTGGCTCTCGCTGCGTGTGTGTGGCTCTCGCTGCGTGTGTGTGGCTCTCGCTGCGTGTGTGTGGCTCTCGCTGCGTGTGTGTGGCTCTCGCGCTCTCGCGCGCGCTGTGCGTGTGTGCCCCTCTTTTATAGTCAAGGGAATAGCAATCTAAACTATGTAACACTTCTGGTTCGTGTGTTATGTGACAAATTAACTGCAGTTGATGTTACTGTCATATTACTTCTGCTTTTTTGTATACCAGCCCCCTTAAGATAAAGACCAATCTGGTATTTGTCTTTTCAGTTATATATTTGTATTAAATTGTCCAAAAGCTTGAAGTAAATTTAGTACTTGGATCCCTAATCCGCACTGGTTGTTCACAGTTCCTGGCATCTCACCCCTTGGAAAGCTCTGATCTTCAGGTCCTCGTTGGTTACGGGTGTGGTTCCGGAGGACTGGAGGATGGCGAATGTGGTCCCATTGTTTAAGAAGGGGAAGAGAGACGTTCCTGGGAATTATAGGCCAGTGAGTCTTACTTCTGTGGTGGGCAAGGTACTGGAGAGAATTATTAGGGATAGGATTTATAGTTATTTGGAGAGAAATGAATTGATTGGGGATAGTCAGCATGGTTTCGTGAAGGGTAGGTCATGCCTTCCTAACCTCATTGAGTTTTTTGAGAAAGTGACCAGAGAGGTGGATGGGGGTAAGGCGGTTGATGTAGTATATATGGACTTTAGTAAGGCTTTTGATAAGGTGGCCCATGGAAGACTTCTACAGAAAATGCAGATGTGTGGAATAGAGGGTGATTTAGCTAATTGGATTAGAAATTGGCTGGCATATAGAAGACAGAGGGTGGTGGTTGATGGGAGATATTCATCGTGGAGTTCGGTGACGAGTGGTGTGCCTCAGGGGTCTGTTTTGGGGGCCCTGCTGTTTGTAATTTTTATAAATGATCTGGATGAGGGTATTGAGGGATGGATCAGTAAATTTGCAGATGATACTAAATTGGTGGTGTGGTAGATAGTGAAGAGGGGTGTTTTAGTTTACAGAGTGACTTGGACAAGTTGCAGAGCTGGGCCGAGAGGTGGCAAATGGAGTTTTATGTGGAAAAGTGTGAGGTAATGCACTTTGGCAGGAACAATAAATGTGTAGAGTATAGGGCTAATGGTATGGCTCTTAATAGTGTTGAGGAACAGAAGGATCTTGGTGTATGTGTCAATAGATCCCTGAAAGTAGGCAGTCAAGTGGATAAAGTTGTTAAGAAGGCTTATGGAGTCTTAGCTTTTATTTGTAGGGGGATTGAATTTAGGAGCCGCAGCATCATGTTGCAACTGTACAAAACTCTAGTGCGGCCGCACTTGGAGTATTGTGTGCAGTTCTGGTCCCCACATTATAAGAAAGATGTGGAGGCATTGGAGGGTACAGAGGAGGTTTACCAGGATGTTGCCTGGTATGGAGGGCAGGTCCTATGAAGAGAGGTTGAAGGATTTGAGGTTGTTTTCGTTAGAACGGAGGCGGCTAAGAGGGGATCTTATTGAAGCATATAAGATGATTAGAGGTTTAGATAGGGTGGACAGTGATAGCCTTTTTCCTAGGATGGAGAAAGCTAGCACGAGGGGAACACAGCTTTAAATTAAGGGGTATGAGTTATAGGACGGATATCAGAGGTAGGTTCTTTACTCAAAGAGTGATTAGGGAGTGGAATGCCCTGCCTGCAGCTGTTGTAGATGCGCCAAGTTTGGTGGCGTTTAAGAGGTTAGTTTATAAGTATATGGATGAGAAGGGAATGGTTTAGTTAGGAGGGGCATTGCTTTTTATTTTGGTCGGCACAACATCGAAGGCCGAAGGGCCTGTTCTGTGCTGTATTGTTCTATGTTCTATGTTCTATGTTCTATTCTTTATCTTTCGTGGGTCCAAAATTGACACAAGTGAATGAGAATGATAGGGCAAGGGGTAATGTCTTTAAAGTTTATTTGAAGTGTTAGCTTTAATTCAAACTAGCATATGTTTTCATTGGAAATCAATAATCTTCAGAACAAAGTTTTATGACATAAGATGTAGAATGACTATGGCCCTTTATATATGAAATTGTATGTTAAGAGTACAAGGACCTCATTAATTAATTTATATTGTGATGCTTCACGAGCAATCATGAAGTGTAGCTTGCTTGTTTGATGTAAATGAGGAATTTTCTGAATTTACTAAGTTTTTTTTTGTCCCTGCTGAGACCTCTTTGCTTGAGCGATTAGAGTTTGATGTCTTGCGTGGTATTGCAAGGTCAGTTCCATGAACATGATGAGATTTTAGCACTTTTTAAAAATGTTTATTCTTCCCATCTCATGCAATAGAACCTTTACCTCTCTAATCATCAAGCTGGGCTTGGGTGTAAAACATTGCTTGATTGTAGATTCAGTTTCCCGACTCCACTTTTTTAAAAATGTTGCATTTGATTTGGTCATAACTTTCTTTCTTGCCTCACATGTGTTTTGGTCTGTCAGCTGGTAATTATTGACCCCACATCAATGTCAGCTGCAATCCTTGTAAAATTACTGATGTGCTGGATTTTTCACTTCCTCCACTTGGTAGGTTAGAGCAGGCTCAAAACTTGCAATGACAGCTGACTTTGACATCTGATGGGGCTGTCTGTGCATTATTTATGCAGTTTTAAAACCCGCTACAATTGTATAGTCTATGCCACGAACTTGAACAAATTGGAATTAATTGTCCTTCCTTTTTAGCTTGGATGCATCCGTCAGATTCTAGATAAGATATGGAAAAAATACGGCCTAAAATCCCATATCCTGTGCTTGTAAGTGATAATTTTAAAACAGAACAATTTTTAGCACAAAATGTGATGTGGTCAAACGAGGGCTAAGAATATTAATTTATTTATAATTAAATTGTTAAAAACTTCATGTTATGTATCTAGGTTGTAGGTACAATTTAATTTTTAAAAATGGGAAATTGAAATTTGAGTGTCTGCAAAGGAAATTTGTGCATAAACATACGAACCACTAGGAATATTTTTGTGAGAGGTGGGGATAGTAAAACCTTGCTCCTGCTGTATTAAATTTGCATGTGAAGGAATGCAGGGCTTACTTTCATTTTTTTGTAGAAGTGCCTATGACTCTAACTGTTAATTTCAAGCAAAAGTTTGTATTTTAAGAAGTACCAAACAGACTTGTATATCTTGGAGCCACAGCTTCTCTCTTTATAGGTTTGTGCAGAACAAAATAAGATCTCATTTACTTATTTGATGAACATGTGAGTCATTTACATGACTAATTACAACAACAATAACTTTCATTTTTAAGGCAACACTATTGCATGAAAATATCTTTGAATGCTTCATAGCAGCATAATCAGAGAACAAATAAACAGTGCAAAGGGATGATCAACAACTTGATGAGACATAGGTAGAAAGGGATGGAGAGACTTAGAGATGGAATTTCAGACCTTAGACACAAAAGATGTAAGGACATAAGAAATAGAAACAGAAGACCATATGAGTCATTGAGAGTGCTCCACCATTCCTGTTTTGTGAAGGGTAGGTCATGCCTTACTAACCTTATTGAGTTTTTTGAAAAAGTGACCAAAGAGGTGGATGGGGGTAAGGCAGTTGACGTGGTATATATTGACTTTAGTAATGCGTTCGATAAGGTTCCCCATGGAAGGCTTCTGCAGAAAATGCAGATGTATGGGATTGAGGGTGATTTAGTTAATTGGATCAGGAATTGGCTAGCTGATAGAAGACAGAGGGTGGTGGTTGATGGAAATTATTCATCGTGGAGTACCTCAGGGATCTGTTTTGGGGCATTGCCGTTTGTAATTTTTGTAAATGATCTGGATGAGGGTGTAGAAGAATGGATTAGTAAATTTGCGGATGTCACCAAAGTCGGAGGAATGGTAGATAGTGAAGAGGAGTGTTATAGTTTGCAGAGAGACTTGGACAAGTTGCAGAGCTGGGCCGAGAGGTGGCAAATGGAGTTAATGCGGAAAAGTGTGAGGTAATTCACTTTGGCAGGAATATACATTTGTTATTCTCTATACTCTATACAATGGTAAGACTCTTAATAGTGTTGATGAACAGAGGGATCTAGGTGTATATGTGTATTGATCCCTGAAAGTTGGCAATCAAGTCAATAAAGTTGTTAAGAAGGCATACGGAGTCTTGGCTTTTATTGGTAGGGGGATTGAATTTCGGAGCCGCAACGTCATGTTGCAACTGTACAAAACTCTAGTGCGGCCGCACTTGGAGTATTGTGTGCAGTTCTGGTCCCCGCATTATAAGAAAGATGTGGAGGCATTGGAGAGGGTACAGAGGAGGTTTACCAGGATGTTGCCTGGTATGGAGGGCAGGTCTTATGAGGAGAGGCTGAGGGATTTGAGGTTGTTTTCGTTAGAAAGAAGGCGGCTAAGAGGAGACCTTATCGAAACATATAAGATGATTAGAGGTTTAGATAGGGTGGACAGTGATAGCCTTTTTCCTAGGATGGAGAAAGCTAGCACGAGGGGACATAGCTTTAAATTAAGGGGTGGTAGTTATAGGACGGATGTCAGAGGTAGGTTCTTTACCCAGAGGGTGGTAAGGGTATGGAATGCCCTGCCTGCTGCAGTAGTAGATGCGCCAAGTTTGGGGGTGTTTAAGAGGTCCGTGGATAGGTTTATGGATGAAAAGGGAATGGTTTAGGTTAGAGGGTCCTTGCTTTCTCTTAATTGGTCGGCGCAACATCGAGGGCCGAAGGACCTGTTCTGCGCTGTAATGTTCAATGTTCTATTCAATATGATATAGAGGTGGGTGAAGGCCTGGTCATAATAATTGAATGAAAGGAGTTGAGAATGCTAAAAGGCCAGCATTGGACCAAAGCACAGTCGTGGAGTGTGATTAGGTTATAGGAGGTTGCGGAGATAGTGATGTGTGAAGATGAGAATTGTAAATTTGAGGCATTGGTAGACCCAAAAGCAGTGTTGGTTAATGGGCACAAGGGGGATGGATGAATTGGGACACTGCCAGTTAAGATATAGCCATCAGGGTTTTGAAAATTCAAGTTTATGGAGGGTGGAAGCCAGGAAGTAGAACAGATGAGATTTGAACTAGTTGACTCTGGAGATAACAGATTAGGATTTCAGCAGCAGATGAGCTAAGCACAGATGGACAATGCTATGAGCTGGAAGTAGGCAATTGTTGTAGTAGAGATTCAAAAATTTAGTTCCCATGTAGGAAAATGAACAATTTCTTAATTTTATTAATATACCAAAGAGGGGATTAGAGAATTCTGGAATTATAGGGTTAGTTTCTTTTTCACTAGTTTTATCTAAATTGATTTTTGTTTTGAGAGAAAGGGGAAGAGACATTGGCTAATTCTGCTGCATAGGCTTAAGAAGATATTTCTTGTAGAATAAAATAACTTCGGTTCAAGAAAAAGCCAAAGAAACTTGCATTAATGTATGGAGTCAGTATGTATTCGAGGATCCTGTATTGGGGATTACATTGGAAAGAGCACAAACACTTTATGTTGGATTTAATGCCAATTGTACACCACATTTGACTTTTTCCTTTCCTTATAAATTGGGCAGTGTGTTTCAAAGGTAATTAATGTGCTTCTACTTGTTTTTCACAACTGTCACTGCTGTATTTCACTTTGATATTCTTTAAAATACTTTGTAAATTGAGAAGAACGTTACATTAAATCTGTTTTATTACACTTTGTAGGTCCAGTAGAGAGACAGTAAATCCTGCAGAATTTATTGTGTTCCACATGATGACTCGTGTTTTGGAAGCTGTTGAAGGACTTTTTCTACCTCTTCCACCAGGTAATGTTTATTAAATCAAAAGCAGAAGATGCTGGGAAATCTCAGCAGATCTGACAGCATCTGTGGAAGAGAACAGAGCCACTGTTTCGAGTCCAAATGACCCTTTGTCAGAACTCTGTGCCTGCAGTGATGGCACCATCTCATCAGGTAGAAGCAGTAAGAAGTCTCACAACATCAGGTTAAATTCCAACAGCTTTATTTGGTAGCAGATGTTTTAAGAGTGTCGCTCCTTCATCAGGTGAGTAGGAGTTGGATTCACAAACAGGGCATATATAGACACAGATTCAATTACAAGATAATGGTTGGAATGTGAGCCTTAACAGGTAATCAAGTTTTCGCAGGTACAGACAATGTGATGTAGACAGGGTTAAGTGCAAGTGAAAATTCGCATTGACACTAAGATGAGTGGCAAAGCAAAGTGTGCAGAAGATGCTGAAAGTCTGCAAAGAGATATAGTTGGTCCTAAGTGAGTGGGCAAGGGTCTAGCAGATGGAGTACAATGTTGGTAAATGTGAGGTCATCCATTTTGGTAGGAATAACAGCAAAATGGACTGTTATTTAAATGGTAAAAAATTGCAGTATGCTGCTCTACAAAAGGACCTGGGTGTCCTTGTGCAAAAATCACAAGGAGTTGGTTTGCAGGCGCAGCAGGTAATTAAGAAGGCAAATGGAATTTTGTCTTTCATTGCTAGAGGGATGGAGTTTAAAAACAGTCAGGTTATGTTGCAGCTGTGTAGAGTGCTGATGAGGCCACATTTGGAGTATTGTGTACAGTTTTGGTCTCCTTACTTGAGAAAAGATATATTGGCATTGGAGATTGACTCGGTTGATTCCGGAGTTGAGGGTTTGCTTATGAAGGGAGACTGAGTAGACTGGGGCTATACTCATTGGAATTCAGAAAATGAGGGAGATCTTATAGAAACACATAAAATAATGAAGAGAATAGGTTAGATAAAAGCAGAGAAGTTGTTTCCACTGGCAGGTGAAACTAGAACTAAGGAACATGGCTCAAAATAAGGGAAAGCAGATTTATGGCTGAGTTGTAGAGGAACTTATTCATAGAAAGGGTTGTTGATCTGTGAAATTCTCGACCCAGTGAAGCACTGAATCATTGAATGTTTTTAAGACAAGGATAGATAAATTTTGAACACTAAAAGAGTTAGCGGCTATAGTGAGTGGGTGGATAAGTGGAGCTGAGTTCACTAAAAGATCGTTATGATCTTATTGAGTGACGGAGCAGGCTTGAGGAGCCAAATGGCCTACTCCCGCTCCTATTTCTTCTAGAGGTGTGAATTGTTTCAAGCAAGGATAGTTAGAGACTTTGCAAGCCCAGACAAGTCATAGGTGTTACAGATAGTGTGACATGAAACCAAGATCCCGGTTGAGGCCATCCTTGTGTGTACGGAACTTGGCTATCAGTTTCTGCTTAGTGATTCTGCATTATTGTGTGTCTTGAAGGCCGCCTTAGAGAACACTTACCTGAAGATCAGAGACTGAATGCCCTTGACTGCTGAAGTGTTCCCCCACAAGAAGGGAACACATTGCCTGGTGATGGTCGAATGGTGTCTGCATGGTCTTGCCAATGTACCATGCCTTGGGATATCTGTTCCTGCAGCATATCAGATAGACAACATTGGCCAAGTCGCAAGAGTATTTACCGTGTACCTGGTGGATAGTGTTTTCATGTGAAATGATGGATGTATTGATGATCTGGCACATCTTGCAGAAGTTGCTGTGGCAGGATTATGTGGTGTTGTAGTCACTGTTTTCCTGAAGGCCCGGTAGTTTGCTACATACAATGGTCTGTTTGTGGTTGCGTGGCTATCTTAAGGCAAGTAGTGGGGGTGTGGGGATGGCCTTGGTGAGATGTTCATCTTCATCAATGACATATTGAAAGCTCTGGAGATGTCATAGCTTCTCTGCACCGGGGAAGTATTGGACGATGAAGGTAGAAGATGATAGGGCTCCTCCAATTGGCCTTGTACTCTGAGGAGGGTTGCTGTCATCCCTCCTGAATTTTGTGACTCTGCCTTTGCAGCTCTGGCAGCTGTGAGACGACTGGGTCGAGGGACATATCATTAACCGTGGTTCAGCAGAGTCATGGGCTCTGGCATCCCTCTGAATGCCAGTTCCTTTGGATGTACCTGCCTCTGCCTGCTATGGATCATCAGCTGTGAATAACCCAGAAGCCTGACTTATTGGAAACAGAGGTGTGTGTGTCTATGCTGGTGCCAAGTGTGGGCAACAGCTGTGATGCATCTTTCATAATGGGGTTGGAGAAGTCCCCATCTGTACTGCTGGAGTCTGGTGGCTCCAGGGGGTGTGAGGATGGTCCACCCTATTCTGGCAGTTGGCCTGCAAGAGAAAGCACGTGGTATTGATGCATTACATGGAAAAGGGATGGAACAATGATTACTCACTTGAGGAGTTACAACATTGGTGTTGAGAATTCTCATGTTTCTTTGCTGCTCCCACGTCACCAGTAGAACAGACATGCTCTTCCTCCTCTCTGGCCAACTCGAGGGCCTGCTCCTCAAAGCATATGAGAGTTTGTATTTTGGGTATGACTCCAGCTGGCTGCACCTGCTGACACATATACTCTAGTTTGTTCTGCAATGACAAGGATAGGGAGCGTGTAAGTGGGACTGTGGACATTTTAGATGGTGATGAGGTGTGGCAGACGTGGGGTTTGGGTGGAGCTGGAATGTGAGCAGCATAGAAACTACTGGGGGAACATAGTAATTGTAGGGGAGATCTGATGCCTGGTGTTGGCAGAGGCCAGGGTGGCTGAATGAAGAAAAGGTTGGGGGATTGCACAAAGGTCAGTGAGAGAGGGGGTTGGCTCACTTACCCTGACTGAGCAAAGATCATTCATCATCTTCCAACACTTCTGTAATGCACTGGCACTCACCAGGGCTGCCAGTACACCTCAAGTGGAGGATAGTCATCCTACTGGACAACTGTTTCTTGATGCTTAGGTTTCCTGTCTCTATGACACATGCCAAGCAGTCAGGTCCATGCCCCTCCGTGAACCCAGTGCTGGCTTCATGGCTGCCACTCCTTGCAGACATTGTGGAACAAGTGCCAGGCAGCTGTTTATATGGAGCTGGGTGAATCAGAGGGAACATGCCACCGGAGCAGCGTGAAACACATGGGATAGAAATTAATACTAATGAACTGTAAGATTTGGCCATTGGTGCAAAACACTCCTTGTTTCAGACCAGAAGCAACACTGCCATTTTGATAAGATTTCTCCCAGTATCTCTGCAGCCAACTCTAGTTCCTGCAGAGTTTTTAGCTTTCGGTCCTATTAATTTCTCTCATACTCTTTCTTTGCTGATATTAATTTCTTTCAAGATCTTCACTTCCATTTGACTTTGGTCCCCACAATGATCAGTATGATGTTTGTGACTTTTCATGTGGAGATAAAATAAGTATTTTAACTTCTTTGCCAGTACCTTACTCCCCATAATAATCTCTGCTATCTCTGAGGGACCTATGTTTGCTTTCACTAACTCCCCATTTTTACACCTGTAAAATCTCTTACATTTTGTTGTTTTACCTCTTTTCAGTATCATATTTTCTCTATCTCTCAATTTCTTAGTCATTTTTGTTAATTTTTAAATGCAGCTTGACTCTTTCAATCTGGTACTATCCTTCATTTCTCTCATTGGCCGTTATACTACCCACTTTTTTGGTGCTGTTTTTATTTCTCAAGACAATATATAATGATTGACAATTACTAATTACTCCTTTAAAGGAAATGAATATTTTACCATACTGAGTTTTGTGAAAAAAACATAAAAATATGCTTGATTATAAATATGAATTTCCCACCTTTTTGATTTTTTTCTGCTCCTTGGTTTTAATCCAGGTTATCATACAATTCACATCATGCTTGGGATACGATGCCTTCCTTTACACACCCTACTGCATTACATTGACCTTGGAATGTTGCATCCAACGGAACAATTTATTACCAGGCTAATTGAAGGTAAACTCATTTGAATTATTTTTTTTTTAGAGCAACACAGCACGGGAAACAGGCCCTTCGGCCCAACGAGCCCGTGCCGCCGTCATAACTATATAGTACCAATTCCATTATCCTATTCTAATTTTAGGTTATTCCTAATATGGAAGAGTCTCAATGTAGGGACAATTTGTTCCCCAATCAGCCTAAGATCAAATTTTTGGGATGTGGGAGGAAACTGGAGTGCCCGGGGAGAACGCGCAAACTCCCGCAGACACCGGCCCAATTCCAAGTGTCTGCACAGCTACAGCGATAGTCACTGAGCTGTCATGGTGCCCTTCAGATGGTCCAGATAAAGCACTCATTTACGACATGAAGCACCAGGCAACCCATGAATCAACATCCAAGAGCTGTCCTCGCACCACCTGCCGAATGCATGCTCCTTGTTGGTCAAGTATGGACCGAATTACCTGTGGAAAAAAAGCCATAGTTAAACAGTCCTACTATATCCCTCTATCTGCATACCGCTCATGTGGCTGTCCAAGAGACCCTTAAACAGCCCTAGCGTGCCTGCTCCCACCACCTTACTCGGCAGTGCATTCCACACCCCCACTACCCTTTGTGTGAAAAACTGCCCTCTAATATTCGTCTTATACATAGCCCCCCTCACCCTATGGCCATGACCCCTCGTCCTATCCATTTCTGAAGGTGGAAAAAGTTTACCTCCATTTACTCTATCTATACCCCTTATAATCTTATACACCTCTATGAGATCCCCTCTAAGCCGACGTCTTTCAAGGGAAAACAACCCCAGTCTATTTAATCGTTCCTCATAAGACAGTCCTTCCATACCAGGCAGCATCCTGGTAAACCTCCTCTGCACTCTCTCCAAGGACTCCACATCCTTCCGATAGTACGGCGACCAGAACTGGACGCAGTATTCCAAGTGAGGCCTAACCAACGTTCTATACAATTGCAACATCAAACTCCTACTCTTGTATTCTATACCCTTTTCTATGAAAGCTAACATACTATACGCTTTCTTTATCACCTTCTCCATCTGTGAAGACACCTTCAGAGACTTGTGAACCTGCACCCCCAAGTCTCTCTGCGTCTCTATACTCCGAATAGTTTTACCTTTTATCCTATAACTCTCTTCTACATTTTTCTGGCCAAAATGCATCACCTCGCATTTATCCGGATTAAATTCCATTTGCCATCTATCTGCCCAGTCTACCAACCTATCTATGTCCTGTTGTATTGCCTGGCACTGCTCCTCTGTACCCGCCAATCCAAGCATCTTAGTGTCATCAGCAAATTTGCTGATCTCACCACCTACCCCAACTTCCAAGTCGTTTATGTAGACCACAAATAGAAGAGGACCTAGTACTGAGCCTTGTGGCACTCCACTAGTGACAGGCTTCCAGTCGGAAAAAGAGCCTTCCACTACTACCCTCTGTCTCCTCCTCCCGAGCCAGTTCTCGACCCATCTACATACCCAGCCCTGTATCCCATGCGCCTTCACCTTCTCTATCAGTCTACCATGAGGAACCTTGTCAAACGCCTTACTGAAATCCATGTAGACGACATCAACAGCATGTCCTTCATCAACTGTTTTTGTCACTTCTTCAAAAAATTCCACTAGATTTGTAAGACAAGACTTCCCCTTGACAAAGCCATGCTGCGTATCCCTAATCAGATCGCAGCGCTCCAGATGCTCATACATCCTGTCCCTGAGGATCCTCTTCATTAGCTTACCTATAAATTTTAAAAATATAAATACAAAATAATTGTTGGCAAAGAAACAGTCCTATTGTCCTGAACAGGGATGATTCTATTTTTAAAAGAATAATTTTTTACTTCTTATGATGCATAAAAAGATTACTGGCATTTTTGCCAATGTTTCCATCACTTGACTGTAATATTGTTAAAATAGTAGCCTTTTCATCTAAAGTGAATGCTGGCATTTTACTCGCTCATATTTCTCTTTATTCCCCAATGAGTTTTTTTTAAAACCAATTATCAAATTTCTGCGCTGCCCTGTGACCTAGTAGAGTTGAGGAAGGTTTAAATTAATTGGACAGGCAGAGGAAATCAGAAAGTAGATTGTTGCGCACAATCACGTCAGAGGATAGAGAGAAATAAACAGAAATAATCCAAAATATTCAGGACCAGACTGAAGAAAATAACAAAATTGACACAGGAAGCATGAAAATATATATGTCAAAATCCCAAGTATAACTAATTAAGTTGATGAGCTGCAGGCCTTACAGGATTATGACCTAGTTGCATTAAAAGAGACATGGCTCAAATAAAGCTAGGCGTAGGTCCTTAACACTTTTGGTTGTCAAGTATTTGGAATGATAGTAGAGGGGATATAATCATAATGATTGAGGACAATGTTCCTGTAGTAAATAGAAAGGATCTACTAGATTGTTCAAGGACTGAATCAATTTGGTTTGAGGTAAGAAACGTATAAGATTTCTGACAAAAAGTGGAATGAAGCATATCTTCTCTTTCGAAGAGTTGGTACTTGCGTGACTGGCTAAATAGCCTCCTTCTAAACTTTTATAATTCTACTCTCTACTAAGGTATGCAAATATCCTGGAATTTTTGTTTCAAATGCTCTTAAAAAGCCAGCTGACAAAACTCTTCAGAGAATCAATAAGAAACTATCAGAATTGTTTATGATCGCTCTTGGCCAGAAAATACTTTTGAACTGCCCTGTATGTGCCAGTAGAAATAAATTATTTTGTATTTTTGTCTCAGTTGTGAAAATGGTGACTCATTTTCATCACTGGTGGAGGGGTCTATTCTGAAACATCCTTTGGAAATTTGTACTGGTGTTTGCAACATTTCTACATGACAGTTGTTCCTCGTGCAAAATACAATAAATTAAGATTATTGATGTGGAGAAAAATCTGTCTTGTACTTGACAATTTGCAAAAGTTATTAACATATATTACTCCCTTGTTGTAAAAGTAATAGCATTGTTCTGCTTGCAGTAACAGAGCAGAAAAATGTAGGTCTGGATTTTCACTGAGTTGGGATGATGTAGGAGCTCTTTAGAAATGGCATCCTGGACTTGATTCCTGATCCCATTTGCAAGGTTTCTGATATTTGGGAATGCCTTTTAAGAGTGTGGGTGGATTTGGATTAAAATTCTGTACGCTAAACTTCCGATCTGGAATAGGATAGGATAGAATTCCGAATAGGAATGTTGTACTTGTTAATTCTCAGATTCTTCAGACTAGTTTCCTTACTCCAAAGTTTTACTCCAGTGCCCTTAATTGCAAGATGGACAAAGGATAAACACAAGTAAAGGTTCAACAAATAACACTATTAGTCCTTAAATTACCCACATAAAACAAGACGATACTCCAGATTCAAGTATACTACACTCAAAGGTGGTTTGGTTAAAACTGCAGACCCAATTCTCTGAGCCCTCTGATCCGTTGTCACGAAGGTGAGTCTCGATGGCAGCTTTTTGCTTCCTTCCTTCTCTGGTTGGTTTTCCAAATGGTCAAGGGTTGCCTCCTTCATCGAGTCTTTGCTCCTGGTGTCTGAAAATGTGCTCCTTTATCCCCTGCCTGTTTGCCTTTCCAGAAACTTCTCTGGCTTCCAGCCAATGAAGTCCCAGGAGAGGGTTCCAATACCCAGTGGGTTTCTTGACAGGCCACCAGGATCCGCTCCCAGTGTCCATCTCCATGCTGCTGCTTACATGTAACCTGTTTATCAGATTAAACCAACTGCAGCAACTCTGAGACTGAAATGTGGCCCAACTTGGGGTTTCAAACAATAGGTGGTGCATTTCAATGGGGTGCAATGATCTCCTGCTAAGTATCAGTAGTGTGCAATGATCTTTGATGGGAGATTGAAGAATACGGCTGAGACAGGTTTGTGTATTATACAATTGGCCTGCCTGAAGTTTGACTGTGTTTGATTTTTAATATGCTCAATTCTTTAATTTAGGATATCCAGGTTTATCAGCCTTAAAACCAGACCTATGTACTATTCCTCGGCCTAATTTTCATGTAGTTCAGCCAGGTTTTCTGTGGTTCACCTCAGGTGTCATGAAATATAGTCTGCATGAGGGGACCTTTTAAAAGGTAAGTTCATATGACCTCCTCTTGCCCAAATGCCATGATATGAGACCTCCCCTCCTCCATACATCCAAACAATTCCTCTGGCACTTCTTGCTTTCAATGCCAAGTTATGGATTGGGATTCTCCCAAAAAAAATTCGAAGTGCTGAATACATGTAAAAACTGGAGTAACTCTCACTGGTTTTTCAGTAGGATTTTCAAAATCCCACTCTGAAGACTACAGACTGCACTCACATGAATCATGATAAAAATCAGTGGGCAGAATTATTCCTGCTGGTGAGGCCAGCATCATAGCACTGAGCAGGTCATTTGCACCTATTTGTGAAATGTGCAGTGGCCCCGCACTGCCGGTCTCCTGATCACTGGCCAGCCTTACGACCCGCAATGCTGCCCCTCTGTCACCTCCCTCTCCCCCACCCCAATCATTGGCCTCCCAGATGTCTCTGGGCCAGCCTGTGCACCCCGTCCCCCATCTGCCTTGATTCCCCCTCCTCTCCATCCCGATGCCGTGATGCTCCCGGCAGGCCAACCAAACCCACCCCACCCACTCCAATGGCTAGCTCCGATCCATGTCCTCCCTCCTCCTGATCTCAAATGCAGAGTGGCAGCAGGACCCTGACAAGTCCCACTCCCTTGGCACTGCCTGGTGGGCAGTGCCAAGGTACTCCTTGGGCACTGCTACTTTGCCTTTGAATATTGCCAGGGGCCCAACTGGCATTGCCAGTCTGGCAATGCCCAGGGGTCGCTCTTCCCCCCCCACCCTGCCCTTTACTCCCACCTCCTGTAGTGGGGGTGGGGGCTCTTGGCAGTGGAGTTGGGCCACTAGCTCCCTGTCAGTGGGGACCCAGTTGTAAATCCTGCTGGAGTGAAACACTCCTGGCTGACAGACCTGGAGATTTCAGTCCCAGGCCCATTAATGATAGTGATGGTTTAAATATTTTACTCAGCTCTTCGCCGATTTCTGGTCCGGAGCTAACGCCATCAGCATTCCAGGGCCTAGAGACGCGTGAAGGTCATGGCACCCAGCGAGAAGCACGCTTAACGACCTCTGCTTACATTTCCCAGCTCGCTTGCTAGAGCAGGTGGCGGTTTGGTACTTTAATGGCCATTCATCCACTAATCACAGTATAGAACCAGGGATCCCTTTAGCCCCTGTAGGATGTTTTTTTAAACAAAACTTTAAAACAAAACTACTTAAAAAAAAAACTATACAAGTGTCAATCACCCAAATCCTTCTAAGTTCTAATAACTGATAATGCAAGCATGCAAAATCTATTTAGTTTATGTAAATAAACATTGTGAAATTGACAACTTAGATTAGAGAGCCAAAGCTGTCAATGAAGCACTATTTTCACGAGGGCTCAGGTGCTTCAACAGACTAATTTCTGGATTATCAGCCAAGCTTTATTATATATTCTTGTCCAGGATCCCAAGTGTCCTTTAGAATATGAAAACAAATGAGTCCTAGTAAAACCATTGCTTGATTGTCAGTAGGGAGATGTACCTTGGCAAGGGACGCATGAGGGGGTCATCGGGAGGCATCCTTGGGGTGGGGAGTTTGAAGGGCGATAGGGGCGGGTACGTGCATATCTTGGCATAGGAATGTGTATGGAGAATAAGGTGGCATGGGTGGTGCATGAGGAAGATCTGAGAGGTGACGGGGTATATGAGACGGGATGGAGATCACCTCCACACTGTAAGCAAGGACAAAAGGACTAATAAATCGGGGACACAAGTTCAAATCTCTACCATGCCAGCTTGGAAATTTAAATTAAATTAATCTGGAATAAAATGCTCGTTATCAGTAAAAGTAACTATGAAACTACTGAAGTGTAAAAACCTATCTGGTTCAGCACTATCATACAGGGAAAGAAATCTGTACCCTTAGTTGTTCTGGCCTAAACGCATAGGCATATGCGTTTAGGCCTAAACGGATTCACCCACAGGAAAAAACATTTTCTTAATGTTGACCTTGCCAATATGCTCAGGATCTTATAAATTTCAAGCAAGTCACTCTTCACTTCTCTAAATTCTTATCTAGACAAAGCTTCGCCTTTCCAATCTAACTTCATAAGACAACCTGTTTATTTCAGGTATCAATCAAGTAAACCTCTTTTGAGCTGCTCCAATACATTTATGCTTTCTTAATTAAGGAAACTAAAACTGTGTACAGTATTCAAAATATGGTCTCATCCATGCCCTCCATAACTGAAGAATAACTTCCTTACTTTTATGTTTAATACCTTTCATAATAAAAGACAACTTTCCATTCGCCATCTTGATTACATGTTGCACTTGCATGCTAATGTTTTGTGACTCATGCATGAGAACACAGAAATTCCTCTGTAACTCAGCAGGTGGAAGTCATTCTCTAAGTAATATTCTGCTTTTATTTTTCCTGCCAACATGTGTGAAGAACTTCATACTTTCCCACGTTATACTCCATCTTCCAGATTTTTGCTCATTCACAGCTTATCCATACCTATCTGCCAACTCTATAGTTGTGAGCTCATGGGCTGTTCATGCCATATTTCCACTGCAGGGAGGTCGTAGAATTTAGTGCCCAGTCAAATCGCCATTTATTGCAGCAGAATGGGAAAATCCTGCTGGCACAAACGGTGGCAACATTCTGGCTAATGTATTTTCTTCACGACATACTATCCTACCTACCTTTGTGTCATCTGCAAATTTAGTTGCCATGCCTTCACTCCCCGATCTTAAGTCATTAATGTAAATTATAAAAAAGCTGAGATCCATCAGGGACCCTCATGGGATTCCACTCATCACATCTTTCCAATTAGACAAAGACCAAGCCAGCCAATCTTCAGTCCAGGCTAACACCATGAGCTTTTTTTTTGCAAAGTGTGGCACTTTGTCAAATGCTTCCTGGAAATCCTAACACTGTACGTCTACAAACTTCTCTTTATCCATATATTACTCCTTCGAGGAACTCTAGTTAAGTTAGTTAGACATGATTTCTCTTTCATAAAATCATGCTGACTCTTCCCAATTACCTTGAGCTTGTCTAAGTGCCTAACTTGAATCCTGCCACGGCAGATGGTGGAATTTGAATTCAATAAAAAATATCTGGAATTAAGAATCTACTGATGATCATGAACCATTGTAGAAGAAACCCAACTGGTTCATGAATATCCTTCAGGGAAGGAAATTTGCCATCCTTACCTGGTCTGGCCTACATAAGGTGACTCCAAAGCCACAGCACTGTGGTTGACTCTCAACTACTCTCCGAGAACAACTAGTAATGGGCAATAACTGCTGGCCCAGCCAGCGACATCCATGTCCCATGGATAAATAAAAAAATTACAAACATATATGACATTACTATCTACCTCCTCATGTTTAACTACTACCTTAATGTAGCATCTGTTACTCTTTGTTTATTTTGCGCAATTGGTTTTTCTGTAGGAGTTCAATATCAAATGTATTCAAGGAATATCCTGTTTAAAGTTAGATGAATGTTTTGAGCTTGACTGTTTTTGTGTGTTTCCTTTTGAGCTAGTGCTTCCTTTTTGAGTCTAGTCATAGAGATATCTTTAGTGAAAGACTTTTCTGGCACAAAATGTAATTCTAGTTTTAAAGAATCACTTTACTAGGCTGTAATCCTAAAGATAAGTCTGGATGAGGAATGGGTAATTAATTGCTTAACCGGATGTGGACTCCCTTTGAGAGGTTCACAAGATAAATTCCAGTCTTTAAAGCAATCCATACTAGAATCAGCTATCTGTGTGTGTGAGTGCAAAGTGGCCAAAAAGGAGACACATATACATCTGTCCTGGCAGCACAATTCCCTTTGAAATCTCAAGGGACAACAATGACAGCTAATGCAAATGTGCAGGTGGAGCATTGTCTGAGGGGGGGAAACAGTGGTGCAGTGGTAATGTCACTGATCTAGTACTCCTGAGGCTCAGGCAATGCCCTGGAGACACAGGTTCAAATCCCAAGACACAGCTGGTGGCATTTAAATTTAATGAATACATCTGGAACCAAAAACTAGTTGGTGACGTGACAGTTTCATCAATTGTTGTAAAAGCCCAAATGAATGCCCTTTAGGGAAGGAAATCTGTCATCCTCACCCAGTCTGGTCTCCATGTGACTCCAGGCTTGCAGCAGTGTGGTTAATTCTGAAATGGCTGAAGAAGCTATTTAGTGCAAGGACAGTTAGTGTAACAAATACATGTCTTGCCAGCAATACCCACATCTCTTGAATGAATTAATAAAAAAATTGATCTGACATTGTAAGAGGGATAGTTAGAAGAAAAAGAATATTATATCAGTTGGCTGATATGATATTACTCAGAGAGTGACCTTTACTCAGAGAATGTATTGCATTCCACACCCTGCTGTATAGTGGAGTTGGACACTTTAGGAACTTTCAAGCAGTTAGTGAATAGACACATGGAACACACCAGAATGATAGGGAGTGGGATAGATTGATCTTGAGTTTGGACATAGCTCAGCATAACATTGAGGGCTGAAGGACCTGTACTGTTCTCTGTTCTATGACTACAGAATCACAGAAATGTTACAGCTCAGAAGAATACCATTCAGCCCATCAAGACTGCAATGGCTCTCCGAATGAGTGGTTCCTCCAGCTTCTTACCTTTTTAGATAATCTAATTCTCTCTTGAATACCTCAATTGAACTTTCCTCCACCACACCTTCAGGCAGAATATCCTAGACCTTAACCATTTACTGAATTAAAAAAAGTTTTTCCTCATGTCTCCATTACTTCTTTTGCCAATTACCAGGGATCTGTTTCCTCTCGTTCTCAATCATTCCAACAGGGAGAACAATTTTTTTTTCCATTTGCTGTGTCTAGGACATTGATAATTATCAATATTTCTCTCAACCTTCTCTTCTGCAAGGGGAACAGTTTCAACTTTTCCAAGCCATCTACTTAACCATTCTTTGGATTGATGCCTGCTGAATGAAACAGTGGTGATGTTACATCCTTGGACGTGGACACTTATTTCTCATCTGAGTCCTGACTCTACTCCAGTGTCACGTAAGGGGTTGGGGGGGAACAAGTGACTTTGCCATTATAGGTACAGAAGTCAGTGCACTGTGGACATACAAGCTCATCACAGTCCAGCAATATGGCACTCTTCCGGCATATTACTATGATTCTTGTTTGGCACATGATGCAGTGGGTCTTTCTGAGAAGAGGCAATGAGACCCCCATTGCCTCCACAAGATTCTGAGCAGGAAATTTGACATAGGTGAATGGTTGGAATGGTGAGTTCATGCTGGAGTTGAGGAGTTCTGTTTAACTGAAGTGAAATTGCACAAAATGGTCTCCTTACTTATTCCAGCTGTATTTGGTAGATGATTGCTCCTTGTATTCTTCCTCCCCTCTTCCTCTCCTCCTTCTCCAACACCCCATCCATGTTCCTCTCACCCCCTCTCCATCTGCTGACATGGACTCCAGATCTGAGGAGGCAATGGCTGGGCCACAGAATTGATAGGTTGTGGGGGATGCAGCACTTTACATGATGCTCGGATCTGAACAGCTGCACGCTCAGCTGTGAACAAGTTATGTTTGAGATATTGCCAGAACTGTATTGTTAAAGACATTCTCCAGTTAAACCCACAATCAGTGCCAACTTTTTTGGGATATCTGTATTTGAAATCATGCAGAGAAAGCGCCATTAAAGAGTTCTGCTCACTGTCAATTCACTGGAAGGAAAGCCGTGCTTTCCAACTCTAATGGTGTAGAGTGAAATACAAAGAACAAAGAGCAACACAGCACGGAAAACAGGCCCTTCGGCCCAACGAGCCCGCGCCGTCGTCCTAACGTCTTAATGACACATCCATGACTTTAGGCTATGCCTATTGTGGAAGATTCCCATATAGGGACCAATATAGGGACAATTTGTTACCCAATCAGCCTAAGAGCACATTTTTGGGATGTGGGAGGAAACCGGAGCACCCGGAGAAAACCCACGCAACCTCGGGGAGAACGCGCAAATTCCCGCAGACACAGGCCCAAATCCATGTGTCTGCACAGCAACAGCGATAGTCTCTGAGCTATCATGTTGCCCATCAGATGGTCCAGTTTAAGCATACACTAACGACTTGAAGCACTAGGCCACTCCTGAACCAACATCCAAGAGCAGCCCTCACACGACCTGCCGAATGCATGCACCTTGTTGGTCAACAAGGTGGACTGAATTGCCTGTGGAAACAAATAAGATATTTAGAATCTGAGTTTATGTTGCCTGCTGCCTGTGGCTGAAGCAGATGATATGTGATCATCTGAAAATAAAATACATAAATTGTAGATACAAATTGTTCTATGTTTTTCTACTGTGACTATATTGTGAACTGCCTCTAACTAATGCTGCATTTAATAATTAAGCAATAGTTTTTATTTTCCGTCGATGCCAAGTGAGAAACTGTTGAATATACCTGAAATCTCATAAGTATCCTAAATGAATAAATTACATGTGAGATATACTCAGTATCATGAGTGATATATAAATCACACCATTCAAACCTTAAATGTATTAGTTTAAATCAGTTCTTAACAGATGGTTATTTGCTTTTTAAATGTATACAGCACATCTCCTTTTTGGTTCTGCATCTAGGTGTTGTGTATAGTTTATTGTTGTGAATTTAAGATACATCATGCATTTTTCAGATTTTCAGTTGAGCAATTTCAGATGATCACCTGGAGACAGTCGTGAATGAGATTATCTGCCCAATGTCTCAATTGGAATGTGGTTTGGGAGAGCACATTAATTTTGTTTGAATGTATTTTCTTCCCAGCATCCTTAGCCAGAAGACATTTTTCTTCTTAGAACTAAACATGTTTCTGCGGAGTATTTTTATTGCAAAAAATGTATCCCATTGCAACACAATATTTCTTGGTAACTGGAAGGAAAGCTGTTTTGATGTCCAGCCACAATGATATCATTCTTCCCTAATTGTTGCTGCCTTTTGTTGTTCACATTTTCCTTCTGCCTCTTGAGGAAATTGTGGCTTGCTTTATTATTCACAAATTATGCTTGTTTCCTTACTCTTATACCAAGCTGTTCCAAGTCTCAGAGTTGCCATCATCTCCTTATCTTATCTTATCTTATTTTAACATCAATATTAAGCCTATGCTCCATGTGAGAAATAATGAGAACTCAAAAGCATTTGATTGTGGGAGGGAATTTCAATTTATTGATCTCAATGCCAACAAAAGTAATAGAGAGCTCTCACAAGCAGCTGATCTGACATTATCCATTTTACCCAAAGTCAAACTTGTCGATAATTTAAACTGATCTGGCAATTGATGTGTTTAATTGTCTAATCATAGGCTGGTTCCTCTCTGCATTGGAGCCAATCAACAGTTTAAAAAATGGAAAAACCAGCCTGTCATTGGATGACCAGGCTTACAGCAATTTTCACAATTATGTCCATGAAGTTTTCAGTTGTTAATTTCAATAAAGTTGCAGGAAGGAGCCTCTGGAGTGGTATCTGGCCCATGAGGCAGTGGCTGGACAAGGCTGGTCTAATCAACACAACTCTTGTCTGTGCATCTCGTGCCCTGAAGCAAGGAGCACCATTTTAGCTTTTATTTCTGATTGTTGAGTGTCCCTGATCAGATGTCATGATCTAGGGAGCCAGTCCACAGGCTCCTGACAGAAATTTTAACCTGACCATGCTTTTGAAAAAATAAGTTAAATAATAAACAACAAAAAGAACAACACAGCACGGGAAACAGGCCCTTCAGCCCAACGAGCCCACGCTGCTACCTCAACGTTCCCACTTCCACCCATGACCCTTGTCTATGTTTATAGAAATCTGCATTGGAACCAAATTAGCGAGACAATTTAGGGAGAATTTGTTTTGCCAATCAGCCTAAGAGCACATCTTTTGGGGTGTGGGAGAAAACTGGAGCACCCGGAGAAAACCCACGCAAGCAAGGGGAGAATGCACAAACTCCCACAGATAATGGCCCAAATCCCTGTGTCTGCACAGCAACAGCAATAGTCACTGAGCTGTCGTGTTGCCCATCAACCGCTCCAGTTCAAGCATACACTAATGATGTGAAGCACTAGGCTACTCTCAAAAAATCCAAGAACAGCCAGCCCTCTCACAACCCATCGCGTGTATGCCCTTTGTTGGAAGTACTTCTTCCAGACTGTCACGATGATGTGTATTTTCAGATGAAGTGAAGATAGAGGTGATTTAATTGGATAAAAATGCATAAATGTATTCTAGTTACAATTTAAAAATCATACGTTCTGCATGTAAATTTCATCATGTCCATGTTCATAATGGAACTGCTGGTACAATCTCATGGTGCTGTCAGCAGTGGGAATGAGACACTCTTACTATTGAAGTTGTATACCTTCAGCTTATGAAACATTACTTTATGGGTATGGTGAAGGAGGATGACATCAATTGTCTCGAGCATTTAATAAATTTTATTGCCCGTCATACCACTTGAGTAAATCTAGTCAAACTTGCAGCCATCTAAGGATTCCTGGAGGTTCATTTTAACATGGTGCGAGGGGAAAAGAATTATCAGAACAGGTTTTGCTGTAGACATAAAGAACTCTCAGATGGTGGACAGCACCTGGATATGGTAACTCGAAGTTTCTATTCAGTGAAACAGGGATTCAGGAATTCATTGCAAGCTGGGAGCAACCATTTGTTGTCTAGACTGTAATTACATTGTGAATGCAATATGGGATAAGTATAAAAGAGGAATCTTCCCTGCAGTTTAAAATGTAAAGTGCCTTAAAAAAAGAAAATCATGTTTAGTCAATAGTGTTTTTGGTTATTTGTTAACGGTAAAAGATTAAAAATGTTAAGTCTTGACATGTCATTCCTTCAGCTATTAATTGGAAGTTCAAATTATTGGTCTCTCCATAACAATTAATTTTGATTGTTCCATCAATAGGATCCTGTTTCTCAGATGCTCTATTATTTTGTTTCGAGATGATGTTGAAAGTTCAGCAATTACTATCGGCCAGTTTCTGTATCTTTGAAACCAAATTTGGTTGCCAGCTGTTGAATGTTATCTATCTTTTTTTGAGAATCAGTTTTTGGTTAATTGCAGAAGTTTCATTTTGGTTATTCCTTTTGTCCCAGTGTGGGTATAAAACACATTTGGTATATATTTTGCATTTTTGAAGTCCGATAGCTGAGTCTGAGAGTAAATCTTTGCTTTGCAATTTATTCGTTGGGTTACTGGAATAACTCATTGTTTCTCCTACGTGTGTGTGCCAAGTTTTGAGAATTACTAAAGCTTTATGACATTTCATTACTTCAAAATGAATTTAAAAAATGGCAATGCTTCTTTAGCATTTTTGGAAGTTTCAGAGCTTACAGTTGCTTTTATTTCATTTTCTGCCTTAATAAAACCTGACTTGTATTTTGTAGCTCCAAATACATGACTTTTCAGGTTATTATTTAACAATCAGTCAGTGGTAATACATCTCATTACCAGTGTGTATCTTCTAATGGATAAACATTTAATTATTCCAGCACGTAATTATTTGGTCTTACCCAAAACCTGAAATGCTTTGAAAGGTGATTGGTTTGATTTTGTAGTACACATCGTCAGCGTACAAGAGTTAATTTCTGTTCTGACCTTCCTGTCCATATTTTGGTGACTTATTCACTGACTTATTTTGTCAAGGTATCTATGAGGTGTGAAGAATGCCAGACATCCTTCTCTGGTCCCTCAGTGGGATAGAAATAAGGGAGCTGAAGGCATTGGTACATATTGCATTTATGTAAAATGACTCATTATCTTGTTTGATCTAATTTTTTAAAAAACACCCACATGTTGAATTTTTAATGCTGTATACTTCGATCACTACTGTCATTCTAATTAAGATATCTCCATCTGGACTGTATCTCCAGAGGTTCAGCACATCAAGTCTGTGCCACCTCTTTCAAAGGGCAATTAAATTAGTCCAACAACCCTGCTCTTCTCTCAAATCCCAACAGTTTTTTTCTCCTTCAAGTATTTAAATTGCCACCTCCTAAACTCCTGTATCTAGGGCAACACCTCACACTTTGTGCATTGCACGTCACCTGCCAAAGTTCTGTTTCATGTTCTTGATTCACCATTCACTCTATCAAACATTGATTTCAGGCCCATTGGAAATACAAGGAAGTGAATTCGAAATGAAATATAATTCTTGATATAGGTACCTTTTATTGTATGTTTGTTTTTTCTTGGTAAATGGAACTTGCTGCTTTTATTTTGAAAGATGGATTGCTATTAGCATGCATTTAATTTTTGTACATTTTTCCTTACTTTCCAGAACTTGATAATTCCAAGACAAATGAAAGTATCAAGTTTAGCATCGTGACAAGAGTTCCAGAGGTAGCTAATCAATTAAAGATACGTTCTCTTCACACTTCTTTTTCTCACTCCTCTCAGTATTCATTACTTTCGTAAAGAAATGAGAAAAGGCTATTCAGCCAATGAGAGCCATTTCTATTCCTAACCATTTATGATCTAGTCTATCATGGCTGTACCCCATCTGCTTGATCTATGAGATGGGGTTCTACATAAACTCTCTTTGACCTTCAATGTTAACACAACTACAAACATTACCCCAGATTATGTAATCATTTCTATCTTGTATTTTGAATGTTTAGACATCAGAATTAGCTCAGTTGACAGTATGCTGGTGCCTAAATTGGAACAGCTCGTGAATAAATGCCTCCTACAACAATAATGCCTTGTATGACAAAGAAGCGCTAAGCGGCAACTCCCGTTTGGTCTACTTTGGTTAAACTCTACTTGAGTTAAAAGCTTCATAAAAGAATAGCTCAACCAATTTTGTAAATCTGGAAGTTTATCACTTGTAAAATCTTTGTTGTGTTCATTTTAAGTAACATTTTGTAAAAGAGCTACTAAAGCTATGCGATAAATATTGGATTTTGGTAGTTTGTTCTGTGTTATAGACCATTGGACAGAAGATCTGTCACCTCTGGGATCATCCAATCAGTTCATCCTGCATTGCAAGGAACTATGTGGAAACCCTCCTGAAAAACCATTGTACTCAACAGGTGAGCAGTAAAGTTTGTTAATGCAAATATAAGGGCCTAGTCTTGTTCTACTTTTCCACTGTGTTATGTCCTCCCATTATGTGTACACATCACTATGCTTGTGCTTCAAACCAAGCTACATGTGTACACACACACACACACACACACACACACACACACACACACACACACACACACACACACAATCTTCCTTATCCATTCTGGCTGAAGTAATACAGTTACCATAAATCACTCCGACACATTCTGCTGCATGGACAACTAGAATTACCTTATTGCTTTTTGGATTATATAGAGTTGGCTCAGAGAAGAATCTGAACCCATAGTAGCTTATCATTTTCTCCTGGTTTCAGCCACAGGGTCCTGGATTATTGCATCCTTGTTTGGTATTGTGAAATGTATGAAGAAGCATTGACTTCTTCTTTTGTACTTTTTCCATTTTTTTTTTTTGCAGCTGTTAACTTGGGACAAGGGATTCTGCTTTTTTATGTTACGCTCAACAAGAGAATAGTCATTAGTTGAATGAACTTGTATTTACTTGTCTTTTGTGGGAGGTGGATTTATGGATTTAAAGATGAGGATTAGAAACTTTTTGCTTTTGTCACCAAAATGTAAGCTTGCCCAAGTAAGTTATAATGGGGAGGCACAGTAGTGAGCACTGCTGCCCCACACGCCAGGGTCCCAGACTTGATTCCCGGCTTGGATCACTGTGCAGAGTACACACATTGTGCAGATTAGGTGGGTTGGTCACGCTAAATTGTCTCTTGGTGTTAGGGGGACTAGCTAGGGTAAATGCATGTGGACAAGGCTGGGTGGGATTTTGGTCGGTGCAGACTCGATGGGCCGAATGGCCTCCTACTGCACTGTAGGATTATATGATCTTCCTTAACCACCTCCAAGGCCAACTCTTACTGCACCAGAGTGAATTTTTATTTCTCATTTCAATTTTAGTTAGTTTAGATTTTTCTGAACATAACTGCCAATTAGTGGAAAATTACAATGTGTTTATGTTGTAACCCAAGGTTGATGAGTAGTTGCTGAAAAGTGGTTGTTGCATTGTTATTAGCATCATGTTTGTACATAATGGTATTCTGAGACTTGTTTGGGACTTGAGTAAAATGAAAGGAAGGTTCATTATACATTTGACCACTGACTTGGAAGAGCTTGATGTTTTCAAAGTGAAGGAATATATGCCATGTAATCAAGTAGAGTATGTGTCCTTCAGTGGACAATTATTATGAGTTTTGTATATGTAAATTTTATATTATGTATTGTATGCAGAAACGTCTAATTTCAACTAGTGCAACTTATAATTTTTTTTCTGGCTTTGGAGTATTTGCTGTTTGTACTGCAGCCCAGGGCATACAATCCATTCAAACAAACAGCTAAAATATTTAGGAACTGATTCTTAATAGCTGATTTGACTTTATGCTTAAATGAAGAGTGGATGTATTGATAAATTACAGGTCACAGTGTAATCAATACCACATTTGAGTTATTACGTGTTTGAGATGTAATTAACTTTAACTGAAGTACACTTAAGAGGTCCTGTTGTTTGGAAGTAATATAATTTTGCACTGGCTTAATTGGAACAATCATTTTAATATTTATTTATAATTATTCCACTAAACAATCTGGTAAATTAAATTCGTGATTTTTGTCAATTTCTTTTCAGAAATCAAAACACTTTTCCCTCAGGGACAAGACTCCATTTGAATCTGACTTTTTGCCATTGACTTACCTGGCAAGATTCTTAACGGAAGTGGAAGATCAAAGTGAGTATGATTGTGTATGAAAGCAAAATTCTACAGAAGCTGGGAATCTGAAGTAAAGTGTTTTTGTATGATTCACATGTCTTTGTTGTATCTTTGGGAGAAATGTTGAAACCTAGTTCGCCATCTGCGAGGTTGCCAGCAGAGGCTCAAGATCCAGAAGTTGGAGTTCTTGCCAGCAACTTCAGATCTTCCCCACCCTTCACCAAAATAGACCTGCTTTGCAAGCATTTGCATGCATCTTAATAGCATTAAACACCCCACCCTCTCCTCACTATATCTTGAGACCTTGCCATTAGAAGCTGTTTACAACAGATTCACACAGATAGGTGAGGGTTTCCCCAGAAGAGTAGAAGTAAGCACTAGCCCCTGGGAAGAGGGACATGGCCAGGCTGTGTCCTGGTAATATCCCATGGCACTGGTTGGCACTATCACATTGGCCAGTGCCAAGGGGTGGGCCCTAGTGGGACCTTCATGGAGGGTGAAAAGAGTGGGGATTCATGCAGGTTGTGGGCTACGAGCAGGCGGACTAGAAGGGGATGCTAAGGGGTGGTGGCTCTGATTGTGAGAGGGAAGAGGCCCCTGAGATCTCAAAGAACAAAGAACAAAACAGCACAGGAAACAGGCCCTTTGGCCCAACGAGCCCGCACTGCCACCCCGATGTTCCCACCTCTACCCGTGATCCCTGTCCATGTTTATAAATCTATGGATTAAAAACCAAATTTGAGACAATTTAGGGAGAATTTGTTTTGCCAATTAGCCTGAGAGCACATCTTTGGGATGTGGGAGGAAACCGGAGCACCCGGAGAAAACCCATGCAAGCATGGGGAGAATGCGCAAACTCCCACAGACACAGGCCCAAAACCATGTATCTGCACAGCACAGCGATAGTCACTGAGCTGTCGTGTTGCCCATCAAATGGTCCATGTCAAGCGTACACTAACGACGTGAAGGACTAGGATACTCTCAAAAAAAAATCCAAGAGCAGCTCTCTCATGACCCATCGCGTGTATGCCCCTTGTTAGACAACAAGGTGGACCAAAGCACCTGTAGGATAAAAACAAGTACATCAATATCTCGGTGGTGGAGTGAGGCAAGGTTTATTGCAGTTCTGAGCAGCTGTGTTTTAGAATCTGCCCCCACTATGATGGAGTGAATAGCACTCCTTGACTGTGGTAGAATCTGGAGAGAAATACACAAGTTTTCTCACCAGAAGCAACATTTTGCCATTTTTTGGTAAGACCTCTCTTTCTGTCTCTTTTCTCCCCTATCTCCTCCCACCAATCTGAAGTTGTTAAAACACACAATGGTTTTTTTTTACATTTGCAATCCAGGTTAATTTGTGAGCTTGTGCATGCTTAGGAATAGGAGTTCTCTTTGCAATTTTTAAATTTTCTTCAGTGTTGATTTAAATATTCCAGTCCTAGAGAAATTGAGGGATGTGTACAGCTAGTGAACGTCTGTGTAAGATGTTCTTTTGGAGAGTCGGTGCAGACACGATGGGCCGAAAGGCCTCTTTCTGCACTATAAGGAAGTTAATCGCCTTGTTTGCACTGAAGACTCTGCACACATTTAAGATTCCTTCTCTGATTTGCATTGCTTCTCTCTTGAGCTTTGACTAATTTTCACTTCTTCATCGTGAGATTGTTACTGTTTTACTAAGTGTTCCAGCTGCAGGACAGAAATAATTTGCATATATGTAATAGCACATTATATCCTTAGGATGTCTTGAAGTATATATAATCAATTAATTACTTTTGAATAATGTAAGATAGCTGTGGATAGCAAGATCCTATGCAGGGAAAATAAATTGGTTTTCTCTGGCCAAGATAACAAGAGAACTTGCTTTTCTTTGAATAGAGCCTTTGGCATCTTTACTTTCACTTGAGCAGGTAGTCAGAGCCCAGGTTTGACATCTTATCCAAAAGATAACATCACGCACAGTGCAATATTCAATGCTGCATTTAAATGTTCCCCTAACCTCTCTACGGTCGCAGGACTAAATCTTCAGCTCTGATGGATATTCAAAATTACAAATTGTTAATGATTTATATATTATAAATGGAAGAAGATGTTTATATTTGGAAAATAGTAAATATAGCTCCTAAAGTCTTGATACACTGCACTGATGTTCCACATATTCCAAGAATCGGAATGCAGTTATGATGATTGATGCAATGTGTTGTAATACTATTGTAATATTTGAAGCTAAGAAATTTGTATTGGTGAAACAAAATGACTTCCCTAGACAATATTTATCTCTCAGGTTCCCTGATCACACTATTCTAAAGGCTAACTGAATAAATTTGATAGCAATAGCTTGCTAATTCTTGTTGTTAAGAGTTACAATTAATAACCATCCAGGTGAGAAAAGGAGGACAGTGTCCCAAAATGATTGCTGCTTTCGGAAGTAGGGAGAACGAAAAGAAATATTGGCCACGATTCTCCCAAAAATATTGAATTAGAGGAAAACAGTTCTAAATCCCGACTGTTTTGTCAGTTCAACTTCTCACTCAAACCTCTGCACTCTGTGCACTGCAGAGATCCCAATTGTGAAACTCATTAAAAACCCAGGGGAGCAGGGCCTATTCATGCTGGAGTCTGACAGTTCTGGAACTCTGCGCATGCACAGTGACCCTGATCTGTCAGACTCCCCATTTGCTTGCCAGCTCAATCACTGGCCAGCGCGTGTCCCCCTCAGTGCGGTCCTCCCTCCAGCTTCATCCCTTCCCAGCCTCTGCCCCCTCCATGCTCTACACGGCCTGATAGCAGCCCCCACAACAATTCCTGGGCCAGTCCTGACCTTCCCTCCCCCTGCCCCGGAGCACCCCAATGTCCAACCCATTCCCTCACCCCCTCACTCCTGGCCCTTGCTCCCCTCGGGAGGCAGGTCCTACACCAATTGCTCCTCTCTCTCCGTCCCAGACCAATTGCCTTGCACAGTGCCAGTGGGACCTCGACCTCCACCTCAACCGATCACCTTGTAGGCCCTGTCTCATTGGTGATCTCCAATGGGCAGTGCCAAGATATCCCTTGGGCATGGGTACTTTGCCCCTTAGGCAATGCTGAGGGCACAGGTTGGTACTGCCAGGATGTCCATCCCCAGGGGATACCACTTCCCTGCCACCTGACCTCCTTCATTCTGGTGGAGTGTACTGCTAGTTCCCTGAACATGGGAAGCTAGTCTAAACCCTGCAGGAATGAAGTACTCCTGGTGGGGTGGGAGATTCAATTGGAACCAGAAAGTTCCCGATAATGAAACGTAAAAGACATTTAAAACATACTTTAAAAAAAAAATCTCAATCCCTTACCTATCTTTCCGCCGGTTTTTAACATGGTCTGGCCTGCAACTCCTGGCTCTGGGAGATGCGCATGCGTTCCTGGTGCATGTGCAAATTCCGGAACAAGGGCAGCAACACGCATTTCACCCTGATGAAACACAAAAGTTGCAGATTGGGGTGGGAGAATTGTGGCCATTCTCTTTTCCCTGACCAAATGGACAGACAAGCACTTGTTGACTTCTTCCTATGTTGCTGCCTGCTGATACACAAGAGAATCCCAAGGAATTTGTATAGATTCTGGAATAGTCTCTGTGGATTGGAAGGTAGCAAATGTACCCTCACTGTTCAAGAAAGGAGAGAAAGAGTAAACAGAGAAGAAAATTAGCTTGGTATCAGTTGTAATGAAAATGCTACATTATGTTAAAGAATTGTGTTAAATTATGTTAAAGAATTAAAGAATAGTTCATTTAGAAAATTACTATGATTAGGCATAATTTTCTGAAAGGGAAATGTTTCTGAGATGTAACTGATAGGGTGCAGGAGGGGGAACCATTTATTGTAATGTATTCTGGATTTTTAGAAGGTATTCAAATGAAGTTGAAAACAAAAGAGTCTCTTACACAGGATTAGGGCTCATAGGATTGGGGTTAATATATTAGGATGAATTGAGGATTGAGTAATGGACAGAAAACAGGAGTAAAGAGTCATTTTCAGAAATGCAAGTTGTAACTTGTGGAGCATCACAAGGCTTGGTGTTTGGGACACTGCTATTTAAAATCTGTTTCAAATTACTTACATGAGAAGCTGAATGTTTTGTATTATTAACACATGAATAAAAAACAATGTGGCAATGTAAGTTGTCAGGAGGATGAAAAGTCTCAACACCAGGTTAAAATCCAACAGATTTATTTGGTAGCACGAGCTTTTGGAGCATTGCTCCTTCCTCAGGTGACTCAGGTTGGACTTTATCTGCTGTGCAGATACATGGATTTGGGCCTGTGTCTGTGGGAATTTGCGCATTCTCCCCGTGCTTGCGTGGGTTTTCTCCAGGTGCTCCGGTTTCCTCCCACGTCCCAAAGATGTACTCTTAGGCTAATTGGCAAAACAAATTCTCCCTAAATTGTCTCAAATTTGGTTTTTAATCCATAGATCTATAAACATGGACAGGGATCACGTGTAGAAGTGGGAACATTGAGGTGGCGGCGCGGGCTCGTTGGGCCGAAGGGCCTGTTTCCCATGCTGTTTTGTTCTTTGTTCTTTGTTCTTTAACCTGGTGTTATGAAACTACTTACTGTGCCCACCCCAGTCCAATGCCGGTAACTCCACATCAGGAGGATGAAAAGGAATACATCTCTAATTGAGTCGTAGAGGTTTACAGCATGGAAACAGGTCCAACTTGTCCATGCTGCCCTTTTTTTAAACCCCTAAGCTAATCCCAATTGCCTACATTTGGCCTATATCCCTCTATAACCATCGTACCGATGTAACTATCTATATCCAGAGTGAAAATGTTTGCTCTTTTCTCTCTCCATAGATGCTTTTGGATCTATTAAGATTTTCCAGCAATTTCTGTTTATGTTTTAGTAATTTGCTTTTATTGTAGAGATACAGTCTAGTTATTGGTAAGGGGATTGCAAATTGAGTACAATATAGAGAAATTATCCACTTTGAAAAATGGAAAATAAGAATATTTTTAAAAAGGTGAGAAACTACTTAACCTTGGTATTCGAAGGGATTCAGGAACCCTCGTATACAAATCTCAAAGTTTACTGTGCAGATAGAATCTTAGAATGCTTGCAGCACAAAAAGAGACCATTTGATTCTTCATGTATGTGCTGACTTTCTGAAAGAGCAATTCGCTTAGTGCTACTTTCCCATCTTGGCCCTATAGCCCTGCACATTTTTCCTTTTCAGATGTTAATCCAATTCCCTTTTCAAATGGGTTGATTGAATCTGCCTCTACCATGCTGTCAGACAGGGATTTCAGATTCTAACCATGTGCTGTTTGATAAAGTTTTTCCCCATATCACTGTTGCTCTTTTTGTCAATTACCTCAAATCTGTAGCCTCTTATTCTTGATCCTTGCACCAAAAGGAACAGTTTTTCTGTTTTCTCCATTCTATTCAGATGCCTCATGATTTTGAACACCTCTGTCAAGTTGTCTCTCAACCTTCTATACTCTCCAGAGAAAGCAGTCCTAACTTCTCCAATCTGTTTGTGTCACTGAGGTTCCTCATCTATTGAGCCATTCTCATTAATCTTTTCTGCCTTCACATCCTTTCTAAAGTATGGTGATCAGGACTGGATGTAAGGAACTCTTGCTGCCATTCTAGGACTTTGGTGAGACCACAACTGGAGTACTACATACAGTTTTGATTCCCTTATCCAAGGAAGGATAAACTTCCCTTAGGAGGCACAACAAAGATTCACTAGGTTATGTTTGGAATAATATGGCTGGGGAGTAATCAAGTACAATGAACCTATTTTCTTTGGAGTTTAGATAAACGAGAGGTGATCTCAGTGAAACTTCCTGAACCACTTCCTACCGACGTGAGCATGATTTTGAGAAGTAAATTCAGATTTCCAGTCCAGTAGCCGATTCCTGCAGACATTTCCAGCTTATTTGTGGGACACAAATCTGATGTATAGTCTTGGGTATTTAAGACAGAAATGAGGAGAAGTTTCTTTACCCGAAGGTTTGTGAATGATTTGTTAGGGATGGCATGGTGAGACAGTGGTTAACACTGCTGCCTCACAGCACCAGGAACCCTGGTTCAGTTCAGGCTTTGGGTCACTGTCTGTGTGGAGTTCGCAAGTTTTCCCTATCTGGGTTTTCTTCGAATTCTCTGGTTTCCACCCACAGTCCAAAGATGTGCAGGTTATGTGATTAACCATGCTAAATGGCCTCTTAGTATCCTGAGATGTACAGGTTAAGGAGATGAACAGGGTACATATGCAGGGTTACAGGAATAGGGCCTGGGTAAGATGCTCCGTTGAAGAGTGGATGCATGCTTGATGGACCAAATAGCCCCTTTCTGCACTATAGGAATTCTAGAATCTTTTGAATTTACTTCCCCAAAGGGCCATGAATGCTTGGTGAATGAGTGTTAGATCTCTGGGCCAAAAGGACTCTAGGGACAGACAGGAAAAGTGGATTTAAGCTATCCTGTTATTAAATGGCAGAGCAGACTGCAGGGCCATGTAACCTACAGTTGCCCCTAGTTCTTGTTTCTTTTTAACTCTCTAACCATAAAGATGTGCTTAGTTTCTCTTTGAATTATGTGCCACAATGACATGATGGTCAGCCAATCCCGTGAGGAGCCCAGATCCAACCATTATTGGCTTTGTGTGCTAGAGGATAAGAGGCTGCCTGATGTGCCTTTTGCGAGGTTTCCATTTGATACATATGGATTTTATTTCTCTTTGCAGCATTGAATCCTTTTGAAGATCAGGAAAATGTGGATGCAAAGTTTGTGGAAGTAGCAGCCCTGAAGCAGACATTAACTATTCTTGGTCTTGAAGATGAATAGAATAATAAATTTCTATGAAGATACCTTAAATGGGAAAACTTCAATTCTGGCAATAACTCTGAAGAGGTTTTTGTTCTGTTTAAGGCGATCTGTAAAATTGCAAAGTGATCACAATATCGTCCATGACTTATTGGAAAAGAGTTTGCCTCTGATGCATTGGTACAGATTCCACTTAATTACCACTGCTAAATCTGCTTGTGGAATGGGTCAAGATTTCTCAGATCCTAAGCTGAACTGTCCTTGTACTATTTAGCACAAATTTCAAAGAATGACTATTTGTTACACAGCCCCCTCTCCCCCCCCAGCATATTCTGGTGGATCTGGAGAAAGCAATGGATGAGACCATCTATGTTCACAAATGAAGGAAAAACTTTTACAAAACCAAAAATATTAATCAAAGAAGTGGAATGTAAATGCCACAATAAGTGCAATTTTAGTTTACCAATCATAATGCAGGTGACCTACCTGTGTTTGTTATTTGAAAAACTCAAATAGCAAGATTGTGTATTTTCTGATTAAAAATACACCAATGGTGGCTAACTCTTGTAATATTTAACAATGGATAGTGTGTCTCCAGGGTTTGAGACTGTTAAATATCCTTGTTCTAATGGATAATGTATTGATGAGATAAAGTATTACTTTGAAATTTGTTTTAAGAGTAACAAGAAAACATTGCATCTGATGTAATAGAAATGTAATCTCTTGAACACAGTTGTGAATCCATGCAGTTGATATTCTACTGTCTGCTTCAGTGTTCCGTATTTAACATGTTTTGCAGTGAATCTGAACAACTGGAAGAATTCTCACAACACCAGGTTAAAATCCAACAGGTTTATCTGGAATCACGAGCTTTAGGAGCGCTGCTCCTTATCAGGTGACTGATCAAGAAGACAGATTAGCAATTAACTTCTAAGTAGTCTTCTTTCTCTCTGGAAAGAAAACATTGCTCTAGAAGTGATTTAAAGAACAGAGGTTTCCCCAAGGAGCTATTTATACAAAATGTACAGTATTTCACTAATGGTGATACATTCTTTCACTTGTACTTTCAAAGTTTGAATTTTAGTTATTTCAAATTTGTGATGGCAATCTCCCATGATAACAAGTCTCTGCAAAATTGTGAAATTTGATTTGAAACAGTATGTACATATACAAATTGATTTTCTTTAACATTGCATTGAGCTGCATTTTGTGTTGCTTGTCATTGTTAGAAAGCCAGTATGTTGCACATTCTTGTCTTTATAGCTGAATTTAGAGCAAGTTATTCGCCTGATTATTTCTAGTGAAACAAATAAATTTGTACTTTTTCTGTATTTTTTTCTGATTTAAATTTATTGTTTATATATAAACCATTCATAAAATTAACTCAACTCTCGCAATATAGATAAGGCTGTTACTATTTGATTACACTTCTATTGTAGGAAAAGTTTGCTCAGTCACAATAGAATGGAATAAAAATGCCTTGTGATAGACAGGTATTTCTAAATCTGCATTACCCCTAAATATTCTTTTATTGTAGAAATTTTGATGTCAGTAACATTTTCTCAACCTTTTTTTCATTGTTCCTAAAGGTTTCGATAACTTGCACAGTAGAGTTCGGTGGATTTTATTTGCCATCTAGTCCAGCATCCAAGTGACCATTGTCCATGTGTTGGCCTTAGCAGTGAGAGTCAGTCTGCTATTTGGCCATAAGAGGGGAGCATTGGAAAATTTCAGCCCTTAATAAATTAGCAAAACATAAAACCAAAAAAGAAAAATCTCAGCAGGTCTGGCAGCATCCATAAGAAGAAAAAAAAGCTGACGTTTCGAGTCTAGATGATCTTTTGTCAAAGCTAGTAAAACATAAAAGGTTGCCATTGTACGAGATCAATTGGCTCTCTGATAGAGATTCAATTCTAAAAATACTCAGAACAATGTAAAATGGAAATTTAATGTGTTTGAGTGAACTGGAAAATCTGAGTGTAAAATTAATCAACTTCAAACTAATCTTCAGTTTAGAAGGAATATTTCTTCCATCCTGAGCTCTTAGGTAAAACATGTGTCATTTAGTATGTCATGTAAGTTTTTTGTTAGTAATTTTAATGTCTGGTTAAGAATGTTACATAAGGACGTAAGAACTAGGAGCAGGAGTTAACCGTCTGGCCCTCAGGCCTGCTGCAGCATTCAGTAAGATCATGGCTGATCATTTCATGGACTCAGCTTCACTTACCCACCCGCTCACCATCATCCTTAATTCATTTACTGTTCAAAAATTTATCTTTCCTTACCTTAAAATCATTAAATGAGGTAGCCTCAACTGCTTTACTGGGCAGGAAATTCTACAGATTCACAATGCTGTGTGTGAAGAAGTTCCTCCTCAACTCAGTCCTAATTCTGCTCCCCCTTAATTTGAGCCATGTCCCCTAGTTCTGGTTTCACCTGCCAGTGGAAACAACTTCCCTGCTTCTGTCTTATCTATTCCCTTCATAATCTTAAATGTTTTCATAAGATCTGCCTCATTCTTGTGAATTCCAGTGAGTATAGCCCCAGTCTATTCAGTGTCTCCTCATAAGCAAACCCTGTCAAACCTAGATTCACTCAACCTGTGAATCTAGGTTGAGATTCACTGGAATCAACCTAGTGAATCTCCTCTGTACCCCTCCAGTGCCACTATATCTTTTCTTAGGTAAAGAGACCAAAACTGTGCACAGTATTCCAGGTCTGGCCTCACCTTTGTACAGTTGCAACATAACCTCATTTTTAAACTCCGACCCTCTGGCAATAAAGGACAAAATTCCATTTGCCTTCTTAATTACCTGCTACATCTGCTGCACCTGCAAATCAACTCTTTGTGATTCATGCACAAGGATACCTAGATCCCTCTGCATAATAGCATGCTGCACTTTTTGACCATTTAAATAATAATCCATTTTGCTGTTATTTCTACTCACATTTACCAACATGTACTTCATCTGCCAGACCTTTGCCCACTCACCTGAGACTATCTGTATCCCTTTGCAAACTTTCAGTGTTCCCTACATATTTTGCTCTGCCACTCATCCTAGTATCATATGTGAATTTTGACATACTGTACTTGATCCCGAGCTCCAAGTCATCTACGAGAGTCATAAATGATTGCGATCCCAACACTGATCTCGGAGGCATACCATATCATAGCCTTGCCACTGAGTAAGGATTTGCTGGGGCCTGATGTGTCTGATCATTATGGACCTAATGCAGTGGCTCCCTTGATTCAGATGGTATTTTGATTTGTCACTGCCATCCCTACTGTTTAGCCCTCAGCAGTGCTCTCACTGAAGTGAAGGCTGTTGACCTCACATAATGTGGGCAAGTTGTATTCACTTTTTGCTTTCAGAATGAGATGGCCTGATAATTGACTGTCTCCTGAAAAGATAAGCTATGTGCTTGTTGTCGCAGTTGAGGGGTTCGCCACTGATCGCTAACCAGAAGAACACTCATTTACTCCCACTCTGCTTTGTTAGTTAATCAATCCTCTATCCATGCCAATACATACTCATAACACTGTGCACTGTTATCTTATGCAGTAACTTTTGGTGCGGCATATTGCCAAATGCCTTCTGGAAATCAGATACACCACATCCACTGTTCCCCTTGTCCACTGCGCATGTTCTCAAAGAATTCCACCAAGTTAGTTAAACATGACCTGCGCTTCATGAACCCATTTCTTCTTTATGATAGATTCAAGCATTTTCTGTAGTACAGAAGTTAAGCTAACCACCTATAGTTACCGTCTTTTGTCTACTTTTTAAATAGTGGCATCACATTTGCTGTTTTCCAATCTGCTGGAACTGTCCTAGAGTCCCAGTGAATTTTGGTAAATTACTACCAGTGGATTTGCTTTTTCCCTCACTATCTCATTTAGTAACCTGAGATACATTCCATCAGGGCCAGGAGATTTGTCTATCTTTAACCCTATTAGCTGGCCCAACACTACCTCTTTTGTAATAATAGTTCATAATAATAGCTTCCCTGTCATCAATTTTTGGTATGTTCTTTGTGTTTTCTATTGTAAAGACTGACACAAAGTACGTGTTCAATGCCTCAGCCATTTCTTCATTTCCAGTTATTATATCCCCCTTCTCGTCCTCTAAAAGACTAATATTTACTTTAGCCATTCTTTTTTCGTTTTATACATTTGTAGAAGTCTTTGCTATTTGTTTTTATATTCTGAGCTAGTTTACTCATAATCTAATTTTTTTTTAAATAGCTTTTTTTATGGCTTTCTGTTGATTTTTTTAAAGATTTCCCAATTCTCTAGTTTCCCACTAATCTTTGCCACTTTGTATGCATTTTCTTTCAATTTGATACCCTCCTTTATTTCTTTAGATATCCAAGACTGATGATCCCTTTTCTACAGTCCTTCCTTTGCACTGGTGTATATTTTTACTGAGCACTGTGAAAAATCGCTGTGAAAATTCTCCGCTCTTCCTCAATTCTCCCACCATGAAGTCTTTGCTCCCAGTCTACCTTAGCCAACTTCTCCTTCATTCTGTTGTAATCTCCTTGTTTAAGCACAAGACACTGATATTGCATTTTACCTTCTCATGCTTCATCTGTATTTTAAATTCAACTATACTGTGATTGCTTCTTCCAAAAGGATCCCTCAGTGTGAGATCATTAATTATTCCTGTATCATTACACAGGACCACATCTAGGATAGCTAGCTCCCTCTTAGGTTCCATTACATACTGTTCAAGGAAGCTATCATGGATACATTCTGTTAACTCATCCTCAAATCTACTTTGACCGACTTGATTTGACCAATCAACACATATTAAAATCCCCTTTAATAACTGCTGTACCAGTTTTACATGCATCAATTATTTCTTTGTTTATTTTTCAGTCCACCATGATATTATCTGATGGTCTGTAGACTACGCCTATCAGTGACTTTTTCCTCTTAATATTTCTAACTTCCATCCAAATGGATTCAACCTTTTTTTTCCATAGAACCTATAGAACCATGTTGATGAGGATGAATTTTGATAACTGTGATTTCTTGCTTTGTGGAATGTAATGGTTTCTGAGTTCATTGCTATTTGAAAATGTGGTACCATGTATACTCCAGGTTAATGAAATACTCTCCAATTTTGCTTGATTTACTTTGGGGCTAAGAAGAAACTTTGCAGACCATTCAGATCAAATAGTTGAATACAGTACAGTACGGCAGATATTGGTAACTAAAAAAACAAGTCTGATGAGTAAAATGACCTTCTTTACTTCATGCTTTCTGTCCGGACTTATCTTTATATACAAGGAATGTCAACTTTAATAGAATGCTTGTTTATTCTGTTTGTACAAAATATTTTGTCACTATTTACGTATATTCTTGGTGTAAGTCATGTGTAAGTTAGAGATAGATGCTAGAATTCTAATTTTGTGACATCCATTTGGAAGATAATAGTTGGCAGAATTTCCCAAGTGGAAATAATTCTTATATCTGCATTGACAGTTTCTACCAGCTGTTGTGGTAAGATCTGAACCTATATCCCCAGAGCTGGGTCTCTGGATTATTAGTCCAGTGGCATTATCATTGCACAACTGTCTCTCCCAGTTGAGTAACTTTTCCTGCCCCACAGTTGATTGATTTTTCTTTTTGGTCTTTTATCTAGTGATTAGGTTGCATCATGGGGTGGATGGACTAAGGATCTGAATTTTGTAAAAAGAATTACAGTAGGATGGGCGTAGGATCTTGGCATTTCAAATATTCAGCTCTTATAATTAATTATGTGGTTCTATATGACAAGTGACATTATGATAATATGGTAGTGGCTGCAGAGATAGTGGGCCCACTGTTGAAATTTTTTGCAAATTCCGGCAGGGTACCAGAAGATTGGAAAACAGCCAATATAACTCCTTTGTTCAAAAAGGGAGACAGGAGGAAGGCAGGGAACTATAGGCCATCTACTTTTGGCAAGATGCTAGAGTAAATAATCAATCAGGAAAGCTGAATATAATCAAACCTAGTCAACATAGTTGTATGTAAATTCTGTTTCACAAATTTGCTTGAATTCTTTGATGTAACAGGGAGAACAGATGGAGAGGAACCTGTAGATAAAGTTTATTTATTAGGACAAGTAAGGCTTACATTAACTCTACAATGAAGTTAATGTGAAATTCCCTTAGTCGCCACAGTCCATCGCTTTTCAGGTCAATGCACCTAACCAGCACGTCTTTCAGAATGTAATCCATTTAGATTTCCAAAAGGCATTTGATAAGATGCCCCGTAAGAGGTCTATGGTCAAAATAAAAATGCAAGGAATTGGAGGAAGTGTGTTAGCATGGATTGAAAACTGGCTGTCACATAGAAAACAGTTTGGAATACCACAAGTATCAGTTCTTGGCCTACAGTTGTTCACTATTTATATAAATGACTTGGAGGAAGGAACAGAATGTTAGGTTTCCAAATTTGCCAATGATACGAGGATAGGTGGAAGGGCAAATTGTGATTCTGCAATGGCATATAAATAGATTGGGTCACTGGGCAGAAGTGCAGCAAGTGGAGTTTAATGTGAGGAAGTGTGACATAATGCACTTTTGTTGAATGAATCAAATGCAAGAATATTACCTAAATGGAGGGAGATTGCAGGTAAGTGAAATACAGCGGAAGCTAGATGTTCTAGTGCATGAATCACAAAACTTAGCAGGTAGGTCCAACAAGTACTTAAGAATGCAATAAAGGCCTAAATGCTATTTGCCAAGGGGTTGGAGTTTACAAATAGTTTGCAATTGTTTAGGGTATTAATGAGGCTTCACCTGGAATACTGCTTACAGGTTTGGGCCCCTGATCATAAAAAGGATGTAGAATATTGGAGGAGAATCGTCAGGCTAATTCCTGGGGTGAGAAGGTTGTCCTATCAACAGAGACTAAATAGGCCAGGTCCATATTCTTTGGCATTTAGAAGAGTGAGGGTGACCTTATTCAAACACATAAGATCCTGAGAGGGGTTGAAAAGGCAGATGGTGAGATGTTTTCATTAGTGGGAGAGTCTCGAACAAGGGAACGTAGCTAGAAGATAAAGGGATAGTCATTTAAAACAGAGCTGCATAGAAATCTCTTCTAAGGGTGGAGTTCTCTGCCCCAAAGGGTAATGGAGGCTGAATCATTAGCAGCATTTAAAGTGGAAATGGATAAATATTTGATAGATCAAGGACTATAGAGCAATGGGGAAATGGCACAGAAAAGGAGTTGAGAGTGACATAGATTAGTCAAGATCATATTGAATAGTGGGCAGGCTTGAAGGCGTACATCTGCTTCTATTTCTTTTGTAGCCTGATGTCAAATGTTTTGTCATCAGAACATAAGTCAGGAGCAACTGAACATGGAGGACAAATGTTTCAGAAGCAAGACAAGCCACAGATACGTAATGGACAACAGCAGAAAATATTTTTTCCAACATACAGTTGAAAGCAAACAAATAGATCTGTTAGATACCACTGGATGCTTCTCCAACATAAGATCTGTAAGAGTGCTTCTATGTACTATTTGTGTATTGTATTGATTTGTGAAAGTTGTTTTTTTTCTCTTGGATATTTCTTGTGGAGCAAATGGTAGTTAGAATCCAGCTGGAGTGATAGATTGAAATCTTGTTTTATCATACTCCCCTTCTAAGCAAGTTTTTCTCTGTAGTCTCTCAGTAGATACACTGCATAATGTTTCATTATTTCCAGGATAAAATTTTAAAAATTGAAATTGTAAAGTCGAGGTGATATTCTGAGTTCTTCATTGTTACCTCTCTGTAGCACCTCGGGTTATTTCTCTATTAAAGATGATATATATTTATAAGTTATTGTTTAAGTAAGAAAATTCATCCAGATTACTGCTGTTCATTAGATAGCAGAAGTGTCTCTTCAACTATTCCATAATAATCAATAATCTCATCACTAATCTCTCAGAAATAATGTATAGTTTTTTTAGAAAATTAAACAGGGCCATCAAGGACAACATTTTCTTTTACCATATTGTTACTTTCTTATAAAACTGACTTAGTTAAAAACAGAACATGGAACACTAATAAATGGCAAAACTCAGTGTACTTATTGTGCTAATACGATATGTTATGGTTTAATTGTTTAGCAAGATAATGGGCTTTCACTGACAATTCGCCAAGACATGGCACGATAATTATAACCGATCATCTTCTACAACAATGACACAATATGTAGCAAAGTAAATACATTTAACTTTTTGGCATCTTGCAACATTTCTAATTCAATTTATATACCACCAAAGAAAATACAAATAACTTGGCAAATTATCCAATTTCTATGGAATAGAAGTGTCTGAGTTTAACCAATATAAACTGGTTTAGACACGTAAATCTATCTCGAAAGAAAACTGAAAACTATACTTTACCAAAAAATTCTAAGATTTTGTAAACAATTTAAACCTTTCAATGCTTTGATTATTCAGCACTTGTCTTCTTGTTGGGCTACTATTGTGATTTTTTTTTTAGGAAACAGGTAATATCAGTATTATATTTCAATTGGTTTAATGACTGGTTTTCTATAATGTCGCATATGTGCACTAGGCTCACTGGGTTTAAATGGAACCATATTTCCATAAGGGCGTGGAATAAGTAGTCCAGAGTCATCATCTGGGATATATGCATTAGGTCTTGGCTCAGCTGTTGTAAAGACTCCACCTGGCAATAAATGTTTTTCCTCCTCTTCCGCTTCCTAATTTGGGAACAAAATGGGAAGACAGTGTTCATAGTTTATTCTTAATCTAGTTGCTGAATACTGAATGATGTAAAAATACATTAATGTAGAATGGTAATGCATTGGAATGAATATAGATAGGTATTTAATAATATGGACTATGTTGAATTTAAGGAGATTGCTCTTAGTCACAGATTATCAGACTTGTAATAATAAAGATTATCTCAACAATGGAGCTCCAATTTATGCTAATAAAATGAATTGATAATTAATTTATTACTCTAAACAAGCTGCAATGTTATCACTTTCCAGTCTAATAATGAACAATATTAACATAGCACTCTATTTAAATAAATGTTTGGTTTTACAAAAGTGATATTATGGGTATTCACGAAGGAGGGGGGCTTGTTGACCGGTCGTGTCTCTGAGGGAGCTGTAAGACCAGTTGAGGGAAATATCCATACCGAGGGAGGAAGTGTTAGAGCTTCTAGGTAGCATTAAAACTGATAAATCTCCTGATGGCATTTATCCCAGGCTGCTTAGGGAGGCGCGAGGTGAAATTGCTAGGCCTCTGACACAAATCTTTGTCTCTTCTTTGGACACAGGTGAGGTCCCAGAGGACTGGAGAATAGCTAATGTTGTACTGTTGTTTAAAAAGGGTAGTAGGGATAATCCTGGAAGTTATAGGCCGGTGAGTTTGACGTCAGTGGTAGGGAAGCTGTTGGAGGGGATCCTTAGAGATAGGATGTATAGGCACTTAGAACGTTGTGATCTGATTAGGGATACGCAGCATGGCTTTGTTAAAGGGAGTCGTGCCTTATGAATCTGGTAGAACATTTTGAGGAAGCAATGAAGATGGTTGGTGAAGGGCGAGCCGTTGATGTCGTCTATATGGATTTCAGTAAGGCGTTTGACAAAGTCCCTCATGGGAGGTTAGTTGAAAAGGTCAAGGCTAATGGGATACAAGGACAGGTAGCTAGATGGATAAGTAAATGGCTTGGTAATAGGAGACAGAGAGTAATAGTGGAAGGGTGTTTTTCTAGCTGGAGGTCAGTCACTAGTGGTGTGCCGCAGAGCTCGGTACTGGGATGTCTTCTATTTGTAATATATATTTAAATGACTTAGAGGGAGTAAGTGGAGTGATCAGCAAGTTTGCAAATGATACAAAGATGGCTGGACTTGCAGATAGTGAGGAGCATTGTCAGGCGATACAGCAGGACATAGGCTGGTAGCTTGGGCAGATAGATGGCAGATGGAACTCCATCTTAATTAATGCGAGGTGATGCATTTCGGGAGAAAGAATGTAGGTGGTGTGGTATATGATAAAGGGTAGATCTATTAAGAGTATAGAAACGCAGAGGGACCTGGGGGTGCAGGTGCACAAGTCTCTGAAGGTGGCAGAGCAGGTGGAGAAGGTTGTGAAGAAAGCATATGGTATGCTAGCCTTTATAGGAAGGGGTATAGAGTACAAGAGCTGGCGTTTAATGTTGCAGTTGTATAGAACGTTGGTTAGACCTCATTTGGAATACTGCGTCCAGTTCTGGTCGCCTTACTACCGGAAGGACATGGAGACTCTGGAGAGAGTGCAGAGGAGGTTTACCAGGATGCTGCCTGGTATGGAAGATCTGAGTTACGAGGAGAGATTAGGCAAATTGGGACTGTTTTCCTTAGAAAGACGTAGACTTAGAGGAGATCTAATAGAGGTGTACAAGATTATGAGGGGTATAGATGGAGTAAACAGGGTTAAGCTTTTTTCTAGGATGGACTCAAATAGCACGAGGGGTCACGGGCTTAGGGTGAGGGGGGTAAGGTATAATTTGGATGCTAGAGGGAGTTTTTTCACACAGAGGGTGGTGGGGGTATGGAATGCGCTGCCAAGTAAATTGGTGGAGGCAGGTACTCTGGAGTTATTTAAGAAATACTTAGATAGGCACATGAACAGAATGGGAATGGAGGGGTATAGAAAACTGATTTAAAATAGGGATCATGAGCCTTGGGAGTCCCTAGGAAGTGTGTAAATAGGTGATGATATTGATGTACTTGTTTTTATCCTACAGGTGCTTTGATCCATCTTGTTGTCTAAAGAGGGGCATACACGCGATGGGTCGTGAGAGGGCTGCTCTTGGATTTTTTTCGAGAGTATCCTAGTGCTTCACGTCGTTAGTGTACGTTTGACCTGGACCATTTGATGGGCAACACGACAGCTCAGTGACTATCGCTGTGCTGTGCAGATACATGGATTTGGGCCTCTGTCTGTGGGAGTTTGCACATTCTCCCTGTGCTTGCGTGGGTTTTCTCCACGTGCTCCGGTTCCCTTCCACATCCCAAAGATGTGCTCTTAGGCTAATTGGCAGAACAAATTCTCCCTAAATTGTCTCAAATTTGGTTTCAATGCATAGATCCATAAACATAGACAGGGATCACAGGTAGAAATGGTAACAGCGAGGTGGCGGCACGGGCTCGTTGGGCTGAAGGGCCTGTTTCCCGTGCTGTTTTGTCCTTTGACTATACAATAAAGGCAGAATAACAGCATAGATTTTTGGTTCCTTTATGGCAAATAGGAATCATATACACATTTCCAGCTGGATGTGTACCATCTAGGGTAGAAATACTCCAGTATTTCATTTGTCATGCACAATATACACATTGTGGCCTATGGCAGTTACTGGCAGGAAGGATTTTATGTATTGCTGAATGCAGAGCTAGGAGGAGCAGCAGTGTTCCTGATCTATTATTAAAAAGAACACCAGTCACCCCTTGCCATCACTACCCTTCCTGCAGATCACTATTATACTCCCCACCTCTGTTATCAATCGCTCTAGAGCTTTATCTCCTATCTTTCCTTCTCCTCTCCCCAAGACACGCGAACTCTAAACCTGAACTGCAATTTTAAACAGGCTTCAGCCTTGAGCTCCATATATGTCACTATTTGGGCTCAGATTATATACCTTGTGGCCCTTCCCTACCCACCTATTTCCATTTGTCCATAAATAGACATAACTGAATTTATAAGCTAGTATGTCTGCATTTACTCTTAGTGTAAGTTATTTTTCCTGATAGCAAACATGCACAAGAGGGTTCATACCTTTGATTTCAACTCAGAATCTCTTTTGTGTCTGCATTCTTTGTATGCTATTTTCGACCACTCACATTCAAACTCTTCACTGGGTGCCATACCCTGCTCCATACGTTGGTGGCACAATTCCAGGAATTGCTGCTTATCCTTGACATCCTGTTGGAGTTGCATAGCGTTGGCTTGTTGCATGGACAGCTCAGAGACCACAGCCATCATTTTTCGTGTAACATCCTTGACTTTTCCTTGTATTTCATTCACCTATAAATTTGGATTAGAAACTCCATGAAGATCCTTTCACTATAGACTAATTTAGTGTATAAAATATCGTCTTGAAAGCTTGTTGAAACTCGGTCAATTTTTCATTGGTTTAGATGGATATTTGAAATTGCTGCCAGCTATGAAAATTGTGGACTGCAGTAAAAGGAGTAATTTGAATTGTGATTTTTTTTTAAACAATCTACAGACATTTATAAATGTTAGATAAAGAGATACTTAGCATTATACTGGATCATTAAATCTGATCTTATTACCATATGAGCTCTGCTCATATAGTATTTGTAAATGACTTTCTGTATTTTGTCAGCATATAACTCACCAGCCTGGTTGAATTAAGGCAGCACGAAGAACTGGCATAGGATAAAAGGATTGTGACAGCTCACAATATAAAGGCACAGATGTACAGGATGTACTGCCTGTGGTTGAAAACCAGCTGGACATTTATCAGCTGCGAAGAATTTCACTCAATTGCCTGGTGATGGGAAGCATGCAAGACAATGTGGATACATTTTACATTCTGCATCCATGTCACCTAGTACCTTGTTGAAGCCTGCCATGCAAGCAAAACCTAGATTTTCTTGTCCTGCCTCATGCTTTTTATAGGGACTCTACCCTATATTAAGTTGATCTTTCTCTACATCCTAATGATGATTATAACACTATATTCTGCACCCTCTCATTTCCTTCTCTATGTATGATATGCTTTGTATAGCATTCAAGAAACAATACTTGTATATGTATACTAATAAATGTGACAATAATAAATCAAATCAAAGAAAGCCATTTAGTTCCTCCTGGCATAGGGTGCCTCAATCACCTCCCCAATGCAATGGTAAACAGCAGACCAGCAGCTGTTGCTATGTTACCTGCTGAAATGTGAAAATGAAGGGCCATTGTTAAAGTCACAGGCTTTAAAGTCACTATTTGTGCCCAGATTTAAAATTTGTTATACTTTGGTGAAGCGAAAGCACCTAACAAGTTAATCCTCAATAAAGTTTAGGATATAGAAGTGCTTGCCAGCTGACCTGCTGTGGGTGAATTCTCTGTATGATTCCCCCACCCTTTTCTCCTAGTTGCTTCCAACATGGCTCCAATGTTCTTGACTGCTTCTTCTCAGCCTCCTGTTCTGAAAGTAGCCCTAGAAAACCAGCTCAGTACCAACAAAAGGTTGTTTAGAAGAAATCCACAATTTGTTGTACCAGGCAGAAAACAGACAAAATAAATGCCAATCAGCCATTGAACCATAGAAAATTACAGCTCAGAAACAAGCCTTTTGGCCCTTCTTGTCTGTGCTGAACCATTTTTTGCCTAGCCCCACTGACCTGTACTTGAACCATATTCCTCCATACACCTCTCATCCATGAACCCGTCCAAGTTTTTCTTAAATGTTAAAAGTGACCCTGCATTTACCACTTTATCTGGCAGCTCATTCCACACTCTCATCAGTCTCTGCATGAAGAAGCCTCCCCCTCCCCACCCCATATTCCCTTTAAACTTTTCTCCTTTCACCCTTAACCCATGCTGTCTGGTTTTTTTTCTCCCCCCACCTCAGAGGAATGCAAGTAGGCTTTTTCCACTATCTCTACCCATCAAAATCTCATACACCTCTATCAAATCTCCCCTAATATCCTAACCTATTCAATCTCTCTCTGTAATTCAGCTTCTCAAGTCCCGGCAACATCCTCATGAACCTTCTCTGCACTCTTTCAACTTTATTTACATCCTTCCTATAACTAGGTGACCAAAACTGTACACAATACTCTAAATTAGGCCTCAACAATGCCTTATATAACCTTATCATAACATTCCAACTATTATACTCGATACTCCAATTTATAAAGGCCCAAAGTACCAAAAACTTTCTTTAAGACCCTATGTATCTGTGATGTCACTTTTAGGGAATTCTGTATCTGTATTCACAGATCCCTCTGTTCAACTGCACTCTTCAGAGTCCTACCATTTAGCCTGTACATTCTGCTTTGGTTTGTTCTTCCAAAGTGCAATACTTCACACTTGTGTTAAATTCCATTTGCCATTTTTCAGCCCGTTTTTCTAGTTGGTCCAAATCCCTCTGCAAGCTTTGAAAACCTTCCTCACTGTCCACTACATCTCCAATCTTTGTATCATCAGCAAATTTGCTGATCCAATTTACCAGATTATAATCCAGATCATTGATATAGATGACAAACAACAATGGACCCAACACCGATCCCTGTGGCACTCCACTAGTCACAGGCCTCCACTCAGTGAAGCAATCCCCCACAACATTCTCTGGCTTCTTCCACTGAGCCAGTGTCTAGTCCAATTTACTACCTCCTCATGTATACTTAGTGACTGAACCTTCCTAACTAACCTCCCATGAGGGGCCTTGTCAAAGGCCTTGCTGAAATCCAGGTAGACAACATCCACTGCCTTCCCTTCATCCACTTTCCTGGTGACCTCCTCGAAAAACTCTAATAGATTGGTCAAACATGACCTGCTACACACAAAGCCAACTTGACTGTCCCTAATAAGTCCCTGTCTATCCAAATATTTGTAGATCCTATCCCTTATTACACCTTCCAATAAATTGCCAACCAGTGACATCAAACTTACTGGCCTGTAAGTTCCCCGATTTCTTTTGGAACCTTTTTTAAACAATGGAACAACATGAGCACCCTCCAATAATCCAGCACTTCCCCGTGAATACTCACGTTTTAAATATGTTTGCCAGGGACCCTGCAGGTTCAACACTAGCCTCCCTCAAGGTCCATGAGAATACCCTGTCCGGTCCTGGGGATTTATCCACTCTGATTTGCCTCAAGACAGCCAGCACCTCTCTCTCTTTAATCTGTAAAGGTTCCATGGCCTCCCTACCTGTTTCCCAATTTCCATAGATTCCATGCCCATTTCCTTAGTAAATACGGAAGCAAAAAACCCATTTAGTATCTTCTCCATCTCTTTTGGTTCCATACACAATCTACCACTCTGGTCTTCAGGAGGACTAATTTTATCCCTCACTATCCTTTTGCTTCTAACATACCTATAGAAGCTCTTCGGATTTTTCTTCACACTATCTGCCAAAGCAACCTCATGCTTTCTTTTAGCCCTCCTGATTTCCCTCTTAAGTAGCTTCTTGCATTTTTTATACTCCATGAGCATCTGATTTGCTCCTTGCTGCCTGTATATTTCATACAACTCTCTCTTCCTCTTAATCAGTGTTACAATCTCCTTGAGAACCAAAATTCCTTATTCCAATTTACTTTGCCTTTAATCCTGACAGGAACATACAAACTGTGCACTCCTAAAATTTCTGCTTTGAAGGCCTTCCACTTTCCAACCTAATAGAGTAGCAACTAACATGTACAAATTGGATAAGCCCTTTAAATAACACTGCAGAATGGTTCTTCCTGTCAGTTGATGCTACAAGATAGTGATTCAAGTGCTAGGGCATTATTTTTAGAATTCCTATTAATAATAAGGCCCATGATCAGTACAGTTACGGAGAAGTCTGATCCAATATGGTGGGTGGCACATTTCTTGTGTAAAATTAGCCTCTGTCTACCATAGTTTTAAAAATTCTCTCACAAGACATGGGTATCATTGGCAAATATGGCAAATATTGGCAAATATGTTGTCCATCCCTAATTGTACTTGAAATGAGGGCAGTTAAGAGTTAACCACATTACTATGGATTTGGAGTCATGTATATGATCGATCAGGTAAAGACGGCAGGTTTTCTTTCCTGAAGGATATTAGTAAATGAATCAGATGGGTTATTTGATTATCAATGATAGGTTCATGGTCGCCGTTACTGAGGGTGGATTTCAATTCCAGATTTATTTAATTTAAATTCCATAAGCTACTGTGATGGGATCTGAACTCATGTATTTGCTGGGATCTCTGGATTGCTGGTCCAGTGACATTATCATTTCACTACTATCTCTCCCATTGGATTCTTAGGTCCTCATTTTATCCAATCAAGTTAAGGTAATTTGGTACTGGTTGAATTGGAAAAGAATTTAAAGATGCACATCCCAGAAGTCAATCTGGTTCTTCATTTTGGCAGCAAAAACAAGGAATGGAAGTTACACTCAGCAGACATTAACCTCAGCCCAATGCAGACCAAACATGTTGTGGATACTCATCAGTCTTCTTCTGTAGGCTGCCCCATAATATTGCACATTAGGCTCTGCTGTAACAGAACTTATATACAAATTTGTCCTCTGATGAGCTGTGATCATCTTCATGATGACCTGCCAAACATGCCCATTTTCTCTCCATGTGTAGACACTACTTTTATACTACCCTCTAAATTACATGTAACGTCAGTATCTGAGCTGGTTGTTCCAGGTATAGAATCAAGTGAAGCTATCATTACTATCTTCTTCTTGTTCTCGCACTTGCTGAGTGTCTGAATGGAGAAAGGCACAAGGATAAGAATTGAAGGGGCAGAAGTAAGAGGTGCTGGTTACGTCATACTTGTAAATCAGAACAGAAAATAGATGGGGGTAAATGCAAGAAAGTAGAATAGCTATGAGATCATTGTCATCTTTACTTTTAGCTGACATAGACACTGCCAAGTGGATAAAGACCAACACTCTCTTCCTCCATGGAGGTTCAGAATATGCAGGTATACTTGTTCTGTTTCATTTAGTTGATGTTGCTCACCTCCTGAATGCCACCTTGCCCTGCAAGAGAAAGCAGTATGACACAATGAGTTATGATGTGGGGCTGGATTCTCTGAACTCATCTGCAGCCAGATTTTCCCGTCCTACTGCAATGAATGGAAACTTAGCTTGAGTGCCTATTTCTCCATTCTCGCTGGTAGCAGCAATGGGGCATGAACGGCTGGAGAATTCCAGCAGTAATGTCTCTGGATGATGTAGTTGTCATGTTTGACTAGGTGGCAATGCAGAAGTTGGGAAATGTGTATGTGAGGATTGCACAATGCTCGGTTGTGTGGGTGTGATATAGTAGATGAATATGAAGTATGAATCCAGGTTAATAAAGACGGTTGCAAGGTAATGGGGCAACGGTGATTTGAGAAATGCCTGAGGTCGCTGGTGCAGTTAATAGGCAATAGCATTTGAAGATATCCAATCATAAGTTCATTGAACCTCTCATGGCAGTACTTCCAGGTCCATGCAATTTGATTTCTGGCATTGATTTCAATGGCTGTAGACTCCCGCAGCCTCATGTTGTCCGGAAGGTTTGGATACAGATTCCGTTCTTTGCACTTCCTCCTCTAAGATTCCAGGTACAGCTTCTAAAAACCTTAGAGCCTGCACTCTAACAAGTTGTGCTATTCTTCTGTCTTTCCATGCCAGTTTGACTGCCTGCATGACTTCCCCTTTAAATGTCCAGGCTTTAAGTAATACAGACTATCTTTAAATAATGGTACCACCACCACCACCACCACCACCACCACGGCATGCAGCAACTCAACGCTGCATTTAGTGCTGAGCGCACATAGTGTTCAGGGAGCGTGAAGGTGACGTGCTGCTTGCATCATGTTGAACATTGCACAAGTTAACTGTGTATTGTAATTCCTGCTTCCTTTCTTGAACTTCATTTCCTTGAAGTGGAAAGTGGTGATGGGTAAAGAACAGGGAAGTGGCATCAATTGGATATCTCTTTCAAGGAGACAGGCAGAGTGAAATGAATGGTTTCCCTCTTTGCTGCATCATTCTGATTCTATGGTACACCTTCAAGTAATACAGTATTTTTAATGCAAAGTTTCACTTGTCACCCATACACAGTTTATATTCTGGGAAACCTGGGTTTAAACTGTGCAGGCTAGATACTTCTCAAAAAAGCAATAAATCTTAACCACAAGATTAGTATTTATGTCAGAAGGAAAACTCAGATAAATAATTCCTCCAAAATAAATTCCTAATCCACTGTTTAATGTTTCATTGTACCTTTTTGGCTAAGACCAATGTATCCTGTTTACCATTCATTGCTTTGGCTCTAATTCGTTCAGTAAGGCGAGTCACTTGATCAGCAATAAGATCCTTTTCCAATAATTGCTCCTCTTTTCTTGCCAGTTTCAAGTCCATCTGCAGCAATAAGAGTTAAATTAGTGGAATAATTGTGAACAGCAAACGGAAACAAAGTGCATCATGAATCTAACAAAAAGTCTTCAAAATCAAAGTTTTTGAACTGTCAATGTATTTAAAACTTGTGACCAGCTTGTCTTAGTTTAAATGGACTTAGAAACATTGGAGAAACTGATTTATAAAGATAATACCAGCACTGAGACCATACAACAGCAGGAAAGAATAACAGCCCACAACTCTTTTCTCTAGAAAAAATAAAAAAAATGTGGTTGGGTATCTGAAATTATCAAGATGTTCAACAGGAAAATTTGAGTGAAGAGATTTTATTTTTGGGCAAATCCAAACCAAGGTAATCACTAACATAAGGAATATAGAAGAAACCTTTCTACTCGGTGAATGGCGAGATTGTGGAACTTGCTACCAAAGAGTGGTTGAGGCAAATAGCATAGATTTGTTTCAGGAAAAGATAGGTATCTATATGAGGGATGAAAGAATAGAAGATATGTTGATGTGGTTGGATGAATGAAGGTGGAGTGAAACTAATACAGCATAAGCTCTGGTCAAAAGATCTGCTTCTGGGCTTTACATTTTTGACACCTACAACCATTTTGTAGGTTGTCTATATCTTTATGGCCCTCTTTTGTCCAAAGAAAGTAGATAAATGGGATTGATAGTTTCCTTATTTGGGGAAAAAGTGTCATAGCTGCATGGTGTGATGAACTTTGTTGTAGGGTGTTGGTTATATTCAATAGCTTTAAAGGAGTCTTTCTAGTCATATATAGGTAAAAAAAAAGTCTGTTATCATACATAGATTAATGGTAATTCTTAATTGATTCTTAAAATTATATACAAATATACAGTAAGGATACAAATCGGAGCTGTCTCCTTGCTTGCTGGTACACACAGTTCAGCACTCGAATGACTCTTGGTGTGTGTCATGTGCTCTCTTACATCACTGTGTGGCAGTACTCTATCCAGTCCTACATTAATCCTATATATACAACTGGGTTCTCTTCATATGATCAACTCCATGCTGAGACAATTCCTTAAATAATAATGATAATAATGCCATAACGTTTGCCAAATATATGCCACTGATGCCCGTATTCATAAAACACTATGGGCAAATGTTTTACAAAGCATATAAAAAAGGCATCGTTTTCAATTAGCAGGAATGTGTAATTTCTGACTAGGTTTAGAGTTGCCAGAAAAAAATTGTGATCTTTTACATGTTTGAGACAGCAGCTGAACTTTATTAACAAAAGTGGATGTAGACGGGCATTGTAATTTTGATTGGTGTAATACAAACCACTAAATCATCCAGCCAGTTTAACCTCAGCTGTTTATACAAATACAAAATAGCTACTTGCCAAGAGTTTTTGAGATGGTGGACTTTCTCATTTCCATCATTGGAATTGGCAGTGAATAATGACTGCCATACAGGCAGCTCTGATGATTATCAGTTGACAGGACACAGGACATTTGCCTCTCACTTAGGAGGAAGTTCTGCCTCCAAGAGCTATCAGTCAATGTGATTGGCTGGTTGGTCTCTATTCCCAGCAGTGCCAGAAGCTGCAGTGGACAGTGAATGCAAGCAGTCTTCAGAGTCTAATCCCAGGAAATCAGGACTAAGTAAGTGTGGGGGTCTCAGAGTGAGGAGGGGAGATGAGGCAGTTTAGAAAGAGGTGGCTGTACGGGTGTTGGTGGAGAAGGGAGAGGGAACATCCCTAGAAACCAGATCTTTGGGGTGAAGGCACCCAAAGTTGAAAGGAAATGTTGATGAAGGTACCCACCCTTTTACAAATATGATAGTTCAATGCTTTCAAGTTCCAACATTGCTGAACCACTGGTTTTCATGATGCAAATCTGTGCCCATGATTTCTATCATGGTGATTCTTCCCATCTAAAATGTTTATTTAGAAGGCAGACAGAATTCACATTTTTTTTTAATTTTTAAGAAGTTTTTTTATTAATGTCACAAATAGACTTGCACATTAACGCTGCAATGAAGTTACTGTGAAAAACCCTAGTCGCCATGCTCTGGCGCCTGTTCAAATACACTGAGGAAGAATTTAGCATGGCCAATGCACATAACCAGCATATCTTTCAGACTGTGGGGAGGAGAACCAGAGCATCTGGCGGAAACACATGCAAATATGAGGAGAACATGCAAACTCCACACAGTGACCCAGCACCAGGAACCCAGGTCCCTACTGTGTGAGGCAGCAATGCTAATCACTGTGCTACCATGCTGCCCGTTCTTCAATGAATCGGGGGAAAGACACATTGCTAAGATGCACTTGACAACTTCTAAACTGAAAAGATGTGTGTCATGGACAAAATTCAGGGACAAAATAAGAAAACAAGTTACAAAAAAGATAGAAATAAACCATCAAGTTGCTCCATAGTATGATTATGAAAGAAAGTGTCAAAATGTAAAAGCTCTTTCAACACAATGTTTTGAAGCTGGGTGATTATTTTAATAGTTTCAAACAGGATTTTCCAACTAGCATTTATGGGCATATTAGTGTTTTTAAACAAATTAAACAGCTCTGAATTTAAATGTCCATGTTTTACATGTCTTTTTTATTTAAGAATTAAGCCATCTTTACAAAAGAACATTACAATGCATAGAATTTAAGAAAATTGTTGCTTTCCAAAAATGTCAAGGTTCAATACAGTTTTATTTCTTATATTTTTCAGGTTTTTTTTCTGAAATTGAATAGATGATATTGCAATATGTAAGTGCACACTGCACACTCAGAGTCATTACCCCAAGAATTACAGAGTCAAATTAATTCAGTTTGTTCTAAATCTAACCTACATTGAAATGCTAGTTCTATTAAACAGGCTCAGCCTAGTTTCCCACACCAATAATGTGCTTTGAATTGCACGCATGGGGATGATTTTTGAGATGATATTTTGTGCATCACAATCTGAATGACAAAGCAACATAAACTTCAAGGATTTGCTCGTTACCTCATCTATTCTTTTAGTTAGTTCATCAAATGATGGATCATCTCCTCCCAGTAATCTTGATCTGTTCTCACTTAATGGGTCCACTAAGGTCTTCTCAAGACTCTGGACTTTGTCCTGATACATTGCAAGCTGAAAGTAGTTGAGAGAAAAGAGGAAAAATTAACATTTAGATCGAACAAATGACAAAACTATATACAAGATGTAACTGTTTCTTATAGACAATAATCAAAATGTCTAGACTAAGTTTTGAACTGGTGCCAATTAAATTTGCTTACGAAAATACAAAAACAATTATTAAACAGAACAAACTGTAAAGTGTCTGTTACAATGGGCACTGTTATAAGTGTCTGTTATAAAGGACATGGTCATAATTGATAAATCTACCTGTGGGCTATGTAGATGAAGAGTTATCCTATTAGACCATAAGACATAGGAATAGAATTAGGCCACTCGGTCCTTTGAGTCTGCTCCATCATTCAATCATGACTGATTTTTTTCTCATCCCCAGTCTCCTGCCTTTTCCCCATAACCCCTGATCCCCTTATTAATCAAAAACCTATTAATCTCTGTCTTAAAGATACTCAATGACTTGGTTTCCAAAGCCTTCTGCAGCAAAGTGTTCCATAGATTCACCACTTCCTGGCTGAAGAAATTCCTCCTCATCTCTGTTTTAAAGGATCGTCCCTTTAACCTGAGGTTGTGCCCTCTAGTTCCAGTTTTTCTTCCTAGTAGAAACATCCTCTCCATGTCCACTCTGTCCAGGCTTCAGAGCATCCTGTAAGTTTCAATAAGAGTCCCCCCTCTTTGAGTGAGCAGAACTGAGAGTTTCAGATCCGCACTCAGCCTGGACCGGGATGATATAGGTTCAGAGCACAGGCCTTGATTTACTGTAAGCCATGGACACCGCCTTTCCTTTGTTTCAATAAAGCAGTGTTATACCAGAGGACTGGCCTCTGTAGATATAAGTCCAATACAGTAAGAATCCCACAACATCAGGTTAAAGTCCAACAGGTTTATTTGGTAACAGATTCCACTAGCTTTTGGAGCGCTGCTCCTTTGAGAGATGAGTGGGGAGTTCTGATCACAAACAGTGCATTTAAAGACACATACTCAGTTTGCAGAATACTGATTAGAATGAGAGTCTTTACAGCTAGTCAAGTATTAAAAGTGCAGACAATGTGAGTGGAGATAGCATTAAGCATAAATTAGAGAGATGTGTATTGTCTCCAGACAGCACAGTAAGTGAGATGTTGCAAGCCCAGGCAAGCCATGGGGTTACAAATAGTGTGGCGTGAATCCAAGATCCTGGTTGAGGCTGTCCTTATATGTGCGGAACTTGGCTATCAATCTTTGCTTTCATCTTATTTTTTGCTCTTTCCCCATACCCTTTAATCACATGCTCATCTAATTCCAGATTAACTCAACTTCAAAAGACTAAGTTCATGCCTCCTCATCAATCCTGAGCAGAATTTTCTGAGTTTCCTTGCCACAAGAAGGGTGTTATGTATGATGGAGAATCACACATTTTATGTCCTAAGGATGCCCAAAGCACCTTACAATGTATTCATTTCTTAATGGTGGATACTACTATTGGGTAGCACAATGGTTAGCACTGTTGCCAGGGACCCGGATTAGATTCCTGGCTTGGGTCACTGTCTGTACGGAGTTTGCACACTCTCTCCTTGTCTGCGTGGGTTTCCTCTGGATGCTCTTAGTTCTTCTCACAATCCAAAGATGTGCAAGTTAGGTAAATTGGTCATGGTAAATTGTCCTTAGTGTCCGAAGATATGTAGATTAGATGGATTAGCCATGGGAAATGTGTGGGATTAGGAGAATAGAGTCGGGGAGAGGACCTAGGCAAGATGCTCTCTCAGAGACTCATGCAGACTTGATGAGCTGAATGGCCCTGTTCTTGAAGGGATTCTATGAATAGGTGCTAATATGGCATCTGATTTATACACTAGCAATGATATGAGAGATTGATTATGAAAGCAGAAATTCTGGAATAGCTCAGCAGGTCTGGAAGCATCTGTGGAGAAAGGAACAGGATTAACATTTCAAGTCTGTGGGTGGGATTCTCCTGCCATTCATGCCAGTGGGATTCTCCCATCCCACTGCAGTGAATAGATATATGGATGAGCGCCAAATTCTCCAACCTCCCTGGCAGTGGAGCATGGACCACAGAATTCTAGCCAATATGAATCTTCTTCATAGTTAAAGAGAGGGATTAATGTGCTGGATTATATACTGTTTAAGAGTGGGTGGAGCAAAGTAGAATGTCAGGGATGGGTGAGAGATTAGACAAGGATTTTTTGGACACAAAAGGAAGTGTTAATGGTAGTGCTAAGAATAAAGGAAGATGTTGGTTGTGGCATAATGGTAAAATTACAGTATGTGTTACTAGCATAGCATTAACAATGTTAACTCTGTTTCTCTCTCCACAGATGCTGTCAGACCAGCTGCATTTTTCCAGTATTTTCTATTTTTATTTCAGATTTCCAGAATTTTCATTATTTTGCTTTTATGAAAGATTGGTTGATCAGTGTCTCAGGATGTTGGTTGAGGAAATGCTAAATGAACTTACTCTTTATTTCTTTAAATAGCACTATGGAGCTCCAGCATGTGATTAGAATCCTAGTTCTGGTTAATGTCACCAAAGCAAGAGTTTCTCTGGTAAAGTAACATGCACAGTCAATAGGACAGAGCATGCAGATGGACTACACCCATGCCAACTGTACTGATCCTGGATTTAAATGCCCACTGATTAGGGAGAAAGGAAGATGCAAAAGTAGTAAGAATCCACAGCTGGTGAATGATGTAAGTAAACAACACACCTTGGAAGCAGTTAGAAGCAGAAAACTACCATCTTCTTCCCTCTGCTGCTCAAGGCTACTAACTTGGGCTGTTTAGCAAAACTCAAAATGCTGAGATATAATCTCATTGTTCAGCTGCTGTAACAGTAGCTTTGGAGCTGCTCAATAACGTGACTTATTACTCTGTGCCAATACCATAACAAATATGAACTCTAGGTGATCCAGACAAACCTCCAACTGCAAACAGTATTTTACATTTCTTTCCATGATAAGTTCAACCACATGGCTACCCAGGGTCTCCAGGACTTCTGTTTCATCTCGGGTCAGGGGTTGAATCATGCAGAGTACATGCATGACGGTGTGTAGGTTGAGTGGAGGGAAGGGGGGGTGGAGTTTTGCAGGAACAAACTAAATTCTGTTTTGAAGTTTATATCTACATTTCCTGCACATTGACATATATATTGCTTTGGCAGAATATATTAGGGCAATTTGACATAACAAATATTTGAGAGGCAAAAGAAATAAGGAAATGAACAATTGGAAAAGGTGTTATCAAGCATGCACATCATGCAAGAAGATAGAATGTGAAAGTACCAGGTAATACAGAATGGGAGAAAGAATCAAAGGTTCAGAGCACAATTCCAAAGTATTCTGCATATACTGAACAATGATGTAAAGATGCCGGCGTTGGATTGGGGTGGTAAGAACTCAGTAAGAATTTAGCAACACCAATTTTTAATCCAACCAATTTATTTGATAGTAAAATTGCGAGCTTTCAACACTCTTGTGTCTTCCTCAGGCAAATGCAGTGTTCATTTGCCTGAGGAAGACACAAGAGTGTTGAAAGCTCGCAATTTTACTATCAAATAAATCAGTTGGATTAAAAATTGGTGTTGCTAAATTCTTACTGTATACTGAACAATGACATGCATATGGGAAATAAGATCAGGGTGGGATTGTAGTCAGTGCAGACTTGATGGGTCGAATGGCATACTTCTGCACTACAGGGATTCTATGTAAAAAGAAATTGGGGAAATGGTGATTTATTGTGACCATGTTAGTGATGTAATTGAACTTGCAACATTATAGAGCAATACTGGGAGACACTGAAGTAGTAAATACTGCTACAGTCACTTCCCCTTGTTGCGCAAGTTGCATTGTTGACACGTTTCCTATTCTTAGTACCAAAAAGCCCATATTTCTGTAAGGTGGGCTTCCAAATGAGACTCTGAGGTCTGTTACTTTTTTTCAATTTGACTGTTATTCTTTGTCAGAATGGCTACTTCCTCATAAGCAGCTTAGATATTGGGTAGATTCTTGCACTCTGTGCACAGAGTATTGGTTGGGGCAAGGGAACAGGCATATCTCTCTCCAGCTGCGCAACTGAGTTTTCTCTCCAGATTCTCTGGCACTCTGGGGACATAGATTCTGCCATCACACTGACAGGTTGAGCCTGATCAGTAATCGGGAAAGGGCATCCTCATCTGCATTAAAAAGAAGCTAATTCAGGCATCCCACCTCCCCGCTGAAATGTTGCCAGTTGTGCTGAGAGTGAACAGCAAATATGGGTGCAAAATTGCCACCATTATGTTTTCTGCGCTGAGCAACTGCGCTCAGTTGTGCAGCTGGAGATCTGCTTTTCCCATCTTTATTTTATCCAATCTGATTCCATCCCAACAATTTTGGACCCTAGGTTCAGTTCATTTATTATTTTCTACCACTGCTCCATAGTATGCGATGAATCACACTTCTCCAAATTCTAATTACTTGATTCTGTAATTTAACATTGGACCAAGACTGAAGCATCGTGATGACTAAACGATTCACCTTAATTCCAGAGGCACCATATTCTGTCAAATTTCAGTGGCAATATGTTTTATCTTTCGGAACAAAAACAAATGCGATAGAGAAATAGATCAAAAAATGACCATAGTTTATGAAAAGCTGGCCCTTTAATTTCAAGTAGCAGTCAGGATTCCATCTCTAAGTTAAGAGGCTTTCCAAATACATCAGCAGAGAAGCATGCACTGAATTGTGAAATTGGCAACATTAGGATATATTTTTTGTCCTAGACTGAAAAAAAATTAGGATTGTACTGCTTGGGTGTCCAGGGGTACCTTGCCAAAGATCTGTACTCAATTTGGGAGGAGTTGACTTTGTGATTATTTACTGCTGTATCCAAAAGTCAAGAAGCCAGAGAAGGAAACTATTTAACAGCCTGAACAAGCCTGCCAAGATTCATTATTTTTTGTATAAAGACGAAACAAAGTTGTACGTGTGCCACTAATCTCTTCTGAACCTGTGACAACTTGACTAAGACTGCATGTTTGCAGAAACTCTTTTACACAAATGGAGACTTTCAGAACTACAACATGCTTGCCTGCTCTGCATCACGGCACATGATTATTGTTTTTTGTTAATTGACTGTTTTTTGTTGCTTTTGCATTTAGAAAGATGACTCTACAACAGAAGCTTTCAATACAACTAACTGGTTGCAGTTAGTATATGTATTTTCACTTCCTTTTATATAAGTTGCTAGGTAGCGGCTGATCACAGAAATAGAATTATGCAAATTTGTGCAGGATAAATAAGAAGCTGTCATGATCAATTTATTCTGTGACAGTGTATGAATTTCCTCAATATTCAACTGCTCCTGTAAGACTGTTGATGAACAAGGCATATTCCCTGTAGCTAAAGAAGTTCCACTGTAACCTAACAATGAATGCAAAACATTTATAACAAAAGCCAGAGGGGATAATTACTGAACACAACAGAGAGCTGCTCAAGTAGAACATGCAAGAATCTCAATAGATCTGGAGGCAGCCTGCATGAGGGTCTTACATTTGGAGGGGGAACAGCAGCAGCAATTCTCACTAGATGAGGAAAACAAGGTGAATACAAAAAGCAACGGAAGAGGGAAAGCCACCTCAAAACATTGCAGCAAGAGATGTCAGCAGTTTAACTTATGCATTCCCCTGTCTTAAAAATGATATCTCTTTCCTCTTTTAAGACTTCTTAAAACTTACTTTTTTGACCAAGCTTTTGGTCATCTGCCCTATATGCTGCCTGTTGTGGCCCAGTATCAATGTTTGTTTAATTTTCATGTGAAGCACTTAGGGATATTTTACTATGTTAAAATTCCAATATAAATACAAGTTGTTTTTGTGTTCTGATGGCAGTGCGAGTGCTGCACCTGAGTGCTGATGTGGAGCTTAAGGAAAGTCAGCCATTGCTTTAAATTCCTAATGTGTCTCCTGTTGATTGTTGAGATCAGTGAGGAAGATCATGTTTTAGTTAGACCTGTCAAGCAGTGCATTTGTGACCAGCTTAATACATCTATGTATTGTAGACTAGGAGATGAGGCTGAACTCTAGGTAACAGACTAAAAAGAGCCAAGCACAAAAAGTATGGCCAGGTTCTTAGACAGCAATGAAGGCTGGGTCATTCAAGGCTGTTCGGCACACAAATGACATGTAAGGCATAAAGAGTTATGGAGGGTAAGCAGAAAAGTGGAGTTAAGGTCATAACTGGATCAGCCATGATTTTATTGAATTGCGGAGCAGATCAAGGGACCATGTGGCCTACTGCTTTTATTTCTTATGTCCTAGAGGATGCAAAGGTTTGAAACTACATGCCTGGAGAAGCTCAGCCACTTGAAACACAGGTCCAGGAACTAAGTTTCTATACCATGTGTGCTGATTATGGCCCTATCAGAAACTTCTTTCACCTGTTCCCTTCTAGTAGGCGCAACTGCTGCTTGTGCTGGTTGTTGGTTGCATAATAGAACAGATATCCTGTGAACCAAATATCTGCAGTTTTGTGCCCCTATAAATAATAGGTCAGAGAGAGCAACTTCACTAGGTTGTGCTGACTGGTACGTATGAAGCAGGACTTCTATGATTTAATGTAAAATGAGTACTGTGTAACAAGATAAAAGCACAATACTGCGGATGTTGGTGTCTAAACAAAAACAAAATGTTGGAAAATCTCAGCAAGTCTGCCAGCATCTTTGGAGAGACAATAGAACCAATGTTTTGAGTCTGTTTGAACAATCATGCAGAATTGTATAATATGCACTCACAATATCCCTACCTGACTTTCACAGGACTATATTGCTATTTCAAACACCTATTTTCTCATTTTCTGTTTAAGATTAAGATCAGTCTCTCTTATTGGATATTAACTTTACATATAGAATTATTACTTGCAAATGAGCATGTTTCTCCAACAGTGATTTTACACAGTGTTTCTAATGTACCATTGGAACTTTGGCATAAGATTGGTTAAAAACCCTGGAGAAATTCTACATTTTTTTTTACAAAATGAACTAGAATTATTCCATTTCAAATCAACAATTTGGCAAGCTATTTTACTTCAAGGAGAGCAAAGTAATTTGGATTCTCACCATTACAAGGTTTCTTACTCTGAGATTAAGTTAATGCATTACAACTTCCAAACCAAATCTGGCATAATAATATGCATTTTTTTGCTATGCTGAACTTGACCATTTAAACAATTGTGACTCACACACACAGGAATTGTAGTACTTACACAAAGTCTTCAGAACAGAATCATATTGTGGCAGAAAGGGCAAAAGAAAATGTCAAATATAATCAGACAGTTCAAAGTGCCACTATGATCCTTGATGCTAAATGTGAGTATTGCACTGAATAGTAAATTTCACTCATACAAAATCTGACTCGTGTCACAAAACATTCAGTCATTTGAGTTGCGTAGGTGAGGTAATGCACCAACCCCTCATCCTTTAAATTTTGAGACCCAAGGCATTTGCAGAATTGTCATCCTGTAAAATTAACAGCCATACAAAAAAATGAAAAGATTCCACTACTTAAGGGCTTTTATGACCACAGGACGACAACTGTAACAAGGTGAGACTATCAGGTAAATCTCCTGCATCAGCTGCCAGATACCAGCCATCAGATTTGAGCCTAAACTGATACTTTAAAAGTACTTAATTGTAAATGAAACACTTTATCTTGTCCCGAAATGATGAAATCCGTTATATAAGTGCTACATAAAAGCAAATTTTTCCCATTAAAGATGTAGTCATGTCGGCGTCAATAAATCTGATATGATATTCAAACATGAAAATTAGTTTGAATAAATTGTCCTTTGAAGAAGTTAAGGCAGCATTGACAATTTGGACTGTTCAATAGAAGAGAAAAATAAACTGACCAATTGTGAACTAATTCCCATTGCAGCAATCGTTAGGGTTGCCAATTCTAGTGTATCTATTGAGGTTTTGGCACACATCCCTGTGAATCCAACCACTCTACCCAGTAAAACAGCTTTGTTCTCATCTCCAATATATATAATAAATAAATTGTTCAAAGGAAATTAAATTTAGGAAATTCCCCTATGATGTGCCTCATGATTTGCTTGCATCAGCCTAGAAGAAGTCATGAATTCCTGGAGACAATTGGAGCATTGGTGCAGACTCGATGGGCTGAATGGCTGCCTCGTCCACTGTAGGGATTCTATTCAATGAATCATGGACAATTGGTAGCCCTAGCAGTCATTGAGGGGTCCTGTACCAATGATCATCCTGATGTTTTTTCTATGTACTTCTACTTCCAAGGCAAGAATATCCATGGCCATCTTTTTAGATGACAGATTTGCATATTGTGTAGCAATGTTCAACTAAGCCAAACACATAGGCTTCAGAATAATGTACAGGTCCTCCTGACCCATTAAGACAGCAAAGTCAGCCTTTTAAGATTCCAATTGCTCATTTAATGGCCAGTCTGATAGTTTTGTGTTCCTCGTTGGAGTCCTCTGTTGCTACTTGTACAACTCTTAGTGGGTTGGCACATGGTAAAATGAGGTAGGGCTTAGTGGGGGGAGAGGCTTTGAGATATCTTGCAATACTTGAAGAGCTTAGCTAGCATTGACTTATGACTGATGAATACAATGTGACAACTTACAGCTCTTTTTCTTTGATAACTCTTATCCCATCAGAGATTATTCAACACACCCATCAATCTTTCATGACATTTTCTTGCAAATTCTGCTTTGTACTTTTTAAACCTGGCACCTAACTTGAGTTCCAGTAGTTTGTAAGTAAGCCATTAATTTTCAAATTTGTCTAAGCCCTTTTGAAAAATTAAAATATTTCACCAATTATGCTATCTATTTATAATAATTTCAAAAAAGTTTGTCCTTTTTAGTAACAAGGAACAAACTATAGATTTTGTTCCTTTCTTACCTTTTTCTGTAACATGATCAAGTTTGACTCCATTTCTTGTTTGGTTGGCACATCTTTGTGAACCTTTTCAATCTGTCTCTTTTCCTCTGACAGTTGAATATTCAAGAATCGTATTTCATTCTCCATACTGTGTAATTCCACATCTCCATTACTATTCAATGAATCCTGGATGCTTAGTTTCTCATAGAAAATACAAACTTCTTCTTCCCTTTCAATCAAACGTATTCCCCTATAAACAATAAGACACAAACATTGCATCAGATTGTTTTCTCATTTCCACTTATCCTTCATGCAGTTCTTTAGTTACAGATCATTCAGTTAACTCAAAATAACTAAATACCAGTTTGTCACATTCTGATTAAAGAAATAATGTGCATGGAACAACAGAGTCTTTTGTAGAATTGTTCATAAACATTTTTTTGAAGAATATTTTCTTAATATTGGCAGATTACTAGTGGCATTGCTTACAGATAATGGCTGGAATTCTCCAGCCATTCACGCCAGCGAGATTCTCTGGTCCTGTTGCAGTGAATGGAGACTTAGCTGAGTGCCATATTCTCTGTCTTTGCCTGCAGTAGTGGCAAGTTGTGAATGCCTGGAGAAATCCAGTCAAAATGTGGTTTAGCATATGGTTGTGTGCTAAAATTTTCTAGCCCTTCCTGACGGCAGGATTTGCTGGTTCTACAGATGACAATGGCCTATGGTACATTCCCTGGCAGCAGAAGTATGGGGCGGGTATATAAAATCCTGTAAACCTACCACTGGAAACTCTTCCCCCATTATGTAGAAAGTCCCATTCTATTGAACATTACAAGCTGCCTTAAGACTCAAGTAACAGTTCCAAAAGCTCTCATTTTGTTTGTTACAGTTTGGAATTTTTTTTCATCATTTTAATAATGAAAAAATATTCATATATTTGGATATAATACAGTGCTTAAAATATTTGAATCCACCAGAAATGCTCTTGTCATATGGGGAATTCTTTATAGCAACATGAAAATTGTTCTATCCTTCAGATAGAGCTGCACAAGAATTTGATCCTAAGGATAGAGCAGTTTCTCTGACACAATGGACTCTGGGTAAAAATTACATCTCTTCCTCAAAATCCTCTACTACCTTGTGACTAGCCTCAAAGGGCTTGGTATATTGAAGGCTTATCTCAAAGTGCGTCTTGTATATTTGAATGTCTCAATTAGTTACAGTTTTTTTTCCAGATGTCCATTTGCACACGTTTCATTATATGTATAAAATATAATGCAAACTTTTCCAATCACAAATGAAAATGCTATACATTTATAAGAAACCAGGCCACTTGAACAATATTGGACCTATCTTATGTGTGAGCAACGATACAGATAAAAGCTCACCAAATCATAGGATTCAACAGTTATCCTGCTATCATGAATCTCCATTGTGTTTGAGAGTAATAAGACTTATAGCATAAGAACATAAGAACACAAGAACTAGGAGCAGGAGAAGGCCAGCTGGCCCGTTGGGCCTGCTCACCTATTCAATAATATCATGACCGATCTTTTTGTGGACTCAGCTTCACTTACCCGCCCGCTTACCATAACCCCTAATTCCTTTTGCTGTTCAAAAATTTATCTATCCTTGCCTTAAAAACATTCAATGAGGTAGCTTCAAGTAATTCACTGGCCAGGGAATTCCACAGATTCACAATCTTTTGTGTGAAAAAGTTCCTCCTCAACTCAGTCTTAAATCTGCTCCCCCTTATTTCAAGGCTGTGCCCCTAGTTCTGGTTTCACCTGCCAGTGGAAACAATTTCCCTTCTTCTATCTTATCTTTCCCTTCATAATCTTATATGTTTCTATAAGATCTCGCCTCATTCTTCTGAATTCCCAGTCTACTCAGTCTCTCCTCATAAGCCAACCCTCTCAACTCTGGAATCAACCTAGAAAATCTCTGTATCATCTCCAGTGCTAGTATATCCTCTCTTAGATAAAGAGACCAAAACTGTACACAGTAGTCCAGGTGTGGCTCAGCAGTACTTTATACAGCTGTAACATAACTTTGCTGTTTTCAAACTCCATTCCTCTAGCAATGAAGAGCAAAATTCCATTTGCCTTCTTAATTACCTGCTGCACCTGCAAACCAACTCCTTGTGATTCTTGCACAAGGACATCTGGGTCCCTCTGCACAGCAGCATGCTGCAATTTTTTTACCAAATGAATAATAGTCCATTTTGCCGTTACTCCTATGAAAATGGATGACCTTACATTTACCAACAGTGTACTCCATCTGCCAGACCCTTGCCCATTCACTTGGACTATCTATATCCCTTTACAGACTTGTAGCATCCTCTACACACTTTGCTCTGCCACGCATCTTAGCGTCATGACTTTCAAAGCTATGTAAAATCCAGAGGACAGTGAATCGGGCATGCCAGCTTGTGCAATCAATTTCCTACTTGCACCCAAATACAATGAGCTAAATACAGCTTACATACCAAACTAGCTGACATTGAAAGTGAGTACTGAATATTTCAGTGTCTTATTGAATAACTTGCACAGTGTTGTCATGGGGTTTAGTAATACCAGTAATTCTTATAAGGTATATAACAGTTTAAAAATATTTTCCTTCAGGATAATCACACCAATCATTATAACTTTTATAGATGGAAAAAATGTATCTTTAAAAATACAGATTTTAAGAAAATCACAAATTGTCCATCTATTGATTTAGAAAAAGATTCAGCCAGAGAATTTAACAAAATAGAGAATTTGTTAACATCCCTATGATGTTTTATGCGCTGTTGTCTGTTAAAACCTCAGGTAGTTACCTATTTCAGGTAATATTATATCCTAATATTGCTTCCAGTTTAATATAATTTAGTTTATTAGAGATTATTATTAATAACAGAGAATAGCAATGTGAAGACATATCATTGTGATTAATATGTTGAGATATCTGTAACTCCCCTATCTCAGAGATTTGAAAAGGTCATATGATGGAAGCATATAGCTTGTAATATATAAATGTATTTTTCTGTGCTCAGTATTTTAGCAAAAAACATGTGAGTACAAACCACTTATACTCGCAGTTGCTTTTCTGCTTAGAATAGTAAGCAAGAGAATACATGTTAATATATGCTATTGAAATACATGCTAGTTCTAAGTAGTAGTAAGTGAGAAAGAGGAAGGAAATGAGTGATATGCGTACAACAATTATACATTTCTGCATTATTTCCTTTTTCAAAATCCCCTTCGTTCCTGTTTTGTTGATAATTTTTCCTTTTATTGAGTTGTCTCAATTTTATGTAGAGCAATCCTAATGCAAATCAATTTTTCAAATCTATCACTTGATCATTGAGCAGTATGGTCAAGAAAGTGCAAATATCTTTCACGTTACATTCTTCAGTCAACTTCCTGCTTTTCTGATCAATCTCTGTTTACACAATCAAAAAGTAAATACTTATATATAATTAACAACCATTTTGACAGATTACCTTTCATTGCGAACCTGAACGACATTCTCATATTTTTTGCGGAGTTGTATCATTTCTTCTTCAGCCTGGTTAATCAGAGAACTAAGTTTGACAATTTTTATCTTTTGGCCTTCTCTTTTTTCTCCCAAATCACGAAGCACTTGGTCAATTTTGCAAATAGCCCTCCGCAAGCTATCTCTGATGACATGGCTGTTAGAATGCTTTAATTTGATTTTTTGCAGTTGGCTGTTGGGATAATGGATTAAGTTATTGTGTGACTATCTTAATTTATTTTGAGAAACATTTAAGATATACATGAACAATTAAAGCGTTAAATAATATGAGACCAATTTTAAATCAGTGGAAAAAGTTCACTTCAGTTCCTAATGTCTATAAGTTATATTCTGATACATACAAGGTAACATAATTTTTCCACTGGCATCGGGATACAGATTAATACTGTCATGATATGTGTCAGGTAAAACTAAGAACTAAGGTATGGTATGCTACATTACTGAGGGCAAAATATTTTCACATATGGATTTTTATGCATATGAAAAAATGGATGCCATCAAACTTCTTGCCCATTGTCTTCAACAATGTCTGCTTTTTCTAAAGATTAGAGGTCCCATTACACAATGTAAAATTATCCTAGTGTCCTATCCAACAGTCCTCTATTATCACCAGAAAGAGACTGATTGGTCATTAGTTGTTTTGATGTTTATGTGTTGTGTGCAAAATAGCTGCTACGTTTCAAAGCAATAAACAGAATGTGAACACCTTTGCGGTGTTTCTAGGATATGAAAAGTGCTAGTGCTTTTTCTTCTTTAGGATAGTCATTAAATAACATGTAGGTCTTTTCTGTGGTTTGTTTAAGTAAACTTGAAGTACAGCTTATTTCATACGCTTCATATAAGAAAGAGTTACATCAGTGAAGGACACCGAATAGAACATAGAACATTATAGTGCAGAACAGGCCCTTCGGCCTTCGATGTTGCGCCGACCAATTAGGAAAAAGCAATGACCCTCTAACCTAAACCATTCCCTTTTCGAACATAAACTTATCTACTAACCTCTTAAACGCCATCAAACTTGGCACATCTACAACTGAATAAGATTTAAAATCATTTTGGGAATGGTAATAAATGTCAAAAATACTACCTTTTTTGACTTTTTGTACTGATATTCAAATATTATCAAAATTATAAATTTACAAGTAATATATAAACTGTCAGTCCATGGTAATATTTTGGGGACCTGGGTTCGAATCCAATCTACTGATGACCCCGTTAAACCATTGCTGATTGTCAAAACCCATCTGGTTTATTAATGCAATTTAGGGAAAGAAATCTGCTGTCCTGACCAGATCTGGCCTACATATGACTGCAGGGCCATAGCAATGTTATTGACTCTCAACTGCCCTCAGGCAACTAGGGATGGGAAATAAATGCTGGCCCAGCCAGCGATGCCCATGTCCCATGAATGAATGAGGTAGAGATCAGGAATTATTCATGTTAACACATATTAATCTTTGTTTGTTAAATAAATAATTTTTTTTCCACTTCAAAGCACAATTGTGCACTTTGTATACGCAATACAGTTTGTTTAGCAGTGGGCATGACAGATGTGCGCAGACATTTCTCCCGATTTAGGATTATAGCTAGATTTATGTTGCTAGGAACCGCCCTAAATAAATCAATGTAGATCTGGAAAAAAATCGGTAGATCTGGGAAAAACAGTCCATGTGTATGTGCTGATATGTCCAAGTGGATCAGCAATTGGGCTTTCCAGAGCCTTTTCTGGTGAACTGGAGGTTTGGAGTTCCAGAGTAAATTGGTTTTTCAGAACATCTGTTCTGATTCTGTTGGTTAGATTGTCTATTTTGAGTTTACCTGTCTTTAAGCAATGTAGTCGTCCTGAGAATTTCCATTTCATTTTGCAGAATCTTGATTTTTTCTCGCATTTCTGCAGATACCTGTGCTGCACTTTGTATGAGATTAACGTACTTGTTTCTCTCATTTTTGATGACCTGATATACTTTAACAAAACCCTTTAGGCTATAACACAAAGCAGAACATTAACATTTCCTTTGATTAAAATGTTATATAATCAATGATAATTTTCTCGCTGAGAAGTTGTACAAAACATTGGTAAGGCCGCATTTAGAATAATGGGTATAGTTCTGGTCACCCTATTATAGAAAGAGTGCAGAAAAGATTTACTCGGATGCTACCAGGACTTGAGGGTTTAAGTTATAAGGAGATGCTGGATAGACTGGGCCTTCTTTCCCCTTCAGTGTAGGAACTTAGGGGTGATCTTCAAAAGAGGGGCATAGATAAGATAAGAAAAGCAACTTTTCCCAATGGTAGGGGAGTCTAAAAGTAGAGGGCCTAAGTTTAAGTAGAGAGGGAAGGGATACAAAAGGCTGTACAAGGCATATCATTCATAGAGAAGGAAACGAAAAAGTGCAGAATGTAGTGTAACTAGGGTATAGAGAAAGATCAACCAATGCAAGATAAGTGCATTCAAAAGTCTGACAACAGCAGGGAAGAAGCTGTTCTTGAGTCAGCTGGAACATGACCTCAGACTTTTGTATCTTTTTCCCAATGGAAGAAGGTGGAAAAGAGAACATCTGGATGTGTGGGGTCCTTAATTATGCTGATGCTTTGGCAAAGGCAGCTGGAAGTGTAACAGAGTCAATGTATACTTTGTCTGCATAGCACACAAGAAACAATACTTTTCACTGTATGTTAATACATAGAGTCATAAAGTCATAGTGGTCTACAGTATAGAAACAGACCCTTTGGCCCGACATGTCCTTGCCACCCTTTTTTTTAAACCTTGAAGCTAGTCCCAATTGCCCGCATTTGGCCAATATCCCTCTGTACTCATCTTACTCATGTAAGATTTAAAAGACAACATTGTACCTCACCTCTACTACTACCTCTGGCAGCTTGTTCCAGACACTTACTACCCTCTGTGAGAAAACATCGTCTGAACATTTTTGTACCTCTCCCCACCACCTTAAACCTTTGTCCTCTAGTTTTAGACTCCCCTACCTTTGGGAAAAAATATTGACTATTTAGCTGATCTATGCCCCTCATTATTTTATAAACCTCTATAAGGTCACCTCTCAAACTTCTACACTCCAGAAAAAAAAAGTCACAGTCTATCCAGCCTCGCCTTGTAACTCAAACCATCAAGTCTCGGTAGCATCCTAGTAAATCTTTTCTGCACTTTTTCTAGTTTAGTAGTATCCTTTCTATAATAGGATGACCAGAACTGTACACAGTATTCCAGTGTGGCCTTACCAATATTTTGTACAACTTCAGTAAGATGTCCCAACTCCTGTATTCAATGTTCTGTCCAATGAAACCAAGTATGCTTCTTCACCACTCTGTCCATCTATGACTCCACTTTCAAAGAGTTGTGAACTTGCACCTCTCGATCTCTTTGTTCTGTATCTCTCCCCAGTGTCCTACCTTTAACTGAGTAACCCCCGCCATGGTTCAATCGATCAAAATGCATCACCTCGCATTTATCTAAATTAAACTCCATCTGCCATTTGACAGTCCACTTGCCCACTTGATCAAGATCCCTTTGCAATCCTAGATAACCTTCTTCACTGTCCAGCATACCACCAATCTTGGTGTCATCTGCAAACTTACAAACCATGCCTTCTATATTCTCACCCAAAATCATTAATATAAATGACAAGTAACAATGGACCAGCACTGATCCCTGAGACACACCGCTGGTCACAGGCCTCCTATTTGAAAAACAACGCTTTACAACCACTTTCTGGCTTCTGTCATCAAGCCAATTTTGTATCCATTTAGCTACCTCACCCTGGATCCCACGAGATTTAACCTTATGCAACAACCTACCATGCAGTACCTTGTCAAAGGTCTTGTTAAAGTCCATGTAGACAACATCAACTGCATTGCTCTTATCTACCTTCTTTGTCATCCCTTCAAGAAACTCAAATTTGTGAGACATGATTTTCCAATCACAAAGCCATGCTGACAATCCCTAATCAGTCCTTACTTCTTTAAATGCCTGTAGATTCTGTCTTTCAAAATATCTTCCCACAACCTACTCACTACAGATGTGAGGCTTACTGGCCTGTAGTTCCCAGGCTTTCCCTGCAGCCCTTTTTAAACAAAGGCACAATATTTGCCACCCTCCAATCTTCAGGCACCTCACCCACGACTCTCGATTCAAATATTTCTGCTAGGGAATGTGCAATTTCCTCCCTAACCTCCCACAATATCCTAGGATATACTTCATCAGGTCCTGAGAATTTATCCATCTTGATGCGCTTTAAGACTTTCAACACCTCCTTCTCTGTAATATGTACACTTCTGAAGAAATCACTATTTAATTCCCCACCATCCATGCTTCTCTCAACAGTAAATACTGATGAGAAATATTTATCTAAAATCTCACCCATCTCTTGTAGATCTGCACATAGTTGACCTAGTTGATCCTTAAGAGACTGTACTCTCTCCCTAGCTACTCTTTTGGCCTTTATATATTTGTAGCAGCTCTTTAGATTCTCCTTTGCCTTATCTGCCAAAACAATCTCAAAACAGTCCCCTTTTTGCCCTCCTGATTTCTCTCTTAACTCCTACATCCTTTATACTCTTCAAGGTCCCAGCTGTCTACGCATGTCACGTACCTCCTTCTTCTTGACTGGAGTCTCATTATCCCGAGTCATCCAGGGTTCCCTACTTCTACCCGCCTTGCCCTTCACTCTAAGAGGAATGTGCTTACCCTGAACCTTAAACATGTGACAATAATAAATCAGATCAAATTGGTCCAGAGGGCATTTTTTTTCACACAGAGAGTAGTGAATGTCTGGAACAAGCTGCCAGAGATAGTGTAGAGGCGGATACAATTTTGTATTTTAAAAAGCATTGAGTCAGTAACATGGATATAATGGATATAGAGGGATATGGGTCAAATGCGGGCAATGGGGACTAGCTTAATGATATAAACTGGGCTGCATGGACAAGTTGCAAACTTCTATGATTCTTTAAGTATGTTCACACTTTTGCCATCCCTGGTGCTGCTAATCCATCTGACATCTCTTGCCGTTCCCCAGTGCAGGCTTAGATTTCAACCAACAACTCTATCCCCCCCCATCCCCACACCTCCAGTTCATCCTTGTCTTCCCACACAGACATCAGCTCACCCCGCCTCTTGCATCTTGTCCTGTTACCACACCCTACATTCTACTTCCCTCTTGTCCTAGTCACCTCCACCTCAGCTGCCCCTTACCCTTCCGCAATTCTGGTTCACATTGTGCTTTCTTTGTTCCAGTAACTTTGTTTTCTCCTTCCAGTGCATCCTTGCTCTAGTCCCATCAATTTTGAGAGGTGAGTGCTGGCATAGGAGGGGGTGCAGGTGGGTGCAGTTTAGGCAGCACCAGAGATTGGGGGAAGGGGAACAAGAATGAAAACTTAATTTAAAAATCTTGAAAAACTTGGAAACACGGAACTAAGGGCATACCCTAAGGAGCAGGCTTTCAATTAAGGACAATAAAGGGGGCATTTCACACAAAGAACTCGCTGTTCCCTTTGATATCAATCCATGCTGCAGCCATAGGTGAGAATGTGATTTAAAATCTAGTCAGAACACAAGCCATAGTTTTACCATCAACAGGAAAATCTGAGCCATTATTTCTAATAATGCAGATAGAAATTTAACCACTGACACTGAGGAGTTTTTATAAATTTGTTCTCACACCCTGCCTTCAATATGTTATTAAACACTCTAGAACTGAATTTCCTATTTTATAAATGTGATTATGAGTTCTGACATTGGTTTATTTTTCAGTGTTTAGGGCCAATTATATATTATAAGAGAAAAGTGCTACAGATGTTGGAAATCTGAAATATAAACACAAAATGTTGGAACTACTCAGATTTGGCACATCTTCAGAAAGTAAAATAGCCAAAAATCACTGACTTGAAACAATCGCCCTGTTACTCTCTCCCTAATTGCTAGATCAACTGAATATTTTTAAACCACTGTTTTCTCTAATTATAGATTATTTATGCTGTGATGATGCTGTGCCTTTAAGAAATGTATTTACATCATGTTTCTTGTAAGGGGTATGTTTAAAATTCAGTTCTGTTTTACATAGTGCCGATTTGTCTGCACCAGGCAGCTCACATGCTGAGAATACAGCCTAATGATAGATTTTAGCTGGGGAAATGCTTGTTTTAATCTGAGTTAATGCATTTTTGTTTATTTGCTTTTTCCCTGGGGTTTCAGAGTAGGGTTTGATTAAGTTGATTGACAGAGTCATATGCTTAAGAGGAGGAGCTAAGCTTACAGGGAAAAAACAGGCAGTTATTGTTGGGTTCTGAAAAAATCAAGAAGTCGCTGTTTGTCTTTCTCTCTCTCAGGTGCTATTTGGGACCTGCTGGGGGAAATTTGTATCTATCTGACTCTCTCCAGAGATGTTCTTAAGGCTCGAGGACTGGTAGCCCAAGCACCAGCATCTAAGTTTGTGTGTTAATAGCTGATTTTGAAGAGAAGTTTAAGTCTACAGGAGGAATATTGCTTGAATTTGAACTAACACAGATATGTTAGCAGTTACGAATTATACTTAGTCACGTTCAAGTATTTCAATTGATTAAAGTTAATTTAATTTATTTGTTATAATTAAACTGTGTTGTTAAATAAAGTTTGTCTTAATGAAAGGTACCTAGTGTGTCAATCAAATTACATCTATAGTAAAACACCTTATCCTAACACAAATGCCAAAATAGAAAAACTGTTAGATTCTAGTCGGACTTCATAACATAATTTGGAGTTTCTGATCCAGACCTTAACAATACTTATGAAAAGATATATTTCTACTTTTGAGTGTATTTAAAATAGTGCAGCGCTGCCCTTGTGATAACTGCAGGTATAGAAAAAATTGTAACAGTTTTAAAAGTAGATCTAATACAAAAACATGTAAAATATTGTGGGCAAGTTATTGTAGAAATTATTTTGTGCATACTTGAGAACTGTTAGAAGTCACAGATAAACATATTATAGCAAGGGGCAAACTTTGCTAAAATATGAACAGGCTACGAGAAATATAACTGACATTTAGAGTACATTTTCCAGTCCTGGCTGCTACGGTAATTGTTACAGGCAGGATGGACAATTTGATGGACTATTTAAAGGTCTGTTGAACTCAGGCAGGAATTTGTAGCCTCAGGACGTGCACAAATGGAAAATCCCACCCTGGTGTTTTAAAATCCTTTCTAAATTGAATATTACTTTAGTGAATGGACCAAAGCCACAGAATGAGATTTTAAAAAATTCCGGTGAGTCTCAAATTGTTTGAATGTTTACATAACTGCAACTGACAATTTACAAAGCTATCGGAATGGAGACAGGCAGACTGAGAGGAGCCCACCAAGAATGATAAGCTTAAATGAGTGTGAATTGCTATCTCCTGAACTACACAAAGGCATTCAGACATAATCTAATTATTCAGATAGATGAGAACCATGCCGGTAAATTCAACTACTTTGGACAATCGATCTAACCTGGGAATGGAGATCCTCACTGACTATCTTAAACCCATCACAAAGGTGGCATTGAGGGAGTGCCAGAGGCAATGCCAGCGCATTCTTCACGACCTGGGAGTTATGTTTGCCTGTATGCTACTGGTATAATCACCATGACTGGTTTTCATTTTTAAATTATCTCAATGCAAAATCAGGAAAAATCATTGAACCCAACCTAGACCTGTCCAAGTCATCAATTCATAGGAACCACATAAGATTGAATCTCTCCCTTCAGTTTTGTAACTTATTTCTGTGTGCATGTGTATGAGAGTCAGAGTGGTTTAAAATTATTTTTATCTGGAGTTATATACAACAAATACAATTTCCTTTTTTAAAACTTAGAGGAATATATGTCTTTGTGTCTTTTATAGTAACAGCATTTCAACAGTTAGATACTTACTAAATTGACAAGCAAATTCTTCTAAAACTTTTAAGTAAGAAGTGTACATTCGAGAGTATATTTGATTTGATTTGATTTATTTTTGTCACATGTATCAACATACAGTGAAAAGTATTGTTTCATGCACACTATACAGATAAAGCATGCCATTCATAGAGAAGGAAATGAGAAAGTGCGGAATGTAGAGTTACATAGAACATTACAGCGCAGAACAGGCCCTTCGGCCCTTGATGTTGCGCCAACCAGTTAGGATCAAGCAGTGACCCTCTAACCTAAACCATTCCCTTTTCATCCATAAACTTATCTACTAACCTCTTAAACGCCACCAAACTTGGCGCATCTACAACTGACGCAGGCAGGGCATTCCATACCCTTACCACCCTCTGGGTAAAGAACCTACCTCTGACATCTGTCCTAAAACCACCACCCCTTAATTTAAAGCTATGTCCCCTCGTGCTAGCTTTCTCCATCCTAGGAAAAAGGCTATCACTGTCCACCCTATCTAAACCTCTAATCATCTTATATGTTTCAATAAGGTCTCCTCTTAGCCGCCTTCTTTCTAACGAAAACAACCTCAAATCCCTCAGCCTCTCTTCATAAGACCTGTCTTAAGACTGGTCATAAGACTGTATGTTACAGTCATAGCTAGGATGTAAAGAAAGATCAATTTAATGCATATATATATACATTTTCCAGTCTTACTGGCTTCGATAATCGTCATGGACAGGATGGACAATTTCATGGACCATATAAGGTTGACCTCAGACAGGAACTATCAGCCTCAGAAACAGAAAGGAACCATTCTCACCTGGACATAACACTAATCCATCACCTGTGAACTGACTAAAAAGCAGCACTCTGAAAGCTCCTGAATCCAAATAAACCTGTTGGATTTAACCTAGTGTTCTGAGACCTCTTATTAGACTAAAAGGTTGGCTGTCTTATGAAACAACATTTGATGGAGGTGAATCAGTTTTTGAGTTATTGTACAAGAATAAATGTTGATTGAAGTTTGACATATTTGAGGTGGATAAAGGTAGGCCTGGAAGAGATAGATGTAAACATTGATAAAAATTCACTCACATAATGGAAAATATTCTTACCTGATCAGCATTTGTCTATGTTTCTTCTGAGAATCTTGTAAGGACAGTTTTTCTTCTTTTAGCTCTTCAATAGTTCGATCTCGCTTTTGCTATTTGACAAGCAAAATGAAATAACTGATTGATGTTGTGAGCAAAAGGCATTTTTAAAAACATGTTTTTTCCTGAAATTGGTTTGTTTCCCAATTTTTTCTGCCTATAAAATCTGTCTTTTTGTTTTTATTTTCATTCTGTCTCTTTCTCTGGAACTGATTTTACTCATTCACCTGTAATGATGGTAGTGCTTTGCGCACTCATGGGTGGAATTTTTTAATTTCCCTGGTTTCAGAGAGCCTTTGCAAAAGGCAGGGGAGAATCTCAATAAAGATGTCCATCAGAGACTTAGTCAGGACCAGGATTTTCCAGCCATTCATGTTGACAGGATTTTCCGATCCCACTGATGGCGCAGTCCTGCCGCGTGTTTCCCAGCGGTGAGGGGTGTATTCAACAGGAAACCACAATGACAATGGTGGGACCAGAAGATCCTGCCACCAGCAAATGATGTTTTGTGGCCGTTGAACAAAAAAATTACCCCACTGGTGTTGTAAGGTTGATGCCTAATGCCTGCTTTGCTTGGATCAGCAGGTTCAGAACAGGGCAGGAAAGGTTAATAAAATCTACTAAAGGGCTACTCATAGAAATTTAGGGCTCATGGACTCTCGTGTTCCTTCGCATCTCTCCAGCACTCAGGTGGTTGGGAGAGGTTTCATAAGAACCCCACAGCTGGGAGGTTGGAAAGGGTAAGGTGGGGGAATTCTTGGGCTGAGAAGTCTAATCTTTTGTTTAATCTAGAGGAACACCCTAGTTTAATATTCTGAACCTCTTCTTCAAAGACTTCAACTCTTGTACCCACGTGCTAGTTAAAATGATCTTCATGCCTCATCATTATCTCATCGGTGGCTGATTTGTATCTCAGGCAGGATGCTGCTGATATCCCTCTCCTCTGCAGGAATGAGCACGTTCAAATGCGAATCCTGGGCAAAACAATGGGACTTTGACCACATTGCTGCCAAAACCATCCACTCGCCATCCAACCACCACACCCAACACCCCCACCCCCCCCAACCCGGTTTCTGCAGGTGAATAGGATTAAAATCACCCTGTACAATTTGATGATGGATGAGCGGAACACTATGAAATTTGAATCTTAATATTTGATGGTTCTAGAAATGTTTCACCCTGACTCCAGAATTTTCCCTCTGATGTTTTGATTTGTTAATCATCTTCGAAAGAAGATGATTATTTTTCTAGTCACATATATCCTTTGTTGTTTGCTAATTTATACTAAGATAAAACAAATAAATGCCAGACTGATGGAAGCATTTCTATTGCTGAATCTCATAGGGGTTCAGATAGAGGCTGGCATAAACTTTACCTGAAATCATGAAGCATTCGAAATAAAGTGAATGAGCTAATGGCACAAATGGGTATGATCTAGTGGCCATTACGGAAATGTAGTTGCAGGGTGACCAGGATTGGAAACTGACTATCCAGGTGTATCAGACATTTAGGAAGGATAGACAGGAGGAAAAAGGAGTTGGGGTAGTTCTGTTAATAAAGGATATTATCAGGGCAGTAATAAGAGAAGATATAGGGTCCAAACAGCAAAATCGTCCAAACAGTAGAATTGTTGTGGGTGGAGATAAGAAATAGTAAGGGGAGAAGGTCACTGGTGGGTGTGGTCTATAGTCCCCCAAATAATAATTTTGAGGTGGGGCGGGCTATAAACAAGCAAATAATTGATGCGTGCAAAAACAGAATGGCGATAATTATGGGGGATTTTAATCCGCATAATGATTGGTTGACTCAAGTCGGACGCAGTGGGCTTGAGGAAGAGTTCTTGGAATGCTGTCGGGATAATTTCCTTGAACAGTATGCAATGGAACCTACGAAGGGAGCGAGTTATCTTAGATCTGGTACTGTGTAACGAGGCAGGTAGAATTAGGGATCTTCCTATGAGGGATCCTCTTGGGACAAGTGATCACAGTATGGCTGAATTTCTGATGCAGATGAGGGTGAGAAAGTAGGGTCCCAAATCAGTGTCCTCTGCTTGAATAGAGGAGAGTATGATAAGATGAAGGCTGAACTGGCTAATGTAGATTGGGGGCGCAGATTGGTTAGTAGGACAGCTGAGGAACAGAGGAGGATTTTTAAGGAGATCTTTTTTAGTACTCAGCAGAAATATATTCTGATGGTAAAGAAGGACTGTAAGAAAAGGGATAACCAGCCGTGGATATTGAAAGAAGTAGAGGAGAGTATTAAATTAAAAACCGATGCGTACAGAGCGGCTAAAAATAGTGGGGAATTAGAAGGTTGGGAAAGATTTAAAAAACAACAAAGAATGACTAAGAAAGCAATGAAGAAAGGAAAGATAGAGTAGCTCTCAATATAAAAAACGATACTAAAAGTTTTTATAAATATATAAAGAGGAGGAGACTGGCTAGAGTGAATGTTGGACCCTTGGAGGACGAGAGGGGGGATTTAAAGGTGGGTAACAAGGAAGTGGCTGAGACTTTAAATAAGTTTTTTGTGTTGGTCCTTATGGAGGAGGACACAAATAGCTTACCGAATATTAAAGATAGAGGGTTGGTAGGAGATGAAGTCCTTAATACAATTACTGTTACTAGAGAAGTAGTGCTTGGTAGACTAATGGGACTGAAGGTAGACAAGTCCCTAGGACCAGATGAGATGCATCCCAGGCACCCCCAATCTACATTAGCCAATTCAGTCCCCATCTCATCATACTCTCCTCTGTTCAAGTAGAGGACACTGGTTTCAGACCTACTTTCTCACCCTCCATCTGCATCAGAAATTCAACCATACTGTGATCACTTGTCCCAAGAGGATCCCTCACAAGAAGATCCCTAATTCTACCTGCCTCGTTACACAGTACCAGATCTAAGATAACTCGCTCCCTTCGTAGGTTCCATTGCATACTGTTCAAGGAAACTATCCCGATAGCATTCCAAGAACTCTTCCTCAAGCCAATCGCATCTGACTCGAGTCAACTAATCAATATACAGATTAAAATCCCCCATAATTATCACCATTCCGTTTTTGCAGAAGTAACAGCAGATGCCTTAGTAATTATTTATCAAAATTCGCTGGACTCTGGGAAAGTGCTGGCGGAAAACAGCTAATGTTACGCCGTTGTTTAAAAAAAGTAGCAGACAGAAGGCAGAGTACTACAGGCCGGTTAGCTTAATGTCCGTAGTTGGAAAAATGCTAGAATCCATCATCAAAGAAGAAATAGCAGGACACCTAGAAAAGAATGGTTTGATCAAACAGATACAGCACGGATTCATGAAGGGGAAGTCATGTTTAATGAATTTATTGGATTTTTATGAAAATGTGACTACTGCGGTAGACAGAGGGGAACCGGTGGATATGGTGTTTTTAGATTTCCCGAAGGCTACTTCTCTAGTAACAGTAATTGTATTAAGGACTTCATCGATGTGGTGCCTCACAAAAGATTGCTGCAGAAGTTTAGGGTACATGGAGTTGGGGGTAAAGTGTTAGTGTAGATTGAGGATTGGTTATCTAACAGGAAGCAGGCAGCTGGAATCAATGGATGCTTTTCTGGTTGGCAGTTGGTGACTAGTGGAGTGCCGCAGGGATCGGTGCTGGGGCCTCAGTTGTTTACCATATACATAGACGATCTGGATGAGGGGCACTGAGCGTAGGTAAGAAAATTTGCTGATGACACGAAGATGAGAGGGAAAGCGAATTGCATGGACGACACAGAAAGTCTGCAGACAGATATGGATAGGCTGAATGAGTGGGTGAGGACCTGGCAGATGGAGTATAAAGTTAGCAAATGTGAGGTTATCCACTTTGATAAAAATAATAGTAGGAAGGAATATTATTTAAATGGTGAAAAGCTGCACCATGCTACTGTGCAGAGGGACCTGGGAGTCCTTGTGCACAAATTGCAAAATCTCAGTTTGCAAATGTAGCAGGTGATCAAGAAGACGAATGGAATGTTAGCCTTTATTGCAAGGAGGTTAGAATATAAAAGCAGAGAGATCTTGCTGCAACCATACAAGGCACTGGTGAGGCTGCAATTGGAATACTGTGTGCAGTTCTAGTCCCCTTATTTGCATAAGGATATATTGGGCTTGGAGGGAGTGCAGAGAAGGTCCACAGTTGGTGACTAGTGGAGTGCCGCAGGGATCGGTGCTGGGGCCTCAGTTGTTTACCATATACATAGACAATCTGGATGAGGGGCATTGAGCGTAGGTAAGAAAATTTGCTGATGACACGAAGATGAGAGGGAAAGCGAATTGCATGGACGACACAGAAAGTCTGCAAAGAGATATGGATAGGCTGAATGAGTGGGTGAGGACCTGGCAGATGGAGTATAAAGGCTGATACCAGAGATGAGGGGGTTAGCTTATAAGGAGAGATTAAGTAGACTGGCCCTGTACTCAGAGTTTAGAAGGCTAAGGGGGGATTTTATAGAGACTTACAAGATAATGAAATAGCTAGATAGGGTAGAGGTAGAGAGATTCTTTTCACTTAGAAAGGAAAACAGAAGTAGAAGGCACAGTCTCAAAATAAGCGGGGAGGGGGCACAGTTTAGAATGGAGTTGAGAAGGAACTTCTTCACTCAAAGGGTGGTGAATCTCTGGAATTCTCTGTCTATTGAAGTGGTGGAGGCTACCTCATTGAGTATATTTAAGTCATGGGTAGGTAGATTTCTGATAGACAAGGGAATTAAGGGTTATGGGGAGAAAACAGGGAAGTGGAACTGATCCACTGCAGATCAGCCATGATCTTATTGAATGGTGGGGTCCAAGGGCTAGTTGGCCTACTCCTGCTCCTATTTCTTATGTTCTTATGTTCTTATTAAGAGGTAAAAGAGGAGGAGGCATTGCGTTATTAGTTAAGGAGTCAGTTACAACAGTAGGGAGAGATGATATCTTGGAGGGGCACCGAATAAATCTTTGTGTGTAGAGCTTAGGATTAGAAAAGGGATAGCCACATTGTTAGGTGTTTATTATAGACGCCCTATTAAATAGTGGAATATCAGGGAGTAAATATGTGCACAATTCATGCAAAAACAATAAGGTAATTATATTAGGTGATTTCAACTTTTCAACTGGGATATATATCGTGTTACAGGCTTGGATGGCATAGATTTAGAACATAGAACAAAGAGCACTACAGCACAAACAGGCTCTTCAGCCAACAAGTTGTGCCGATCATATCTATACCTACCAGGGCATAGAACTATCTGGAACTCCCAATGCCATTAAATCCCATGTACTTATCCAGAAGTCTCTTAAAAGACCCCAGCGAGTTCGCCTCTACCACCACTGACGGCAACCGATTCCATTCACTCACCACCCTCTGAGTGAAAAACTTACCTCTAACATCTCCTCTGTACTTGCCCCCCAGCATCTTAAACCTGTGTCCTCTCGTAGTGACCATTTCAGCCCTGGGAAATAGCCTCCGAGAATCCACCCTATCTATTCCTATCAAGATCTTATAAACTTTTATCAGGTCGTCTCTCCAGGGAGAAGAGACCTAGCTCTCTCAACCTATCTTCATAAGGCATGGCCCCCCAATCCAGGCAACATCCTTGTTAATCTCCTCTGCATACTCTCAACAGCTTCCACATCCTTCCTATTGTGAGGCGACCAGAACTGCACACAATACTCCAAGTGGGGTCTGACAAGGTTCTTATAAAGTTGCAGCATTACCTCCCGACTCTTAAACTCAATTCCTCTATTAATGAAGGCCAGTACATCATATGCCTTCTTGACCACATCCTCCACTTGCAGGGCAGATTTAAGAGACCAATGGACCCGGACCCCAAGATCCTTCTGCTCCTCAACACTGCCAAGACTCCTACCCTTGATATTATACTGCTTCATCCCATTGGTCCTGCCAAAATGGGATTACCATTTATCAGCATTGAAGTCCATCTGCCACTTCTCTGCCCAGTCTTGCATCCTATCTATGTCTCGCTGCAACTTCAGACATCCCTCCAGACTATCCACAACACCACCAACCTTTGTATTGTCGGCGAACTTATTAACCCATCCCTCCACTTCCTCATCCAGGTCATTTATGAAAATGACAAACAGCAAGGGTCCTGGAACAGATCCCTGGGGCACTCCATTGGTGACTGACCTCCATGCAGAAGAAGACCCATCCACAACTACTCTCTGCTTTCTGCAGGCAAGCCAATTCTGGATCCCCAAGGCCAAAGCCTCTTGGATCCCTTGCCCTCCCACCTTCTCAAGAAGTCTTGCATGGGGGCCTTACCAAACGTCTTGCTAAAATCCATGTAAACCATGTCCACTGCTCTTTCTTTGTCAATGTATTCAGTCACATTTTTGAAGAATTCAACTAGGCGCGTAAGGCATGATCTGCCCTTAACAAAGTCGTGTTGACTATTCCTGATCATATTGAATTTCTCTAAATGCTCATAAATCCTATCTCTCAGAATCCTCTCCATCAACCTACCGACCACTGAGGTCAGACTCACTGGTCGGTAATTGCCCGGGCTACTCCTGTTCTCCTTCTTGAAAATAGGCACCACATCCACAATCCTCCAATCTTCCGGAATCTCTCCCGTCTCCATCGACGACGCAAAGATCATTGCCAGGGGCTCTGCAATCACTTACCTCACCTCCCACAGTAACCTGGGGTACATCCCATCCGGACCCGGCGACTTATCTACCTTGATGGAATTTAACAGTTCCAACACCTCCTCTTTCTTAATGTTCACATACTCAATCTTTTCAGTTTGCCGCATTCCTGTTGTACAACCCCGCAGATCACTCTCCACTGTGAATACTGAGGCAAAGTACTTATTAAACACCTCTGCCATTTCTTCTGGTTCCACACAGACTTTTCCCCCTTCACCTTTTATAGGTCCTTTCCCTTCTCTTCTCATCCTTTTACTCTTCATATATTTGTAGAATGCCTTGGGATTCTCCTTAATCCTACCCGCCAAAGCCTTCTTGTGACCCCTTTTGGCCCTTCTAATTTCCTTTTTAAGCTCCCTTCTACAAGTCTTATATGCCTCTAGATCCTTAACATCCTCTAGCTCCCTGAACCTACTGTACAACTTTCTTTTCTTTCTAACTAGGTTCATCACAACCTTTGTACACCACGGTTCTCTTGACCTACCAAAACCTCCCTGTCTCACCAGAACATTGTCATGCAGAGCTCCAGACAAACATTCCTTGAAAATCCGCCACCTTCCTTCAGTACTTTTCCCCAAGAACACCTCCTTCCAGTTTACTCTTCCACTTTTCTTGAAATATGTACAGGAAAGCCTTTTAGATCAATATTAATCAATAAAAGCAAATTGCGTAGAGGACGCAGTAAGTCTGCAGAGATCTGGATAGGCTGAGTGAGTGGGCGAGGAACTGGCAAATGGAGTATAACGACAGCAAATGTGAGGTTAACCATTTTGATAGAAATAATAGTAGGAAGGAATATTATTTAAATGGTGAAAAGCTGCACCATGCTTACAATCAATCCAACAAGGGAAGGAGCTGTGATGGACCTAATTCTGGGGAATGAAGCCAGACAGATGATTGAGGTACTAAGCATTTCAGTGATAGTGATCATAACACACTGCAATTTAAACTTGTTCTGAACAAGGAAATAGACAAGCTTCAAAAAAAGAGTTTTGGATTGTAGGAGAGCAGAGTTCAGTAATCTGGCTAAGGTAGACTGGGAACTGCTACTAACAGAAAAATCTCCAGAAGAGCAGTTGAGGGCATTCAAAAAGGAAATGGGGAGAATGTAAGTCCAACATGTTCCCTCTAGGGTGATAGAAAACAAGCCCAGAGAACCATGTATGTCCAAAGATATTCAGGATACGATGTGGAGGAAAAGAAAGACTTTTAACAGGGGAGCAAATCAGTGGATGCATTAGTGAAGTATAGAAAGTGCAAAGTGGAGCTTAAGGAAGGAATTTGGAAAGCAAAGAGGGGATATCAGAAAGTAGGGAAAATCCCATGATATTCTATAAGTATGTGAAGAGGATAACCAAGAAAAAAGTAGGACACATTAGGGACCGGGGGCAATCTGTGAGTGGAGCTAGAGGACATTGGTAAGGTGTTGAATGAATACTTCACATCCATCTTCACCCAAGGGAATGAGGATCATGGTATGGAATTCAGGAAAAGACTGCAAGGTTTTTGAGCAAATTGACATATGGAAGGACAAGGTAATGGAGATATTGGCAGTCTTGAAAGTGAATACATCTCCAGGTTTGAATGAATTGTGCCCTAGGCTGCTGTGGGAGGCAAGGGAGGAGATTGCAGGGGCTCTGACCCAAATTTTCAATTCCTCTCTAGCCATGGGAGAGGTTCCAGATGACTGGAGAAAAGTTAATGTTGATAAGCTGTTTAAGAATTTTTTGAAGAAGTGACAAAAACAGTTGATGAAGGACAGGCTGTTGATGTCGTCTACATGGATTTCAGTAAGGCGTTTGACAAGGTTCCTCATGGTAGACTGATAGAGAAGGTGAAGGCGCATGGGATACAGGGTCGGGTATGTAGATGGGTCGAGAACTGGCTCGGGAGGAGGAGACAGAGGGTAGTAGTGGAAGGCTCTTTTTCCGGCTGGAAGCCTGTCACTAGTGGAGTGCCACAAGGCTCAGTACTAGGTCCTCTTCTATTTGTGGTCTACATAAACGACTTGGAAGTTGGGTAGGTGGTGAGATCAGCAAATTTGCTGATGACACCAAGATGCTTGGATTGGCGGGTACAGAGGAGCAGTGTCAGGCAATACAACAGGACATAGATAGGTTGGTAGACTGGGCAGATAGATGGCAAATGGAATTTAATCCGGATAAATGCGAGGTGATGCATTTTGGCCGGAAAAATGTAGAAGAGAGTTATAGGATAAAAGGTAAAACTATACGGAGCATAGAGACGCAGAGAGACTTGGGGGTGCAGGTTCACAAGTCTCTGAAGGTGTCCTCACAGGTGGAGAAGGTGATAAAGAAGGCGTATAGTATGTTAGCTTTCATAGAAAAGGGTATAGAATACAAGAGTAGGAGTTTGATGTTGCAGTTGTATAGAACGTTGGTTAGGCCTCACTTGGAATACTGCGTCCAGTTCTGGTCACCGTACTATCGGAAGGATGTGGAGTCCTTGGAGAGAGTGCAGAGGAGGTTTACCAGGATGCTGCCTGGTATGGAAGGACTGTCTTATGAGGAACGATTAAATAGACTGGGGTTGTTTTCCCTTGAAAGACGTCGGCTTAGAGGGGATCTCATAGAGGTGTATAAGATTATAAGGGGTATAGATAGAGTAAATGGAGGTAAACTTTTTCCACCTTCAGAAATGGATAGGACGAGGGGTCATGGCCATAGGGTGAGGGGGGCTATGTATAGGACGAATATTAGAGGGCAGTTTTTCACACAAAGGGTAGTGGGGGTGTGGAATGCACTGCCGAGTAAGGTGGTGGGAGCAGGCACGCTGGGGCTGTTTAAGGGTCTCTTGGACAGCCACATGAGCGGTATGCAGATAGAGGGATATAGTAGGACTGTTTAACTACGGCTTTTTTTCCACAGGTAATTTGGTCCATACTTGACCAACATTGAGCATGCATTCGGCAGGTGGTGCGAGTACAGCTCTTGGATGTTGATTCATGGGTTGCCTGGTACTTCATGTCGTAAATGAGTGCTTTATGTGGACCATCTGAAGGGCACCATGACAGCTCAGAGACTATTGGTGTGGCTGTGCAGACACTTGGAATTGGGCCGGTGTCTGCGGGAGTTTGCGCGTTCTCCCTGTGGCTGCGTGGGTTTTCTCCGGGCACTCCGGTTTCCTCCCACAACCCAAAAATTTGCTCTTAGGCTGATTGGGAAACAAATTGTCCCTATAGTGAGAGTCTTCCATATTAGGAATAACCTAAATCTATAATAGGATAATGGAATTGCTACTATATAGTTATGACGGCGGCGTGGGCTCGTTGGGCCGAAGGGCCTGTTTCCCGTGCTGTGTTGCTCTTAAAAAAAAGAAAGGATTGTAGAGATAAACCAAGGAACTACAGACCAGTGAGTATTATGTCTGTAGTAGGCAAACTATTGGAGAAATTTCTGAAGGACAGCATTTATCTCCACTTGGAGAAGCGAGGCTCAATCAGGGATCATCAGTATGGTTTCATCACAGGGAGGTCAGGCCGAACAAATTTGATTTAATTTTTTGAGAAGGTGACTAGGTGTTTTGAAGAGGATAATGCAGTTGATGTAGCTTATATGAATTTCAGCAAAGCCTTTGACAAGCTCCCACATGGGAGACTCATAAAGAAGGTAAATGCAAAGAGGGTACAGGGTAATTTGAGAAAGTAGATTCAAAATTGATTCAGTTGTAGGAAATGAATGGTGATGACAAAAGGCTACTTTAATAAATGGAAGCAAGTGTCCACTGGCATACCACATAGACTTGTGTTGGGTCCCCTATTATTTGCGGGGATAGGGATTAGTAAATTTGTTGTTGATATAAAGATTGGCCAGGTGTTTACAGTGAGACTAAGTGTCTTGGGCTACAGGAAAATATGGACAGAATGGTCAAATAGGGAGATAAATGGCTGTTAGAATTTAACTCTGAAAAGTGTGAGGTGTTACACTTTTGAAGGAGTAAATTGACAAAGAAGTATTCAATGAATGGCATTGCATCTGGAAGTTATATGGAACAAAAGGACCTTATCATGTTTGTCGCTGAAGACAGGAGGGAATGTTGGTAGGGTGGTGAAAAATGGTGTGGGACACTTGCCTTTATCAATTAAGGCATGGATTACAAAAGCAGGGAAGTCATGTTGGAGTTGTATACAACTTTGGTGAGGCCACAACTAGAGTACTGTGTACAGTTCTGGTCACATCACAGGAAGGTTGTGATTGCACTGGAGGGGGTGCAGAGAAGGTTCAGCAGGATGCTGGCTGGGGTGGAACATTTAAATTATGAAGAGAAAAGTTGGATAGGCTTAGGTTGTTTTCACTGGAGCAGAACGACCTGATTGAGTTGTAAAAGATTATGAGGGACATGGACAGAGTAGATAGGGATAGTTGAAGGGTTAGTCACGAGGAGATATATGTTCAAGACGAAGGGTAGGAGGTCTAGAAGGGTTTGAGGAAAAATCTTTTTACCTAGAAGGTGGTGACAGTCTGGAATGCACTGGGAGGGTAGTGGACATAGGTTACCTCATATCCTTTAAAAGGTACCTGGATAAACATTTGGCATGCCGTACTATTCAAGGCTATGGACCAAGTGCTGGTAGATGGGATTAGGTAGGAGTTCAGGTGTTTCTCGCATGTTGGTGCAGAGTTTATGGGCCAAAGGGGCTCTTCTGCACTGTGTCATTCTATGATTCTTCTTCAACTCTTTTGAATATAATTTTCAAAATGAAAATGAGAAATTAGCAATTTAGAAGTACCTGAATATTCATAAGATCCCTTGCTTTTTGATCTTTCTCATCAGACCTGATCTGGGCAAGGCGAGTTAGATTCCCAACCTCTTCACGGGCACGTCTTTGCTCTGCAATGAGATTATCTTCTTCCAGCATACACTTACGTAACAAAAGAACCTCTACCTCAGTCAATGCAAGCTGCATGTAAAGTAAAGTTGGTATTATAATGGTTATATTTCAGAAAACAATAAAATAATTTTGTTAGAGTCCTTTTGTGAATCATTCAGTTCATTATCAATCATTTTAGGAGTTAACAATAGAAATTAATTCTTAAACAAAAATTCAGAATACAAAATACTATAGTTAGTCTTATTGTTTTTTAATCATAAACAGGTTCCCAATCCACAGCCAGTTCCATGTTTGTGAGAAGGTCCATTTCAATAAAATTAGACTAGTCAGTTGGTTCGGGAGGAGGATGAAGCCGAAAAAGTTATCCATTTCTGAATACTACCTATGATCATTCTAGGGTTATCACTGACAGAAAGACTGCAAGAGTACAAGGTTAAGGCCTACCTCTCTTTCTTGGCAACTAGTATTTGGCAGTAAATGTTGACTTGCCGCCATGTATATTCCAAGAATAATTATTTAAATTGACAACTTACCTGGTCTGCTAGTTTTCTTTTCAGGTTTTTAACATCACTTTCCAGTTCATTTCTCCTGTCCAATAATCCTCCCTCAGCAGGAATAGATTCCACCTGCAATTAAAAGAAATGAAAAATTAAAAAAAAGGTGTGTTGAAAATATAGTCAATCATAAATTGCATGAAATCTGTGGCAGCCTTCCTCTTGAGAATATGGTTTGCATCATGGTAGGCGGTCAACTCTGTTAAATATTGGAAAAAAACAAATTACTGCAGATACTGGAATTTGAAATCAAAAGAGAAAATGCTGGAAAAATTGCAGCAGGTCTGGCAACATCTGCAAGGAGAGAGAAGAGCTGACATTTTGAGTCCAGGTTACTCTTAGTCAAGTGGACTCGAAACATCAGCTCTTTCCTCTTCTTACAAATGCTGCTGGATCTGCTGCAATTTTCCAACATTTTCTCTTTTGGTCAGTGTTAAACATTGCTTGGTGTAGCTCAGGAACCTCATTGTTGCAAGGCAGTGTGTGCTGCATTTGCTGCAGCGGAAGATAGGTAAGTGATGCATTGTTTTCACTTCTTGGTCAGCTGAATTTTTCATTTATTTCAATGTCATTCTAAACAGTCAGCCCCCAGAGGTCACAGCCATCAGTGACAGAACCCTAATTCCTGGTATCAATATCCACGATCTTCATATCATGCTTACAGCTGACCATATAGCATAGAAATGGCTAAGATGTCGTGACCCAGGGGTCAATTCACTACAAAAGATCTTTGGGTATATGGCTATCATCAATCTGATGAACAGAGCCAATTTCCCTAAGTTTCCTAGCATCCTTGCTTTTCTCAACAGTGCATACAGATGAGAAATATTCATTTAGGATCTCATCCATCTCTTGTGGATCCACACACACATGACCTAGTTGATCCTTTAGAGGCTGTACTCTCTCCCTAGTTATTCTTTTGCCCTTTATGTATTGTAAAACCTCTTTGGATTCTCCTTTGCCTTATCTGCCAAAACAATCTTGTGTCCCCTTTTTGCCCTCCTGATTTCTCTCTTAACTCTACTCCTACACCCTTCAAGAAATCCATTTGATCCCAGTTGCCTATGCATGTCATGTGCCTCCTTCTTCTTCCTGACATGGGTCTCAATATTCCGAGTCATCCAGGGTTTCCTACTTCCAACAGCCTTGTTCTTCACTCTAAGAGGAATGTGCTTACCCTGAACACACTTTTGAAAGACTTCCATTTACCAGGCATCCCTTTGCCTTTCTACAGACTCCCCAGTTAACTGTTGAAAGATCCTGTCGGACACCATCAAAGCTGCCCTTGTCCAATTTAGAATTTTAACTTTTGGGCCAGACCTATCAGTCTTCATAGCTATTTTAAAACAAATGGAATTACGGTCACTGGTCCCAAAGTGATCCCTCAGTAACATTTCTGTCACCTGCCCTTTCTTATTTCACAAGAGAAGGTCAGGTTTTGTCCCCTGTCTAGTCGGGCCATCCACATACTGAATGAGAAATTCCTCAATACACTCAACAAATTTCTTTCCATCCAAGTCCCTAATACATTGGCTGTCCTGGTCAATGCTGGGAAAATTAAAATCCCCAACTATTATCACCCTATTTTTCTTGAATCTATCTATGATCTCCTTACATTTTTGATCTTCAATTTCCCGTTGACCTATCAAAGTGATTTTCCCTTCTTATTTCTCAGTTCAACCCATATAGACTCAGTGGGTGAATCCTCGGATATACCCTCTCTCAGTACTGCCATGATGTTTTCCTTAATCAAAAGCACAACTCCCCCTCCTCTCTTACCTCCTGTTCTATCTTTCCGATAGCTTTGGTACCCTAGGATATTGAGCTGCCAGTCCTGTCCTTCCCTTAGCTACATTTCAGTAATTGTTAAATATCCCAGTCCCATGTACCATCTGTGTCCTGAGTTCATCTGTCTTGCTAGTCAGGCCCCTTGCTTTGAAATAAATGCAGTTCAATCTGGACTTCCCTTACTCTCTGTCTTGCTTTTGCCTAATCAGTCTAGTACTAGGATTACTGACATGGCCTTTACTACTTAATATGCTCTCTTTAACTTCTCTGCTGTCCTTAACCTTCTCTTCTGTCTCCCTACTGCTTTGGGACCCACTTCCTCTACTTAATGGAAAACCAATTACATATCAACATATTTCTATCTTTACAGATATAGACTATTAGTGGAAAACAAAATTTCTTGACAACATAGGTAATAATCTTGGTTAATAATGCATTGATTTATTACATTATAAAATTCAGAGTAATTTCATAATGAAGTTATAATAATGACTTTCAGATCCATTCAAAATATTAGTCAGATCAGTGCTCAAGTTCCAGTTGATGAAACCTGCCTGAAGGTGACAATGACAAATTGAACTTAGTTTTTTTATTCTGTGCTTTCGTGTAAAATATGAAAGAAGGAACCAACAATTTTAAAATATTAGATGAGATATGGATTTTACCTAATCTACCAACACAGACCTATAATTTAAAACAAGAATGCAGTTTTGTAATGTATTACAAGAAAGAGAGATTGGAGGCTTTTATTTTCTGATGTGTAGTTTAGTATTTGTGAATTAATTATATTGCAGGGCTGGTAGTCTTATAGTGCATGAACTCAAATCTCATCATGTCAATTTGAAAATTTGAATTGTTTAAAAAGCTCTGGGAATTAATAGAAAACAGGTTACATGTCAACATATTTCTATCTTTACAGGTATAGCCTGATCTACATATTTAAAGAAAGTATGAGGTGCTTTTGCTGTGATTAGTGGCCAGAAGATATGCTTACTAGTCAATTAAAAATGACAGACAGGTTCACGAAGTTGGGGCAGCATAGTGGCACAGCGATTAGCATTGCTGCCTCACAGCGTCAGGGATTTGGGTTTGATTCCTGGCTTGGGTTATTGTGTGAAGTCTGCACGTTCTCTCAGTATCCACGTGGCTTTCCTTCGGGTGTTTCAGTTTCCTCCCACATTTTGAAAGGTTAGGTTAGGTGCATTGGCCATACTAAATCCCCCTTCCGTGTAACCGAACAGGTGCCAAAGTGTGGCAACTAGGGGAGTTTCACAGTGACTACATTGTACTGTTAATGTAAACCTACATATGACTAATAATAAACTAAGTTAAAAAGGCTCTCCATTGCATCAGAGCCTGCCTGAAGCAGTGGCCTCCTGCTCACCTGCCAGGAAACTGGAAGAGTTGAGCTGGCTTCAATCCATAGCCTTAATTGGCTTTCCAGTAAGCTTAATAAGTCACCCACTACTTTGTCAGCTGGTATGCCAATAAACTAGCATACCAGCTGGTGGCATGAAATTATACACCCAACTGCCTCTGTTCTCATCCTCGAAACAGAAAAAATATCCTGCCACATTTCAACTTTAAAGATTAGGTTTGAATGTAGGAAGTAAAATTTAAGGCATATAGAAGCAAAATATGATTTAGCCTGTGTGGAATGTGGACATTGACATAAACTAGTTGGGTCAAACGGTCTGCTTCCATGTTATAATCTCTGAGTTGATGTATCTGTGAGATGTAACAACCAAACAGGTTTAGCTAGAAGGCAAATACATAGATTGCAATAATCTAACTGAAACGTACCTGTGCTTTGATCTTTTCATAGGTAAATTCAGCATATGCCACGGTATCCATTGCAGACTTCAACTGTTTATCTTTCTTCTTTATTTTTTGGAGCTCTCGTTCTTTCTCTCTTTGCTTCACAACTATTGTGTCAGATAATATTTTCCTTTCTGTTTGGATGTAACGTAAGTGCATGTCCAGGGAAGCTCTGTTAATATTGAAAAAGGATCTTTCAAACTTCTTTGATGCATTAGGGCATGATCTTACAAAGAAATTCTAAGACTGAAGTGTGAGAAAACAGGAAAGAATTGAGCTTTTTTTTATGGCGAGCCACAAGTTACAATCTTACGGCATTTGTACAAAAAAAGAGCCCAAATGCGATTCTTGCCAATGGGGAGGGCAGAACCTAAATTCATGGATGAGGCCAGGTGCATTGGGAGATCCCCTGTCACCTCCGCTACCCCCCACACTGATCTCCGTTGGCGGAGACCAACTGTGATTCTCGCTAGTGTGAAACTCAACTGGCAAGGAGGTAAGTACAGGTGAGCCCAGACGATTATGTCCGGGACTCACTAATGGCATGTAAATCATGTCTTTCATATTGAAATTAGCTTTGCGCCCTATCTAGTGCATAGCAAAACAAGGCTAGTAAGGTCTAGGGAGGCAAAAAACCGGATGCAAACTGTATTTTTTGCCTCTCATCCAATCTTACTACCTCGTCTCTCCAAATGACAGTGACGAGGTCATAAGAATGCACTCTGAAAATCTTTTTGGGAGGATTGTCCCCATATTGTTTACAAAAAGACTAACAAGCGAAAACATTAACTCTTTAGTTGCAGAGGTAACTAACTATTTTTTAAAGATTTACTATTTTCTTTGGAAGCCCACGAACCATAAAACAGATCATTTGTCTAACTTCACTAGATATACTGGACACCAAGGGTCCATCATGCCGAAGAAGCTAGAGAAGTGGCACACTCGGATTTGGAGCTCACCAAATCCCCATGTTCATTGTTCATGGCCATGTTTGGGGCAGGGAGAAGCACTTTCCATCAAAGGGAATACAAGAAACACTTATTTCAGTACTTCTGGAAGAGCTCAGGATTTTCAACCTCTTTTTCAAATTGGTTTAAACAATGAACATTTTTATGTTGTAGAAGGATTGCTTTATCAGATCTTGATCTTGGCAGGAGAAAACTGAATTGTAAATAAGAAGGAATGGCAAAAAATGTGAAATCATAACACTTAAAAACTGCTGTGGTTTCCTCCAATTGCACAGTTTAGGAAATTCCATGCAAAGAAAACAGGCGAAACTTTCCTTCTCTATCACATACCACTTTCCCATTCAGGAATTACCATTCACAATTTACTTTTGTAAATACAGATAAGCACAAAGATCTTTATAATTACTATGCCAGCAGGGGCAAAATTCAGTGCTATTACAAACCTTTCTCCCATTAACACAGATTCATTCTCCTTGCCCAACTCAGTCATCTTAACTAGCTGGTTGTAGTCTTGTTCTTTGCTGTCCAGTGTAGCCCGTTTTTCATCCAATTCTTTCATTACTTCTAATTTCTCATCTTCTACCATTCTGCATTTATTTTCTATTTGTTGTACTAAACCAAGAAGTTCATTGCGTTGTGAATCTATATCTGCTTTTACCTTCTCCAAATTGCTGCAGTAAAAAAGAACATTGCATTTTAAAAACTACAACCACAAAGTTTTGAAATTTTCATCATAACTGCAATAAATTATGGGCGGGATTCTCCGGCTGGGCTCACCTCAAAACTGGAGAATCCCACTCGAGAACCTTTACATGGTCCAATCCCACCTGCGACAATTCCCGAGGCAGGCAAACTGGGAGAATTCCAGCCTATATTTCTATTTTATTTCATCTCAAGAAATTATCAAGATAAATAAGTTGTACCACATTTCGCTGCAAGCTTTCATTCACAGACAATAGAAGAGAACAGTATAACAATTCTTGTGCCAAGCATGATGAATTATACATAAGCAATTACAACTATCATTGATTGTAATGTAAGAGGAATCAAATAAATATAACCAAATTTTATTTACTTTTTAACTATTTTGAGCTTTATTAAAAGTGGCAATAGCAAGCAGTCTTTACCATCTTCCAGCTGGAGGGATAGAAAACTAGATAATTAGGTACGTAGTTCAGTTTCTAGTTCAGTTTTCACTCTGAATTCTGCTGCTATATAAAAGACTGTTTCAGCAAATATTTCACAAGAAAGCAGTTACTAAAGATTAGCTTCAAGCTATAAAGCTCTAAATTTTGGATGGAAGTAATCTTTTGGTCTGGTAAAATAACAGCGAAACAACAAAGGAAGTCCATCAAGAAGTGTTTGGAGGCTCTTAACTGAACTCCTTGACAATTAGAATTGCCTGGAAGAGATTAGCCATGATCTGATTGAATGGCAGAGCACGCTCGAAGGTTTGAATTTGTTTACTCCTCCTCCTAATTCCTATGATTAATGAGTGCTATCCTGTTTGGCACATAGGCTTTAGCAATGGGTACAGTAGCACATACTTATATTGCTGGACTAGTGATCCAGAGGACTAGAATCACCACCAAAGCAGTGAAACAATATTCTCAGAAGAAATACTATGGGCACAAGTCTTTCACATAACCAAGGTACCAGCTGTACAGTTTTGCTTTTTAAAATTCTTGAGTTGATTAGTTTCAATGATCAAAAACATGTTGCTATGCTCCCACCTTGTTGCTCCTGATCAGTTCCACACAGCTCAGAAAATCCTGTGCACTGGCTGTTAAAATAGGAATCCTGAGGTATTTGTTTGCATATTTAAATAACTGACCCAACAACTCCATCACAATTTCTTGATTACCTGGAAACATATTCCAGTAAAACCCAGAAGTGGGCAGGATTATGTTACGTTGCCGGGTTGCGGGTATTTTTCAATCTTTATCTCCCCACCCACGTTCAAACCTCTGCCCACAATGGTTAAAATGCTGTCCCCAGATATCAAATGTGGCTGGTTTAGAGAGCCTGGAATTTTTGGGAGCTGGCAGGTTAAGAGTATGTCTAAAAAAAAGTTTTTATAAAGTTAGTAGAATGTTCTTTACCTAGTCTGGCCTCCTTGTGACTCCAGGCCCACGTTGACTTGACTACTCTCCTAAATGGCCTGACAAGCCATACAGGGAAATTAGGGCAAGGAAACAAATGCTGGCCCACAACACATGAAGCAATAAGAAAAATACAAATCATTCTCTTAGTGATAGGCACAATGTTTCAAAATATTAGCAACGCAGGCTGATTACGACATTCAAAATATCACGGAAACACAAAGTCACAATTCCCAGAAAATGAACAAGATTCAAAGAATGCCTGTGATTGATGCCATCATCACTCAATGTAGTTTCACATCACTTAAGTGTAAATTGTAACCATTTGCTTTCAATTTTCTAACAAGAACATACTTTCTTTTGCGATTCAATTTCTCTATATCTTTAGCCAGTTGACCAGGAACAGTATGCAATTGGACCAGATCGATCTATCAACAAAGAAAAAAAAGTTATTACTCATTGAAAAACAGTTTATATGTGATTTGTGTAGATAATTGAAATACCAAACACAGTGCATTAATACTGACCAATGAGTAAACTAGGGGTAGAATTTTACAACCCCTATCCACGAGCAGGATTTTCTGGTCCTGCCCAAGTCAATTGACTTATCAACATCATGCCACTTTTGTGACTTTGCTCCGATGGGGTTACAAAATTCCACCCAATTTTTTTAGAATACGACCTCTCTTGGAAAGGAAGAATTGGTCATATCATAAATAATTGGCTTAGATGAACATCGATTGGTCTATTATTTCATTAATAAACGAATGAAAGGCACAGTTTTAACTAGTGGCAGGTGCATGTAAAACCCCCCCCCCCCCCCCCCCCCCAACACCACCTTATCTCCACATACTTAGCCTACTAATGCCCCTAACCTACACATCTTGGGACACTAAGGGGAAGGTTACATGGCTAACCTGTCTAACCTCTACCTCTTTGGAATGTGGGAGGAAACACATGCAGACACAGGAGAAGGCGCAAACTCCATGTACTCAATCACCCAAGGCTGGAATTAAACCAGCATCCCTAATGCTGTGCGGTAGCAGTGTTAACCATGGGTCACTGAGGCTGAGGGCAGAATTTTACCAGACTTTACTTGGCAGGTTAGGAGCTGGTAAGATGCTGGAGAACTGCATTCGAAGTGGAAGTAGTAACTAATTTAAATAATTAAGGGCCATTTAAGAGGCCATTAAAGAGTGTATTATTATAGAAAGGCTGATTACAATAGACAGACATCAGCTTAAAGATGTGTTTGTTGTCACACTTTAATGATTCAAAGATCATGCTGATGAAAGGGAATTGATTTTTCCCTGCTCCATAAAATGGAGCATCCACCATGCAAAACTAGTGGCCTTGGGGTCATGGTTCCTCACCTGATAGAGCTGTGACATGACCATCCATGTCTAACTTAAAAAGTGTCAGATGACCATTTACCAGGATGTCAGCAATCCAAAATGAAAAACTTAATTCTTTAAGCTCAATCAAGAATGACTGTGTCTTCTGGGTGTTCAAGCTTGACCTCATGGACTATGTTTGGTTGTCTGTGCAGTGCTGGGGTTTTGATTTGCACAGTTTACCAAGTGTCACTGTCCTTTGCAGTGGAAGCATTGGGCTGTATTTTCAGGATACTGATCTTTCTGAGGGTGCTTCACATTGCACTGCTGGCAAGGTCAGTTTGCTGGGTGTTTGCAAATTGCTTTCCTGGACTTGAATTGTCCCTGCATTTTTGTGACCTGATAAGCTGCACTGAGGATTGGTTTCTTCCACATATGTATCTTTTGTGGCCAGTACTGTAGTCAATCTCACATTAGCTCTGTGTTTTCCTGACCCTTATGCTGCACGCTCTATGGCCCAACAAAGGGGTGGCAAGGGAAAAGCTGTTCCTATGGCTCATATGTTGCCATTGGAGGGGTTGCCCCTCAAATTGCTCAGGTTTGTCTGTCTGTCCCTAACAGAGAAAAAACATTTCTGGCTCTCCTGAGAGTACTTCAAAACAGTGATGCCCTCTCACTCTCCTTGAATCCTCAGTGGTGACCAGCTCTCTCAGTGGTACTGCAGAGCTGTTGGCCCTTTGATTATGTTTGCTCATGAAGAGTCAGCCTGCAATCCTCAATTAAATGGCCATCTTAGGCAAGATTGCCACTACAGATCTGTTACCCACCCATTCAGGATGGAGACCCAAGATCCTGATGTCAGGATTTATCCACTTCCAAGAAAATCCCATTCCTGGGGCAGGTCCTAAAATCCTGTGGCTTTGATAGTCTATGCGTCTGGTGTGGATGAGATACTAAGGCCTTGACAATTATTAAGTCACTTGGAGATCTGAACATTGCCTCACAAACACTTACCATATCCATTTAAAAAGCTTCTCGCATTTTGGAAAAAATGGACTTATTTGTTCAGACTTTGAAATTTGCTTATTTGTTTCCAATTATTCAGTGTTTGCTTGGTGTTAAGCTGTTTAACTATTTTACAGCAGCAAGCTTACTGAGAGCTCCTTGAAGTTCAAACCTATTTCTAACCCTGCCTATTCCTAAGGGTTATTTTGTCACAGGTGCAAATATGATAAAGACATTTTCAATATTTGTCTAACAGCCAAGCAGTTTAATGTGGCAATACATGTGTTTAAGGTAAATGGTTATAAAGTTTCTGAAGCGCGACACAGGTAATCAAAAATGGGAAGAAATATACACTTATTGAAAAGCAGCTTCAGGCCTTCTTACCTTCAAATGTTCTTCTTCTTCTAGCTTATCTTCCAGTTCTTTTTGCGCATTTTTCACTTCTTCCATTTTGTTTTCCAACTCTTCTTTTATTGTTTTAATTTCGCGTTTCCTCTGTGAAATCTCTCTACCTAGTTCAATACAACTTTCCCTCAATGCTTTCGTCTTCCTTTCAAAGTCCTGCAAAACCAAACCAAAACCAAGTTAAAAAAGTAAAAGATAGCTCGAGGAATAAAAAGTGTCTTTAATACAGTTGAAAAATTTTGATAATTGTTAATAAACATTGATTACTGATATTTATTGATTACCAGCAGATACTTGTCTCCATCAGACATTAGGAATCATGGATCTTTCCATTTTATGGTGAACAGCAAATATTCACTGCGATAATGTGAAAAGCATTGTGACCTCTTGTTTGTACTACACATCTTGAGGTTTAATATTCACTTTATCCACTTGACAAAGCTCAAACCTGAAACATTCCTGGCCCAAGATCGGCAGTAAGAACTCAGTAAGAATCTAGCAACACCAATTTTAAATCCAACCGATTTATTTGATAGTAAATTTGCGAGCTTTCGACCTTTCGTCTTCGTCAGGCAAATCAGTGTTCTGGTCTGCAATAGCGCACATCAGCACAGACAGTCACAGATTGCTGATTAGAATGCGATCCTGTCTGCTTTCTTGCATCTCTGTAGAAACTTGATGTCTGTGTCGATATGTGCAATCCTCTTGGAGATCCTCTCCACTTGGATCTGGCAGTATGCGGTGTCGATAGTAGTCATGATGTAGAGATGCCAGTGTTGGACTGGGGTAGTAAGAACTCAGTAAGAATCTAGCAACACCAATTTTAAATCCAACCAATTTATTTGATAGTAATCCCAGAACACTGCATTTGCCTGATGAAGATGAAAAGGTCAAAAGCTCGCAAATTTACTATCAGGCAGTTTATAGACAAATGCAACATTTAGGAAAAAAAAACAAAACATTGTGGATGTTGGAAATCTGGAATAAAAAGAGAAAATGCAAGGAATTTGCAAAAGGCCAGACAGCATCTATGGACAGATAAACAAAGTTAATGTTTCAGGCTGAAAGATTATGTACCTAAAATTCTATTTCTATCTCCACAGATGACCTGTTGAATATTTCTAGCATTTTATATTAAATAGGAAAACACTTCTGATGGGAGGATATTAGACATAAAATGATAGTTTTATTAAGGAATTATAATTGTGATATGTCATAAGTTAAAGATAGTATTACATTGAAAGAATAAGTGTGTAATCCCGCAATGATGAGTGGCATGTCACGAGATTGTTCAAAATATAAGGGCGAGGGGGGGTTTCCAGCCTCCGAGCCGTGTGTTTCTAGGCAGTGGGAGGTGGTACACTGTTCACTAGCAGTGGGATTTTCTAGTCCTGCCGTTATCTATGGGGTTTCCCACTGACATTACTCCATGTAGCCATGAACCGTATGGGAGAGTGTGCACTGCCAGTGGGAACAGAGAATCCCACCAGCATGAAAGGCCAGAGAATTCTCCCCTAAATCCGTCACCCCAAGGGTGGCACAGTGGCATAGTAGTTAGCACTGCTGTCTCACAGTTCCAAGGACCCAGTTTTGATTTCCACTTGGTTCACTGTCTGCGTGGAGTTTGCACGTTCTCCCTTTGTCTGCGTGGATTTCCTCCGAGTGCTCCGATTTTCTCCCATATTCTGAAAGATGTGCTGGTTAGGTGTATTGACACAAATAAGTACTGAACTATAGTGACTAGGGAATTTCACAGTAACTTCATTGCAGCATTAATGTAAATCTTACTTGTGACTAATAAATAAACTTTAAATAAAATGGACATTTAAGAGTGAGAATGAGGAATTAATATCGTAAATTAAGGACATGGCAAATGAATTGAATAGATATTTTGCATCCGTCTTCAATGAAGTGGGTACAAATAACATTCCATAAATACTTTTGAATATGGTGATGAAAGGGAGAGAATTTCTTAGAATAATTGCAATCATCAGGGGAAGAATACTGAGAAAATTATTAGAATTAAAAGCTAACAACTCCTGAGGTCTTGGTGGATTTCATCCTAGGGTCTTAAAAGAAATGGTTGCTGAGATTGTACATATATTAGTTTTGGAAGCCCCCATGAGATTGAAAAATAGTGAATATGACTCTTCTACTCAAGAAGCTTCCAAAAGGGCTTCTTGAAACAATATGTAGATAGTCCAACTAGGGAATGGGCCATACTGGATCTGGACCTGGTATTGGGGAATGAGCCTAATCAGGTGGTCGATGTTTCAGCAGGGGAGCAGTTTGAGAACCGTGACCACAATTCAGCAAACTTTAAGGTACTGATGGATAAAGATAAGTGTAGTCCTCAAGTTCAGGTGCTAAATTGGGGGAAGGCTAATTACAACAATATTAGGCAGGAACTGAAGAATGTAGATTGGAGGCAAATGTTTGAGGGCAAATCAACATCTGGCCTGTGGGAGGCTTTCAAGTATAAATTGATTGGGATTCAGGATTGGCAGATTCCTGTAAGGATGAAAGATAAGTATGGTAAATTTTGTGACACTTCAATAACAAGAGATATTGTAAGCTTAGTCAAAGAGAAAAAGGAAACATTCGTCAAGGCCAGAAGGCTGGGAACATGTGAAGCAAGTGTGGAATACAAGGAAAGTAGAAAGAAACTTAAGCAAGGAGTAAGATGGGCTAATAGATGTCACGAAAAGGCATTGGTCAGCAGAATTAAAGATAATCTCAAGGCTTTTTATACATATATAAAGAGCAAGAGTGTAGCCAGAAAGAGGGTTGACCCACTCAAGGACAAGGGATGCAATCTATGTGTGGAACCAGAGGAAATGGGCAAGCTATTAAATGAGTACTTTGTGTCAGTATTCAACATAGAGAAGGACTTGGTGAGTCTGGGATAGGATGTGTAGATAGTTTGACTCCTCCACATGGGATGTTAGTTAGCAAGGTTTAGTTGCTAGGTATACATGGAGAGGTAGTAAATTGGATTATGCATTGGCTCAATGGAGGAAGCCAGAGAGTGGTAATGGAGGATTGCTTCGCTGAGTGGAGGCCTGTGACTACTGGTGTGCCACAGGGATCAGTGCTGGGTTCATTGTTCATTGTTGTTTGTCATCTATATCAATGATCTGGATGATAATGTGGTAAGTTGGATCAGCAAATTTGCTGATGATACAAAGATTGGAGGTGTAGTGGACAGTGAGAAAGATTTTCAAAGCTTGCAGAGGGATTTGGCCCAGCTCGAAAAATGGGCTGAAAAATGGCAGATGGAATTTAATGCAGACAAGTGTGAGGTTTTACACTTTGGAACGACAAACCAAGAAAGAACATACAAGGTAAATGGTAGGACACTGAAGAGTGCAGTAGAACAGAGGGATTTGGGAATACAGATACATAATTCCCTAAAAGTGGCGTCACAGGCAGATAGGGTCATAGAGTGCTTTTGGTACATTGGCCTTTATAAATCAAAGTATTGAGTATAAGAGTTGGAATGTTATGGTGAGGTTGTATAAGACATTTTTGAAGTCGAATTTAGAGTATTACGTGCAGTTTTGGTCACCTAATTACAGGAAGGATATTAATAAGGTTGAAAGAGTGCAGAGAAGATTTACAAGGATGCTGCCGGGACTTGAGATACTGAGTTATGGAGAAAGGTTGAATAGATTAGGACTTTATTCCCTGGAGCATGAAGAATGAGGAGAGATTTGATAGAGGTGTATAAAATTATGGTGGGTGTAGATAGGTTGAATGCATGCAGGCTTTTTCCAATGAGGCTAAGGAAGAAAAAATCTAGAGGACATGGGTTAAGGGTGAAGGGGAAAAGTTTTAAAGGGAATATTGCGGGGGGGGGGGGGGGGGGGGGGGGGGGTTCTTCACACAGAGAGTGGTAAGAGTGTGGAATGAGCTGCCAGATGAAGTGGTAAATGCCGGCTCACTTTTATCATTTAAGAAAAACTTGAATAGGTTCATGGATGAAAGGGGTGTGGAAGTTTATGGTCCAGCTGCAAATCATTGGGACTAGGCAGAAAAATGGTTTGGCACAGCCAAGAAGGGCCAAAAGGCCTGTTTCTGTGCTGTAATTTCTATGCTTCTATATAGACATAAAAAAGGAGAAAGTATTGAGATTCTTGAACACAAGTCCTCAGGGCCTCATGGGATGTACCCCAGAATATTGAGAGAAGCAAGGGAGGAAATAGCTGGAACCTTGAGAGAAATCTTTATATTCTCACTGGCCAGAGAGGAGTTGATGATGTTGAGATGCTGGCATTGATTTGGGGTAAGCACAGTAAGAAGTCTCACAACACCAAGTTAAAATATTTGGTAGCACTAGCCACAAGCTTTTGGAGCGCTGTCCCTTCATTAGGTGAGTGGGAGTTCTATTTACAAATAGGATATACCGCCCTGTTATATGCCTTGTTTGTGAACAGAACTCCCACTCACCTGATGAAGGGCAGCACTTTGAAAGCTCGTGGTTTGTGCTATCAAATAAACCTTGGACTTTAACCTAGTGTTCTGAGACTTCTTACAGAGAGGAGGTCCCAGAGGATTGGCGATTAGCCAATATTGTTCTTTTGTTTAAGAAGGGTAGCAAGAATAATCCAGATAATTATAGGCCAGTGAGCCTTACATCAGTGATAGGGAAATTATTGGAGAGGATTCTTTGAGACAAGACTCATTCCTACCTGGAAACAGTGGAAGTATTAGTGAGATGCAACATGGTTTTGTGAAGGGGTGGTTGTGTCTCACTAACTTTGATTCAGTTTTTTGAGGAAGTTGCAAAGATGATTGATGATGGTAGATGATTGATGAACTTCAGTAAGACCTTTGACAAGGTCCCTCATGGCAGACTGGTGCAAAAGGTGAAGTCAAAGGAGAGCTAGCAAGGTGGATATAAAACTGGCTCAGTTAAAAAAGACAAAGGGAGCAGTGGAAGCGTACACTTCTGAATGGAAGGCTGTGACAAATGGCGTCCCTGAGGGATCAGTGCTGGGGCCTTTGCTGCTTGTAATATATATAAATGATTTGGAGGGAAATGTAACTGGATTGATTAATAAGTTTGCAGATGACACAAAGGTTGGTGGATTTGCTCGCCTTCATCAGCCAAGGCAGTGAGTTTAAAAACTGGCAAGTCATGTTCAGCTTTATAGAACTTTAGTTACGCTGCACTTGGAAATGTAGTGTTCAATTCTGGTCGCCATACTACCAGAAGGATGTGGAGGCTTTGGAAAAGGTACAGAAAAGATTTACATTGATGTTGCCTGGTATGGACAGCATCAGCTATGAAGAGAAGTTGAAGAAAACAGAACATAGAACATAGCACAAAAAGGTCCTTCGGCCCACAAGTTGCGCCGATCACATCCATACCTACCAAACCATAGACCTATCTATAACCCCCTATTCCATTAGTTCCCATATCCTCATCCAGAAGTCTTTTAAAAGACCCCAGCGAGTTCGCCTCTACACCACTGACAGCAGCCGATTCCATTCACTCACCACCCTCGGAGTGAAAAACTTACCCCTAACATCCCCTCTGTATTTGCTTCCCTGCACCTTAAATGTGTCCTCTCGTAGCGACCATTTCAGCCCGGGGAAATAACCTCTGAGAATCCACCCTATCTATTCCTCTCAACATTTTATAAACCTCTATCAGGTCGCTTCTCAACCTACGTCTCTCCAGGGAGAAGAGTCCCAGCTCCCTCAACCTATCTTCATAAGGCATGCCTCCCAATCCAGGCAACATCCTTGTAAATCTCCTCCGCACTCTTTCAATAGCTTCCACATCCTTCCGACAGTGAGGCGACCAGAACTGCGCACAGTACTCTAAGTGGGGTCTGACAAGGGTCTTATAAAGTTGCAGCATTGCCTCCCGACTCCTAAACTCAATCCCTCGATTAATGAAGGCCAATACACTATACGCCTTCTTGACCACATCCTCCACCTGCAAGGCCGATTTAAGAGTCCTATGGATCCGGACTCCAAGATCCTTCTGCTCTTCAACACAGCTAAGACTCCGACCCTTGATATTGTACTCCTTCATCCCATTATTCCTGCCAAAATGGACCACTACACATTTATCTGCGTTGAAGTCCATCTGCCACTTCTCCGCCCAGTCTTGCATCCTGTCTATGTCCCGCTGCAAATTTTGACATCCCTCCAGACCATCCACAACACCACCGACCTTTGTATCGTTGGCGAACTTACTAACCCATCCCTTCACTTCCTCATCCAGGTCATTTATGAAAATGACAAACAGCAAGGGTCCCAGAACAGATCCCTGGGGCACTCCACTGGTGACTGACCTCCATGTAGAAACTTGACTTGTTCTCACTGGAATGAGGGGTTGAGGGGTACCTGATAGAAGTTTACAAGATTATCACAGGCATGGACAGAATGGATAGTTAGAATCTTTTTCCCAGGGTGGAAGAGTCAATTACTAGAGGGCACAGATTTAAGGTGTGAGGGGCAAGGTTTAAAGGAGATGTATGAGATAGATTTTTCATACAGATGGTGGTGACGGCCTGGAACATATTGCCGGGGGAGGTAGTGGATGAAGGTACGATGGTGAGTTTTAAGGGGCATTGGGACAAATGTATGAATAGGATGGGGATAGAGAGATATGGTCCCTGGAAGGGTAGGGGGTTTTAGTTAAATCAGGTGGCATGGTCGGTGCAGGCTTGGAGGGCCAAAAGGCCTGTTCCTGTATTGTAATTTTCTTTGTTCTTTGTCAGGAAGGAGACAAAAGCAGGAATGTACAGGCCAGTTAGCTTAACAGCTGTCATAGGGATATTCTGGAATCTATTATTAAGGGAGTTATACAGCAAGGCAGTTAGAAAACTTCAATTCAATAAAGCCGATTTGTGAGGGGGGAAATCAATTTTGATTAACTTAGGAGTGTTTTGAGGAAATAATAAGCAACATAGATAAAAGGGAACCTGTGGATGTGCTATAACTAGATTCCAGTAAGCATGTGACAAGGTGTATATCAAAGGTTACTATCCAAAATAACAGGTCATAGAACATAGAAAAACTACAGCACAAACAGGCTCTTCGGCTCACAAGCTGCGCCGATCACATCCCTACCTACTAGGCTTACCTATAACCCTCAATCCTATTAAGTCCCATGTACTTATCCAGAAGTCTCTTAAAAGACCTCATCGAATTTGCCTCCACCACCACCAACGACAGCCGATTCCACTCACCCACCACCCTCTGAGTGAAAAACTTACCCCTGACATCTCCTCTGTTCCTACTACCCAGCACCTTAAACCTGTGTCCTCTCATAGCAACCATTTCAGCCCTGGGAAAAAGCCTCTGAGAATCCATCCGATCTATACCTCTCAACATCTTAAATACCTCTATCAAGTTGCATCTCATCCTTCGTCTCTCCAGGGAGAAAAGACCGAGTTCCCTCAACCTGTCCCCATAAGGCATGCCACCCAATCCAAGCAACATTCTTGTAAATCTGCTCTGCATCTTTTCAATAGCTTCCATGTCCTTCCTGTAATGAGGCGACCAGAACTGAGCACAGTACTCCAAGTGGGGTCTGATAGGATCTTATAAAGCTGCAGCATTATCTCCCGACTCCTAAACTCAAACCCTCGATTGATGAAGGCCAGTACACCACATCCTCTACCTGCAAGTTTAATTTAAGAGTTCTATGGACCTGGACCCCAAAATCCTTCTGATCCTCTACACTGCTTACCCTTGATATTATACTCCTTCATCCCATTTGACCTGCCAAAATGGACCACTACGCATTTATCCGGGTTGAAGTCCATCTGCCACTTTTCCGCCCACACTTGCATCCTATCTATGTCACACTGCACCATCTGACATTCCTCCAAGTATCCACAATGCCACCAACCTTCCTGTCGTTGGCAAACTTACCAACCCATCACTCCATTTTCTCATCCAGGTCATTTATGAAAATTACAAACAGCAAGGGTCCCAGAATAGATCCCTGGGGTCCTCCACTGGTGACCTACCTCCATGCAGTAAAAGACCCATCTACAGCCACTCTCTGCCTTCTACGGGCAAGCCAGTTCTGGATCCACAAGGCAACAACCCCTTGGATCCTATGCCCTCTCACTTTCTCAAGAAGTCTTGCATGGGGGACATTATCGAATGCTTTGCTGAAGCCCACATAAACCACATCTATTGCTCTTCCTTCGTCAGTGTATTTAGTCACATTTTCAAAGAACTCAACCAGGCTCGTAAGGCACGATCTGCCTTTGACAAAGCCATGCTGACTACTATTGAACATACTAAACTTCTCTAAATGTTCATAAATCCTGTCCCTCAGAATCTTCTTCATCAGCTTACCAACCACTGAGGTTAGACTTAACAGTCAGTAATTTCCTGGGCTATTCCTATTTCCTTTCTTGGATATAGAAACCACATCTGCAATCCTCCAAAACCTCTCCCGTCTCCATCGACAATGCAAAGATCATTGCCAGAGGTTTTATAATCTCATCCTGCACCTCCCGCAGTAACCTGGGGTACGTCCCATCCGGTCTCAGTGACTTGTCTATCTTGATGCTATTCAAAATTTCCAACACATCCTCTTTCTTAAGGTCCACATACTCAATTTTTTCAGTCCGCTGCAAGCCTGCAGTACAACTGCCCAGATTTTTCTCTACTGTGAATACTGAGGTAAAGTATTCATTAAGTATCTCCGTTATTTCTATTGGTGCTGTACAAATTTTCCCACCTTCACATTTTATTCCTATTCCTTCACATCTCATCCTTTTACTCTTCACATATTAGTAGAACGCCTTAGAGTTCTCCTGAACTTTACCTGCTAAGGCCTTCTCATCACCCCTTTTGGCTCTTCTAATTTGCTTCTTAACTTCCTTCCTATAAGCCGTATACTCCTCTACATCCCTAACATTGTCGAGCTCTCTGAACCTTTTGTATGCTTTCCTTTCCTTTTTGACTTGGTTCATTATACCTTTCGTGCAACACAGTTCCTGTAAGTTCATTGGAACGCTGTCGTGCAGAACTCCAGACAAACATTCCTTGAAAATCTGCCACCTTACTTTGGTACTTTTCCCCAAAAATACCTCCTTCGATTTACTCATCTAATTTCCTGCCTGATTGCTACATATTTCCCCTTACTCCAGATAAGCACTTTCCTAGCTTGCCTGATCCTATCTCTTTCGAATGCTAGCGTAAAAGAGATAGAGTTATGATCACTGTCCCCAAGATGCTCTCCCGCTGAAAGATCCAACACCTATCCAGATTCATTAGCCGTATCAGATCGAATACAGCCTCTCCTCTTGTAGGCTTATCTACATACTGTGTTAGGAAACGCTCCTGAACACACCTAACAAACTCCTCCCCATCCAAACCCCTTACCCTAAGGATATCCCAATCGATGTTTGAGAAATTAAAGTCTCCCATCACGACCACTTTGTTATTACCACTTTGTTGTATCTGTCCAGGATCTGTTTCCCTATCTGCTCCTTAACATCCCTGTTACTATTAGGCTGCCTATAGAGAACACCCAGCAAAGTTAATGACCCCTTCTTGTTCCAAACTTCCACCCACAGAGACTCTGTAGACAATCACGGTGTCCACCTTTTCTACAGCCATGACACTATCCCTGATCAACAATGCCACCCCTCCGCCCCCCTTTTGCCTCCCTCCTTGTCCTTTCTGAAACCTGGCATCTGAAGTATCCAGTCCAGTTCTTGAGACATCCAAGTCTCTGTAATGGCCACAACATCACATTTCCAAGCAGTGATCCATGCTCTAAGCTCATTCACTTTATTCACCACACTCCTGGCGTTAAAATAGACACATCTCATCTCAAACCTTTGGTCTGAATGCTCCCCTTCTCCATGACCTGTCTATCCTCCCTTTTACACTGTCTACAATCTTTCTCTGTTTGCGAACTAACCTCCGCGCTTCCAGTCACCTCATCTTGATTCCTTCATGGTGTAGGAAATAACATACTAGAACATAGAACATTACAGTGCAATACAGGCCCTTCAGCCCTCGATGTTGCGCTGACCAATGGAACCAATTTTATGACCCTCTAACCTAAATTATTCCAATGCTGTGCATATGCCTATCCACTGACCATTTGAACACTCTTAAACTTGACGAGTCCACAACTGCTGCAGGCAGGGCATTTCACACCCTTACTACCCTCTGAGTAAAGAACCCACCTCTAACATCCGTCCTATAACTACCACCCCTTAATTTTAAGCTATTAAAACATGGATAGAGGATTATTTTGCTAACACAAGCAGAGAGTGGTGTGTTACAGGGATAAATGCTGAGAACTGAGTGGTTACAATTCAATATCAATCTCTTGGATGAAGGGACTAAATGCATGGTTGCTGAATTTGCTGATGACACAAAGATAGGTCGGAAAGTAAATTGAGAAATGATTATAATGAAGTGCAAAGAGACATGGTTAGGTTGAGTCGGCAAATGTTTGGTAGATGGGACTATAATGAAGGGAAACATAAACTTGTCTCCTTACACAGGAAGAATAGAAAAACAGTATATTATTGAAATGAAGAGATATTGCAGATTTCTGAAATCCGGAGGGATCTTGGTGTTCTGTTATGTGAATCAGGAAAAGTCAGCATGCAGGTAGAGCAACTGATCAGGAGAGCAAATGGGATGTTGTTGTTCATTGCAAGGGGAAAGGAATATGAAAGTAGTAATGTTTTGCTATAGTTGCAAGGGGCATTGCTGAGACCATGGGTCCTATTTTATCATTTTGATTCTAAGTGCGAGGCGGACCTGAAATTGGAGTGTTTCAGATCCGACTTTTAAACCCGTTCCGAAGAGCCTCCATATGAACTCTGCCTGCAAAAATAACAGCGAGTCCAAGTCACGCTGCACAAGCGTGTGGGTGGGGCTTAATGGGCCTGAAGCTCTGCAGCCCTGATCAACACCTCCAGCTGCACATGCGCAGAAAAAAGAAAGATAGAATGCTACTCTTTTGCCACATCACTCCCAGGCCGGATAATGTCTCATCTTGGCCCCACAGACATTGCCCCAACCCCACACTCCTGCCATCCAGATTGATTGTGCGCCATTCTCCTCCTTCCTCTCTCCACTGATCTCAGACAGAATGGCAGCAGTCCCCTACACCCTCCTGCCCTGCCTCCCGCCAATCTCAAGCAGAGAGCCATTATTTGCTCGACACATATGTCTTAACTAACTGAAGCGTCCAAATCAGATTTATTTGGAGCACGTCTGTTTCGTGCCAATTCTGAATGCTGAGATAAAGGGGGAAGTGCCAGGAAAGTTGGGTGCGCAGCCTATTAAGTCAATTGAAATGCATTTAATTGGACATTGCGCCCATTTTGGGTGCAGTTCCAATCGCGGCCATTTTTGGGCCTTAGTAAAGGGGAAACTGGCGCAGAGGTGGGCGCAAATCGTATTACCAGCCTCATGCCCGACTTTACCAAGTTTTGTGCCGAAAACAAGTGCAACTTGTTAGTAAAATCAGGCCCCATATCTAAAGTACTTGGAACAGTTTTGATCTCCTTATTTAAGTTTGAAGCTGTTCAGAGAAGATTCGAGTGACTGATACCTAGGATAGGCAAACAATGAGTCAATAATCAGTTAAAGATGATGGCTGGTTGAAAATGCAGGGCGCCAATGAGTGCAACGATGTGCATACACAAAAAAGTCATTAGGAAAAGGCTGCAAATGAAAATGTGAAAAAAAAGAACAAAACACAACAGATTTGACAAGACAAAAGATGTTGTGATGCTGTCCAAAGACCCAAGGCACTATTTTACCTGCCATTCACGCCACTCTCACATTGCAGTGAAGTTGGAAAATTTGGCAGTCAGCCAAACCTCCATTCACTGTGGTGGAATGACAGTAAAATTCTGGCCTCAGACCTGGTAATACTGATTCTGTTAATTGTTGCCTGATGGTCAATTTTGGTAATGTTGCAATCAAGTCTAGTCACATCCAGTTGAGACTGCCAAGCTGAATCATTGGCAGGGTAACCTAGGACTGAGCACTGCTAATACAAGTGGACCTTATAACAACACATGGTTCAAGTCAAATTCTTAATCATATTTTTCCTAACACGAAGTTTTAAGCATTTACTTTGAACAGAATTATTCTTAATAACTCACTGCAGCTTTTGGCAGTCTCTCAAAGTCTTTTTTAAACATTGCCAGTTCTTCTTGTAAACTGTAAACAAAACAGAATTAATATTCAATCCATTGAAATACCAACCACATTAATCATAAGTTCAATTTATGCTTCATTCAAGATCCTTTCATTTGAAATATATAATCGTACTAATTATTATTTTGCTTTACTTAAGTTGCTTAACTCAAATTATTCAGTAATCCAAATGTTTGTTTGAGCAGGAATAATCTAAAATGGGTGAATGGCAGGGTAGGGATTAGGTCATGGGGTTGGACATGGGGGAAGGGGGGTGTGAGGGTCAGATTTGGACAGGGTATGGTGGGCTCAGCTACCAAGGCATGGAGGTGAGATAGATGGACATCAAAAGTGGGGGGGTAGGACATTAGACAGGGGTAGGACAGGTAGTATTGAGGAAGCAGAAAGACTTGAATAGGTTAGGAGAATGGGCAAAGAAGTGGCGGATGGAATACAATGTGGAAAGGTGTGAGCTTATGCACTTTGGAAGGAAGAATGGAGGTATAGACTATTTTCTAACTGGGAAAATGCTTAGGAAATCAGAAACAAAGGGACTTGGGAATCATTGTTCAAGATTCTCTTAAGGTTAATGTGCAAGTTCAGTCAGCAGTTAGGAGGGCAAATGCAATGTTAGCATTCACGTTGAAAGGGCTAGGATACGAACAGGGATGTATTTCTGAAGTTGCATAAAGCTCTGGTCAGACTGCACTTGGGAATACTGTGAGCAGTTTTGGACCACATATCTAAGGAAGGATGTGCTGGTCTTTGAAAGGGTCGGAGGAGGTTTATAAGAATGATCCATAGAATGGAGAGCTTAATGTATGAGGAACAGTTGAGGACTCTGAGTCTGTACTCATTGGAGTTTAGAAGGAAGAAAGGGGGGATCTTATTGAAACTTACAGAGTACTGCAAGGCCTGGATAGAATGGATGTGGAGAGGATGTTTCCACTAGTAGGAAAAACTAGAATCAGAGGGCACAACCTCAGGCTAAAGGGATGATCTTTTAAGACAGAAATAAGGAGGAACTTCTTCAGCCAGAGTGGCGAATCTGTTGAACTCTTTGTCATAGAAGCTGTGGAGGCCAGGTCATTGAGTGTTTTTAAGACAGGGATAGATAGGTTCTTGATTAATAACGGGGTCAGGGGTTATGGGGAAAAGACAGGAGAATGGGGATGAGAAAAATATCAGCCATGATTGATTGGTGGAGCAGACTTGATGTGCCGAGTGGCCTAATTCTGCTCCTATGTCTTATAAGTCATCACAGAGGTGGGGTTGAATTTTGGGGGGGTCCAGGTAGGTCAGGGGGTTGGTGGTCAAGTCAGGTTGGGGGGAGAGGGGAGGTCCATCTGGATTGGGTCAGGGGGTCGAGTCAGGTTGGATTGTGGGGATATTTAACTGGATTGGGCCAGGTGGTCAGGTCGAGTGGTTGCGTAGAAGTGTGGACAGGGAGAAAGTCTCCTCTGGGGTCAGAGGTGTGAGAGGAATACTGTGCAGAACCCAGTCTCGACATTTAAAATAATTACGCTGAAGTTGGAAGAGGTTTTACTTCTTCCAACTTTTTCAGACTAATATTAGCTTAACATTGTCGGAACCATCTGAAGTTTGCAAATTTGTCCAGGGGAAGTTCTTGCTTCTGGACAATTGCCATGTAAAACCTTACCTGGGAACTTCTAAGAGGGATTCCTGAGTAAATATTTGGGGCACAGCCCAAATCCAATAAAGGGGAGCTAAGCTAAGACTTTTCCCTCATAAAATAACAATTCACTGGGGACTCAAGAATTAATATTGGATTAAATATGGAGGGAATGCTTCACATTTAATTTAATTCACATTTAAAATAGATGTGTAGAGAACTATTCATGGAGCATGTGAATTCAAGACATGATGATTCTATACTTAGGGGGATGAGTTTTTTTAAGCTTTTGTAAACTGAATGTCATAAAAGCTCAAATAAAGACTCAGCAGACAAGGAACAATGGATATGTGTACCTTGGGTTTCAAAAATCTCCCATATATGAGAAACTTCCTTTGTAACCACATTAAAGGATAATTTTGCTTTTAAATCAGTGGGGCTAAAATATGTTCTCTTCCAAATTGTAAACAAGCTCTAACTAAATTCTTCTGAATGCAATGGAATCAGATTTAATAAAAATTACTTGCATCATTATTTTTCATAATTTACAAACCATTAAAATTTGAATTATCTTATTTATGAACAGAATATCACATATAAATTTTGGTAATTACTTTCCTAGTAAATAACATTCCAAGGATGCCACTAGGCATTTATTTTTCTTAAGAACAGAGAGAAAGAGATTTTGATCCCTTGAGATTGATATTTTGTTGTTCTGTAGCAACATGTTTGGCATCAAAACTTATGTCCCAATTTGAAATATTTCCAGCACAACTGGAAGTCACATGTAGAATAAAAACATGCTTATAAACTATTTTAAAAAACCTTTTGTCTCATGGGCTTCTAATCAGCAAATATACATTATAAATTTCCTTGATACTCATCATCAATCCTGAATCGATCTCTTATCCTATTCTGCAACCCTGACCAACAATGGTTCCATTTCAGGGACTTCTGAAATGCTACATTCAGTATGTTACTTCACATGTTATTCCGTTATCATGCAACTTGATGCAGTTTGTGCATGTATGACCCTGATGTGAAACAATCATGTTTTGAAGGGTCTCTTTCTGTCACTAAATTGGAAGTTTTCTCCTCCTCAATTTTTAAACTATTTCCTGTTCATCGAATCAGATCCATCAAATCCCTACAGTATAGAAGAAGGCCACTTAGCCCATCGAGTCTGTATTGACAACAATCCCACCCATTTCCTATCCCTGTAACCCCACATATTTACCCTGCCACTCCCCCTGTCACTAAGGACAATTTAACATAGCCAAACACCCAGACTGTGGGAGAAAACTGGAGCAACCAGAGGAAACCTATACAGACAGGGAGAGAACATGCAGACAGTGACCCGAAGCCAGAATCAAACCTGGGTTCCTGGCACTGTGAGGCAGCTATGCTAACCACTGTATCACCACGCTACTCTAGAGAACAGATTTAAGAGCATATTTTAATCTGCTCCTTTATCATAAGGCACTGTTAAAACATGTGCTGAGTGTAATAAGTCTTTGGAGACAGATATCCCTTCACCAAAATCCCTTTATTGACAAACTCTAACAGCAGTACACAGGGTGCTCACAGTTAGCAGTCTACCTCCCAGGTGTGTCAGAGGAACTGATACTCCTGGTTAAGTACAAAGCAAAGATTCCCTGATTGGCCTATCAATTGGATCCTTACTCAGGGAGTTCATATTCTGTTAGGCTAACCTCAATGGCCTGATTGAAGTCATTACACTGAGCAAAAAATATTTATTATGAACTAATAAAAAAAAAGAAATTATTGCACTTGTATAACGCTTTTCGTGACCACTGATAACACAAACGACATAACAGCCAATGAAGTGTTTTTGAAGTGTAATCATTGTTGTAGTGTAGGAAACATGACAGCCAATTAGTGCAAAACAAACTCCTGCAAACAGCAATGTAATAGGTTGTTTTGTGTCATTTGTGTTTTTTTGATTGAGTGATAAGTATTGGTTAAGTCACTGGGGATAAATCCCTCGTTCTTCTTCAAAATAGTATCATAGGATTTCTTACATTCGCCTTAACAGGTAGTTTGGTTTAACATCTTATCTGTAAAACAGCATCTCCAAAAGTGCAATTCTCCCTTGCTACTTCACATGACTTTTCTGCTCATTCTGTGGTGTGCGACTTGAATCCAGAACCACGTGATTCAGAGATGAGTGTGTACCAATACAGCTACAGCTGACATTTATAGCATGTATGATAGCATGGAATCCATTGGATTATATTGTGCCTGAAATACATCATTCCTGTCTAAACACCTTTGTTAAGCTCTATAAAGTAGCAAATAGCATATGAATCATTGAACTAAAGGGTCTAACTGCTGAACTGATCTTTCTTCACTGCATACTTTGGACATGAAATTGGGCACTGTTGTATTGCTGGAGCTTGTGCTACTAAAGTCAGAATCCTTTCAAATGCCACAACTGCAGCCAATTCTGGTGTGGTCCCTAATGTTGGGAACTAGCATGGGCATGCTATGTGTGCATCAGAAACTTCCAACTGGCCAGATCATAATGTCAAACAGATGTAGCGGCTGATTTGACACACAATTTACATACTTGGATAAATGCAGATACACTTAACCTATCTTCTTGTTACTTATCATAGAACATTAATACAGCTGCAAGGAGATCCATGACTAGGGTCATTTAAAAAAGGTGGTCCTTGAGAGTCTCCTTCTCCAGTCTCATAGAACCATGGTCTCTCTCCATGATTAAGGCTCCAATGCCACATCTGTGAACCTAGGGGCCTCTCTCCCTTCCCTGGTGCTCCATTTGTGCAGCTCTTATGTAGCCAGTGTTAGTCAGTACAGGCAACAAGCAACAGCTCCCTTGAATTGAGTGCAAATCTTCTTGCAGAAGGACAGAATGCTTTTAGGTCGAGTAAGCTGGCTGCAACATGTGAGATCAGATCATTGATACGATCAGGTATGAACTGGCTCCCCTCTATTTAGCCTCCTCTGTTGGTCACAATAAAGGTTTGAGTTTCTTCTTCGTGAAGATATGCCTTTTCTAAATCCAAATATATGTAACTATTTATACAATAAGCAATAAGGACCTAATCAAATGAAGTTTTCCTGAATTAAAAAAAATAAAATTTATTAACTAAACCCAAGAAAAAAAATAATAAAAACATGATGTGCACATACACAGGAATCAGAAATAAGGGAAGTTAGATTCTAACATAAAAAGTTAAAATAATAGATGATTCAATGTCCTTTGATTGTTTATCCTTGAGCATAGATTTGGTTTAGCTAGTTTCATGGGTGTGGTCAAATATTGTAATTATTACAAGACTTCAGTTCACCTGTAGACATCAAGTAAAGTTGTCTTCTGGAATGGGTAGTATACTTATTGAGAGAGAGAGAAAGAGAGAGTCCAGCTATCAACCTGATTCCTCTGCTGAAAGCTTCCTTGCATTCTCCGTATAGTGGCTGCAGCCTGGCTTCTTATAATTCACCCATTTTGTATTTATGAGAAGTTTTTGGTGGCTCTGTTTGTGGTAGCAATTGTTTTAAAACCAGCAATTTGCCATTTAATGTCTCTTCCTTAGATGGTGACAAGTTTTGATGGGTCTCTGAGGTTCTTTTGAAACAAGCTATATTTGTTTTTCATCTTCAACTTGGAAGGTGGCCATGCATTTTTACGTAGTTCACTCTGTCTCATTTCAAATGACAAAATTTGCAGTCAGTTGAAAGTTGCAAAGTCATAGAAAAGGGGCATCGCCTTGTGACAGCATGTTGCACAGATATCCTGTTGATTGCTCAGGCAGCCAGCATCCATGTCCAGCTCAGTCAACATTACCGGTAAATGAGGAATCCTAGCTGACTTGCTATTCTTAAGTCTAGTCACATGAAAGTCACTTTTGGTGAGCCCGCCAGATAAAAATCAGTCAACTCACACAAACTGTGAATCAAACAGGGCAGGTTTCGGGACCCTATCCCCCTCCCCATGCTCCTGCATATATATTCAATTAATCTCCCAATACAAATCATATAATTGATGTACATAAGATGCAATTATGGATGCATATAAGGAGAAACTAGACAGGCATAAAAGTGAGATGGAAATAGGTAGAAGGGTAAATTTAGATGAGCAAAGATGGGAGGAAGCTTCAGCAGAGCATAAATACTATATACAATATAGTACAATACAATAAATACTGGTTTTGCTGAATGAATATTTATGGCGCAATAAAATGCCAAAGTGATTGACTCTTTAAACTAGAAGTGGTGTCAATTTCTGAGTTGGGTTTCTGCAAAGGTAAAATTGAATGACTTTGTCACTTTAGATAAATATCGTCTTCAATCCCTCCTACAACTGGGCTCTTTACTTCTAATGGATCTAGAAAGAGAAGAGATGGTTAAGGTTTATCAGTTAGTGATAAAGTTAGAAGAGACAAATGGGTAGCAGTTTAACATTTTTGTCCTGAGATGCACGTGTGGGTGAGAGTTCAGTGAGCTGAGGAAAAGAGGGTAAAGTGGATAAGCTATCTGCAGAAGCTATTCTCCAACCTTGTTAAAAACACATCACAAATGTTGCAAATAAACAACTGAATTCATTGCAATCTGTTGGAGCTTACTAGATGATGCCCCTTCTCCTGTCCTCTTCAGCTCGCTGGTATTGTGTACCAGCTTGTCTGGAAGTAAAAAAGGATTGTGTTAATGTATTCTCTGCTGAAAGGTTAGAAAGATGTGTGTACTATTGCAGAATAGTGTGGATGATGTGTGAAAGCCACATTAGTGGGAAAATAAAGGATATTTTTTGAGGACAGTAACACTAGTGGTGACAGATTGCAATGAACTGAGTGGCTAAAAAGCATATCACAAATGTAGCAAATAATAAAGTTCGAGGATAACTTCCGCAGAATGTCCAAGTAGCAGCTGAAGGAAATTCAGTGAAATTTGTTGCTTTGATTGTAAGGGAGTGAGGAGAAATGAGACAGTTACAGGGATAAACAGAGAGAAAGTGACATATGAGTAGTAGTCTTTCCTTAGCAGTTCTAATCAGATCATTGAATTTCTTGTCATAATGCAGCAAAGGTCCTGGATACAGCCTGGAAACAATACCACCCTTCTCCTGGTCACCTCATAGGTAAAGGTTCCCAGAGTGGTGTCTGAAAATTAAGAAGCCCCTGTAGAACATTTTGTAGCTGCCATCTTAACTTTGTAGGAATGACCCAAGTAAATAGTTCATAAACTGGACTTCACCTTTAAGAGGCTTATGCTGCTTTTAATTGTCATCACAACAACCTAATGACCCACTCCCTTTTTATTGGCAAACTGCTAATTCACAGCTGGTATAGCACTGTACATGTGCCAGTAATAAGCAGCTGAGGCATAAACACCAAATTAGCTCTTGCTGCCTTTGAGCATGCAGAACGATTGTAACGCTCATTGTGTGCCCATTTTCAATTTATGTTGAATGTTTTAATCTATGATTCAGCTATAATTTGCCTTTGCCATTTAGGAAACATCATTTATAATTTCCAAGGGTATTACTTTAGTAATTGATGTCTATTCACAGTGAACTAAAATATTTTACAGCCCAAGTCATAACATTGCTGCTTATAAGTATGGAACATTTTAAAAGTTGCAAAATGACTAAATCTGTAATTTGAAATCAGTCCAATTTTTTGACCTTTCCTTGACTGTTCATTACACTTTTTAACAAATGCGTTTTGTACAGTTAGAAGAAATTCCCTTTTGTTCACTCCAATGCATGTCATTTCTTGAAAGTCTTATTTGCTGATCTGTTGCCTAGTTCCATGTTGCTGAAGAAACACATCTAACCAAAACAACATGGGAGGATTTACTGCCCAGGCAATGAAGCTGAAAATCCACCCCTGGGAGGGGAATAAGCACAAAAAATGGAATGTATATGGAGAGAACTTAACAAAATACTAAAAAGAACAATATTCTACAACCTATCAATAAAAATAGAATTATCAAGTGGGAGATGTGATCCCTGAGAGGAGAGAATAATTAGAAGATAAACTGAAATTGGCAGAGATAACTAACATCAGTGTTTACTAAATACTGGAGAGAAGATAAATCCTGATTTTTATATACACAAAAAGACAAGAACTGTAACAAATATAAAAAGAAAAGTTTGTAAAGTTTGTTGAAGAAATTTCCTTATGCTTTGAATGGAGGAAAGCTGCATGATGTGATTGTGTAGAGACATTTAGCAGCTCAGGTTTACAAGACATTATAAGTAGCATCTCAAATGGATAGGAAATTGTTTTATATTCTTTGATTTTGAAAAGGAATGAATATTCTTAAAAAAGATAATTATGAAAAATTTTGAATAACTTTAACATCCTATAACTCTTCTGTGTATTTCAGCATTTCCCACATATGTATTTCAGCAAGGATTGGAGATTGAAAAGTAACCAGATTGACAGCTACAGAGTAAATTTCCACAGAGTTTGGGGGGATTTCTCCTGAGCCACTAGCCCCAGCCAAGAATCGCAATAGCCATTCAATCAGACGTGAGGGTCAAAATGGAATTTCCACCCAGCATCAAACCCATTGCAAGTCTTTGGGCCTGCTGCACCTGCCCAATTAAGTTCCCGCTGGCTCTGATGATTACTAATTTGAATGCAATTAACAGGCTGGAAGCCCAATTCACGGTCTTCTGAGATACCCCAGCAAGGAGTCATGTGAGCTCCAACTAGTGCAAGTCTTGAGGGTCCAGGGATGAATGAGTTTGCTGATTGTCTCTCCCTTTCACCAGCTCCTCACCAACTGAAGTTGAATTTGCATTGCAGCTAGCCCAGCTTGCAATATTCACTGCAGACAGATGGCGGTGACAGTGTCAACGCAAGCCCAGGCTTGACCCAGCACCACATGAGTCAACACTCAAACAATGGGGCCGCTGCTGAGGCTCAAGAGCTGGATGCTAATCAAGCTGAAGAGGGGGTAGTAAGAAACACTGTAAGCCACAGATCTTCAGGAGGTGCTGGTCTTTTAACATGCTGTCAATCAACTTGTGTCAATGAAGACTCGAGTTCACAGGGAGAGTACTTGGCACTTGTGCAGATCTGGCACCAACAGGATGAGGAAGACACTCACACCTGGCAGTTGAGAATGGGACCACTCTTCCTGCTGGCTGCCTGAACTTTTTACATCTCTGACTATTTTTAGGGCTTCAGTGGGGACCTGCGTGATATCCGCGAGGTAACAGATATCCTGTACGCACAAACATTGAATTACATTACCTTTCACCTGAACCAGGCCAATCAAAATGCCTGGGCAACAGGATTCTCAGCCCTGGGGGGAATCAATGGCACCCATGTCACCCTTCATCTTAAGAGCAGGTGACCTTTATAAATAGAAAGGTGATGCACTCCCCGAACATACAGATAGTGTGTGACCATGAGCTGAACATGAAGCATGCCTGTATATACTATCGTGTCAGCGTGCATGACACCTACACCTGAAATACCCAGCTTCTTTGAGAGTCATCCTGGGCTGAAGGGTTGGCTAGTGGGGAACCAGATACCCACTAAATTCAAGGCTAATGATGCCAGTGTAGAGGCCCAAGACTGAGGTGGAAACCTGGTACAGTGAGGTGGAAACCTGATACACAGAATGTGACTGAGTGGAACATTTGGCTTCTCGAATTGCAGTTCCGTCGTCTGGACCACTCTGGTGGGGCATTCCAGTACAGCCCCCAGGGGGTCTCACGGTTCATTGTTGCATGGTGTGCCCTCCACAACCTGCACAGCATGGGGTGACATGATACAGGGAGCAAGAACATGCAGGCTCTTTGGAGGAGGAAGATCAGGGTGGGTTCGAGGAAGAGCCTGAGGAGGACAAGGAGAATGGTGGACAGGTAGCAGCCATGGTCCAAAGGCCAGAGGATCAGGGAGATCCTCACAGCCTCCAGAATCACCACCTAGTTGGCTCTTTGCCCAACAGCTCTAACCACCCTATCCCCTTACCCTCAAACCCTGCATGGCCTGATCTTTCCCCACTTTCCAAAACGCTTGTTACTAACCCTCTCACCATCAGAAACCTGCTCTTCCCTCCTACATCCTAACCTTGCCACCCCTTTCTCGTTGGTTGGTGTATTCCGGAGGGCCTGGACTTGGAGGGCAACGGTTGACTTTCTTGTGTCACAGGTATCGCCGTATCACCTTGTTCTATCTGCTGCTTAGGAGATATGCAGGAGTCAGAAGAAAGACTGCCAGAGTCTGCTTGGTGGAAGACACTGTGATGGTTTCACCACTTCTTCCTTTCTTGGGCTGCTCGCTGACCCCTGGCTACTCCACGGATGGAGTGGCAGCTGGGGTGAGCATTGCCAATCGAGGAGGCCCACAAGTGAAGAGCTATGGTGCCGAAGCTTTCAATCATGGTCATCCATGACTGGGTCATGTTCCTCTGCAAATATGCCATGCTCTCGATGCCTTCAGCCATCGTCCTCTGTGGCCAGACCAAGCTCTGGTTTCCTCCTGGTGGCAGCAGTTAGATTTTTTTTTGGGAGAATTGAGGTCTTCATCTTTTTTCTTCACACTGTGTAGTTCAGAAAATACAAACTATTGTTTCCAAAATGTCATCAATATTTCAATAATGTAAATATCTACAAAATTAAACTCAGGGTGCAATATTTAGTTGTCTCTGACAATCTAATTCAAAGGTGTCCGCAGGTCACATCCGGCTCACAGGCAGTGGGGCAGGACAGGATTCCTGCTGCCGAAAATACTCGTGTCCGGAACTCCACTGCTGACTCAGGATCCAGACATGGGGACGGAAGCCACAGGCTGGACATTTGCTGCTGCTCCGCGCAGTGTCTGATGGACCCATGGGAATCCCTGCCCTCTTTATCAGCTATTGTCCAATCAGAGTTGCCATCCTGTGACTGACAGTTCATTAAACGAATCAGAAATTGAGACATCTGTCATCCAATTGTCGCTCTGCAGTGACAGAGTGACAGCTGCTTTATCCAATCTGTAAGCTCCATCTGTCTGAAATGAGCGAGAATAATGACAATGATAGTGGCAATTCAGATCAATTCAGTTATAGAAGGAGAAAAGAAAAGTGGAGAGTGAGTGCTGCCTAGTTAATGAAGAATGGGATGTAAAGTACTTCTTTGTACATGCAGGTGATAAAGCCTTGTGTGTCATATGCAACAAAACTGTTGCAGTTTTGAAGTAGTACAATGTTCATTGGCACTGTGAGATCAAACATGAACCACATTATTCACAATTCACAGAAACACAGCATTTGGAAAAATTTGAATCAATGCAAGCAGGTTGCTTTCCCAACAAGCTTTTTTTTTATACAGAAGATAACTGAAAATGAAGCTTTAGCCAGGGCCAGTTACAAACTAGCTTATGTGTTGGCTAAAAGAGGAAAGCCAATCACCAATGAGGCTCTCATCAAAGAGTGTATAATGGAAACTTTGGAAGAATTCTGCCCAGAAAAAGCAAATCTGTTCAAAATCATCAATCTTGCGCCAAATACCGTTGCTCGTAGAATTGAGGATATATGAAGCAATATATTTCATCAACTTGCAGACAAAGCAAGAAATTTTCAGTTGTATTGTCTTGCCCTTGATGAATCGACTGATGTGTGACACATCATGACACTAAGTATTCATCCGTGGCATCGACAGTGAATGTAATGTGACATAAGGATTAGCATCAGTGCATAACATGCACAGCATAGTAACTGGAGAAGACACTTTCAAAGAATTGCAAAAAAATATTAGAATATAACCTGGAATAAACTGCAATGTGTGACAATTGAGGGAGGAAAGAACATGTCTAGGGGTGAAGAAAATCTTGTGAGGTTGGTGGATTCTCAAAGTCCATGTTTCTGCATTGCATTATCCATCCACAAGCATTGTGCGGAAAATATGTGGATACGTCTTGTGTTCTGAAATCTGTTGTTTCAACAGTGAATTTCATTCGATCTCACAGGCTTAATCATCATCAATTTCGTGATTTCAGTAAATAAAATTAAGTGTAAAATTACAGTAAATAAAATTATTTAAAAAACGAATAACCTGCTTTTTTCACCTGCAGTTAAGTAATTGATTATTTTGTCAGAGCATTTGCTAACGTTTGACATTTTTACTCACTATATATCATTTCTCAGTGTAAGCATGGCATTGCTTCTTTGAAATTGTCACATTTCTCTTTTGTTCCGCATCATATCATGCTGATTACAAAGATGATCCAGATAAAACTTATTCATTCATTTAAATTTTATTCATTCATTTATAAAACTATTTTTTTTCTTTGGCCCCCCCAAAAATGTGCAAAATTTACGATGTGACCCTTGGACTGAAAAGTTTGGAGATCCTTGATCTAACTGATGAATCATAATGACGCTATTCTCCGGTCTATCTCTATGTTTACAGATCTTGATATAGTTGTAAATGTTTTATTGTATATGCAGACCATTTATCAATATTGTTTGAGGAAGACTGTATCAAATATAATGCCACAAATAAAATGGGACAAATAGTAAAGGTTCTTACTATATAGTTCTGTGCTTCTGCTGAGATATGCGCTCTTCTGTCTGGTTCAGCTCATTCTGACAAAGAAGCAATTGCTGTCTCAGTTTGTTGACCTCTGTATTGTAGCTGTCAGGAAACTGATCAGCTTTTTCCAATTCGTGCCTTTGGCGTTCCAGTTCAGCAGTAAAGGATTTAGCATCCTGCAATAGCTTGATCTTGGACTCCTGTGTCCTAAATATATGAATAAATTCTTCCAGTTACAAGTCCATTACATACAAAATTTTGTAGTACAGAAAGAATATAGAAAAGCATAAATGAAAACCAACTGCAGGGTACAGTTGACTATCTGAGATGTTGCACAGAATATTTCAGAAGTTCTGAATGGAAGAGTATGATTTAAAATACAAATTACAATACACCAGAAAATCCAACTATTAACACTACAGATAAAAGGTGAATCAAAATATGGTACATAACAAGAAGTGATCCTCATGTACAATAAGTGAATTTAATAGTTGTCAGAAATGATGATCAATCTTTTGTTTTATTATATATTTATTAGTGTCACTAGACGGCTTACATTAACACCACTGTGAAAATCCCTTCGTCAGCACACTCCGGCACCTGTTCGGATACAATGATGGCCAATACACCTAACCAGCACAACTTTGGACTGAGAGGGGAAACCGGAGCACCAACAGAAAACCCACACAGACACGGGGAGAATGTGCAGACTCCGCACAGGCCATGACCCAAGCTAGCAATAGAACCCAGGTCCCTGGCATTGTGAGTTAGTAATGCTAACCACTGTGCCACCATGCTGCGTATTTGCTGTCTATTGCAATACGATACTTCTCTGCATCTGTTTTTCAGGTTACACACTTTCATTTGCGGATTTAGTGTCTTTTTCCCAGCATTATTCCATTATTCTGATTTGTCTAGAGAACTTTTGATAGGTCTAACCATGCCATGAGGATACATATGTGTCTTGAATCTTAATGTAAAAATTCAGAATGTGCGTATGGTGTTTGAAAAACAAAAATCTTTTTACCATTCATAACATGGGACGTGATTCTCCCATTGCGAACGGCAACTTTTCTGTCAGATCGCGGTGGGAGACACGCATTTCCAGCCTTGAACAGGGATTTATGCATGCATTGGGAATACTTGCACATCTTCCAGAGCCAGCAAACAATCACCGGTTAGACCATGCTAGAAATCCGTTGAAAGGCAGGTAAGACATTTAAATCTCCTTTGCATATATTTGAAATATGTATATTAGTTAATTATGAGGATCTGAATCCTGCCAGTACTTCATTCCAGTGGGGTTCAGACTAGCTCCCCACATTTGGGGAACTAGTGGGAGTTACAGGATCATAGAGATTTACAGCATGGAAACAGGCCCTTTGGTCCACCTTGTCCATGCCACCCATTTTTTTAAACCCCTAAGCTAATCCCAATTGCCACATTTGGTCCATATCCGAGTATACCTATCTTAACCATGTAACTATCTAAACACTTCTAAAAAGATAAAATTGTACCCATCTCTACTACCACCTCTGGCAGCTTGTTCTAAACATTCACCACCCTCTTTGTGAAAAAATTGCCCCTCTGGAGCTTTTGTATATCTGCCCTCTCACCATAAACTTACACCCTCTGGTTTTAGACTCCCCTACATTTGTGAAAAGATATTGACTATCTAGTTGATCTATGCCCCTCATTATTTTATAGACTTCTATAACATCACCCCTCAATCTTCTATGGCCCAGAGAAAAAAGTCTCATTCTATCCAGCTCTCCTTATAACTCAAAACTATCAAGTCCTGCTTTAATCCTAGTAAACCTTTTCTCCACTCTTTCTAGTTTAATAATATCCTTTATATAGTAGGGTGACTAGAACTGAACACAATATTCCAAGTGTGGCCTTACCCAATGTCTTGTACAACTTCAATAAGATGTCCCAACTTCTGTATTTGATGTTCTGACTAATGAAATCAAGCATGCTGAATTATTGTTCATCACTCTGTCCATGTGTGACTCCACTTTCAAGGAACTATGAACCTGTATCCTTCGATCTCTTTGTTCTGTAACTTTCCCCAGTACCCTACCATTAACTGAGTAAATCCTGTCCTGGTTCAATCTACCAAAATTCATTACCTTGCATTTATCTAAATCAAGTAGCCATAGCTATTTGGCATGGGAAGCTTTAGGCTTGCTCTGGCAGTGCATAGTCCCTTCAATCATTTTCACAATTCCGGGAAAACGTGCAATGCAATGCAGATCTATTTTGTTACAGTCAACACTTCAATGAACAAGGCTTTATATTCTTTTACTGGTGAACAAAAATAAAGAAATCCATCTGCCATTTGTCAGCCCACTGGCCCAACTGATCAAGATAGCGTTGCAATCTGAGATAACCTTCTTCACTGTCCACTTTGCCACTAATCTTGACGTCATCTGCAAAATTACTCACCATATCTCCTATATTCTCATCCAAATCATTAATACAAATGACAAATAACAGTGAACCTAGCACTGATCTCTGAGGCACACTGCTGGTCACAGGTCTCCAGTTTGAAAAAACAACTTTCTACAACCACCCCTGGCTTCTTGACAACATCAAGCCAATTTTGTATCCATTTAGCTACCTCACCTTGGATTCCATACGATTTAACCTTAAGCAACAACCTACCATGTGGTACCTTGTCAAAGGTCTCACTAAAGTCCATGTTGACAACATCAACTGCACTAACGTCATCTACCTTCTTGGTTATCCCTTCAAAAACCTCAATCAAATTTGTGAGACATGATTCTCCACTCACAAAGCCATACTGACTGTCCCTCATCAATCCTTGCATCTTTAAATGCCTGTAGATCCTGTCTCTCAAAAACTTGCCACAACTCACCTACCACAGATGTGAGATTCATCGACCTGTAGTTCCAGGCTTTTCCCTGCAGCCCTTTTTAAACAATGGCACAACATTTGCCACCTTCCAATCTTCAGGCACCTCACCTGTGACTAACGATGATTCTAATATCTCTGCTAGGTGACACGAAATTTTCTCTCTAACTTCCCACAATGCCTGGGGATTTATCTACTTTCTCCATAATACGTACACTTCTCAAGACATCATTATTTATTTACCCACGTTCCCTAACATCTATGCTTTTCTCAACAGTAAATACCGATGGGAAATAATCATTTAGGATCTCGCCCATCTCTTGCTGATCCACGCATAAATGACTTTCTTGGTCCTTAACAACCTTACTCTCTCCCAAGTTATTCTTTATGTATTTGTAGAAGCTCTTTGGATTCTCCTTTGCCTTATCTACCAAAACAATCTTGAGTCCCCTTTTTGCCTTCCTGATTTCCCTCTTAGCTCTACTCCTGTACCCTGTATACTCTTCAAGGGATTTGCTTGATCCCAGCTTCCTGTGCATGTCATGTGCCTCCTTTGTCTTCTTCTTCCCGGCCCTTAATATCCCAAGTCATCCAGGGCTCCCTACTTCTACCATCCTTGCCCTTCACTCTAAATGGAATGTGCTTACCCTGAACCCTGGTTAACACTCTTTTGAAAGCCTTCCACTTACCAGACATCCCTTTGCCTTGCCACAGATTCCCCAATTAACTTTTGAAAGTTCTAGCCTGATACCGTCAAAATTGGCCTTGCCTCAATTTAGAGTTTTAATTTTTGGGCCAGACCTATCATTCTCTATAGCTATCGCAAAACTAACAGAATTATGGTAACTGGTCTTAAAGTGATCCCTCACTAACACTTCTTTCACCTGCCCTTTCTTATTTCCCAAAAGAAGGTCAGCTTTTGCCCCCTATCTAGTCGGACCATTCACATATTGAATGAGAAATTCCTGCTGGATGCACTCATCAAAATTCTCTCTATCCAACCTTCTAATACTATGGCTGTCCCAGTCAATGTTGGCAAAATTAAAATCTCCCACTGTTACCACGTTATTTTTCTTGGAGCTATCTGTAATCTCCTTACGTATTTGCTCCTCAATTTCCCGTTGACTATTTGGGGCCTATAGTACAACTCTATCAGTGATTTCCCTCTTCTTTTTTCTCAGTTCTACCCATATAGACCCCATAGGGCAATCAGGGCGCCTCCAGGGGTCGAACCACAGGGAATGGTACACCTTGGCACTGCCCAAAGAGCAAAGTGCCAATGCCCAGGGAGCATCTTAGCTCTGCCACTCTGATTGGGGCACTGCCTCCTGGGTGGAAGTCAGCAGGGAAGCATCTGCCAGGGTGAGGGGTTCACTATTGTTTTGGGGGTGGGGGGGGGGGGTGGGTTGGGCTGTACATCGGGATGCTCCAGGATTGGGGGGGGGGGGGGGGGGGTCAGGCTGGTCTGAGAATTACTGTGGGGGCCATGATCGGGCAATGGGAGACGGCTGGAGGATGGCACTGTAAAGGTCCCAGGCTGCCTTGCGATTGAGCTAGCCAGCAAACGGGGAGTTTGATAGATGGGGACCACTGTGCGTGTGCAGAGTTCCAGAACTGTCAGACTCCAGTGCGAATGAGCCCCGCCCAACCTGGGCTTTTAATGAGATTCCCAACTGGGACCTCTTCAGTGCCCAGATTCGGGTGAGAAGCTGAACTGACAGAACAGTCGGAATTTAGAACAGTTTTCCCCCCAATTTAGCACTTTTGGGAGAATTACGGCCATGGTTTCTGATGTTCAAGAGAAATGCCAAGATTTCATTGGGGAGAATTCTTCCATTCAGCAGATGGTTGAGGAAACCCATTATGGACATGTAAATGGGGTTTCTATCCTTTGCCAACATTCTGGCAGCCAATCAAGATAGAGCCTGAAGAAATTTCATTCAAAAGCAAGCATCAAAGAGAATTTTTATAGAATTTTACAAACTTAAGTGTGCACAAGCTTAAAAACTCTATCTACGAGGGCACTGATGTGGTCATCAAATAAAAGAAGGGAGTGCAAGTGTTGTGAATAAGAGGAAAGGTTCAGTACCCTATTTCTTTCCTAATGTGGTGCCTTATAGTTTTGATAACTACTGTGCCATGCTCTTCCTTTGTACTTTCTGGCTCCTTACCCCTTTTTTTTGTTTTCCTGCTTGACTTCTATTTTATGGCATCTCCTCTTTGTACAACAGGATTGCGACATATGTGTATTTAGGCCCTGCCCCTCCAGTTGACAGTATGATCCTTGCCAGCATTTCAGTGCTGTTAAATCAAGCAAGAAAAGCCAGTGAGTTTTACATGGTTTTTCTCGCCTGATCTGACACTTTGTGCAATTTTTTCTCCAGCAGCCAGCCTATAATGTTATGGGTGAAACAGAGGAGGCACTGAATTTTGGGTTAAGATGCCATGGCTACTCCCAGGAAACCATGAAGAGACTGGCTTGATTCCCATTATCTATAGTAACAGTCAAGTTGAACACTGCGGGAATGAAAGCCGTTCCTGGTGAAAATCAGTGTTGCTTCATGAGGATGGGTTTGTGCCATTTAAGATGCTCTGGACCAGTGGGAATCCAGCAAGGTGGGCAAATTGTCAGCCTCTATGAGACAGTAAATGAATTGGTAATGCCTGAAAAACAGAATTCTGTTGTATTCCTATGGCACTGCAAATTGACTGAGCCACAACTGAGTTGCAATAAGTTTAGACACCCACTCCAATCAATCAACACTCAACTAGAATGGGGCAACACAAATACCAGCAAATGGAAGGTTTACCCACCATGCAGCTATCCTCTCAAAACGATCAATGAAGTTAACAGTCCCATCTCCTAGTGAAGGAACAGAGATATAATTCCAAGTCAGGATGAAGAAGAGCTTGGAGGGGAACCTCTAGGCAATAATGTTTCCAATTATTTGCTGCCCTTGTCCTCCTAGATGGTAGTGCTGTTGGTTTGGAAGGTGCTATATAAGGAGTGCTGGTGACATCCTGTAGTATATCATGTAGACGGTACACACTACCGTACAATGTAGAGGGAGTGAATCTTTATGGACGGGGTGCCAAACAAGTGGGCTGCATTGTTCTGGAGAGTGTCAAACTCCTTGATGTTGTTGGAGCTGCACTCATTCAGGTAAGGAAAGTGTATTTCATCATTCTCCTTCTGTCTTGTAGATTGTGGACAGACCTTGGGAGTCAGGCAGTTAGTCATTTGCTACAGAATTCCTAGCCTCTGACCAACTCTCGTAACCACGGTATTTAAATGGCTAGTCCATTCATTTTCTGGTTAGTGGTAAGTAACAGTAGGGGATTCAGCAATAGTAATGCCATTGAATGTCAAGACGCAATGGTTAGATCCTATCTCGTTGGAGATAGTCATTGCTTCAGACTTGCGGGGCAGAAATGTTACTTGCCACTTGTCAGCCCAAGCCTGGGTATTGTTCAGATCTTACTGTACTTGGACATGAACTGCTTTAGTAACTAAGGAATTATGAATGGTACTGAACATAGTGCAATGTTCAATGAATCTCTACTTCTGATCTTATGATGGAAAGAAGATCATTGATGAAGCAGCTGAAGATAGATGGGTCGAGGATACTCTCCTGAGGAATTCCTGCAATGGTGTCCTGGAATCAGGAAGCCTGATCTCCAACAACTGTAATCATCTTTCTTTGTAGGGAATTCTTCCCTTTATTCCTATTGACTTGCTGGGTTCCATGATGCCATCCTTGGTCAGTTGCTGCCTTGATGTCAAGGGCAGTCACTCTCACCTTACCTCTGGAATTCAGCTCTTCTGTCCATGTCTGAATCAAGGCTGTAATGAGGTCAGGAGCTGAGTGCCCCAGCTGAACCCAAACTGAATATCATTAAGCAGGTTACTTCTAAGCTAGTGCCACTTCAAAGCACACTTAAAGATCCCTTCCATCACTTTGATGATGGTGATGGAATTGGCCAAAAATAATTTCCCCTAGGACGCACAAAATGGTTTTCAATGCAAAATGATTATCAATGTAACAAATATGAACAGTTATCAGTTAAACAATGCTATACCTTTTTAAAGCTTCGTGTAATAACATATATTTGGATTTCAAATGGCCAATTTGAATTCCTCCGATTTTTCCAGCAGAAAACAACTGAAAGTTAGAAAAAAAGGTTAAAGCTTTAGTAATAGTGCTTTGTAATATGTTTTGATTATTGCTTTTCACTTCATATAATTAAGTAAAGAAAATGAATATTTCCCATTTTTGTTAAAGTTAAGTTTTTAGACTTGTAATACTAATAAACATAGAGGCCCTGGAAATCTGCATGTTGTAATCATAGTAGTTACACTTGATTGCGGTTGATGGTTTCCTCCAGACCTGATCTTGAGAAATTGTGCAGAAACACTGAGATGACCCCAATTTCCTTTGAAGTTGATGTGTGTGCCCAAGTCATTATGGATGAATTTTGGAGATGCCCTTTCTGCTGACAGGAAGTTCTATGTTCTTCTCTCAGACCTTTTGGTTAAGGGGATTAAATTTTAATTATCTTTAAAAAAACACAATCTATCTTCAGATTACTTTCCTTGCTTGAACTTCACCCACACTCCTTTTTGGAGGAAATGTGACTCATCTTACTCAATGAACCTTCTTCCAGTCATACATGTGACCTGTTATGGCTTGCAAAGTAGCACCCATAATGTATCAATTTTCTGCTCCTGTCCTTTCCATGAGTACTTTTGAAAGACTCGTGCAAGAATTACTAAAGAACAAAGGAAAAAAAAAACAAAATCTGACCCTGTATTATCTAAAACAATGCTAAATCTGCAGACATCCCACAAATCAGTGGTTTTCAAACTGGGTTCCACGTATCCCTGAGAGTCTGCAGAGAGTTTTCAGGGTATGTGATATAATGTGAAAGTACTTGTTAATCGGTGCTGGCCTTACAGCTGGGCAATGTGGTGAGCTCCCAAGCTACCAATGTCAGATGTCATCCTGCCATAACTTACTATTCTCCCTCAGGGAGTGAATCAATGCTCTTCCATGCACCCTTGGGAAAAAACTGAGAGTGTCAAGGGCAAGAGTAAATAGCACCATTACTGACAGAGTTGGCCAAGTCTTGAAAGGCATGACTGCTTGACTGGGCATGTAGCAAAAATAAGTGAATTAACAAATGGAAAAAAAATTACTTGACCCTTATCCTCATCAATCTACCTGTTATAGGTGCATCTCTTAATAACAGTAGTCCCTGTGGAAATGAAGTCCCATCTTTGTCGTGTGGTCTAAATTGGACACACTTAGAATGATTTTAACAGCTCAAAATCAGGCTTCCATGAGATGCGTGGACTGTCAGAACAGCAGAACTGTATTTGCTTTATAAACTTATAGCATATCCCTCACTCTATCATTGCCATCAAGCCAGGGAACAAATCCGAGAAGTGACAGAGAACTTGCCAGGAGCAGGACCAGATATATGATGATGGGGTTCCAATCCAGTGAAGTTAAAGCACGGGATTACATATATACTAAAAGTTGGAAGCAGCATTCTACAGATTGAATTAAGTGATCTGACATCCTATAGGATTAGAACAAAAGCTCTGCTGTCCTATACAGTCCTGCTACATCCAGCAATGTACTGAAAAAAAGCTCTACCAACAACAGTAGAGTCCAGTATGTCAGGACAAAAGTCAAAACCATTTGCAACCATGTTTATCACTAAATGTTTTGTTGATGGTCTATCTCAGCTTCCTCTGGAAGTCTCTGCCATTACAGATCCTACTTTTTAGGAAATTTGATTCACTCCATATAGCATCAAGAAACTACTGAAGGTACTGGGTCCAGCAAAATTGGCTCTGATATCATACCAACTTTACTAGACTTCTGAAGCCTTGAGCTCCAGAATAAACTATGCCTTGAGCCAAGCTTTTTCAGTAAAACTATAAAATTGTCATCTAGTCGACAATGTGCAAAATTACCCAGTGTCCTGAACAAAAAAAAAGGACAAATCCAATCCAGCTCATCACTGCTCCATCAATTTACTCTCAATCGTCAAAGTAATGAAAGGTGTTGTCGACTGTGCTATCAAGTGGCATTTACTCAGCAACAACCTGCTCTGTTTTGGTTCCATTAGGGCAACTTTCCTCCTGACTTCAATTCCAGATATCATTAGCCATTGCTCAAAATGCAAGCTTTTTGGTTAAAAGCCCTGCATGGAGTAATATGACAAATGTTAATGGAGTCTGCAGATTTTTGCAATGGTGCAGTGTCATATAAGGAGATACACATATAAGGAGGGTGGCACATGGTACAATGGTTAGCACTGCTGCCTCACAGCGCCAGGAATCCAGGTTCAATTTCCGGCTTAGGTCACTGTCTGTGTGGAGTTTGCACATTTTTTCCGTGTCTGCATGAGTTTCCTCCGGGTGCTCCAATTTCCTCCCACTATCTGAAAGACGTGCTGGTTAGGTGCATTGATCCAAACAGGTGCCAGTGTGTGGCAACTAGCGAATTTCACAGTAACTTCATTGCACTATTAATGTAAGCCTTACTTGTGACTAATAAATAAACTTTTACCAAGTTATCAAACTAGTCCAAAACCATCTTTGAGCTGGTATCCCCGTGCCCTGGAAAGCCACTGCTTTGTCAGACGCAGGAAACCAAATTCTTTTTTTTTGGTTCATGAAATGTTCACACGAATGTTTGGGGGGGGCAACATTCTGCAACTCCAATCTTTCTCTGAGAAATTAGAAAAAATGGGTTTTCAACAGAAAGATTTATAAATGCTACCGTCAAACATCATACAACGATAGACAGATTCAGCAGTGCAAAGCGATGACATCTGTAAATTATTAGCTGTTTTCGGGAAATCATAATTAAAGTACTCCTTTTGTACTGCGTTCCAATTAATTGAATCTAACTACTATTGTATAATGTTACAATTTTGATAAGAAATGTATCATCACTAATCAATTTCTGAAAGATTCAGCCAAAAACATTTGAAAGCACTTCACTAAATGAGCTTGATATTCCATGTCAAATATATCCCACACAAAGTGGAGTATTGGAGCACTTTTCTACTTTCAAGATACTATATAAATGTAATTTGTTGTTAATTTCATGTATAATTGGTTTTAAAGTTTAATCCAATCTATTCATGTATAATTCATTAACTGCTACCTATCATGAAAAGTATGCTCCAAAATGGCTTAAATCTCATGTATTAGAGTGTCTCATTATTTTTAATAATGTTGCAAATAAAGTAACTATTGCTGACAAATGACAAACTTGTACAAGTAATCAGAAATAGTCACATTAAGAGCAATCCTAGCTGAATGGAATAGAAATAGATTTGTCTGATATTTTGATCATAACATTTGCATTGTTATTCCATGAATTTTAAGTATTGTCATGTGTATGATGGTGACTCAGCTTGGAATTGCTTATGGCTTAGTTGTACAGGCTATTGACATAATACTGAAGGATTGCAGAAGTTATAGCCTGCGTTAAAAAAATTATTGAATTTCATAACTGCCAAAAATGTTCAGTAATGTTAGTGCAAGGGACAAAATCCAGTTAATATTATTGAAAAAACTGCAGCACTACCATAGTCCATCAACCATGTTCTTTCTATCAGGTATTTAAGCAATGCTATTTTAATCCACAATGCAAAATATGTGTTGTTTGTTAGAGCTCTAATGACAGAGCAGAATGAAATACAATGCATGGTTAAATTTTCCAATAATACAAACATTTCACCAAATTTCATTTGTGGTTGTGCTAAATTTCAGCTGCAGACAGATGGACAACACAAAAAGACTTTCTGACTGGGGTGACTTCCATCCACCACAGTGATGTTCCTGACCATCTTTTTTATCCTACATTATCTTTAAACTGGAAAGATGGTCCCTAACATCTGCTGGGTGGTTGCACTGAACTGGAACTGGAAACTAGTTAAAGCGAATCTTGGGGACTGCTTCAGGCAGAAGAAGCTGCCTTGAAAATTGTTCTTGTTCATTTAAAATTTTGCTGCTGTTCCTGGGCCCCTTCATGATTATGCTTTGAGTGGAATTACAAGGATCCATCTCCAAAAAATCTCTGCCGACCTTTCAATTCTCATCGGCAAGGTTGTGTTCGACATCCACAGCTAAATTCCTGCAGATACAGCAGATGCTTTGGTTGGAATTTTATCTGTGCAGTGGAGGGCAGGTAATGGTTTAAAAAAACCTGTTTGTCATTGAAACTGTTTTGCTATGGTTCATTAACCCAGCCATGTATTAGCATCCCAATTCCTGGTTTCCCAATAATAAGAAAGGGCAAGTGAAAAACAAGCCAAATTCATCAAAGGAAGGATTTCTAGTTAAAGGGACCCTTGTCAGGGTTAGAATATCTAAAGTGCCATTTGGCAAGAACAGAAAATAGATAGGAGATGACTGACATCCTACACAATGTCTGACTCTTACATAAGGATCTGCTGTGGATATGAGGAACTGAAGTGGAATGATGTTTCTCAAGAACAGAAATAAGATACCAATCTCTCTTGCCATCAGTCATGGATGGAAGTGGCTGTAGAATTAAGTTGAACAGGAGTGCATTCCTTTAAATAAAAAGGTTCAAGGACCTCAGGAGATGACAAATGAAGGGAGTAAGAGGTGTCAAGCCTCACACTCTGACTTTCCCAGCATTAGTCTGCACAATACGATTTACACCTTGCAGCTCCACTCATTCCTGTCTCCTGAGATATCACCTCACATCCCATCTGGGTGTCTACTACGTTCACGCCCTCAAGTTTGTGGCATCTCCCACCAATGCCTCACAATCACCTCCACAAATGCTGACCTTCTCTCCTTCCACATAACCTATTTCTCAAACTCAACTTTCTGCCATTTTTCCTTGCAGAAGAAAATTCAGAATTCTAGAGAAAGACAGAGAATCGGGGCTGATTTCCAGTGACAGCCACCTTGGCAACACCGGCAATGCTTGACCACTTGGTCTACTGAGAAGGAGGCCTTATTCCAGAAGGCTGCCAATATCTGAAATGATCTGTCATAAAAATATACCTGAATCTCTGAGGCACCAATGCTTATATATTAGAGAGCTGATCTTCCATCTATAGACCCTTTGTTGCAGGATTCCCCTTTGAGCTGAATCTTCAAATCCAATCACTTCTGTCCTTTGGAACAACAAACGACTGAGGAAAAGGCAGCTTATCTTGCTGCTTATGTTGTTCCTCGTGCTGTTGCTGTGGAATTGTTGCCTTCCTTGTTCCTCAATTGAAATCGAAGATAGCTGCATTAAGTGAATGCTCGCAGCAGGGAAATGCAGATTAAGATGATTTAAGTCAAAAATAAGTAAATTGACTTCCTAGATATTGGAAATGACCTGTCACACAGTAAGAATACATTCCCCAAATAAGTGCTGTGAGCAATACCCTCTCACTTAGCATGGGTACAGCTCTTCAGTTGCACTCTATGAAGGTTTTCCAATCTGTAATTTTACTGAACAAGCATTCCCCACTGTTCTCTCACCTAGTTGATCCCTGTAAATTTCACACAGTCCTGAATTAATTGGGTATTTAAATATTTTCTTTAATTTCTGACTGCTCCAAAGAGGTTTCAACTTGGATTAAAATGAGTGGGATCTTATCAGGACCCTGGCCTCATCCTATATTGATGGCATTAAACCTGACTATTGAGTTATGGGTTCATTTGATGTCTCAATGGTGTGATCTTGAGACTTATTTGTTTAAAATGAATTACTTACTATCAACTTTTAACTATTTACAGGTCCCAGTTATTATTGTGCATGATGCTACTGTCCCCATGTAAGTTGCTTCTAGGATGCTCTCTGGAGTCTATTACTGTGTGACATCATACCACAGGTAGTGTCACATTAATCATTGCTCCGTTGAGCACCTTTACATTATAATGGATTCAGGCACAAAAATCATACAACGTCCCCCTTTATTCTCAGAAGAAAACTTTTCTCTTTTCCAGTGTGATATAACTACTTGTAATGCAATCTTTATTTACTATCTCATCTCCCCCATCTCAATACTCTGACTTTATAAATTCAGATAGTCTTGAGGTTTGATGGTTCCTCAATATCTTGTATGTCATGTCTGGATGAATGATATTAGTACTCTGCGTTCCTGACATTCGGATTTCTCCACTTGATTCACTTTCTGTGCTTCTTTGAGTTACATTTCTCTTTGTTAACAACCTTTTTTTCCAGTTTGTCCATTCCTTCTGAAGAGAATTGACACACTGTTCATTATTGGAGTGGACTCTAACATTCTTTTTCCATGGTTTCCACCATATTTTTATCAGATATATACATTTCCCATTTTGATTAATTCCACAAATTCAGCCAAACATTTGTTTGCTGTTTTATGATCAAATTGTTTTGTAAGCTTATGAATCTTTTCACTTGGCTCCACATTTTCTGCACCTAGTTCCCTCAGTGTCTGATTTACATTTTTCAATCTTATTTCTGTCTTTCCTCCCTCTGTCTGCAGCATAACTTTGCTCTTGACCTTTATTTTGGTTTCACTGTTGGCCAGGTCTGTCTCCGATGAAATTTTAACTTGTTTTAATTCTGTAATTGGGCTACTCATGACATAATTACCATTTGCAGCTTGAAAGTTCTATGGCCTTTTCCCTTCATTTTCATTTAGCTGATTCTTTAGATCTTCACTTTGTTTCCTGTAGCTTTCAGATTCTTCCTGGAACACTGAACATTCCTGAGTCCTCTCTGCTGATTGGTTCTTCCATTTGTTCAGAGTGAACAAATTCATTTTGCTTCTCTTCATAATTTTCCAGTGGAACAGACTTTGACATGAGGGATTCTTGTAGCTTGTGAAGGTCTTACACAAGTTTTCCTTCTCTTTGTGAAGCTTGCTTGCTTTGCCTTGGGCTTTTTTGTAATTCAATAAAGTATCCTAAAATTTCTTATGCTGTGCTCCCATTATGTTGTTTAAGACAGTCTTCATTTCTTCATGTTGCTAAATCGTTATGCATTCCTTTGCATTTGATCTTGAAGGAAAATTAGTTTTTTTTAATTGTCTATTTTCTTGTTGGCCTCTCGCGATCCCTGTCTGGGGTTCAGTGTATTGTTTCGTTGCTACTGATGGATCCAGCTCAGCTTTTTTGGGAATAATATTTAATGTCCTTTTTAGCTCCACATGTTTTCCACGGCTACGTACTGATTCTTCATGAGTCTTTGAATGTCACAACTTCTCTGTACTTTGTGACCTAATGTTTTCCTTAGCTGTACATCTGGTTGAGTTTTCTTAACTCCTGCTTTGACTTGACAGCTGTGGAATTGAGGGTTGTTAGTTCTTCTTGCCCTTCAAATCTTCCAGTTTAACTCTGATGTAAATATTTTCTTGTAGAACTGTTTCATTTTAAAAATCCTTTTGGTTGCTTCTCAGCAATTTCTTTCTTCAGCATTAATCTCTTTGGCTAGTGCATTTCATTGCATTACATGGTTGGTTAACCATTTGGTGATTTACTTGCATATTGTCTCCCTTGTTCTGGTGATTTGTTTCTCTCATTACTCTGCAGCTTTTCTTTTTAAATTTTAGACTTTGTTTTATAAGTTTCAGCCCAGTCACCATGTGCTACTTTGCCTGATGTAGACTATTTCTACCATTCTCTTTCAGCTACCCTCTGAGGGATTGCCATCTAATCCATAAGTACAGCTTTTAATTTGCATTTTTGTTCATCTATCTTTGTGATGTGACCAGTTTTTTTACTCTGTGCCACTTGGGGTCTTGCAATGGACCTCCACTCACTGTAGTGGATTCATTAATTTCGAAGTCTGTAATGATGTTTTTTCAATTATTTCATTAATTTTCCTTCTTAGTCACATGTTTCTCTAGTCTAGCTTCAGTTGCTTTTAGATTTTCATATCTTGGTATTCTATCTAGCTTAGTTTGTTTAAAATGCCACCTTTCATTTCACCATTTTGTGTTCTGGATGCATTTAATATCACAATGATGAGATTTTGTTCAATATTTGAACCTGAACTATTTACTGTTAACATTAAATTATGTAACAGATCCCTGTTCCTGCCATACATAGTGCTGCTTTCTCCATGCAGGTTGCTTCCAAAGTATTTTTTCAAGTCTATTATTACATGGTTTGACACATCATACTATGACCGGTGCTAGTTTCCAGCCTTGATTAATCTTTGCTCTGCTGAGAACCTTTACATTACAGGGGATGCAGGCTCACAACATTGATCAAATCTCTATTCTTGGTAATAAAACTTCTGTCCTATGTTTTCCTAATTAAATATAATTGGAAGAGGTCTGTGCTGCTTACATATAGATGGCAGCAGCTTACGTGACAGGAAAGAAGGGTGGAAAAGAGTTCATGCTGTAGAATGTATTTGTATTCCTAAACGGTTTTCCAACATTATCTCCAAGGTATTCCCTAAAGCCAGGTGGAAGGACTGGAAATCTTAAGCCTGTGTATGAATTAAGATTACTGAATAGTTTATTTTATTTATTAATGTCACAAGTCAGCTTACATTAACCTGCAATGAAATTACTGTGCAAATCCCCTCGTCACCACACTCCAGTGCCTGTTCAAGTACACTGAGGGAGAATTTAGCATGGCCAATGCAACTAACCAGCACATTTTTTAGACTGTGGGAGGAAATCAGAGCACCCAGAAGATACTTACGCAGACCCAGGGAGAACATGCAGACTCTGCATGGACAGTGATCCAAACCAGGAATCGGTCACTGGCACTGTGAGGCAGCAGTACTAACCACTGTGCCATTGATAGCTTATAATAATGCTAGTTAAGTGCACTGGCTATGCTAATTTCTCCCACAGTATACCTGAACAGACACTAATGTGTGACAACTAGGGGAATTTCACAGTAACCTCATTCCAGTGTTAAAAGCAAAAATAGAACCTCTTTATTAAGATCTTACTACAGGTTAACATGTCTGAATGGCATACCATTTTGCACTATTGTATGATTTTTCTCTTCAAGGATAAACACATTTTGGAGCACACTATTTCTTCAATTCCATTGTTTAAATGACCAGCCACAAATCTGTCCAAGTGCAGAAAGCTCCATTTGTTCAGTTTGAAAATGTCAGAAATTCATAACATTGCTTTGGCATAATGACATAAAGAACAAATTTATCTCAATAATTTTGAAAAAACTCAAATTGCTTTATAGGAAGTAACCTGACCTGACTCACATTCTGCCATCATAGAAATTAATGCTTATGGCATTTGGAATTAATGTTTATATCCGATATCCAGGAAGACTTGGTTTTCCAAAGAGATAGCTGTCATGAAGAAAGTGATAATGGGTTGAATGAGTTGAAAATATAGGATCCACTTGAAAACTAAAAATATCAAATATTATACTTTGTTTTCTATCTTCCAAAGTATATTTAAATACGTCCAGTGTAAACATTGTTTGGATGATGAAGTCCCTTCTGGCACAAAAAAAAGGCTCAGTTTCAAAACTGTCAGTTAGATTCTATTCTTGGATTTTAATAAACAGAAAGTAATTGTTTTGTATAATAACAAAAAGCATTAGGAAGCCATGGAAGCTTCTTTCCTCCCCATGTTTTGTTTTAAAGTATTGAAGCCCTTAATGAACATATGGGGTTTATTTTTAATTTGTCAGTTCAAAAAGAATTGCATTCCTTTGATTCATTCAAACAAAGCACTTTACATCGCACTCATTAGCTGAGTTGACACTGAATCAGAAGGGAAAGGGAGGAGGGTTAGGAATACACAAAGTGGTCAAAGAAATAGCAGCTGAGGTCGGAGCAGAGAATGAGAAACAGGGTGGTGTTAAAACTGTTGGATATGTTCAGACTTGTCTGGGACTCATTTCAAAGATAAAAAATACCACGCAAGGATTTGTAAGCAAGGATAAAAATCTTCATCAATTCCCTGGAACACAGGGCCAAGTGAGATTTGAGAATGTAGGCCATGGTGTGGGTGTGAGGAGTCATGCCAAAATATTTTACAATGTTGATGATTTGTAGTTAATGGATGGTAAATGTCGAGAGATTAGTAAGACAATACTGGAGAGATCGAGTGATGAGGTAATAAAAGAATGGATCAGGGTTGTTCTGTTTTCCTGACTGCATGTGCAGTTCCCATTAAGGCCAGCCATGTGTTGGGTGCTGATCTTTTAAGCCAAAAATATATTTTTCAATCATACTCTGGAAAGTTTTTTGTTGATTATGGGGATATAGGCATCACTGACAATTGCCCTCATGAAGATGGTAGTGTATTGCTTTTTGAACTAAAGCAGTCCATGTGATGTAGGAAGTTATTAAGAAGGGAGTTTCAGGACTCAGATCCAGCAACAGTGAAGGAATGGAGTACTAGCACTACTGTCTCACACGCCAGGGACCTGGGTTCATTCACGGCCACAGGTCACTGTCAGTGTGGAGTTTGCATATTCTTCCCGCATCTGTGTGGGTTTTCTTCAAATACACCAGTTAGTTTCCTCCCATTGGTCAAAGATGTGCGGGTCTGCATGATTGGCCATGTTCAACAACCTCTGTCAGGAGGATTAGTAGGGGCTACGGGAATAGGGTCTGGGTGAGATTGTTGTTGGTGCAGGTTCAATGGGCCAAATGGCTTCTTTCTGCACTGTAGGGATTTATTGGTTCTACGGTAGTTGCATAGTGAGGAATCTTGAAGGTAATCCCAAACGTATGCTGCCCTTGTCCTTCTAAGTGGTAGATCATGGGTTTAGGAGGCTACGTCTTTGGGAGTACAGCAGCGATGTCCTGGGGTTGAGATGATTGATGTGAACAACCACAATGATCTTTCTTTGTGCTAGGAGTGACTCCATCCAATAGAGAGTTTTCCCCATGTTTCCCATTTTCGACTTCACCAGGGTTTCTTGATGCCACACTTAGTCAAATACTACTTTGATGTCAAAGGCAGTCATTCTCACCTTACCTCTAGAATTCAACATTTTTATCTATGTTTGGACCAAGACTATAATAAGGTCTGAGTCGAATAGCTCTTGCAGAACTCAATCTGAGCATCAGTAAAAAGTTTGTTGTTGAGTGTCACATCCATCACTTTGCTGATGATTGAGAATAGCTGATGAAGCAATATTGGCCAGATTGGATTCTTTTCTTTGATGGGATGTGGCAGGCCAGCATTTGTTGCCCATTCCTAAATGTCCTTAAACTGAGTGGTTTGCTAGGCCATTTTACAGGACAGTTAAAAATCAACCACATTGCCATAGATCTGAAGTCACACACAGGACGGACCGAGTAACGATGGCAAATTTCCTTCCCAAAAAGACATTAGTGAACCAAATGGGTTTTCATGATAATTGACAATAGTTGTAAGTGGGCTTAAACACTTCGAAATTTGATAAGGCCTCATAGCAGGTATGGGGACCATGATGCGCAATTACTCCACGCCAGTTGCAAGCAAAATTCATGCTGTCTGTTCATTTCCATGATTGAAGCATGCAGCCCAGTGCTAAATACACTGCTGAGTGGCTGCATGTTCAGCAGAGGCTGAAATTCATACAGGGTTAGCTTCAAATAAAACTAAATTATTTGATTGTACTTAGCTATATTAATTCAAGAAACAATCCTTTACAAATATGGTCAAGTTGAAATGTGTTAGGAAATATCCAGACTGACTCTTCACCTTTTTACTTCATATCAAAGTGCCAGAAGGTATGTTTCTAGGGTGAAGATCTAATTCTGGGAAAATGCCAGTTCAATCCTTTAATGATCATAAATTTAAATATTTAGACTTGTGCTTGAGTTATTTTCAGTACTTTGTATAATGAATTAAACTTAAGTATTTTTGAGTGAAGAGAATGGAGCAGATAGATCTCCATAAAAGGATTTAGCAAAATTGATGAAACAAGTGCCAAATAATATGAGATTTTCTTTCAATTGTCACAGTTTTCATTAGAGTACAGAGAGTTCTGTGATGGGGTGGGGTGAGAGAGACTGGGGAATCATAGAATCCTACAGTGCAGGAGGAGACCATTTGGCTCAGCAACTCTGCACCGATCACAATCCCACCCAGGCCCTATTCCCATAACCCCATGCATTTACCCTAAGGGGCAATTTAGCATGGCCAATCCACTTCACCCAGCAAGAAACTAGAGCGCCCGGAGGAAACCCATGCAGACATGGGGAGAAGGATGTGCAAGCTCCACACAGATAGTAACCCAAGCCAGCAATAAAACCTGGAATTCTGGCACTGTGAGTCAGTAGGGATAACCACAGTGCTGTCGGGAGAGGATCAAAAATGTATTTTATAACTTGTGTTGAAGAAGGATGGAAGCTAGAATGTGTAATCAAAGCAGCTCTCTTTGAATTTGTTTAAGAACAAATAATTATGGCTAGTTGCTATATAAAAGTGTTTTGAATCTTGTCTTTTACAAAGAGGGTGAAGTAAAGGGTCCATTTTGGTGCATACTCCTTCCTGCAGTGAAATTCCCTCACATTCCAGGACATATCACCAATGACTTTGTATTCAGCAATGGGATTTAATTTAAAAAGCTCAATGAAATAACACAATGAGGTAGATTTTTCAACTTGTGTACAGGAATAAAGCTGTTGTGAATCATCTGCCTTTCATTAAAACTACTTCATTTTCATTTTGGAGCAATCTATAAGCCCAGTTTTGAAAATCAAACTAATTATTTCAACAAAATTCTTTCTGAATACAATAAAACTCAGGCAATATCCAACTGTTGTTTGTAAAAAGAAACCAAAGCAATGTTTTCATCAAATCAAAGAATTTGTATCAGATGTATCTATTTATTGTTTAGAGTGCTTAAGGGATCTTGAGATATCTCAAAAAAAATCATTGGCGTGGTTGGAGGTTTCTTCTTTAAACTAACGTCATCATTTTTGGTCGTCGTTCATAAACCACAAGATACAAAATTGCTTGTTTCATTAAATATTTCAAGGCCTGGAAATGGTTAGTTCCCTATATATTTTCTCGGTTTGAAACATAATGAAAAAGAACTCTAAATGTGGCTTAGCAAATTTGTGGGTGGATGGGACTTAACACGTTAAGTAATTAGTTTACTTTGTGCAGGGCTTGCTAAGTTGTACACTTGCAAATATGTTTAAGATTATAGAATTTTTAGATAGCATAGAATGCCCACAGTACAGAAAGAGACCATTTGGCCCATTGAGTCTGCACCAACTCTTTACCTAGGCTCATCCCCTGCACTATTTCCATAATTCTGCACATATACCATGGCTAATCCACATAATCTAAATATCTTTGGACACTAAGGGGCACATTAGCATGGCAAATCAACCTAACCTGCTAATGTTTGGACTTGGAAACTCCCCTAAAGGAGATAACAAGCAGATGAAGGAAGAAATTAAGCTGTTCTGTCTAATCGGTTCACATTTCATGCATTTCTTAGCATCCAGCTCAACAGTGACAACAGTAAGGGCCTAAGAAGCAAGTTATATGTCTGCCTTTTCAATCATAGGAATATTGCTTGGTCCTGGGAAGGAGGAATCAAAACGCACAAATGTGTGCTGAGAAAAATACACCTCCTCACAGCAGGAGACCCAAAGCAGGCCAGGCACCCTGGGTCTTGACCCTCTAGTGGGCACCCGCCAAAGTCAGCAAAGACAACAGGATGTAGCAGTTAAGGTCTGCCTCCATGATTTCTGAGGATGTTGAGGATGCACCAAGACCTAATGGTAGGATTATTAAAATTAAGAAACTTTGACATCATTTCTGAGTCATGGGTTTTCGATTGCTGTAAATTTCACGTACCTTTGTAAATACAGTTACTGTCCATGAGAATGGTCTCGTCATTTGAAAGCAGTTGGTATATGATGTGCCCTCTTATTGTGAGGGTGATCTAAACTACCCTTTGTGAGCCTCACATTCATACAATGTATAGCCAATTCATAATTGTTACTTGACCCTTGTGTTCTGTTAGGGAAAAGGGTCAAACGCTTTACTGGAGATGTTTGCAAAATACATTAGTAATCTCTATTCCTCAGAAAATAACATGGTGTTGGGTGTGCTCAATAGCCTTGGAGGGTTAGCGATAATTGTTTCTTCATAGATGGTGCCAAAGCACAAGAACTGCAGCCATGAGATCTCTCCAGCCACACGTCTGCTAAAAGTTTTTCATAGAGGTGATAAAGACTGGATCAAGTCATTTGATGCAGCATTTGTGCTGTTATGCTGGCCTTCACTGCTGGGATCACATGAAATCAGGGATTGCTGAGCTTTCCAAAGATTAGGGAATCATGAGGGTTGAAGGTGCAAGTCCCAATACTGCATTTGCTCTCAACATGGCTTGTTGTAAAGGCCTTTCAATGCAATGGAACGGCACTGAGGGACAGAATGAATATGGCGTGCACTTTACTCCTCCTGGAACCTGTGGCTATCAGTATGGCATGGACACATTTTTTTCATGCTTCTTTGATGGCATTCTCATGTGTAAGTTCACCATCATCTCTGTCTTTAGATTCATATCCAATTTCTGCTCTTCCTCATCCAAAGAGCTGTCAGCCTGTCTTCTTCTGGTAAAAGATTACCCTTTTAAAGGATTATTCAATCCTCCTTTTCTTTTGGGACTGAAGAATGCCACAGATCACTTTATCAAGTGTGAACTTCACATAATAAAGGGCCTTACTGTAGAAGACATCTGTTACCTGCTTGATAAATTTTTGCATTGAGAATTGCGGTCCCCTCTGGATCCCTGCAATGATCTGCAGGCACAATGGTGACCTTCAGGGGATGTCCTCCCTGTTCATGATGCTTTAGATTCTCCTACAAAATGTGGCAGATATGATCCACCACAACTTCTGACAAGCATGGACATGTCCGCCATTGTCTTTCCTCATCTTCAGATAGAAAAATCTTTGTTGGTAGATCCTTGGTCATGTGTGTCGCCTCTATGGGATGGTTCAAACCTCCTCATACTTTGGGTCTTGCTAGAGCTCCCCTATCCATGAACATCAGGTCGAGCTTCCACTCAAAGTTACATTGGCGGTGCCAGGCCCTTCTTCCCTTCAATTGGATCACAGCCATCAAGTAGACAGCATAGGCCACATTATTCAATCCTCCTTTTCTTTTAGGACTGATAGATGCAACAAATTAATGAATGCTGGGCAAACATGGTAGACCTCCCACTCAAACGGATGCCGCTGGGGCTGCATCTGTCCTATTAGCTTTTTTCTTGTAAATGAGGCATGAACTAATAGATCCAGGTGATAAAGATGCCAATCCTGATACTCGACATCTATCCCTCAGTGGTTTGGACATATTCATTAAATGTCTCACCTTACCAAAGGCAATCTCTAATCTGGTATGTTGATTAAGGTCAATTTGCACTTCAACAATGACTGGATGTCCTTTGGGCAGTTACATATGGCAAATGGAAAAAGCACATTACAGATTTCCACTGATGATCCAGCAGGTATGTAGCAGCAATATTTCCTTAGTGGTTGCTCTCTCTGTTAATGTTCAAATGAAGCAACTGTATTGGAAAGCCAAGACTCCTGCAATGACTCTTTCATTAAAGCATGCGAAAAGCCAGAAGAGTCATTCTGGCTCAAAATGTTAGTTCTATTCCCTTCCACAGATGCTGCCAGACCTGCTGAGCTTCTCTAATATTTTCTATTTTTGTCTCAAAGATAGTGGCTCCAATTGCACCTTCTTGAGGAAGTCTTCCTCTTTTCTCTTAGCACTGACTCTATTTCAATGTTATAACTCAAAGCAAAATGAGGGTGCCCCTTGAAACAGCCTCTTAGTCCTGTTGTGGGCAACTCCCACACTGCCACAGACCCCTCCTGTGCAAATTATTTTTGGTTTCAATTTTAAACTGCAATAATTTCAAGGTTTCAATATAGTAGTGTTGTACTTTTTATTTTGAGCCCTGCTTTGACTCTTTGTTAGTGTTTGGGTCATGATGTGCAGCTAGACATCTTTCCAGTTGTTCTCCAGCCTTCCCCAGTAAGCTTGGATCCCATTGTAATTGTGGTTGACATACCAGCCTTCTCCACTGAACCCAATGCTGTTGAGGTCCCCATATCCCATATAGAATCTGTGCAACCTGTTCATCATGTTCACTACCTTCATGAGTCTCTTTCCAAACCTTTCCCCTGTTGTCACACTCACACAATTACAATCCCCCTCCTATTCCTGAGTCTGTGTTCATTTTCTCCCATGCATACAATTCAATTTCTACCCATCTGCTTCTCAGTTGTATTCTAATCTTTCGTGTAAGGGTGTTACTTTCCCACCCTTGGTCTTCTCTCCACTTGCCATCATCCCTCATCCCCCACCTCCCCCATATCCAATTGTCCTCCATATTTCAGTCATCATCCCCCATCCCTCCCCCCATGTCTCCAGTTGTAATGTTATTCTCTGTTTCAGAGTGCAACCCTACCCTGATGTTGTCTTCCCAGAGTACGGAGACACCCACCTTCAGTAGACCAAACCTACACCCCACCAGTGTGGCATCATACTGGCATTGCTGAGAAACCACAGCAGCGCTGTTGTAGGTAGGCTTTAAATGTCATACTCATCTTGAAGTCATATGTGAAGTGGTTTATATCTGGTTGTGATTTAGGCTGATTTAATTTCAATGGTATAGTATGTAATAGAGAAGTGGAAGCCAGATTCCAACAAGCTGCATTTTTAATGATTCTTGTTATGATACTATGCTATTTTGATGTATTTTATATGTGTAAGGTGAGTTTGTTTTGAGACAATATTTTGTTACAAGAATCAATTTGTCTGGTAAACGTGTAGCAGATGCTAAGATTGCAGGCTAATTGACTTTAGTTAGAATGTATTACCATGTAGAGTTAATAGACCTTTTGTTTATTTTCAGAAACCTGGGATTTCAGAATGGAATTTTGATTAAGTTGATTAACAGAGAGAATCATGTGATTAATGGGAGGAGCTATGCTTGCAGGAAAGAAAGGATTTCAGTTTCAGTTTAAAATACAAGCAGTTGCTGCCTGGACGAAAGAAAGTCATCTCGCTCTCTCTCTCTCTCTCTGAAAATATCTCTTGAGAGCTCCAGGGCTGGTATTCACAACACAGCAAATATGCCTGTGCTTTACTAACAATTTTAAAGAGTGGGTTTAAGGCTTTTAGAGGAATACTGCTTGAATTGGAACTTAATGATATCATGTCATGCTTAGTATTGTTCAATTTTTAATGGTTAACTAATTAATTTGTTAGAGTTAAACTGTGTTGTGAAATAAATTTTGTTTTGATAAAAGCTTCTAGTTTGTCAGTAGAATTGCACCTGGAGTGAAACAATTTATCCTCATGCTAATGCCAAAATAGAAAATTGTTGGAGTCTAGTCTGACTTCATTCTATACCTTGGGGTTTCTGATCAGATACCCCAATAATATTCATGGAATGGTAATGTATGTGAGTGGCATTCCCAACATGAATCAGCAGGACACCCGACCAGCAATCAGTTTGTCATGAAAGTGATAAGGGGAAAATTCTTAACTGATTTCCTGTTGGCAGGAATCCAACTTTTGGCTTCTCTCTGAATTTTCCGCTCCTGCCTGCCATGAAACCTGTCGCTGGCAGAACTAGACAATGACACCCTATATCTTTGTTTATGGATTTAGCCTCAGTCTTTTTCAGCCTGCATTATCCCACTGGAATCATCATCATCATCTCTTCAGTTTATGAGATTTGTTTCTCCTCATAGGTTTTAGTTCAATCGCAGTTTCAGAAACTGGAAGGATCAGTTTCTTTTCTTAGTTTCCCTTTTCAGTTAGGAACTTGTTTATAAGTAACATGCTTCCAATAAGAAATCATAGAATTCAAGCAGATAAGTGTACTGAAAACCAGCGAATTGTGAATAGTAACTACACAGAAGGAGGCCATTCAGGCCATAGTATTTGTGCCAATTCAATGCAAGAGTAACTCATCTAGTCCCACCCACTTGCCTTTTCCCCAGAGCCCTGCAATTTCTTTTTCTCTCCAGTTCTGTTTTTATAGAATCTGCCTCCATTATACTCGCATGCCATGCATTTCAGATCCTAACCACTCACTATTTAAAGTAACTCTATGACCTGAATTTTGCACACCTCATATGTATTCAAATGGCGAGCCCAGAAGCAGCCATACTTTCCACTTCCAGGCACAATCAGAGCTTGAATATGATTTTACGCTGGCTGGCCAATTAAGGGTTGGCTGGCCAGTGTAAATGGGACCAAACAAAAACAAAAGCTTTGAAATGGCTGCACTGATGTCAAATCAGTATGGCGCCATTATCCGCATGCTTGCAGCGAGGTTTGTTGCTCATGCATTAACTCCCTCGCCAATGTGGTATTTTCACTGTGACTTTATGCAGGAGTGTGTGCTTCTGGTATATAAACAATTTTGGACACCAAATAGTACCTTTTGATCCAAATAATGCATGCTACCAATCAGATTCTGTGGCATAGATGCCTGCAGTGGGAATATCCAGTGTGCATATTTACAGCAGAAAAATAACAGTGACATTCTGGTAACTCTAAAATGTTACACCATACTGTGTTGTAATTGAGGTCATTTTCAAGTTATGTAGGCAGGCTTAGAAACTGTCAGTATTGAAGACTGACAGATATGACTTCACAACTGAACTGCCCATCTAGAGTAGAATATTAATATCCCTAGCTGCAAATAGCAGCTTGAGCACTAAGTTTCTTGTCAGTCAGTGCTGGGGTACTGACATAGCTCAGTGTTATTTTGTAATAGTTATAAAGCATTCTTGCATTTAACTGTTCATGAAAGATTTGTAGACATAATGAAGACTGCCATTGCATTCCTTCTCCTGAATATTGGATTAATATTATGTTTGGAAGTTCCTGTGGAATATAACAGTACCAACATACACAAGAACTCCAGAGAAAGATATGCAAAAGGAGCCTGCGCCATCAAACTGAAGCCTACTGAGTGTGATGATGAAGGTGAAGTCTGTGGTTATCAGGTAAACCTTCCACCTTTTACAATTCAGCTACCCAAGCAGACAAAACTCCTCAAAAAGACTGTCAAACAGGTAAAAAGTTTAACAGCAACAGTAAAAAAGATGAAGACTAGGTGGCTGGAAGGAAACCAGAAGAAGTCTTTCGTTTACAATCAAGTTACTAGAAGTACAGAAAATGACAAGGACGATGTCAACAGGATAACGGCTTTGGAGAATAAAGTTTCCAAGCTAACAAATTTACTACGGGAAGCCAGAAATCAAATCAAAACACTTCAGGGTCGTTTGGAAGAGATGAGTATTCTGAATATGGACACCGTTTCTACATGGACAATGCACTATATTAACAATGAGCTTTCAAATATTAAAAACACTGTGGATACGTTGAACAACAAGTGTTATACAACGTGTTCAGCTGTAGGTCAACCAGGTAAGTTAATCAATGTTTGAAAAATAGAATACAAAATTATAAATAATACTTTTTAATGCAATTACAACAGATATAATTTTCCACTTTCCATTTACACAAAGTCAGAATTTCTATTGTTATTCAAAATTTTAAATTACTTTTCTCTTTCTAAATAGACGTAAACTTGAAATTTGCAATTATACTTTAATGCACAAGCTAAACAGTGCAATATTTAGATTCAAGTTGCTTATCTATTCTATAAATTGGAAAGCTTTTTACCTAATAAATTGTCGATATTAACAGGTCACAATTTGAGGCATATTTCAAGTTAAAATTCCTCTTGATTTTAAAGCAATAGTAAAACCAATATTTAAAATGTAGTGATGTGTTTTTGCAAAATACTTACCTTTGCAGTTTGTTAGGTTTAAACAGTTATTACAAAGTTTTCCACAAATTTAAAAGTCTAATATGATGGATTTTCCAATCTTTGCTCCCTTTCACTTTTTAAGTAAGGCTTGTTTGGCTGATTGTTCTTTCTGAATAAGTTGCATTTCTAATAAACAGTAAAAATTATCTTGCTAATCTTAAACAATGAAGTGATGAAAAATTAAATGTTACAATAATGCACGTATTGGTCTTGGCTAAAAATTCCACCAACTTGATTAATTTGTTGTACTGCAGACATTTTTTGTGGTTTTAATAACAACAAGTACATGTTAAAGTGAATATTTTTTAATGTAAACATTTTGCACATCATACTATCTATTTTTAACAATACAACTAAAAATAAAGCAGCCTGAAGAACTGTTGAGACAAGATTTTTTCAACCAAATCTTTGTGTAATTATCTTGCTCTGATCCCTAATTTTCATACATTATATTTTTGCAATGCTGTGATCTATGGTAAATTGTCAGTAAAGCGTAAAGGTAATCAATAGGTTATAAAGGTGATGTGTAGGTGATCTGAGAGCCTGATTTCAACTCAGAACATGATTCATGTAGACAAGGATGTCTACATGAACCCTGAGAGATTGAACTCTGCAAGAAAGGTCCTATCAACTCCTACTCAAAACTTCCAGGCAGCATCACAAGTTGGATAGCAAGAGTAAAAATAAATGCAATATAAGCATTTCAAAATAAACTAATGACTAACAAGGAATAAATATGTACATTGCTTTTGGTGAAGTTATTTGTTAGCAGGCAATTACTATAATGTTCAAACTTTTGCTGAGGCATAATCATACACACTCTCTCCTTAAAAATGAAATGCTTCTTCTTTACATGAACTGTGGAATTAAACTGTTAATATTAAAGAATATTTTGAGGCACAGAAATACCAAATTGCATCCATCACATCCTGTTTGCATTTAATTGTGGAGAATGCCTTTGTTGGTTTTCCCCACATGCAGTCAATCGTAATCCTTATTAAAGAGCCACCCTACTCTTTAAAATAATGAGCATTTTTTAGTTTTATTTGCAAACATACAAATATTCTGCATTATTGTGTTGTAAGTGTATAACGTACTAGTCTCCTTCACAGCCAAATAATGCTTGTGAAACATGTTTTTGTGAATATTATGCTCTTTTAATACCACAGAAATAAGAAACTAATCAACATAATGTTTACTGTACAAATGAATAGCACAGAATATGCAATTTGGCCCTATTTGAGTAATTCATTCTTCCTTGTTTTCTAAATCATTTAATTTTGGGAAGTAGAATTCCTACAGTTTAAAAACTCAACCAAAACACAGATCACTAGCCATTAAGACTTCCTTTAAGAATTTTTTAAGATCTGACTGAGCTGCATTGTATTTAATGTTGATAGATTAGCAGTGATATATATGTATTAATAGTTAAAGCAGGTATGAATGAATTCATCTTCAACTTTTAAGTGAAATTGATAACCTAATTTTATACTTTCTTTCAGTGATACAATGGACACCTCAGGATTGTTCAGATCATTACAAAATAGGGCATCAGAAAAGTGGTATCTATGAAATTGCCATAGGCTCAAATAAAAGTTTTTCAGTTTATTGTGATATGGAAACCCTGAACGGTGGCTGGACAGTATTGCAGTCTCGCAAAGATGGCAGTGTCCATTTTAATCGCACCTGGGCAGAGTACAAAAACGGTTTTGGAAACCTATCAACAGATTTTTGGTTGGGAAATGACAAAATACACCTTTTGACAAAATCGAAGGACATGATCTTGAGAATTGAATTTGAAGATTGGAATGGCAACCAAAAACATGCCTCATATGATCAATTCTCAGTTGAAGATGAAGATCACTTTTATCGCCTGACAATTAATGGTTATTCTGGCACAGCAGGTGATGCATTGCATAATGGCAAGAATTATAACCATGATCAAAAATATTTCACTACCAAAGACAAAGATAATGATAATTATGCCTCAGGTAACTGTGGAGCATATTATAGTTCTGGCTGGTGGTTTGATGCTTGCATGTCTGCCAATCTCAATGGCATATATTATAAAAAGATGTACAAAGGCATACAAAATGGTATTGTTTGGGGCACTTGGCAAAATGCTGCCACTGGAACTCTGAATAGCTATCGTCATTCCTTTAAGTCAGTAAGAATGCTCATCAGGCCTAAACCACTTGAGCCATAGGTACATGATGACAATAAAAGTTTCAAAAAGACTATACAAATGCTACTGGAGAGCTTTCTTTATGCACATGCTTAGTTTTCAAATTCCCAGCTCTAAGTTTCTATAATTTCACACAAACCCACCACCACTTCTTTGTCGGTCAGAGGTGAGTCAAAGCTTCCTCAGGGAAACACTAGGAAGATTCAACCCATCATTCCTGACCTCACTACGAACCTCACTCCTTTACCACCAACTCCAATTGTATCATTAATTATTGACTCAGGGTGAACCAGATTGGGCATAATCTTAATGTCCTGCTTGTTCCAGCACTAAGTTTCAATACCCTAATCTGAAGACAGGTCATTGACCTGTAACATTAACTCTGTTTCTCTCTTCAGATTCTTCTTGATCTGCTGGGTATTTCCAATATTTTCTGTTTTTATTTCAGATTTTCAGCATCCGCAATATTTTGCTTTTGTTTCAAAACTCATTTCATATTCATCACTGATACTGTTTATTTCCACCTCAGTTCTAAAGTCCAGGCTCTGTTGTCACTAAAAACCTCTTGCATACTTTTGTCTTCTCGAGTTCAATTCTTCATTGGCTTCTAGATGATTTCCCATCCTCCAAGTTACAATAATCACAACGCTTCAAAATGCCAACTATTTGTATCAGTTGCACACTAGATATTAATCACCTATTGCTTTGTCCTTGCTGATCTACATTAGTTCCCTTTCCTCATCTTGAGATCCCTCCAGGGCCTTGCTCTGCCCTGCTTTTAACTTAAAGCCTTCTCCAACACTTTTCAGTTTTCTGACTAGCTTCCTGTGCATTCCTCTGTCACTTTTCTGTCACATTAATTACAGTTTCTTCAGCAGTCTCAGTCATACATTTTGGAACTTATTCCCTGTTTCTTACACACTCTCTCTCAATATCTCTTGTCTTTTAAAATTTTTCAAACACACGAGGGGATTTTTCAGGTCTGTCCACCGCACGTGCAAATCACATTATGGCCGGAAACTCATGTGAGAGGGCCATAACGGGATTTGCAATGGGCTGGTGATATAATTAATGAATGTAAATGAATTGATATCTGATTAAATAGCTTAATGACATATCTTCCAGGAACATCAGATGTTTCCACCTATTGGCGTGACCTAACACCAGCAGGAATCACTACTGCTCTGCAGCAGATGAGATGACCACTCAGGGGGGCCTGGAGGCCAGTGTAGCCCCTGGGTGGTCAGGGATATGGCTGGGCAGGTCCCCCTTGGCATCCTGGCAGTGCCAATGGTTGGTGGAAGTTCCCATTGGAGTGGGAAGGGGCACTGTCTCTTTACTTTGACATTAGAATGCTCTTTAAAAGGATGCAAGGTGTCTGAGGAAACAGACTTGCTTGGCTGTTTGGGCTCTACCCTTCAGCTATGCTGGCATTAAACACACACCCTCCTGCTTCTTTTTGTCAAAGTCTCAGAAAATCTGAAGAGAAAACCTGCATGTTGCTCTGGAGAAAAACATACTGGTTTTCAGTTAAAACCTGACACTTAACCATTTTTTGGGAAAGTCTCTCCCCACATGTTTTCAACCAACCTTTAAGTTGTCAATGTTTCAACATCTCTTCTATATACCTATGAAAAACATTCTGAAATATTGTGGGTTATTCTCTGGCCCCAAGCGCTGATGCACAGATCATGCAGGTGTCATGTGGAGTTGGACAATTGCAAGGGACAAATGGCAGGAACCACCTTTGGAATTCTCCCAGTCCCTGAACATCTGAGGGCAGGGATCAGAATTTGCACTGGTCTTTTTGCCCAAAATTTCACTTTTTGGGAAAATTCGACTCATTGAGATATCAATGCAAATTCTTGTAAACAGAGGAGAGAATATGTAAATGAAATATATGTATATGTGGGTGTAAAGTATTTCTAATGGTTATTAATGTAGTTGAGGTACTGGCCTGTATACCAAACGATGAAATAGAATCCTAAGGTCCAATTTTAGATATGCCTTGGACCTCAGTTGAGGTGTGGGTAACCAAACCAATTTAAGCCCATAAATGGGTTCAAATGAATTTCTACATCCTCATCTTTTTAAGGAGCTGGATGGAAACAACTAGAGGATATCTATTTTCTATTCCTTTTGAAAGCATTTCAGGTAAATAATTACATTGGTTTATCAATTAGAAATAATTGTTAGAAACTTAGCAAGAGTTAGCTTTAGAGATATACTGTAAATGCTGATTAATCATTTCATAACTTTAATAGCAGTCTTTGAAAGCAGACAAAAGGAATTCATTTGGTAGTGCTATATTAACCAATATTAACATTGATTAGTTTAGCCTTAAGTATATTTTTCTACTAGTCACACCTAATATTGTATGTTATTGCAATGCTTATACAATGTTAAATATATTAATTTGCACAAATTATTTAGCAGTTTAATGGTAAGGCCAAAGTCTGTAAGTCTGCCTAATTATTCAAGTGCCATCGAAATAATAAAAATAACTGCACTGTACAACATTATTTCGAAAGATGTATAAAAAATACTTGAATATTAAGTATTCTCATTAAGATGTATTTACCAAAAGCACTGAAACCTTTCACAGCTGTAAAACTGTACAATTTTCTGTAATAAACAAATTTCTGTAATAAACCATTCAATATTCAGATAATCGTGTATGGTCTTACTTCATTTATGTGGATATTATTACAGGGCCTTAAGTTCTTCCTGTATCTCAGCCAAATTTCTCCGTCAACCAATACTATCAAAATAAGTTAACTAGCTTTTTATTGTCTTTGTGCTCATGATGTGTGTAAAATGACTGCGTATTTCTCTATATGAGTCTTAAAAGATTGAAAAGTAACAGTAAGAGGTGATGGCCAAGTGATATTATTGCCAGACTGTTAATCCAGAAACTCAGCTAATGTTCTGAGGACATGGGTTCGAATCCAACCAAAGCAGATAGTGGAATTTGAATTAAGAATCTACTGATGATCATGAAACCATTGTCGAATATTATAAAATTACATTCAGTTCACTAACGTCCTTCAGGAAAGGAAATCTGCTGTCCTGGTCTGGACTACATTTGACTCCAGAGCCACAGCAATGTGGTTGATTCTCAATCGCTCTCTGAAATGACCGAGCAAAGCCACTGAGTTCGGGGGCAATTCGTAATGCGAGCCAGCCAGTGACACCCTTAATCCACGAATGAATAAAAAAAATTTGAAACACAACATGGTAGGTTTGTCGGTAGGTAGATTTGTCGGTAGGTAAATAGATTTGTAAAGCTATGGGAAGATATAAAGATGAAGGATAAATTTAAGTGGTTGAAGATGGTCTTGCTATAATTAAGGCAATTGGAGTAGAAGAGCAGAAAGAGAACGTGGCAATTTTGTTTTTCTTCATCTGCAATAAATTGGAACGCTCTTTCCTCTCCCACCCATCATAGATGAACGTACAATCTCACTATTATCAGTAACTCTTAGAAATGAACTGGCTATAATGTGGGTTCAGGCAAGGTCTCTACTTCTCCTCTCTCCAGCAGAAGTGAAAATCTGGGATTGATAGAGGGACTGGGAAACCATACTTCACTGAATTCTCCAGGTCCACCTGCATTTGATTTTCTTTGGTGATCTATCATGAGTTACGCAACTTGACATTCAACCCCTGCTGCTGCAGCACATGTTTTTAAACATTTCGTTTAGAGAAAGTTGGCCCAATACTGGTATTCATAAACATCATCACCCTATTATTGACCGATGAGACTATTTACTGATCTTGTTCCCATGATCTGGGCTGTCTCCCACTGCATGTGCTTGTTGAAAGCATTGAGATGGTATACTGACATCATTCTCTCTTTCCAGCCATGACCACGTTCCAGCTTCACTAATCATTTTCCCTTCCCAACCTAGAACCCCTCCTCCACTTGTTCTCTCCTCCCATTCTATCTCCTTCACATTCCATCTTCCCCTTATCCGTAGTCAATAAGAAACAATAGGAATGGAAATGATGAAAAATGATTTGCTATCAAATCTTATACAGTTGCATAAAGTCAAAGTGACCTCTACGGATTTCAGACCAAGTATTGTATTCAGTTCAAACAAAATTATCCCCATCAATGAAACACCACAAAACAGCAATATGGCAATATAGAAGGGCACTTACTTCATCCAGGTACTGAAAAGCAGGACTTGTTGTCACATCTACAGGTTGCTCCCCTTGAAAGTTTGCTGCTGGAGCGATAGCTGTGATAATTTCTTCCTCATCTTCTTCAGTATCCTCTCCAAACGGATTAAAAGGTTTTTCTTTTCCACTCATGTTTCCTGGTGTATAAATATTAAAGTTTTATTCTATGAAGTATAGAATGGAAATAGAAAGAGAAATTATAATGGACGATCAATCACAGTGGGAATGGTCATCAGCAAAGGTAGGGAGGTATCTCTGTGCTCTCCACCACCCTTTGCCTGATGCCAGATTTCAATTCCTAGGAAGCCCACAATAATACCCATAGGATATGCTTTTCAGGCTTTCCACATGGCATGTCCTACATCTGTTGATGTGTAAATACCAGCTGCGGCAGAATGAGGCTCAAAGTGGGCCACTGGGCAGTGGGGTAGAAAAGCCATCCATGAGCCTCCCTTAATTGGGGCAGAGGTGGGAAGGCAGTGGGGTTCCCATCTGCCATCCTCTTGCCAACTAAATGTCCCTCCCCCTGCCACCAAACCCGTCACTGGGAAGGCATTAAATTCTGATCATTACCTTTGATCTCATTCAACTGACACAATCAAGACAATTGCATATTAAGAATTTGATATTGTTCTACCATATAACTTATGGAATAAAAGGTATATGAATTACTTACCTGATTCAGCCCATCTGCAAAGATGTTAAAATGATTCAAACCAACCAGCCTATAATTTGCTGGGAAGGCACCCGGGTGCCAAAACCAAGTGGTGAGAGGGGGATTAGTTGAGCCCAAAAAGCAGCCAGAAATAGAGCCTTTTCTCCATTTCTGTCACCTGTCCCCCACCCAAGGCTCAAGCAGGGTACCTGGCTGGGCTTACCAATCATCTCTGAACTCTTCCTGCTCACTTCAAAACTAAGGCTGGTGTAGAAGTAGCCTTTGGTGACACTTGGATCTAAAAGATTAAAGGGATCGCTATTTTCAGAGAAGAGTAAGAGGGCAATCTCTCGGGCCAAATAAGTTGAATGAAAGGGGCCAAGGAGGTCAAAAATAGATACATGGTTCTTTGAACCTGGATACAAGGTACGAAGAGGTCCAATAATCTCCTAAGAGCAGAAAAGTGAACAGTATACCATTTTCTAGAGCTAACCCCACACTGACCTCCCCAGCATTCTCTTACACAGCCCTCCACAGACCAACACACCTTGTAGCTTCACTCATTCTTTTTCTCTGGGCACCTCCTCACATCCCCATTGGAAAGATGAATATTGGCACTGATTTTATTGACATTTCTTATTCATCTTCTGTAATTGTCATCATTGTCTCTTCTTTGCATAATCCATTTTTTGCATTAGATTGTTTTTTTCTTGCAGGAGAAGAAAGCACACAATTCCAAGACACAGGCCAACATAAAGAGGGCTTCTTCACCAACCACCATACTCGAGTCCCTTAACAGTGGAGACTCAGTTGCAAGGACCACTTTTAATTGGAAGTCTGAAAATACTTGGAGAGAGAGCCTCCATTTTGAAGTGTCCTCTTCCTCACTTACCACCAACGACAACCTGCTATTTTCAAGCAGCGAGGCTTTGGTACTTCAGAGTTGAAATCCCACCTGTGTCTGCCCTCTGGCCATTCTAGGGCCATTTCAGGGAAATTCACATTGAGTGATTATTTTCCACACAGTGTGAGCTTCTGACTCCAGTTGAACCAGATGGTAGGGCTCATCAACCCCATTGCTCTCATAAAAATAGGCATCCAATAATTTCAAACACATACTGCCACCTGGTGGGAGTGTTTAGAATTATAAATTGCATCAGAAAAATATCTATTCTCCCAAAAGAATTCTGTGTCAAATTTGCATGAAAACTGGTGTAATTCATGCTGTTTTTTTCAGTGGGAGTTCAAAGAAGAATCTCCACACTCTGTGCACTGCAGAGGCCACCAGCATGAATATCACTGTTGATATTATGTTGAATATCATAAACTAGGGGACGGGACATATTCCTGTTGGAGAGGCAGAAATCAGCCCTGAGCAGGCCATTGCGCATGTGCCAATCCGTCAATGCTGATATCAGTGCATGTTTGCTGGCCAACTCAGTCACTGACCAGCCCCATGACTGTCACAATGCTGGCTGCACTGCCCCATGTCTGATGGGGCAGTGCCTCGATGACCCCTAGGCAGTGACACTTTGCCCCTTGAGCAGTGCCAGGGGGCACAGACTGGTACTGCCAGGGTGCCAATGCCCAGGGGGTAGCACCCACCCAGCCCCCAACCTCCTGAGGGGGGGGGGGGGGTGGTGTCCGGATTGTCCCCCCACTTTCATTCCAGCAGGGTTGGGCTGCTAGCTTCCCAAAAAGTGAAAGCCATTGTAATCCCCACTAGAGTGAAATATTCTGGCTGGCGGGGAGACAATAGCCGGCCCAGAGACGTAAGTCCCAGGTCCGCTAATCAGATTCAAATAATATTGAAACATCCATTTAGATAGTCTGTGCATCTCTTTCTGGTAGATGATGTGGGAAATCCGACGCTGAGAAACACAAGTAGGATGCAAATGCTTGTGCAAACTCCACAAATCACCCACCACGTGACCCTGGACTGGGACTCTCCCAAAAAAAAAATTCTAAGCTCCCATTTGTGGAAAAATGGGAGTAACTTCTGCTGGTTTCTTCAGCATGATTTCCAGAATGAATCTCTGACACTCCGTGCATCACAGGGTAGCCAAGTGGGATTCCCTCTGAAAATCAGAGAGCAGAGCCTATTCCTAGCTAAATAATTAAAAGGTCATAAGAGAATTGGACAATATTCTTCACTGTAAATGTATAGGTAAGGCAATAAAAGTGTATACATCTTTGGATAAAAGGAAAGGTTGAAGCACAGTGAGATGATCAAAAGAGCTATTTTTCATGCATATAAGTTAATTCCTAAGGTATACAGATAGAAGTTTCAAAACACAAGTAAATAGCTTGGGCAAATTCATCTTGAATCAGAATGACAAAAGCAAAACTATTTTGATCATTGACTATGGGCTTTAAAGATCCCAAATAGATCCTAGGACACGTGGAGCTACAAAGAGTTCAGAGTGATAGATAGGTTACAGAGCTAGCTGATGAATACAAAATGATCTATAGAAACAAACCTTTTTTCTGCAATTCTTTTAAATTGGAAAAGAATGGAAGATGTGAGAAGTCAGTCAAGGAAAAGAAGGTGTGGCTGAAACTTGCAAAGAATTTTCATCACCCTGAAGTAAAGACAATGTTAAAGAGGTTTCACCCTTCTGAAAGAAGGTTAAGAGGGTTAGATATTACCATTGTAATAAATTGGCCACATGAAATCACGATGCGGAACATTAAAGGGAAATCTGAATAGAGTTATCAAAATTGAAAAGAGAAATGATGAAATCAGAGAATGGAGAAAAGAAAAGCAGTTGGAAATCATGCATTAAGTGAGCACTCAGTGAATATGAACAGTGTGCAGAGGTAAAGTGACCAGGATATCTTTAAGGATTTTGTGTTTAGGAAAAAGTTTTCTTTTTCCAGGATAGGATAGAGAGATACAGGAGCAAATCAATCTCCAAAGTTGTGGAATAACGATATTTGTTGTCCCAGAGAGATGCTAAAAGAAGTTCTGATCACAAGCATTCATGGGGATAACAGGAAAATTCCTCTAATCAAGGTAAACTTGAGGGTCAGTTTTAAGATGGAAGAAGTCACTGTAGGATTGGTAGAAAAATTACCTATTGAAGTGGTTCAATTTATTTTGGGGAATGATTTGATTTTATTTGATAGAAACAGGTTGTATACAATCTAACTACAGAGTCCTTATTAAAAGAAGATGTAAGTACATTCAATCCAGACTCTATCCCTGTGACCCCACATATTTACCCTGTTAATCCCTCTAACCTACACATCTTGGGACACTCAGGAGCAATTTAGCATGGCCAATCAATATAAATTGCACAACTTTGGACTGTGGGAGAAAACCTATGCAGACATGGGGTAAATGTGCAACCTCCAAACCAGGCCCTGGCACTGTGAAACAGCAGTGCTAATCATTGTGCTGCCCAGTTGACGTAATTGGCAATAGTGGTGGGGGGAGGGGGGTATTGAAGGCAATAAAAAAAAACAGGGGCGAAAGACAGCCATTGTCAGCAAACAACTCAGTGAGAGATAAAGTGCTGAAGGCAAAAGCCAGTTTGTGTGTAAGATCATTTTCTTTGCTGAACTGAAAACCATTCCCAAGTCATAGTTACTTCAGCTGTATGGTGTGGCAATTATTGGTTAGATTTGATCAATAGGTTTATGGTTGGTGTTTGGGAAATGAGGTTCTCAGCAGAGTTTAGTATTACAGTGGGAAAGAGATACTTTTGGGTTTTCTGAGGGACTAAATGCTTCCTTAATTAAAGTATAAGATTGTTCTTTGTGGCGTTTTTATTATTTCTTCTACTTTCTCATTTGTTGTTTAGTAAGAGGTTTAAGTTTTTAATAATTCTGCAAAAGGTTCTCACCAATATCCAAAAATAAACATCATGGAAACTACTGTTCCAAGTTGGGAGACTCACACATTACATCCGTGAGTTTTCACAACAAAATAAGGTGGCAGGAATGAGAATAAGCATGCTAGCTAAAATGTAGAGACAGTGAATCTTGGCCCTAGTCATCAGCATCATTATCAATGATGGTAAAGATAAAAGCCTGCAAGAGGGCACAGGTGTGGAAAATGTGCTGGTGAGGTTCAGAGATTTGATTGGGAGCATGGAAGTCTGAAGGCTTAACGGTGGGGTAAGGTCTTTTAGCTTTAAGGGTAATAAGACAAGATATTACAATGTGGAGGTGTTGAAAATCAAAGACATTGACTGCTGATCTACCTAACCTATGCATTTTTGGACTGTGGGAGAGGATCGGAGCACCTGGAGGAAATCCACATAGAACTAGGAGAACATGCAAACTCCAGACAGGCACTGATCCAAGACTGGAATCAAGCCCAAAAGTCCCTGCTGCTGTGAGCCAGCAGTGCTAACCACTTGCTACTCACTTACAGGGGCCACTGAAGATGATTCTTTTTGTGCCAACCAAATAAACCAAATCAAACAAACTCGGTGACAAATCAAGAAGGACAGTCCCTAAAACAGTACAACCCAAAATAAATTCAAAATAAACCCAAAAAGAACAAAGAACAAAACAGCACGGGAAACAGGCTCCTCGGCCCAACGAGCCCACGCCGCCACCCCAACGCTCCCACCCCTACCCGCGATCCCCGTCCATGTCCACAGACCCATGGATTAAAAACCAAATTTGAGACAACCCAGGGAGAACCCGTCCCGCCAATTAGCCTAAGAGCACACCTTTGGGACGTGGGAGGAAACCGGAGCAGCCGGAGAAAACCCATGGGACTCCCAAGGCTCATGATCCCCACCCTAAATCAGCTTTCCATACCCCTCCACTCCCATCCCGCTCATGCGCCCATCCAGGTACCCCCCAAACAACTCCAGAGTGCCTGCCTCCACCACTTTACTTGGCAGCACATTCCACACTGCCACCACCCTCTGTTGCACTATAATTGCACCCCTTTCCCAATAGAGGCATTACCATCTCTTTCTTAGTGCTTCATCCTATTGCTTCAACTAATTCTAGCTCTTTGCAGTAAAACTGCACGTTGTTATTTTATAAATAAAAGTATTATTTTAAAATATACGTCATCAGAATGCAAAATGAAGTCCGAATTACTTTCTCTTCCTCAAACATCTGAAATCTACATTTGTAATTTCCTCTTTACAATACAGATTGTTTTATTCTTTCATGCAATGTGGACATTGCTAACTAGGACAGCACTTGATGCCCATCCGATTACCTTCCCACCACCTTGAATTGCACATGTACGCACATGGTGGGGGTACACTCATGTTCCATTAAGGCAGCTCCAAGATTTTGATACAGCAGCAGCAAAGGAACAGCAATAAAGTTCCAAGTCTAGATGGTGCATGACTTAGAGGGGAATTTGTGTTACTTACAATAAATGGTTATGATGGAAGGATCATTAGGTTCAAGCTGGTTAATTGTAAAATATTTTGTCAGTGCTACTCATCTACAAGGAGCACTGGCTCCAGTGTTTCAGCTATCTCAATAAATATCACATGTTTAACTAGTAATTCTGCTAACAAGGTAGTTGATAATTGCAGATGGTGTTTCCATGCAATTATTGTCCTTCTAGGTGGTAGAGGTCATGAGTTTTGAACATGCTGTTGAAGGAGACTCAGGTTGTTGCAGATGATATATGTTGCTGCCACTTTGTATTGTTGGGGCAGGGCTGACGGTAATGGAGAGGATGTCAATCAAACAGGTCAGAAGGCTTCATATTTATTGATCATTGGGAAGTCTTCAGGAGGGAGGGTCACCTATTCATGAGGGATAGGGAGCAGTTGACTGGGAGGGGAACACATATTTTAGCTGGGAGGTTAGCTGGAGTGTTTCAAAAATGTTTAAACTAATAGGGAGGGAGGGTGGGGAGACAGCAGGAACTGGGAGTGGGATAGAGAGGGATGATAGGGAAACACCAGTAGGTAGAAAGGTATTTCCGAGAGCTGAGGGTCTTCAGTGCATGTGTTTTAATGCGAGGAGTGTGACTGGCAAAACAGATGAACTGAAGGCAATAATGTTCACGAGGAGTTTAGACGTGGTGGCGGTGACCGAGACGTGGTTGAAGGAGGGGCAAGACTGGCAATTGAATATTCCAGGGTATAAGTGTTTTAGGTGTGACAGAGTTGGTGAGAAGAGAGGCGGGGGAGTGGCTTTATTAGTTAAGGACAACGTCATAGCAGTGCAGAGGGAGATAGGTATGTATGATTTAGGAACTGAGTCTCTATGGGTGGAGTTGAGGAATAGGAAGGGAGTGGTTACTCTGTTGGGTGTTTACTACAGACCGCCCAACAGCCCGCGGGCTGTGGAAGAAGGGATATGCAGGGACATTTTAGATAAGTGTAGGAAAAATAGGGTGGTAGTGGTGGGAGATTTCAATTTTCCTGGAGTAGATTGGAGTGTGCCCAGGGCTGTAGGAGTGGATGGGGAGGAATTTGTACAGTGTGTTTTGGAAGGGTCCTTGGAGCAGTATGTGGATGGCCCGACTAGAGATGGGGCTATACTGGATTTGGTTCTGGGGAATGAGCCAGGCCAGGTGGTTGACGTCGAGGTAGGAGAGCAGGTGTCAAATAGTGATCACAACTCTGTCTGCTTTAGGATATTAATGGAAAAGGATGAGACTGGCCCAAAAGGGAGGGTATTTAACTGGGGGAGGGCTAGATACGGCCAGATTAGGCAAGAACTTAAAGATACGGATTGGGATAAGCTTTTTGAGGGCAGGTCGACGAGGTACATGTGGGAGTCTTTCAAGGGAAAACTAAACTCTCTGCAGGAAAGATATGTGCCGGCAAGGAGGAAGGATGGGAAAGGTAGGATTAGAGAACCTTGGCTTACCAGGGAGATTGAGGACTTGATCAAGAAAAAGAGAGAGGCTTACATTAGATCTAGGCAACTAGGGACTGAGATAGCGCTGGAAGCTTATAGAGAGTGTAGACGGGATCTAAAAAGGGGTATTAGAAAGGCAAAAAGGGGCCATGAGGTGGCTCTGGCAGGTAGGATTAAAGAAAATCCAAAGGCATTTTACACCTATGTAAGGAGCAAAAGGATGGTTAGAGGCAAGATTGGACCTCTTAGGGACAGTGGAGGGGATCTATGCTTAGAGCCTGAGGGAATGGGGGAGATCCTGAATGAATACTTTGCGTCGGTATTCACGCAGGAGACTGGACAGATGTCTGTGCCTGATGTTGACAAAGTTGAGGATTGGTTGAGGGAAATAAGGATTACGAGGAAAGAGGTGTTGGGGCTGTTAGGCAGCTTAAAGACATATAAAGCTCCGGGGCCTGATGGCATTTACCCCAGGCTGCTAAGGGAGTTGAGGGAAGACTTGGCTGGGCCTCTGACGCAAATCTTTGTCTCTTCCTTGGACACAGGTGAGGTCCCAGAGGACTGGAGGATAGCAAACGTAGTACCGTTGTTTAAAAAAGGTCAGAGGGATCACCCAGGGAACTATAGGCCGGTGAGCTTGACTTCAGTTATAGGTAAGCTAATGGAGAGGATCCTTAGGGACAGGATGTATGAGCATCTGGAGCGCTGCGATCTGATCAGGGATACGCAGCATGGCTTCGTCAAGGGGAAGTCTTGTCTTACAAATCTAGTGGAATTTTTTGAAGAAGTGACAAAAACAGTTGATGAAGGACAGGCTGTTGATGTCGTCTACATGGATTTCAGTAAGGCGTTTGACAAGGTTCCTCATGGTAGACTGATAGAGAAGGTGAAGGCGCATGGGATACAGGGTCGGGTATGTAGATGGGTCGAGAACTGGCTCGGGAGGAGGAGACAGAGGGTAGTAGTGGAAGGCTCTTTTTCCAGCTGGAAGCCTGTCACTAGTGGAGTGCCACAAGGCTCAGTACTAGGTCCTCTTCTATTTGTGGTCTACATAAACGACTTGGAAGTAGGGGTAGGTGGTGAGATCAGCAAATTTGCTGATGACACCAAGATGCTTGGATTGGCGGGTACAGAAGAGCAGTGTCAGGCAATACAACAGGACATAGACAGGTTGGTAGATTGGGCAGATAGATGGCAAATGGAATTTAATCCGGAAAAATGCGAGGTGATGCATTTTGGCCGGAAAAATGTAGAAGAGAGTTATAGGATAAAAGGTAAAACTATACGGAGCATAGAGACGCAGAGAGACTTGGGGGTGCAGGTTCACAAGTCTCTGAAGGTGTCCTCACAGGTGGAGAAGGTGACAAAGAAGGCGTATAGTATGTTAGCTTTCATAGAAAAGGGTATAGAATATAAGAGTAGGAGTTTGATGTTGCAGTTGTATACAACTTTGGTTAGGCCTCACTTGGAATACTGCGCCCAGTTCTGGTCTCCGTACTATCGGAAGGATGTGGAGTCCTTGGAGAGAGTGCAGAGGAGGTTTACCAGGATGCTGCCTGGTATGGAAGGACTGTCCTATGAGGAACGATTAGATAGACTGGGGTTGTTTTCCCTTGAAAGACGTCGGCTTAGAGGGGATCTCATAGAGGTGTATAAGATTATAAGGGGTATAGATAGAGTAAATGGAGGTAAACTTTTTCCACCTTTAGAAATGGATAGGACGAGAGGTCATGGCCATAGGGTGAGGGGGGCTATGTATAGGACGAATATTAGAGGGCAGTTTTTCACACAAAGGGTAGTGGGGGTGTGGAATGCACTGCCGAGTAAGGTGGTGGGAGCAGGCACGCTGGGGCTGTTTAAGGGTCTCTTGGACAGCCACATGAGCGGTATGCAGATAGAGGGATATAGTAGGACTGTTTAACTACGGCTTTTTTTCCACAGGTAATTCGGTCCATATTTGACCAACATTGAGCATGCATTCGGCAGGTGGTGCGGGTACAGCTCTTGGATGTTGATTCATGGGTTGCCTGGTACCTCATGTCGTATATGAGTGCTTTATGTGGACCACCTGAAGGGCACCATGACAGCTCAGAGACTATCGATGTGGCTGTGCAGACACTTGGAATTGGGCCGGTGTCTGCGGGAGTTTGCGCGTTCTCCCCGTGGTTGCGTGGGTTTTCTCCGGGCACTCCGGTTTCCTCCCACAACCCAAAAATTCGCTCTTAGGCTGATTGGGTAACAAATTGTCCCTATGGTGAAAATTTTCCAAATTAGGATTAATATATATACTATTATATAGGACTATTAAAATAGGATAATGATTTGGTATTACGGTGGCGCGGGCTCGTTGGGCCGAAGGGCCTGTTTCCCGTACTGTGTTGCTTTAAAAAAAAAAGACAAAGCATGAAGGAAACTTAAAACATCAAATCAAAATTTGGTTAAAGGGGTCAATAATACACCTCAGGGGCAAACAGGCATAAAAGGCCTCAGAGGTTAGTGAATTCAGGACTGGGGTCACTAAGGAGAATGTTTAAGTATTGTTATTAGTGATACAAGTAGGCTTACATTAACATCGTAATGAAGTTACTATGATACACTCCGGCACCTGTTCAGGTACACTAAGGGAGAATTTAGCATGGTGAATGCACCTAACCAACATGCCTTTTAGATGTGGGAGGAAACTGTAGCACCTGGAGGAAACCCATGCAGACACAGGGAAAAATTGCAGACTCCACACAGACAGTGACTTAAGAATTGAACCAGGGAACATGATGCTGTGAGGCAGCATTGCTAATCACTGTGCCGCCCATGGTCAGGATTCAGGGCACAGATATCACTGAGGACAATAGTCAGTAAGTTCAGGACAGGAGTCACTGAGGACAAAGATCAGTGAGTTCAGGACAGGGGTCACTGAGGATAAAAATTAGTGAATTCAGGACAGGGGTTACCAAGGACAAAGGTCAGTGAATTCAAGACAGGGGTCACGGAGGGCAAGAGTGAGTGAGTTCAGGACAAGGGTCACTGAGAACAAACATCAACAAGTTCAGGACAGGGGTCACCAAGGACAAGGGTCAGTTAGTTCAGGATAGGAATCACTGAGGACAAAAGTTAGTGAATTTAGGACAGGTGTCACTGAGAACAAGGGTTACTGAATTCAGAACAGGGGTCACCAAGGACAATGGTCAGTGCACTCAGGAGAGGGATTACCAAGGGCAAGGTCAGTGAGTTCAGGACAGGGGTCACTGAGAACAAGGGTGCGGAGGTGATGGGAGCCCAGGATTTGGCGCGAGTTAAGGGACAAGCAGCAGGATTTTCCCGACACAATAACCATGTAAACAAGTGACTTTCCGGCCCTCGAATCCCGGTTTTCCGCCGTACCTCAGTCAGTAGCCGTTTCCCCACAGGGCGGGGGGAGACGCCACTTACTCCTCTCCACGAAGTCTCTTCGTTTGTGGTCAACGAGCTCTATCACCATGGCAACCCCACTCTCCTCTATCCTGCCCACCTATTGGTTACTCCGTGCCCACTTTAGATGAATAGCAGAAGCACTAGTACCGCCCACCCCCCAGACTTCCAAGATGAACAACAATAATGATCTCAGAGTTAGAGCAAATCTCTGAGGATACTGGAACCTGGAACAGACAATGCTGGAAAATCTCAGCAGGTCTGACAGCATCGGTGGAGAGGGAATAGAGTGAATGTTTCGAATGGATGATTTTTTGTCACAGTTTTATTGTTATTAATGATATTATATGCTATAAAATATTATAATTATAATAATGATCATTTATTAATAATCATTTCAATCAGGGACACTGAACCATTTATCCTCATATACATTTTAAATATTCAGATGGCTTTCGGTTACTTTAACGCTGTACCATTATATTTTATCCAACTACTCTTTATGTTATGACAATAGAACATGCTGAGATAGGTCAACAAATTTTTAAAAAGCATTTCAGCATAGAGTCTGCGATAGATCCTCATCAAAAAGTTTTAAAAACGCGTATATTGTCTGCTAATTTTCCTTTGAATTATGTTAGGTAGTCCATTAGCCATCTATCAATGAGTGTAAGGCAGACTGTCTGGTCACTCTACTGAGTCTGATGGTTGTAATGTGGAGATCCTGGTGTTGGACAAAGTCCCTTATGGGAAGTCAGTTGAGAAGGTCAAGGCTCATGGGATACAAGGACAGGTAGCTAGATGGGTAAGTAACTGGCTTGGTAATAGGAGACAGAGGGTAATAGTGAAGGGTGTTTTTCTAGCTGGAGGTCGGTGTGCCACAGGTCTCAGTACTGGGACCTCTTCTATTCGTAATATATATAAATGACGTGGAAGAGGGGGTAAGTGGAGTGATCAGCAAGTTTGCAGACGATACAAAGATGGCTGGACTTGCGGATAGTGAGGAGCATTGTCAGACGATGCAGCAGGACATAGATAGGCTGGTAGCTTGGGCAGACAGATAGCAGATGGAATTCAATCCTGATAAATGCGAGGTGATGCATTTTGAGAGAAAGAATGTAGTGGGGAGGCATATGACAAAGGGTAGACCTATTAAGAGTATAGAAACGCAGAGGGACCTGCAGAGGGACTTGTGCAGGTGCACAAGTCTCTGAAGGTTACAGAGCAGGTGGAGAAGGTTGTGAAGAAAGCATATAGAATGCTAGCCTTTGTAGGAAGGGGTATAGAGTACAAGAGCTGGCCGTTAATGTTGCAGTTGTATAAAACATTGGTTAGACCTCATTTGGAATACTGCGTCCAGTTCTGGTCGCTTTACTAGTGGAAGGATGTGGAGATTCTGGAGAGAGTGCAGAGGAGGTTTGCCAGGATGCTACCTGGTATGGAAGTCTGAGTTATGAGGAGAGGTTAGGCAAACTGGGACTGTTTTCCTTAGAAAGACGTAGACTTAGAGGAGATCTGATAGAGGTGTAGAAGATTATGAGGGGTATAGATAGAATAAACAGGGTTAAGCTTTTTCCTAGGATGGACTCGAATAGCATGAGGGGTCACGGGCTTAGGGTGAGGAGGGTAAGGTATAATTTGGATGCTAGAGGGAGTTTTTTCACACAGAGGGTGGTGGGGATATCGAATGCGCTGCCAAGTAAAATGGTGGGGGCAGGTACTCTGGAGTTATTTAAGAAATACTTAGATGGGCACATGAACAGAATGGGAATGGAGGAGTACAGACAACTGATTTAAAATAGGGATCATGAGCCTTGGGAGTCGCTGGAAAGTGTGTAAATAGATAATGACATTGATGTACTTGTTTTTATCCTACAGGTGCTTTGGTCCACCTTGTTGTCTAATGAGGGGCATACACGTGATGGGTCATGAGAGGGCTGCTCTTGGATTTTTTTTTCTCGAGAGTATCCTAATGCTTCATGTTGTTAGTGTACGCTTGACCTGGACCATTTGATGGGCAACACGACAGCTCAGTGACTATCGCTGTGCAGTGCAGATACGTGGATTTGGGCCTGTGTCTGTGGGAGTTTGCGCATTCTCCCCGTGCTTGCGTGGGTTTTCTCCGGGTGCTCCGATTTTCTCCCACTTATGTTCTTAGGCTAATTGGCAAAACAAATTCTCCCTAAATTCTCTCAAATTTGGTATTTAATCCATAGATCTATAAACATTAACAGGGATCATGGGTAGAGGTGGGAACATCGGGGTGGCGGCGTGGGCTCGTTGGGCCGAAGGGCCTGTTTCCTATGCTGTTTTGTTCTTTGTTGGACTGGGGTAAACGCAGTAAGAAATCTCTCAACATAAGGTTAAATCCAACAGGTTTATTTGGTAGCAAACACCACTACCTTTCGGAGCGCTGGCTGCCCCTTCATCAGGTGAGTGGGGAGTTCTGATCACAAACAGGGCATATAAAGACACAAACTCAGTTTACAGAGTACTGATCAGAATACATATCTCTAACCTATGCTTAATGCTGTCTGCACTCACATTGTCTGCACATCTAAGACTTGAGAAGTCTGACAACACCAAGTTTAAATCCAACCCATTTATTTGAAAGTAAACTCACAAGCTTTCGACCCTCTGGTCTTCCTCAGGTGAATGAGGTGTCCTGGTCTCAAACAAATTTAAGACTTGAATAGCAGATTAGGTGTAAAGATTCTCATTCTAATCAGTAATCTGTAAACAATCTGTGCTGTTATATGTGCTGTTTGAAACCAGAACACCTCATTCACTTGACAAAGACCAGAGGGTCGAAAGCTTGTGAGTTTACTATCAAATAAATTGTTTGGATTTAAACCTGGTGTTATCAGACTTCTTACTGTGTTTAACCCAATCCAACGCCAGCATCTCTACATCATTTATGACTTGCTGTAAAGACTTGCATTCTCATCAATATTCTGTAAACTGAGTGTGTGCCTTCATATGCCCTGTTTATGATCAGAATTCCCCACTCACCTGACGAAGGGATAACCAACGCTCCGAAAGCTAGAGGCGTTTGCTGCCAAAGAAACCTGTTGGATTTTAACGTTGCGTTGTGAGACTTCTTAACTCTGATGGTTGGTCAGCCCGCGACTGCTCGCGTTGCACTGTGGGGGTTGTAGTCCGGCACCAGGCCGTTTAGAGAGTGCGCGTGCGCGGACTCCAACTTCCCGACAGCTCCTGCGTTGGCACGCGTGACTAGCAACAACAACAACAACAACAGCGGCAAGTGGCGTTGGACAGAGAGTGAAGGGCGGCCGTGGGGTCACCACCTCATCCTGGCTTCACCATGACTTCTTTGGCTGCTTTTTGTCGCCGAGTTTTTTGGCTGAGGGAGGGCGCCCGCTGTTTCCTCCCTTCTGCGGCCCCGGCTCGCAGATGGGTGTGCGGCAGCTGCCGCCGCCTGGGCTCCCGGCACAAGGGTAGCCCCCTGAAGCGATGGACGCTGCTGGTGGATCCTTTCGGCTCTTTAAAGGTCCGCCTGCCATGCGATGTGACCGTGAAGCCGCTGGACCCTCACGGCTACCCGGCGGCTGACCGCGCTTTTGTCGAGCTCGTTTCCCCCGACCAAAGGGCGAATGTGGATGATGTTGTGGTTCAATATGACAAGGCTTTGAAACAGATGGTAGTGAGTTCAGACCATGTCAGCAGTGATACTCGCGTTGATCTGGTAACTCCGGTCAAGTTTGGTGAGTGGTTATCTGCATTTTGAACATCAATTACTGCTTTTCTTCCGAAAGAAAAACCAAACTAAATAAGTTTATTCATTAGTCACAAATAAGGCTTACATTAACACTGCAATGAAGTTACTGCGAAATTCCCTTAGTTGCCACACACTGGCACCTGTTCAGGTCAATGCACTCTAACCAGCATAGCTTTCAGAATGTGGGAGGAAACTGGAGCACCCAGAGGAAACCCATGCAGCTGTGGGAAAAATGTGCAAATTCCACACGGATGGTGACCCAAGCTAGAATTGAACTCAGGTCCTGGTACTGCCAGATACTGTGCTGCAAACCAAATTGCTGAAGATACAGGAATGTGAAACCATAAGAGAAAATGCTGGAAAATCTCAGCAGGTCTGACAGAATCTATAATAGTGAAAAAAGCTGACATTTTGAGTTCAGATGAACCTTTATTAGCTTTAACAAATAGTCATCTGGACTTGAAATGTCAGCGCTTTTCTTTGCTTACAGGTGCTGCCAGACCTGCTGAGATTTTCCAACATTTCCCTTCACGGTTTCAATAAAACTCTGTTTTGCACTTAAGATCCAAAAGTGATTATTGTGATGGAGTGATCTGACTTACTGGATGTGCTGCTCCTATGTATTCTTCCCTCCACCTGCTAATTATTTCCTTGTGTAAAAGGTGAACTTTTTTTCAGAAAGCTACAGGAGATATTTTAGAATCAATAAAAAGACCAATGGAAATAAGATCACATTCTCAATTCACCCTTTGAAGGGCAGTCACTGTTATACAGGCCATCATTGTCTTCAGTTCTCTGATTTAGATGTAGGTTTTACTATGAAGCAATTATATATATTCCATATTCACGAAGAGGAGGAAAAATTTTCTGTCAGATCCTCTAGTTAGGAGTTTGTGAGTCAAAAAAAATCCTACTTGTCTTTTATAGATAGGTAGTTGTGGACCATAATTTCTGAGCTCCAGGACAGTGTAAATGGGGAGCATCTTAAAGATGTGTTGAGGAAGTGCTCCCTACACCACCAACCACCACCACCGCCCCGCCCCCTGGCTATTCCCAGATAAAGATTGAAAAAAGTTTTAGTCACAGGTAAGGCTTACATTAACACTGCAATGAAGTTGTGCAAAATTCCCCTAGTTGCCACACTCGGGCACCTGTTCGGGTCAATGTACCTAACCAGCATGTCTTTCAGACTGTGGGAGAAAACCCACACGGATGCAGGTAGAATGTGCAGACTCCACACACACTGACTGACCCAAGCCAAGAATTGAACTCAGGTCCCTGGCGTGTGAGGCAGCAGTGTTAACCATCATGTCAGCCCTCAGCAGTTGCCTGGAAAGTTCAAGCTTCCTTTGGGCAAATGTCCTGCACTGGGGACCATCAAAAATGTAATTTAAATCACGAACCTCCAATGCTTCTGACTATCATATAGCAATTGTTTCCCTGGAAAAGTGAGAAGAATTAAAACCACTTCCAACTTCTGGGTAACAATAGGACTTGTCCTTCTCCATCCCACCTCTGAGGCCTGTTTTCCTTAGAGAAGAGAAGGCTGAGAAGATCTGATGAGGTATTCTATCATGAGGGAGGGGGGTTGGATAGAGTGCGTAAGAAGAAACTGCTTCCATTCATGAAAGGAGTGTGAACAAGAGCGGACAGATTAAAAATAATTGGCAAAAGTGATATATGAAAAATTTTTCCATGCAATGAATGGTTAAGATCTGCAATGCACTGGCATTGGTGGAAACAGGACCAATCTAAACATTTAAAAGGAAATTAGACCATTCCTTTTTAAATATCAAAGTGTGAGATTATGGGGGAAAGGCAATAAAATGGCACTAAGTGATTGGTTAATTAGGTGAGCTGGTGTAGACATGATGGACTGAATGGCTTCCTGTGTTGTAGCAAATTTGTGATTGTAACCTTAACTGTTATCTCCCTTGTCAACTAAAACTCTGCCTAATTTAGCTTTGAATGCATTCAATGACCCAGCCCCTTCTCTCCGTGGAAGAGTTTCAAAGACTTAAACAACCTCCTTATTTACATCTTAAACATGATCCCTCATGATCGGAAACATCTTCTCAGCTGTGTCACATTCTCTCAAAATCTTATGTATTTCAATAAGATCACCTCTCGTTCTTCTAAACTCTAGTGAGTATAGGCTCAACGTTTCTCCCTAAGACTGTCTCTTTTTCCCAGTCTACTGAGCCTTCTCTGATGATAATGATGTTAAGGTAAACTTCGTCTTTCCAAGATAGGGACAAAAAAAATCATATTTTCCCATTTTTGCCTTCTGGATCTATGTGACAGAGTTTATTTCCATTGGTAATGTAGGGAAACTTAAATATGATATGCCTTGCATTACGGAAAATATTTTATAAATTCACTGTAATTACATAACACGCTCTGTATTTAGAATAAATAGGTACCTTGTTTGGTATGTTGTGACTATTTGATTTAAAATATTTATTTAAATTTTCACATTTCTGTTTGCAGACCTGGACATTAGCACATTTCATAAAGGATGTGTTAAAGTAAAAAAAATGGAGGGTGATAACTGCTATGTAGAGACCGAGAAAGGACACAGTATTCTGAATTCATTAAAGGTACAAAACATTTCTCTCAAAAATTGTTAGAGTTTTTCATTTTGGTATTTGGTGACATTGTCAAAGTTACTGGGCTTTTCAACATTAAGGAGCTGAATTAGTTCATAGAGTTTAATTGACAAGATTATCAAAATACTTCGGTTAGTTTAGAATATTCCTTAAAATGTGACAGTGTGCTTTCAATATAAATCATTTCAAAATCTAAGAACAATATCCTAAAATAATTTTATTAGGAGATATCTATTTTTCATCCTTGGCTATGAAAACACCAATTTTGTATTTGTCTCGTGCCTTTAGATAGTAAAATGTTCCAAAACGTGAGAGTTAGATAAAATTTTGGCACCAGCAGGCCTCATAAGGCAATCAGGACAGGTGTGATCAGAGGTAGGTTTTGATGAGTATCTTACATAATGGGGGAATGACGAGAAGCTTCGGCAGGGAGTTAGAGTTTAAAGTCAAGTCAGAGAAAAGGCAGAGCCATCAGTGATGGTATGGTTAAAATCTGGAATGCACAAGAGACCAAAAGTGGGGGCGAGCAGATGCATCAATTTGTGATGGAATAATTGGACAGTGCTACTTCATTTGAAGAAGTAATATAAAAAAACTTATACCTGTTTATGTCTATAGTAATCCTTGGTTGAACTAAACGTGATACTAATGTCTTCTACAAATGAAAAATCTTTGCCAGTGGATACATTGCCAGTTTTGACAGTTAATGTGATGGATCTTCAGTAGTCTTCAATTCATAAAGGTGACTTTCTGGAGATGTCTTACTGTAATGGTTATGGGATCCAGTTAGGGCACATGTGCCAGGAAATTTGATGTGAAGACAATGACTTGTGTCATTACTTCAGTAAAGTGTAATGTAAATAAATTTTGGGAAAGTAATCATTTTGTATTTAAATACGCAAAGTTAATTATGTAGGATATGTCCAAAGTTTGTACTTGAAATAAAGGTTTAGCTCTTCTATGAGGAACACATGTTTGTGTATTATCTATTGGCTGAGACTCTACTGATTTACCCTTTTGCTTTTTCAAAATATAAAATCAATAAAGTTTGGAGTAAGTCAGCAACTGTGAGATTGTTGCGCAAAATGTACATCTACGTTGCTGAAGAAAATTTTGCCCCAAGGTGAATGGCAGAGGATTAAAAAAAATTGTCATTTGGTGGTACAAGACTTGTGTACTGCTAAAAAAACAGATTTACAGTTGAAGCTTTTCGTCTTGCAGTCATCAGGACAAAATTACAAATATTAAATTTTGAAGGGACCAGCAATTAATGCTCACTGTATATAGTGCAAACTCATTAATGGGCCTAAGGCTGCCACTCTCACTCCTGAAAACTACCCAGCCTATCTCATTACCATGGGAGGATAAAGTGTCTCAAAAAATTGAGCAACAGGTGAGGCTAACTTTTTTTTGCTGCTGATATGTAGTAGCAACATGAATGGTAACATTCACTTATTGGATGCTGCCAGCAAAAGAAAAAGATTTCTTCTGCCACATGAATGAGTAATGTGGAATATGAATTTAGTGGTGGTGTGATGCCTGGTATGTAGACCATATATTCCAAGGACTAGTGGATTATAACAGCAAGCTCATTTGGCTGTTTGCAACGGACAAAGTACAGATTGTGCTCAACTAGTTTTATTTGCAGAACTCACAGCATAATATCCAACATTAGATGTGATTCTGAGATTGTGCAACATCCATGGTTATACAACACTCCCAAAATTATCCTAAGAATTACATGAATAACCAATTTAAGATTATCAGTCAGGTTCACAGCTTGGTTTACTTACACAAGCTAGGAATTAAATATATTCACATAGGGCCCTGTGCACAACTGTGAGTGTGTACATGTGCTGCACTTTTTACAACTGAATAAAAACTTGCGGGATGACTGTTCTCTGGTGCATTTGCCATGGCAATGCCTTGACCAATTAGAGTTAATTTACCTGGTTTGAATTTAGACAAAAGCTGTTAACTGTTCCATGGCAATGCCTCTGTCAATCAGAGACCACTTCCCAACCAATTAGCATCTTCTTGTCCTGATGAGTACAAGATAAAAAGCTTTGACAGCAGGTCTCTTTTTGCAAGAGGAGAAACATTATAAACTATTCTTGACGATCCACTTGATAATGAAACTGCCCTTTGAAATTCATAGGATCCCTACAGTGCCGAAGAGACCATTTAGCCTATTGAATCTGCACAGATTCTGACAAATTTTACCCAGACCGCCTTCTCCCACCTATCCCTATAACCCCACAGATTTATCGTCAATTTAACTTGCACGTCTTTGGACTTGGGAGGCAAGCAGTGCACCCAGAGGAAATTCACTAGCTGAGGTCGGGATAAACACCAATAGCATTTGTATTTTAATTTTCAGTTAAAATGTATAAACAAAAAATATGACTCTAGTTCCCGTTGGCACTGTATGCTCTAAACACAAGTTTATTTGAAATATTTTATGAAGTTTTGCTGTGGTAATCCCGCACAATCATTTACCAAAAATGTGATGTTTAAACTTTTGATACAAAAGTTACATCAGTTGTTATTTGTTCTGTACCATGCCCCCACAGAGAACGTGCAAACTCCACAAAGACGGTGACCCAATGCTGGAATTGAATGCATGTCCCTGAAGTTGAGGCAGCAGCGTTAACCACTGTGCATCAATTTTGCCAAAAATAAACATGAGCTGAATTAAGTTAAACAAAGTATTCCACGCCTTGTACATGCATACAGGATTGACTTCCTGAGCAAAGCACAACCTGAATTACTGAAATTTACCACAAGGGGGCACACTTAACAAACATGTCAATTGATATAACTTTAGTATCAGGAGTTTAAACATCACATTCTTGGCAGATGATGGTATGGGATTACCACAGCAAAACTTCATAGAATATTTCAAATAAACTTGTGATTTAGAGCATGCAATGCCTACAGGAACAAGAATCATACTTTTTTTTTTAGAGCAACACAGCACGGGAAACAGGCCCTTCGGCCCAACGAGCCCGCGCCGCCGTCATAACTATATAGTAACAATTCCATTATCCTATTCTAATTTTAGGTTATTCCTAATATGCAAGAGTCTCAATGTAGGGACAATTTGGTTCCCAATCAGCCTAAGAGCGAATTTTTGGGATGTGGGAGGAAACCGGAGCGCCCGGAGAAAACCCACGCAACCATGGGGAGAACGCGCAAACTCCCGCAGACACCGACCCAATTCCAAGTGTCTGCACAGCTACAGCGATAGTCACTGAGCTGTCATGGTGTCCTTCAGATGGTCCAGATAAAGCACTCATTTACGACATGAAGCACCAGGCAACCCCTGAATCAACATCCAAGAGCTGTACTCGCACCACCTGCCAAATGCATGCTCCTTGTTGGTCAAGTATGGACCAAATTACCTGTGGAAAAAAGCCATAGTTAAACAGTCCTACTATATCCCTCTATCTGCATACCGCTCATGTGGCTGTCCAAGAGACCCTTAAACAGACCTAGCGTGCCTGCTCCCACCACCTTACTCGGCAGTGCATTCCACACCCCCACTACCCTTTGTGTGAAAAACTGCCCTCTAATATTCGTCTTATACATAGCCCCCCTGTCCTATCCATTTCTGAAGGTGGAAAAAGTTTACCACCATTTACTCTATCTATACCCCTTATAATCTTATACACCTCTATGAGATCCCCTCTAAGCCGACGTCTTTCAAGGGAAAACAACCCCAGTCTATTTAATCGTTCCTCATAAGACAGTCCTTCCATACCAGGCAGCATCCTGGTAAACCTCCTCTGCACTCTCTCCAAGGACTCCACATCCTTCCGATAGTACGGCGACCAGAACTGGACGCAGTATTCCAAGTGAGGCCTAACCAACGTTCTATACAACTGCAACATCAAACTCCTACTCTTGTATTCTATACCCTTTTCTATGAAAGCTAACATACTATACGCTTTCTTTATCACCTTCTCCACCTGTGAAGACACCTTCAGAGACTTGTGAACCTGCACCCCCAAGTCTCTCTGCGTCTCTATACTCCGAATAGTTTTACCTTTTATCCTATAACTCTCTTCTACATTTTTCCGGCCAAAATGCATCACCTCGCATTTATCCGGATTAAATTCCATTTGCCATCTATCTGCCCAGTCTACCAACCTGTCTATGTCCTGTTGTATTGCCTGGCACTGCTCCTCTGTACCCGCCAATCCAAGCATCTTGGTGTCATCAGCAAATTTGCTGATCTCACCACCTACCCCTACTTCCAAGTCGTTTATGTAGACCACAAATAGAAGAGGACCTAGTACTGAGCCTTGTGGCACTCCACTAGTGACAGGCTTCCAGTCGGAAAAAGAGCCTTCCACTACTACCCTCTGTCTCCTCCTCCCGAGCCAGTTCTCGACCCATCTACATACCCGACCCTGTATCCCATGCGCCTTCACCTTCTCTATCAGTCTACCATGAGGAACCTTGTCAAACGCCTTACTGAAATCCATGTAGACGACATCAACAGCATGTCCTTCATCAACTGTTTTTGTCACTTCTTCAAAAAATTCCACTAGATTTGTAAGACAAGACTTCCCCTTGACGAAGCCATGCTGCGTATCCCTGATCAGATCGCAGCGCTCCAGATGCTCGTACATCCTGTCCCTGAGGATCCTCTCCATTAGCTTACCTATAACTGAAGTCATTTTGTTTATATGTTGTAACTGAACATTAAAATACTAATGTTGGTGTTTATCCTGACCTCAGCTAGCACTTTCCAAGTCCTCTTTATTCCACAGCTGAAGGAGAAGAGTAACTTCATAGATTCCAGTTGATATTGTTACAGTGAGACATAAGCTGTCCATTCTGTCAGGACAATGTTGATCCTATTCTGATGTCACAGCTATCTTCATGATTTCACAAAGGTTAATTTATGCAGTTGGTTAATTTATGCAGTTGGTTAATTTATGCAGTTGGTTAAAATACACTTTATTTAACTATGTGGACCAGCCTTGTGTTAGAGTGTAATTATAAAAAATGAACAGATCAACGAAACAACACTTGTTTTGTTTCAGAACTCAAATACTTTGGGTCATGCATTAATATTTTTTCTGTGTGTATTTAAGAGGAAAAAACATTTAATTGTATTAATAGTGCTCACATGCACAGGTCTCAATTGTGTTGCTTACAATTGATTCAATTATTCAAATATAGGTGAACAAAGGTTTTTTTAACAGTTTAGGTTTTGCTGAACACAATACATTAAAAACTAAATACTTTGTGCAGTTATCTATATTTTTCTGTTCCATCAACACCTCTCTAATTACTAATTTTGTATGCAAATACTTTTATCCAATTAGGTACTCTTATATACATTTTTATAACTGATACTGTATGCAAAATTGTCATAATGGATTACATCTTTCTCAGTAAAATGACTACAGTGCTGCTGGAATCATGTCATTACACTGTGACAAGGTTAAATGTTGGCAAAGGAAATTGTAATAGAAATAATAACAACAAGGCTGAATTACCCTGTAGTTGGAAATAGATCACATTTCCATGTCTGATCCGTTGTTCTCAAACTAATCCCTTTTACTGAAAAACTGCACCTAATTATTGTCCATCTTGTGTAATTCCTGTCAAGTATCTGTTACTTTTTCCTGTCACTCTCTTCCCCATTGTGCCGCAATTAAATCTACCTATTAATTTTACTTGACTCTGAATCCTTCAAGCTTGATCCCCAAGATTTTGTTGCTGCCAAGGTATGGAAACGAAGTACTTCAACAAATGTTCCATTTCCCCATTGCTCATTATTGTGTTTACATAGGTTTACATTGCTCTTTCCCATACTTGCATGATAAATTTATTATGTTGGCTGCTAGCTTTGATGTGCTTAACAAGTATTTTTCATATCCTTTCTGTAATTTCTGTTGCACTTATTATTACAGAACATTACTTGTATCCTTTTGCTTTGTGTAGCTCAGTTTGCTAGATTTGCACATTTTGTCTAAGCCATTTAGCCTTATCCTGTCTTGCCAGATTTGTTTACCATGTTTACTTAACTATACAATTTTAGAGCCTTGCCTTTTAGGGCTATGTGCTGGTTTTAAATCATACCAAATATGTCTTTGCATATTTTCCACAATTTGTGCGTTTAGCCGTTAACCACTCAGTGCAGTTTATTCTGGTCAATTCATTTGTTATCCTTGGAGGTTTGCCTTAATCTCTTTCTCATACATAATAACTTGAAATTTTTGCCACTATTTGTAAGAGTTTCCTTTACTCTTTACTTTTACTCTTTACTTTTACTCTTTACTCTTTACTCTTTACTCTTTACTCTTTACTCTTTACTCTTTACTCTTTACTCTTTACTCTTTACTCTTTACTCTTTACTCTTTACTCTTTACTCTTTACTCTTTACTCATTACTCTTTACTCATTACTCTTTACTCATTACTCTTTACTCTTTACTCTTTACTCTTTACTCTTTACTCTTTACTCTTTACTCTTTACTCTTTACTCATTACTCTTTACTCTTTACTCTTTACTCTTTACTCTTTACTCTTTACTCTTTACTCATTGTTAGCTCATTTTAGATCTTGCATTTCCCACCCGCTCATCTGATAATTTTTATATTAAAAAGAAGCTGACCAAATTCAATGCTTTTTCCATACTTAATCCACATTTTCTTTCCACTTGCAATAACTCTAGTGCTGTACGGCTAAAATGTAACTATGTGGTTTGATTTTTATGCACTGCCACAATTGACCTTCCTTGTGCTTCTGATCCCTTGCATATCCAGTCAGATGTTGATTTTACTAAATTTAGCATTTTTTTATGGAACCATAGAAACTTGCTATACAGGAGGCCATTTGGCCTATCATATTCATGCTGGTTCTCATGTTTTTGGGCTTCTTATTTTTCAGATTCTGCAGTTCATAATTAACCATTTTGTGGGTTCCCCCTTTAATTTGAAAGCTTTTTTCATCCTGTCTGTGTCTTCCTACGTGTGATACTCTGATCTCTCAAAATCAAACTGCATGCAGTAACACCAACTAAACTCCTTGTATCCTATCGGAAGCTGGAATTGTAATGTAGAGTCACTGGCTTTTTAACATTGTCCAGTTTAATTTGGAGTATTACAATGCCAGAAGTACATTGACCAATCTGTTACTGTATTGAGAAGACACTGGGCATTATATGTTGTCACAGTGACTGTAACAGGTTTATGTTAAAAGTATTGAATTTGTGGAAACCTGATAGGGGGAAAAAAAATTATATAATGAATTTTAGTTTGCTACATTCTATTGGAATATTGCAAATTTGAAGTCTTTGTTCATGGGTGAATGTTTAATTTCTCCTTTTTGTCTATTATCATATCCAGGCTCATAAAGTCCGAGTCCATAGCAAAGGTGGGAACGTGATCTGCCTGGGAACCATCTACGGAAATGTAGATATACACACTTCTAATAAAGGAGTGAGTTAATCAGTTCTTTTTCAGCAGCTTTAACAATTGGGTTTTATGAAACACTTGAATTGGAAGATGAACAATTCCTTCATAAATATACAGAGGGACAGAGTGAACAGCCAGGGTTATATTTCACGTTGGTATCAGCGATCTGGGTAGAAAAGAGGATGATTTCCTGAAAGCAGATCTTAGGGCATTAGGCACAACGTTAAAAAGCAGAATCTCTCCAAGAGTAATCTCTAGTTTATGCTCAGTGCCACGTGCTAGTAAGTGTAGAAATAGGTAGTTAAAGCTAATAAGTGCATGGATAGAGAGTTGGTGCAGGAGGGACAACTTCAGACTTGACAGACATTGGGACCAGTTCTCAGGGAAGTGGGATCTGTACAAACTGGACAGCTAACAAACAAACAGGGCTAGGACTAATATCCTTGCGGGGAGATTTGCTAATGCTGTTGGGCAAGATTTCAACTAGTTTGGCAGGAGTTGGCAAACTGAGGGTGGACACAGATGAGGAAGAATAGAAATGGCAGAGAGAAAATTAGCCACTAAGTCTGGAAGAATGAGGAAACAAAAGAAGGGGAAACATTTGACAGTGCATAATGGCATATACTTCAATGTAAACATTATAGCAAATGAAGCAGATGAGCTGAGGGCACAGATAGAAATGAGGCAGTATTATATATATATATCTGTAGGTGATTCAGTTGATGTGCTCTACTTTGATGTTAGCAAGGCATTTGACAGGATCTCATGTGGCACATTAGTTAAAAAGGAAAAGCCCCTGGGATCTAGGCGAATATAGCAAATTCGATACGTGTCAGCAGGAAACAAAGGGTACTGGTAGACATGTTTTTGCAATTGGAAAGCTGTATCAAGTGGGATTCCATAGGCTCAGTGCTCTTCGTAATGTATAGAAACATAAAAAATAGAGTAGACCTATTCAGCTTTTCAAGCCTGCTCCACCATTCAATGTGATCATGGCAGATTCTCTCATCTTAATACTTCCCGTCAGTCTTTCCCCATACGCCTTGACCATCTTTTTAGAATCTCGAATTCTATTTCCTTCTTGAATATATTCAGTGATTTGGACTCTAGTCTCCTGTGATCAATAATTCCACAAGTTCACTACACTTTGAGTGAAGAAAGTTGTTTTCATCTCAGTCTTAAATAAGAACATAAAAACTAGGAGCAGGAGTAAACAATTCAACTCCTTGAAACTGCTCCACCATTCAATATAATCATGGCTCATCTGATGTCTGCCTCGACTCCACTTTCCTGCCTTCCCTTTAAACAAATTTGACATAGATAAGTTTTTAATTAGGATGAAGAGTTAGTGTTCCAGTGTCCACTGTACTCTGGGTCAGAGAATTTCAGATTCATAACACTTTAAGTTAAGATAGAAATGAGGAAAAATAACTTATCTGTTCTTAGCCTAAAATTATGGTCCATTGTTCTAAATGGCTGACCCTGTATCCTGAGACTGTGACCCTCCCCCTCCTTCTAGCCAAAGGAAACAACATCTCTGCATCTAGTCTCCAGCAGTGTCAGCATTTTATACATTTCGATTAGATCCCCTCTCATTCTTAATTTCAGTGAATACAGGCCCAGTCAACCCAATCTCTCTTCCTACGACAGTCCTGCCATCTCAGCAATCAGTTTGGTGAACCTTTGCTGCACTCTATGGCAAATGTATCCTTTCTTGGATAAGGACACTAAAACTGCACACAAGACATCATGGTTATCGATGAATCCATTATGGCGCTAGAGCGAGGTGACATCTTGTAAGTTGTGCCCAACATACCCTTTATTCTATCTTTTAATCTCAATCACACTCTCCTCTATGTATGGTATGCTTTGTGTAGTGTGCAAGAAACAATACTTTTTACTGTATGCTACTACATGTGACAATAAATCAAAAAGTATGGTCCTGGCAAGTTGTTTTTGGTTGCAGTAGGATGTCTTTGCTTGTGTACTCAAGTCCTCTTGCATTGAAGATCAACTATTTGCCTTCTTAACTACTTGCAGTATCTGAATGCTTGTTTTCAGTGACTGATATACCAAGACACCCGAGTCCCTTTGTACATGAACATTTTCCAATCTGTAATCAATTAAGTAATGCTCTGCCATTCTGTCTCTCTGTCCAAAGTGGTTACATTCGCATTTATCCAAGTAATACTGCATTTGTTATGTATTTACTCACTCAACATGTCTAAATCATCTTGAAGTGTCTTAGTATCCTTCTCACTACTCGCTTTCCCACTAAGTTTTGTATCATCAGCAATCATCCAAATCACTGATGTATATTGTGAATAAATAGACTCCTGTGGGAGCTCACTAGAAACTGCCTGCCACTCTGAAAAAGACCCATTTATTTCTACTTTCTTTTTTGTCTGCTATCCATTTCTCAATCCATGCCAATATATTACCCCAATCCCACGTGCTTTGGATATAAATGTTCAAGGGGTAATGATCAAGAAATTTGACTGCAGAGTTTAATAGTATGAGAATAGTTATAGATTGCAGGAACTTATAAATGGACTGGTCTGGTGGGCAGAAATGTGAGGACCGTGGATAGAATGGATTGGAAGGGCCTATTTACCTTAGAGAGGTTAATGACTAGAGGATCTAGATTTAAAATGATTGGTAGAAGGATTAGAGGAGAGATGAAGAAAACTATTTTCACCTCAAGGGTGTGGGGCTTTGGGACTCATAGATGCAGAAAACCTCTCACCTCATTTAAAAGGTGCCTGGAACCTGCAGGACTAAGGGCCAAACACTGGAACATAGGATTACGTGGCTTGATAGATGTTGCAAGAAGAAGGGATTCAAATTCCTGGGGGAGGAGGGACCTGTGCTCATTGGACAGCCTACACTTGGGCAGGATTGGAACCAATGGCCTGGGGGGATGTTTGCTAGTGCTGTTGGGGAGTGTTTAAATTAATATGGCAGGGGGATGGGAAGCAATGTAGGAAATAAAGTGGAAACAGAAATAAAAGGTAGTAAAGGAGAAACCAAAGTCAAAAATCAAAAAGGGCCACAGTAACAGAGTACAAAGACTGAGAGCTCAAAGAATGGGTCCAGTAAGATTAAGCGAAATAAAACAGAGAGAGAGAGTGTACAAAACATGATTGGGCAGATGGTCTGAGAAAGCAGGGCAGAGAGCAAGAGAAGTCTAGGGTTAAACTGCATTTCTCTCAATACATAAGGCAGATGAACTCAGGGCATGGATGGGTACATTGGACTGGAATATTACAGCTATTACTGAAACGTGGCTAAGGGAGGAGCAGGTCTGCCGTCTTAATGTTTCAGGGTACTGATGCTATAGGAAAGATTGAACAGATGTAAGAGAGATGGGGGAATTGTGTTCTTGATTAAGGAAAATAATATGGCAGTACTGAGAAGGGATATGTCCGAGGGTTCGCCCACTGAATTTACGTGGGTAGAACTGAAAAATAAAAAGGGTGAGATCACTTTGATAGGATTGTCCGACTAGACAGGGGACAAAACTTGACTTCCATTGGAAAATAAGGATGGCCAGGTGACAGAAGTATTAGCAAGGATCATTTAGGGACCAATGACCATAATTCCATTAGTCTTAAGATAGCTATGGAGAATGATGGGTCTGACTCAAAAGTTAAATTCTAAATTGGGGCAAGACCAATTTTGATGTTACCAGCCAGGAGCTTTCAAAAATTGATTGGGAGTCTGGCAGGCAAAGGGATATCTGGGAAGTGGGAGGCTTTCAAAATTCCCTTTCATGTAAAGGGCAAGGCTGAAAGGATTGGGAACCCTGAATAATTCAGGATATTGAGGCTCTGGTCAAAAAAGAGGCAAATGACATGCATAGGCACCTGAGAACAAGAGGTTGTTGAAGTAGAGTTAAGAGAGAAAGCAGGAGGGCAAAAAGGGACATGAGATTGCTTTGGGAGATAAGGTAAAGGAGAATCCAAGAGCTCTTACAAATGCATAAAGGGCAAAAAAGTAACCAAGGAGAGAGTAGAGCCCCTTGAAGATTAACAAGGTCATCTATGTGCACATACACAAGAGATGAGTGAGATCCTAAATGAATATTTCTCATTGGTATTTACTGTTGAGAAAAGACATGAATGTTAGGGAATTTGGGGAAATAAATAAATTCAAGAAATACATCTTGAAAAATGTACATATTACAGAGAAAGAGGTGCTGGAAATCCTAAAGAAATGTATCCCCAGACATTGTGGGAGGCTAGGGAAGAAATTGCAGGTCCCCTCGCAGAGATATTTGAATCATCGACAGCCACAGGGGAATGTCTAAAGATTGGAGGCTAGCAAATGTTGCCTTCTTGTTTAAGAAAGCTGCGGAGGGAAACCTGGGAACTACAGACCAACGAGCCTAACGTCTGTAGTGGGTAAGTTGTTAGAAGATATTCTGAGACACAGGATCTGCAGGCACTTAGGCAAAGACTGATTAGGGACATTCAGCATTGAGTGGAAGATTATGTCTCAAAATTTGAGTTTTTTAAAGGGGTAACCAATGAGGGCAGTGCAGGCAATGTTGTCTACATAGTCTTTAGCAAGGTCTATGACAAGGTATCACATGTAGGTTGTTGCATAAAGTTCAATGTCATGGGATCCAGAGTGAAGTAACATTAACTGAGTCAGAGAGGATGGTTGTAGAGGATTGTTTTTCTGGAGGCCTGTGACTGATGTTGTGCCTCAGGGGTCGGTGCTGGGTCTAGTAACTTAGATGAGAATTTAGGAGGCATGATTAGTAAGTTTGTAGATGACACCAAAATTGGTGGCACAGTGGACACTGAAGAAGATTATCTAGGATTGCAATGAGATCTTGATCAATATTGGGTACAGAGGGATATGGGTCAAATGTGGGCAATTGGGACTAGCTTTGGGATTTAAAAAAAGGGCTGCATGGACAAGTTGGGCCAAAGAGCCAGTTTCCTTGCTGTAAACCTCTATGACTGTAATAGGGCCAGTGGCTGATGAATGGCAAATGGAGTTTAATTTAGATAAATGTGAGGTGATACATTTTGATAGATTGAATCAGGTCAGGACCTATTCAGTTAATGGTAGGAAGGTGGGGAGAGTTATAGAACAAAGATCTAGAAGTGCAGGTTCATAGCTGAAAGTGAAGTCACAAGTGGACAGGGTGGTGAAGAAGACATTTAACATGCTTCATTTCATTAATCAGAATGTTGAATACAGGAGTTGGCATATCTTGTTGAATTTGTACAAGACTTTGGTATGGCCATACTTGGAGTACTCCCTATTATAGAAAGGGTATTATTAAACTAGAAAGAGTGCAGAAAAGATTTACTAGGATGTTACTGGGACTTGATGGTTTAAGTTAAAAGGAGAGGCTGGATAGACTGGGACATAGGAGGCTTAGAGGTGATCTTATAGAAGTTTATAAAATAATGAGGGGCATAGGTCAGCTAGATAGTCAACATTTTTCCCCAAAGGTCGGGGAGCCTAAAACTAGAGGGGATAGATTTAAGGTAAGAGGGGAGGAATATAAAAAGATCCAGAGGGGCAATTCTTTCAGAGCCTCTGCAACTAACTGCCAGGGGTAGTAGTAAAGGTGGGTACAATTTTATCTTTTAAAAAGCATTTGGATAGTTATATGAGTAAGATTGGTATAGAGGGATATGGGCCAAATGCGGGCAGTAGGGTTAGTTTAATGGTTAAAAACTGGGCAGCGTGAACAAGTTGGACCGCAAGGCATGTTTCCATGCTGTAAACCTCTGACTGTTCTTCAAAATAATGCCATGTCCACCTTTTGAAAGCAAGGAGGACCAAGGTTTAACATCTTATCCAAAAAATAGCACTTCTCATAGCGCAACATTCTCAGTATTTCACTCTTATACCTGTCCATATTTTGTACTCGAATCCCTGGCATGGAATTTGAACTCAGAACTTTTGTTTCTCCAGAAGTGAGAGAGCTGTGAATTGAGCCACGTCAGGACACCATCTCCTAAAAGCATTGTGTTCAAAAATTTTGTTCTTGAGTGTCGTCTGACATGATTTGTCTTCCTCATTTCCCTCCATCCACTTCTATCTGGAGATTTGTTTTTTGCAATGCCTTTGAGTGACCTGATTAAAAATTTGAACTCCATTGCAGAATAATTGGCATTTTGCTACTACATGAGGCAGCTTAGTAGTGTGTAAGTGTGTTGTATCCTAACCTGCCACTGCATAGATGTTTATGGCATTAATGGAATGAACACCCAGATAAAGAACTTGCTTAACTAGAAGTGGAATGGTAGTGGTCCCAATGAATAGCATTTGCACTTTATCCTATCAAAACCCTTTGTGTTTTTTTCCAGATTGTGGAAATTGACAAACTTCAGGGAGCAAAAATGAATATTTCCACAACTGATGGTGCATTAAAAACAAAGTACATTTATGCTGAATTTTCACATCTGTCCTCTACTAAAGGCAATATTGAGCTTGGAAATGTTCATGGTGAGCATTTTACATATTAAGCCTTAATTTGTGTTACCAATAGCCTGGGGAAGCAGTGATAAACTCTTGACTGTAAAAGGAGCTTTTTATATTTTATTTCCTGGAGGAAACCCAGTAGATTAGCAGCTTTATGCATGAAAGAATAATGAGTTTTTCACAATTAAATGTTAGGAACTGCAGTTTCCAAAAATAGGCTGGAATGGGGATTTTCCTTTCAGCCTGCTATCTGAGTTTAGTGTTAGTGTCTTAAGAAAAACGTATGTGTTGCAGCTGTGCCACTGTGGCTTATATACAGTTTTGAAATAAAAAATTCCTAATTAGCTGTTTCCTGGTGGATGAGTTTAGTTATTCAGTAGGGATTTATAGTTATCAATGTGTAAGTTCTATCAAACTAAATGTGTAGTTGCTGTTTTTATTATCATTTGAAATCAGTCAGAAAAAAACACTTCAGCCAAGAGTTGATCATTGTTGCTGTTTGGCCAATTTGCTTTAAAATATCCGAAAAATTATTTTTCCAAAAGTCTGTTATAGTTTAATGATGTACTTGTTATTTGTCAGAGATCTTGGGCAGTGCTTAGCGGAGAAAGCAAGCTTTTGACTATAGGTCATCCAGACTCTCATGTTAGTTCTGTTCTCTCTCCATAGATGCTGTCAGACCTGCTGAGATTTTCTAGCATTCTTTGTTTTTGCTTCTGCTTTAAATCTTGTTGCAGTAAGTGCAGCTAAGATAGATCCTAATCTTTTCCTGACATAACCACAGGATCTTTTAGTCAGTGCGGGGAAGAGCAAGTAAAAGTTTGACTTTTCAGAGATGTGGCTGTGATTATGGAAAAAAAAATAATTTACCTCACCAAGAGGGACCAGGTAATATTCTGCAATTAGCTCACAATCTACTCTATTCATTCTGCCTTCACTTCCATTTTTGATACCTTTGCAATTTACACCTCTTTTGTACTGCACTGCCTTAAACATACGGCTGCTTCAGACAACTGGTAATGACTTATTCCATTGAACAGTATTTGCAGGCACTTTTATCTTCAAAATACCGATGGAAAGCACCTTCATATGTTGGGTCAGCCATGTCACCAATGTCACATATCAATGTAAACTTATGCTTCTGTAGAAGCAGGCTACATATAACAGGAGGCAGATACTTACAAGCGAGAGAGAATAGTAACTTTATAGTCTACGACTCCATTTGAGAAACAGGCACTTCTATTTCAAGAGTTCAAATTGGAGGAGAAAGCAGCAATGTCAAGTGATTTTTCCTTTGTCATCTTTATTCAGACAGATTATTGCTGGGTGTCAGTTTTCTTTAAATGAAGATATTTGCCAGTAGGTTAAGAAGACCTTCTAAAAAAAATGTCGGCTTTATATTTCTGATGCTAATTGAGGAATCCTCACCTAGGCTTTCGCTTTACGTGTTTGGTGAATTAATCTTACAACTGCTCAGTTTTTAATTATTCATACGTGGGGGCATTGCTAACAAGTTGAGTATTTATTATGCATTCTCAATTGCTATTGAAATGGTAACTGTGAACTACCACCTTGACCCACTGCTTTTCTGTGCAGATATGTCCACAGTTCTGCTAGAAGCTTTGACAATTTGCTGCGGTACATCGTACTCACCCATAACTCTGTCTGTGAGTGGTGAATGCAATGCCATATAAGTGGGCTACTTTATCCGGGGTGATTTTATTTCTTGTATTGTTGGGGCTGCACTTGCCTAGACAATCTGACTTGTGCCTTTTTGAAGATGGCCAGGACTTGTCACCGGAATTCTGACCTGCTCTTGTAGCTACTGTATTTATATGCTTGGTTCAGTTAAGTTTTTGGTCATTGGATAGTAGTATTTGGCACATCTTAACAGCACCAGGGACCTGGGTTCAATTCTGTTTTGGGTCACTGTCTGTGTGGAGATTGCACTTTCTCCCTGTATCTGCATGGGTTTCCTCTGAGTGCTGTGATTCCCCCCCCCCCCCCCCATCCAAAGATGTACGTGCGTATAAAGTTGATTGGCCATGCAGAATTACCCCTTAGTGTCAAAAGGACTTGCAGGGTAAATATGTGGGGTTATGGGGATTGGGCGGATTACTGCTGATGCAGGCTCGATAAGCTGAATGGCCTCCTTCTGCAATGCAGGGATTGAATATGCACAGGAGATGGTTAGATTATTTTGTTGGAGATTGTCATTGCACTGTACTTGTAATGCTAGTGCCACACTTGTTGTCTACCAGCCTAACCCTGAATATTACTGAGGTTTTGCTATGTGTACAAAGAACAAAGAACAGCACAGGAAACAGACCCTTCGGCCCAACGAACCCACGCCGTGAATGAGACTGAACATTCTGCACTTATCAGTGAATATTCCTGTTTTTCAGTATACATAGAACATAGAACATAGAACATAGAACATTACAGCACAGAACAGGCCCTTCGGCCTTCGATGTTGCGCCGACCAATATAAAAAGCAATGCCCCTCCAAACTAAACCATTCCCTTCTCTTCCATATACTTATCAACTAACCTCTTAAACGCCACCAAACTTGGCGCATCTACAACTGCTGCAGGCAGGGCATTCCACTCCCGAACCACCCTTTGGGTAAAGAACCTACCTCTGATATCCGTCCTATAACTATCACCCCTTAATTTAAAGCTGTGTCCCCTCGTGCTAGCTTTCTCCATCCTAGGAAAAAGGCTATCACTGTCCACCCTATCTAAACCTCTAATCATCTTATATGTTTCGATTAGGTCCCCTCTTAGCCGCCTCCTTTCTAACGAAAACAACCTCAAATCCCTCAGCCTCTCTTCATAAGACCTGCCCTCCATACCAGGCAACATCCTGGTAAACCTCCTCTGTACCCTCTCCAATGCCTCCACATCTTTCTTATAATGTGGGGACCAGAACTGCACACAATACTCCAAGTGCGGCCGCACTAGAGTTTTGTACAGTTGCAACATGACGTTGCGGCTCCGAAATTCAATCCCCCTACCAATAAAAGCTAAGACTCCATATGCCTTCTTAACAACCTTCTCGACTTGACTGCCTACTTTCAGGGATCTATGCACATACACACCAAGATCCCTCTGTTCATCAAGACTACTAAGAATCCTACCATTAGCCCTATACTCTACACATTTATTATTTCTGCCATAGTGCATTACCTCACACTTTTCCACATTAAACTCCATTTGCCACCTCTCGGCCCAGCTCTGCAACTTGTCCAAGTCTCTCTGCAAACTATAACACCCCTCTTCACTACCTACTTAGTCACAAGTAGGCTTACATTGACACTGCAATGAAGTTGCTGTGAAAATTCCCTAGTGGCTACGCTCCCATGCCTGTCCTAGCACAGAAGGAGAACTCAGCATGGCTGGTGCACTTAATCAGCATGTCTTTCGGCTATAGGAGGAAACCGGAGCACCAAGAGAAAATGCACACAGAGAACATGCAAACTCTGCACAGGCAGTGATCCAAGCTGGGAATCGATCTTGCATCCCATGCAGCAGTGCTAACCACTGTCCAACAAGTTGCTCACACCTTAGGATTGAGGAAAGGTAATTGAAGCAGCTGCCAATGGTTGAGCCTGGGATACTACCTTGGGGAACTTGTGCAGTGATTTCGTGGGCTGAGAAATTTGACTTGGAACCACAAATCTTCATTTGTATTGTGCATGACAAGTCACTGGAGCGTATTGCCTCTCTATTCCCATTGATTTCAGTTTTGCTAGGGTTTCTTAACGGTGCTGTCTGTCAAATGCTGCCTCATTGTTCAGGGCATTTTGTTCTCTCCTCAACTCAGAAATTTAGCTCTTTTGTCCATTTTTAGACCAAGGATGTAATGATGTCACTGAGCCGCCTGGAACCCAAAGTAAACATCACTAGTATGTGCCACTTCGTAGCACTTTCCATTTTCTGATAATTGACAGTACATTGATTTTGGAGGCTTTTGGTTGTATTGGATTTGATCTTTTTGTGTGCAGGACGTACTTGGGCATTTTTTTCCACACTGTTGGATAGATGTCCGAGTTGTAGCTGTATTGAATCAATTATGGTGTAGAGATGCCGGCGTAGGCAGATTTACTATCAAATAAATCGGTTGGATTTAAAATTGGTGTTGCTAGATTCGTACTGAGTTCTTGAATCAATTAGTCAGGAGTATTGCTAGTTCTGGAGCACAAATCTTTAATGCAGCTAGGATGTTATCAGTGCTCACACATGATAACCCAGTGAGCTAATTGAATTTGTAGACTGGCATTTATGTTGGAGATCTCGGGTGCCAATCACTTAACACTTCTACCTGAAAAAGTTTATAACTGTTCAGTCTCATCTTTTGCAGTGATGTGCTGGGCTTTGCTATTGTTCAGGTGGCAATGTTGGTGGAGATGACTTCTTTCAACTCATACCCTCCAATGTCAATTGAAGCTGGAAATGAGCATTGGAGATAGATTTTGATTAAGAAACCAGGTTTTGGTGAAGAACTACTTCACAATATTCATCCTAAATTTGCCTTTTGTGTTTGAATTTAAGTTTCCCTTTCCTTCACTCACAATTTCATTTAGTAATATTTTAGATTTACCTTTTACTTTTCCCTAACTATCTTGTATAGTTCAATTACACTGCCTTGTATTTATCATGCCAAAGCATCTCATTCAGCTCAAAAGGTCCATGCCATTGTGTCTACTCCTCCCCACTCACTCTAGCAACATTAATTTCTCCCCCATAATTATCTAGCTTTCTCTAAATATATTTATACTATTCACATCTCAACTACTCCATATGCTCACAAGTATCATATTCTAACTATTATAGTTTACCTTTCAGGCATGACTTTTCTAGTATGAAAGTTTCTTCAGTCTTTCCTCATGCCCAATCTTGAACACCAGGAATCAAATCCATGGCATCATGTAGTAATGATTCTCGTTGTTGAATGTCTCCTTATTTTCTTGGTGACCAGAACTGGTCACAGTATTAATGCTGCAACCTGACCAGAGCACTATGCTGTTGATGACCGTTTCATCTGACTTACATTCTATTGTTTAGTCCAAATCTTTTAATGTTCTCCTGGTTTTAATTGCTGCTTTGCATTGTTTGGATACATTGGGCATCAAATCTTCTGGGATTCTTTGGTTTCTTTCAATTTTTATCCTTAGTTACTTCATTACCATTCACGTATGTGATCTATTTGCCATTCCATATGCAGTATTTTTCATGAGCCTGCATTGAATATCATTGCCATTTACTTGCATATTTTATCAGCTCATTCTTTAATTTCTGACTGGGCCCAACGCTGTCTAGCCTCTATCGCTGGATAAGATTGGAATAGAGGGATATGACCCAAATGCGGGAAATTGATAGTAGCTTAATAGTAAAAACTGGGTGGCACGGATAAATTGGGCTGAAGAGCCTGTTTCCATGAAGTAAACCTCTGATTCTATGCTGTGATCAAGTGAGAAGTAAGGAAAGAGGAGAGCCATACTACCACTTCTCATCTGACCATAACAGCAATACTTTTCCCATCTTCTATACATTCTGACAAAAGCTCCTTTAAGTTAGAAAACATGTTTTTTTTAATGTCCTATGCATTATCAAGATTTAATCCTGGATCTCCACAGATTTGAATAGTCATTCCTGTAGAATTTTATCAAAAGCCTGGAAGAAATGTAACAATGTCACATCAGAGAGTTGTCCACTTGGATTATCCGTTTCTTGAAGGTATCATCTATTTCCCATTGAGTTTCTGACTGCAATTTATCAGGTTATTACATAAAGTTAATTAGTCACATTAACACTGTAATGAAGTTATGTGAAATTTCCGTAGTCGCCAGGGTTTGGTGTCTGTTCGGGTCAATGCACCTAGCCAGCATGTTTTTCAGAATGTAGGAGGAAACTGGAGCACCTTGAGGAAACCCACATAGTCATGGGGAGAACATGCAAACTCCACACTGTGACCCAAATCTGGAGTTAAACCTGGGTCCCTGGCACTGTGAAGCAGCAGTGCTAACCACTGTGCTACCGTAACTTGTAACTCTTGAAAGTCAATTCTATTACTGACATGAGATTGTTTAATTGGATTAATGGGTCTGTAATTACCTAAGCCTGTGTTTTGTATCACATCATTTTCCCATGGAAAGAATTTGGAAAAGAGTTGCTTTTAAGTGTTGGGTTCTAAAGTAAAGTGGATTTGCACAAGTTTAAAAAGAAAGGCCATGGGTTTGCAAAGTTTGAAATGCCAGAAGTTAGAAGCTTCTGTGTCTAGGGATTAAATTGGGATTGGAAAAAAAGTTTATATTTTCAATTTTGATTAAATTGAAGGGATAGTCACTATATTAAATATTTTTCACAACTGAGTCTTTTTTTTAATGTTCAAGTTTAAATCTGAAATGTAGTTCTGGTTTTACTTGGTACATTTTGGACTTGGCCAAAAACATTGCATTCGGCTGCAGTGGAATTGATGAAACTGTAAACCGTTCTTCAGTTCCGTGATTCATGCCAATATTCTAGAGGGACAAAAATGAATGATCATCTGCAATACTCAACCAGCGACGGAGAACAACTCCCTATCTGAGCTCTGCATTTTATGAAACATCACAGTCACATTACCCAATTAACAGACCTGTAACACAGCAAAATCCAGTTCAATGTATGAAGAACATAGAAACATGATTAGTTCACTCAGATTTCTAAGCCATTTAATCAGATCGTGGCTCCACTTATGTATCTTAGTTACATATCCTTTAATAATCTATCCAGCAGAAACTATCAAACTCAGTTTTAAAATTTAATTGATCTAACTTCAGCAGCTTTCCAGTGAGAGAATTTCAGGTTTTCATTGCTTTTTACGTGAAGAAACACTTCCCAACTTTACCTTGCATTATTTTTAAGCATTTGCCTCCTTATTTCATACTTAGCCACCCCTTCCAATCCTGGAGAAAATCATTTCTCATCATTTACCCTAATAAATCCTTTCATCATCTTGTGTATACCCTCGTCCTCTGTTCTCAATTAATACAACCCTATGGCAGAATTTTCTCTTTTGACCATGTGAAGTACTCAAACAGCTAGAATCATTGAAAGTTGATGAGCTGTCAGAGCCAGATGGAGTGTTTCTGAGGCTGCTGGAAGAGGTCAGGGAGGAGATAGCACTTGCTCTGAGGATGATTTTCTAACTCTCACTCGATACAGAGGAGGTACTGGAGGACTGGAGAAATGCAAACGTAATTCCATTGTTTAAAAAGGGATCGAAGGAAATACCAAACAATTAAAGGCTAGTTAGCCTTGCATCAGCTGTGGACAAATTAGTAGAATCAGTTCTGAAAGGGAGGATTAACTGGCGCTTAGAAAGACATGGACTAGTCAGGGATGGTGGACATGGATTTGATGAAGGAAGTTCTTGCCTCACAATTTTATTGAATTATTTGAAGAAGTGACAAGAAGGCTTGTGGAATTTAGTGGATTTTAGCAGGGCATTTGACAAGATCCCACATGGCATATTAGTCAAAAGCTTAAAAGCCAATGGGGTACAGTGTAATGTGACAAACTGGATAAAAATTTGGCTTAATAATAGAAAACAAAGTTTAATGGTGAATGGATGCCCTTGTGAATGGAAAGTTGTTTCAAGTGATGTTCTACAGGGCTCGCTCAGTGTTGAGACTCCTACTGTTTGTGTTATATATTAATGATTTGGATGTAGGAAATTTGCAGACCACACAAAGATTGGCAGAGTTGTGGATAGGTAGAGAATAGCTATAATTTCCAAAACAATACAGATAGGTTAGTGAAGTGGATGGTAAAGTGGCAGATGGATTTTAACACAGAAATGTGAGGTCATAAATTTCAGAAAGTCAAATAGGGAGTACACCATAAATGGAAATATACTAAAGAGGGGTAAATGAAGTTCAAGATCTGGCACACATATACAGGTACCTAAAGGTAGCAGTTCATGTAGACAAGATTGTAAAGAAGGCATATGGAACACTTTCCTTCATTGGCAGAGGTGTGGAATGTAAAAGTAAAGATATAATGTTGAAATTGTATAAAACACTGGTAAAGCCACAACTGGAGTATACTATGCACTTTTGGTCACACATTACGGGAAGGACATATTTGCTGTAGAGAGGGTGCAGAGGAGATTTAAAGAATGTTGCCAGGGCTGGAAAAGTGTAGCTAGGAGGAGAGATTGATAAATTGAGATTATTTTCCTTGGAACAATAGGAAAATTCCAATTTTCCTATTGGAGGGGCAACTTGACTGAGGTATACAAAATTAAAGGGAAGAAAGAGTGGACAGGATAAAATTGTTTTGCATGGCGATGAATTCTAGAACCAAGGATTCAAAATAAGTGACAGAAGATATAAAGAAGACAGGAAAAAACGTTTTTTACACACAAGCTAATGGGTGTTTGGAATTCATTGCCTGAGGTAGAGGCAGAGATCCTAACTCTTTTCAGTGCTGTAAACTACAGGGCTATGGGCTGGGTGCAGGAACGTCAGATTTGAAAGGGCACCTGGATGCCCTTGGACTGATGTGAATAAGATGGACTTAAGAAAAGTTACAGCACAGGAGGAGGCATTAAGTTTTGTTAATTGTTTAATCATTCTTACTGGGTGTGGCATAATGGCACAGCTTTGAGCATTTGATAGGGATCAGACCAAAACTGTAGGTATGTTATGAAATTAAACACAACTATTTTTTTGATGGTGAGAGGATAAGGTGTTTCACTCCAGGTGTAATCTATTGACACAAAAGGAAGCTTTTATCAAAATAAACTTTAGTTTTAACAATGCAGTTTAAATATAACAGATGAATTGACTTAACTTTTACCAATAAACATAAATGAAATATATAAACATAAAATACAACTCTTAACTGCTAAACTATCAGTATTAATTCCAATTTAAGCAATATTCCTCAAAGACTTAAACTCTCTTTCAAAACCAGTTAGAAAACAACACAGGCTTTTGTGGTGGTAAATTGGCTGCTGATTCTTGAGCCTCCAGAATATTTTCTAGCTGATCCCAGAGAAAGAGGAGACCTCCTGTTCCTTGCAAACCCAAACAGAAACTGCCCGCTTGTCTCTGTAAGCTTAGTTCCACGCCTTCACATAACTTTGCATCTTGTCAATCAACCTAATAAATCCTACTCTGAAACCCCAGGGGGGAAACCAAAAATAAACACCCCATTGTCTGGGATCGCTTCTGTATTCTCAGCATATGGGTTGTCTGGAGCAGACAAGTCAACATCCTATAAATAGAGCTGACTTTTAAATGTATCTTTCACAAGAAACATGATGTAAATATATTTCTTAAAAGCACAGTATCGTCATAGTTCGGGTGTGGGATCACTAGCTTTGTTTATTGCAAGCAGCTATTGCTGTTTAGTATACATATAGTCTTGTATTATAGCAGTACCATTTTTATGTATGCAACTATTGGCATGCTTCCCTCACTTGACTAAGGGTTGCCTCCTTTGAGATGGTTGTAATACTATTCTGTTGATGGCCTATATTATCTCTTGGATGCTTGGTTTTGAGCTGTAGGTCTAATCTGAATCAATCTCATTTTTGTATGCTTGCACTTCCACATAAGACGTATATGCTCTCCTTGTGAACAGAGACTTCACTTCTACAAGGATTGTGTGATGTTTGCTAATATCAATATGTCATGGATGGATGCATCTATGACAAGAAGATTGGTGAGGACAAGATCAAGTTTGCTTTTCCCTTGTGTTGGTTCCCAAAACCTACCACAGGCTTATTTGGCAGATATGTTCTTCACAATCCAGGACTTGGCCAGCTCAGTCATTAGTGATGTTACTGAGTCTCTTGGTGGTGGACATTACATTCGAGGCATGGGACTTCATTCTGTGCCCATGTTACTCAGTGCATCTTACAACAGGTATTTAGTGTGGAGCATGTTACTGACTTATCAACTGAGGTGGTGGGGGGGGCGTGTAGCTGATAATGAAAAGATTTCCTTGCCCATACTATGAAACCTTCAGAGTCTAGAGATAGCATTGAGAATTCTCAGTTCCCTTTTGCAGTTCTTCTGGCAGCTCATACATTTACAAACTACTTGAATGTTGAGAGACCTATTCTGGATGCAATATCACCCACTTTTGGAAGCATGCAGGGAACATAAATAGAACAGAAATTAATCACATTGGATCACCACTATTTTTGTCTTCTGCTTTGTAAATTTTTTGGATATTGGGGTATAATGCAAAGAAAACACAGCCCCAATATCTGTTTTAAAGCATTATCACACATTGGAAATTGAGAAACAGTGCACTACTGGAGAAAAATCATGTATGATGATTCTATTCTAATCCAGGATGACAATAAAATACAGTACTCATTGTACTGCCTGGCGGTCTATGTTTAGACATAAGAAAACTTGCAGCTGTCTGTAAACTTGTCAAAGAAAATATAATCATGCACTAGAATGTTTGCAATGCTAACTGAGCAAGAGTTCTGTATATTCAGCAAGATGAGAGTTAAGAGTGTTGGATGATTTCTGCCACCATATGCTATGACTGTGGGTCCCAAGAATGTAGGCAATTTGAAAGATTGTGTTTGACTACTGCTGTTAAGAAGTCACTAGGGACTGAAGTTACATGTGGAATCATTTAAGCTGTAAATCAAAATGGGCTGCATTTTAAAATTGAGAAGCATGGCTCTTTTTTCTTTGCTAATTAAAACATGAAGGAGACAAAATTGGACTGCCCTCAAAATTGGGTGCAGGTTAGGCAATTAAGCTACATTTATTCAAGATGATGCGGGCAATCATGGTGCTGACTAACAATAATTGTGTCATGTATTTCAGCTGAACGCTTTGCTGAATGGCTGCATGCTTCAGCAGAATTCTGGACAGATAGAATCTATGATGGTCCTAAAGGATAGTAAGGAATAGAACTGTTGAGCAATAGTGATCAGGTTTTATGGAAATTGGAATCAAATGATACACCCTGAACATGAATATGTTCTTCCTTTTCTTGAGTTGCTTGCTAAAACGCTGGCCAAGTTTGTGGAGATTGCAATAGACCAATACAAGACGAAACATTCACTCCAGTGAATAATTTAACGTTTTTGAGCTACCAAACTCTCTCGCTTTTGCTCGGTGACAGTCTGGCTTTTATAATGTGAAAGTTTGCCATGTGTTGGTTTCAAAGAAGTTTCATTAGCCAGTTCTATAGCGGATAACCCTTCTCACCTAAAAGCCACCCTTTGGTCTCACATAAGTTGTAGAGTCACACGACACAGAAGAGGCCCTACAGTCCATGAAGTCTGCACTAACAACACTAGACAATCTACACAAAACCCACTTGGTCTCTAGTCTTGAACGTTAAGACATTTCAAATGCTCATCCACATACTTTTTAAAAGTTGTGAAGTTTCCCATTTCCACTACCATTCCCACGTTGCAGATTCCAACCACAGTCCGGGTGAAAATATTTTTCCTCTAATCTCCTCTAAACCCTCTGCTCTTCACCTTTAAAATTATGCTCCCTTGTTAGTGACCCTTCAACTAAAGATAACAGGTGCTAACTGTCCCTTGTAATCTCTCAAACCTCAATCAGGTCTGTCCTTCACTCCCCATCCCCCACCCCCATTTCTTTGCTTTAAAGAAAACCAATCAAGCCTATCCAGCCTCTCTTCATTGCTCAAATACTCCATCCCAGGCAACATCCTGGTAAATCTCCTCTGCACACTCTTCAGAACAATCACTTCCTATAGTCAGGTGACCAGAACTGCACAGTGTGGCCTAACCAATGTTTTGGACAGCTCCAGCTTAACCTCCCTGTTCTTATAATTTCTGCCAAGACTGATAAAAGCAAGTATCCCATATACTTTCTTAACTACCCTACTAACTTGTCCTGCCACCTTCGAGATTCTATGGACAAGCACCCCAAGATCCCTCTGTTCCTCTGAACTTCCTATTGTTTTGCCATTCATTGAGTACACACTTGCCTTGTTACTCCTTCCAAAGTGCATCATCTCTCACTTTTTTCAGGATTAAATTCCATTTGTCACTGATCTGACCAACCATCTATATCTTCCTACAACCGAAGACCTTATTCCTGACTAACCAACCTGCCAATCTTTGTATTATTCATAAACTAACTTATCGTTCCTCCCATATTCTCATCTAAATCATTTATATATACCATGAACAATAAAGGACTCAGCACTGTTTCCTGTGGTATGCCACTGGACATCAGCTTCTAGTCACACAAATAGCTTTATACTACCACTGAGCTAGTTTTGGATCCAACTTGTCAAGTTACCCTGGATTCCATATACTTTTGCCTTTCATTATCAGTTATCCATGTGGGACCTTGTCAAAGGCTTTGCTGAAATTCATATAGACGACAATCCAGAGGACTACCCTCATCCACATACCTGATAATCTCCTTGAAAATTTTGTTAAATTTGTTAGGCATAATCTCCTTACAAAGCCATGCTGATTATTCTTGATCAAAGGCTGCCTCTTCAAGTGGAAATATGTTTTCCTACTACTGATATGACATACACATCATGCATTCATGACATTTGCTAGGATGTCAGACGTTTACTAGCACACAGAGTGAATGGTAACCTTTTGTGATTTCGGTACATTTTATCATCATTAAGAAGTGGTGCTTGCAAACCCATTCAGTGGCACTCTATGCCATGGGGAACCTGGCCCCTGTTTAGTGAGCATTTCAAAGAGAACACAAAATGAGGCAGCCGCGTAACCATATTCAAAAAGAGTATATCATTTGACTCCGGTTCCCATGGACAAAACTCCCTGATGCTATTGTTTAAACATTCTGCCTCTTGTTGCAGACCATCAGAGTTCTCTTGGCCACAATCCTGAAATCAACAATTCCATAAAACAATCATTCTATACCAATTTTATCTGACAAAATGTCTAATTCTCCATAAAATATTCAGCTAATTATCCTTAATGTGTTCCTTTAATGCCTGGTCTTTAGGTATCTTTGCCTGGGCTAATGCTGGTGTCCTGGCAAAGCCATGTGCTGGTTTTCTCAATTGGGGGAGAAATTAATCAAATCCTCTCTGCATTAAGTTCACCATCCACAGTTACTTGATATTTATTACAACGTGGAAGGATATGATTACAATCTGCGTCATGGGCCATTGCAGTGCATTCCTTGTCCTGCTCTAAGGCTACAGTTCTAGTTCCAAGAGATGATAGAATTCAATATATACATCTTTAATGAAGCACTGATACAAATATGCTGCCCCTGGCTTATGTTGAATTTGGAGGAGTTCTCCCATAAGATCCTCGGTGGATAAACTCTCAAGCTGAGCGTCGTTGTCCTCCTCCTGCCTCACTCTTCAAGTAGTTTGAATTCTTTGCCTCTGCATCATCTCTCAGTCATGCTGAAGCTCAAGAGGGACTGCGACTATAATCCCAATGATGGATTATGCAATGTGCTCATAGCCTTTGCAATTACAAGCAAAGCTAGCACTACAGCCTGTAAATTCTACCAACTGTTAGCTATTCCTCCAATCAGCACCTCCACAAATTCAGTAGAGCCAGTAGAAAGTAATCAATAACTAACCTACACATTATTGGTCCTTTTAAATGGAAGGCGGCCCTTCGTGTTGCTGAATGCAACTTCAGCTGTGTGTTAATTGAAAGTGTTAACTAGAGTGGTGAGGTGTAAAATAGTATACTAGGGTCAAATTGGTGTTGAATGTTTACTGATATCATGATTGCTGCACACTTACAGTATACACACATGACACCTGTGCCAGGCATTTGGAGTGCACTGCATCAGAAGTGGATGAAAGCAGTGTGGATACTGCTTTGTTATTAAATCAGCAAATACAATGCTGGAATTATTGACATGTTGTGCTGGATTTTCTTTACTGGAGGATTCATCACTAAAGTAGCACTGAAACTACAATTTTGCCTGTCGATGTAGCTTTCTCCAAAAACATCCTGTTATATATTTATACTGATTCATGGCGCAGCTAGCATCTCTCAAAGAGAATCTGGCTCCTGAGGTTTTAGAGTGAGAAAATTCAATGCTGGTGTGGTAACTGAAAGGGCTACCTTGGTTCTTCGTTTACAGGAAACGTTTTTAACTCAAGCTATATTATTTGGAAAAGAGCAAATTATAATCAATTAGACTGGACTAATGACACATTTGAGATGAGGGTTCGCTATTGCTTAATATTCTGTAAGATTTCAGTGTTACCATTATTTGATCATATTGGCAAATTTTAGATGATACGTTGGAGTTCAAAAGTTTTATCTGACAACAAGTTAGAATTAACATTTTGCATCAAAGTGACCAATATCCCACTCAACCCATGAGAAGGAATCATAATTAAATTTCTAAATCTGAATTTTTGGCAGAAGCACAGGTCTTTTTGGTTGTAAAGGATAATGCAAGGAATCATACTTTGCTCATTCAAGTACTCTAAAAAGATAGAATTTTGCTTGCTAGATTTACTGATAATGTAGCAATTTGTTTTCCAACTTATTGAGGTCCACCATTTTGGAAGTCTCTTCCACCATGAATCTATTCTGTTGAGGTCAGCTATAGAAGTCCTAGTAAACAGCTTCATAGGCAATTCAGTAGATTACATTTAAGCTGATTTTGGATTGCGAAGTGTTCCAGTTGGACGAACCTTTTTGACATTTGTAGTGTCTCCTAATTTCTCCTATCTGCCTTTTTTATTGTGTGAATCAGTTGCTATTTGTCACAGCTGGATCCAACCTCACATTCTGCTGTCCAATGTGATAGCATTTGGCTGTTCTGGAGCTCTTACTTTGAAACCTGGCTTCTTGACTTGTGTATTAATGGGAAATGCGTTGCAGCATGTCATGAATATTTTGAAACTACACTGTGAAATCGAGAGACTCCATTAAATTGATTTTTTTTTTTTTGCAGGGATTGTGATTTGTGGTACATCTAATAATCTGTGATTGTAGTACATCTAATAATCTGTGATTGTGAGATGTAAGTTGAAGTTTACAGTGAATTGGTATGTGCAGTTATTTTGTAGCAGGTTTGCAACATTGAACAATGTACTCTTATTCTTCTTACGTTCATATGCTGATGATTTGTTCGAATGTCTTCAGTCTTGTCCTCCTGTGAAGTTGTGGGAGAAAATCATATGGTGTTAATTTGTTCATGCTTAATCTTTAAAAACAGAAAACATAGGGGAAATATCCTGGGAGAATTTTCCAATATTAAATGAGAACACCCTTCATTCTTCTAAATTCTAGATAGTGCAGGCACAGTCTCCTCAATCTAAAATAGAATAATCCCACAATCGGAAGGATTAGCTGGTGACCTTTTACTGACTCCCTCTGTCATTATATCCTTCCTTGGGTAAATAGATCAAATAGGTGTGATTTCACCAGGGCTCGATAAATAGGTCAGATGGCACCTGAGGGGAGAGAAAATAAAAAGTTAGGTTACTGTTTCAGCTTGGATCAAGGCATAAATGCTGATGTCATTTTATTGTAATCAGAATCAGAAATTTATGTTGGACAGTGATTGCTATGTGGTGTTAGTCCTACTGCATTGCTCCCAGACAATATGAAGCTAGTTGCTGAGACATGTCATTTTGTTCATGCATGAAATTGAGGGCCTCTTCCACCAGAAAAAACATTATTCTGTGGATCACTTGTGTTATGGTTTTCATTTAATTGTTCAGTTGATCCTGACCCAAAATATCAGCCTTATGTTTGTTTTTGCCTAATCTGCTGAGTGTTTCCATCATCTGCAATAGTTTTTTGTTGAATGTTTTTAATCTTTGTTGCGTTCATGCACATTTTGTCCCCCCCAAACCGACATTCATGCATTCATGATTCTGAAGTTAACAAGCTCCTAAAAAACCTCTTGTCCATGAGCTCAACTCAGCTTTAATCCATCAGCACTTATAACTTGATTGATGACTCTGATGAAGATATTAAGGAAAAGTTCTCCACACTGTAAAGAAGAAAAGATCATTCAAAGATGGCTGTGATTCTGATTTCTGGAGAGAGATCATTAGAAAATGCCAAGCAAAAAACTAAGGTAATTGGTGTCCTGTTGACAGTGTGCTCAGCATAGCCTTTTTATTACAGTCTTTTGCATCAATTGGATAAATAGAGAACCACATGAAGGCATGCCAGATCAAAGAATTATGTCGTTGTTCAAGTCAAGGATCTAAGTAATGTTTGTTTCACCCAAGCCAGCCAGGGGATTGATGCCCACAAAGTAGTCAATCCTAGTGAACATTCACCTAGCACCAAGATATTGCAAGAAAATTGAGGTCTCAACCTCAAAATCCAAATTCAGCTCGCACAAATCTGCAAAATCTTCACATATGCAACTCATTTTGGAAATGTGGGATCAATAAAATCTAAATCATTGGATTTGAGCATTCAGTGCTAGGACTGATTCAATGAAAAGCTGCAGAAAATAATACAGAATGTAACCTCCAGGAGCATAAACATGCAATTTTCATTGCTTGGCATAACAACCACAGGCTGCAAACAGGATTCCAACAGCTAAAGGCTGACTCCCAAAGATAAATCTGGAAGATAAAGGACAAGTAATGGGTAGAGAAATCTTGAGGTGCAACAGTATGCTAACTGTCGTGACATACAAAAACCTTTTTAGAAGCCACCAAGCATCTATACACCAAAGTCACCGGACAAAGCCATTTTGCTCATCAGGCAGTGCCTCTCTGCTTAAGGATAACATTACCAATTCTCACGGCTGGAAAGACAATGTTCAACAATTCCTTGACCATAAACTGGTAGCTTGTACACCCTCTCCAGGCTATTGCCATGTGGTAGAATTCGTAGGTGAACCACCATTGCAGAACTGCAATAAGTAATGAATAGCAAAAAATAATGAAGCCTGTGTCCCCATTGGTATCCCAGCTGATGTCTTCAAGCTGGTGAGCTTTTGCTCAAGTCAAGACTCTGTTCTCTTATCCTACAAATTTGTGAGGAAAAAGAGGTTCCCCTACTCCTTGCCCCTCAAACCAAAACCCTGACTTAAAGAAAGCAGCAGTTATAAATATCTCCAAAGAATGGAAAAAAATCACGCTGTGGAAATTTTTGAAGTATTTCCCTGTTGTCCGTAGCAAAGGAAATCCTGATGAGCTCTACTGAATCACCTATTTCCTGTGAATAAGGCAATCCTTTCACGACATGAACTTGGCTTCAGACCTTCCAGAGGAACCTCTGACGTGGTCATCGAACATTTGACATGCTCACCTGACGAAGGAGCAGCGCTCTAAAAGCTAATGGCATTTTCTACCAAATAAACCTGCAATAATGGAAGGGAGGCAGAGTAAGGTGGTGGACCCAGAGCCTAAGGATGGGGAACCTGACCCTTACAGGTGGATTACTGTAAGGAAGGGGAAGAAGGAGGAAATAGTTCAAAGACTTCCCCAGTGGCTTTCCCCCAAAATATCGAGGGCAGAGGGGTAAAAGTAAGGCAGGAGGACCAGAGTACCTCAAAGGGGAGGAAGGGGGCTAGAAGGGAGATAGTGGTGGGGGATGGGAGGGTTAAAGGAGTAGATGGGCACTTCTGTGGTCCAAGGTGGGACTCCAGGATGGTAGTTTGCCTCCTGGAGCAGGGGTGCAAGAAGTGTCTGACAGGGTAGGGGGCATTTTGAAGGGTGAGGGGACCCAGGCAGATATGATAATTCACGTAGGAAGGAAGAGCAGGGAGGATATCCGAAGGCAGTTCAGGGAGTTGGGGGGTAGGCTGAAGAGCAGGGCCTCCAAGGTAGTGATCTCAGGGCTGCTACCCGGGCCAGGTAACAGTGGGGCCAGGAGAAATGAGATCCTACAGCTGAATGCGAGGCTGAAGGACAAATGTAGGGCAGAGGGTTTCATATTTGTGGATAACTGGGAAGTATTTGTGGAAGAAGGGCACCTGTATAGAAGGGACGGGGAACACATAAATGGGAAGGGCGTGAATATCTTAGCTGGGAGGTTAGCTGGAGTGCTTCGGCAGGATTTAAACTAATATGGAGGAGGGAGGGCCTGAGACCGATAGCTCGGTAGAGAGCGAGATGGGAGATAGACTAAACTTGGGTGAGAAGAAATACACCAAGGAGAAGGTTCTGAATGGGCTTGGAGGTCTGGAGTGTGTCTGTTTCAATGCGAGGAGCGTAACAGGAAAAACGGATGAACTTAGGGCCTTAATGTTTGCGAGGAACTTAGATGTGGTTGCGGTGATGGAGATGTGGTTAAAGGAAGGGGAGCAGTGGCAGCTGAACATTCCTGATTATAAGTGTTTCAGGCGTGACAGAGGAGGGTCCAGAAGAGGTGGGGGAATGGCATTGTTAGTTAGGGACAGCATCACAGCGGTGCAAGAGGGAGGACAATACAGAGGAGTTAGGAGTGGAGTCGCTGTGGGTGGAGTTGAGGAATAGAAAGAAAGGGGGTGATTATTATGCTAGGGGTGTATTATAGGCCACCCAACAGCCCGCAGGTAGTTGAAGAAGACATATGTAAAGGCATTTTGGATAGGTGCAGAAAGAAGAGTCGTTATAGTGGGAGATTTTAATCTCCCTGAGGTGGATCGGAAGGTACCTAGAGCTGGGGGTTTGGACGGGGAGGAATTTGTAAAATGTGTACTGGAAGGATCGTTGGAGCAGTATGTGGCTGGCCCGACTAAAGAGGGGGCTATATTGGATTTAGTTCTGAATAATGAGCCAGGGCAGGTGGTTGATGTTGTAGTCGGGTAACATGTGGCTAACAGTGACCATAATTCTGTTTACTTCAGGGTACAGATGGAAAAGGTTGCTTGTTGCCCTAGGGGGAGGGTACTGACTTGGGGGAAGGCTAACTACGGTTGGATTAGGCAGGAACTTATGGAAACTGATTGGGAACGGTTGTTCGAGGGTAAAGTCCACGCTAGGCATGTGGGACTCTTTCAAGGGAATACTGAAAATGTTGCAAGAAAGATATGTGCCGGCTAAGAGGAAAGATGGGAAAGCTAGGATTAGAGCCGTGGATTACTAGGGATATTGAGGACTTGGTTAAGAAGAATAGAGAGGCGTATGATAGGTCAAAGCAGCTGAGAACGGGGACAGCATTGGAGGAATACAGAGAGAGTAGGAGGGAGCTCAGACAGGAAGTTAGAAGGGCAAAAAGGGGGCATGAAATGGTTTTGGTGGATAGGATTAAGGAAAATCCAAAGGCTTTTTACTCTTATGTTAGGAATAAAAGGGTGGTTAGAGGAAAAATCGGACCTCTTAGGAACAGAAGAGGGGAACTGTGCTTAGAGCCCGAGGGAATGGGGGAGATCCTGAACGAATACTTTGCATCGGTATTCACGAAAGAGAGGGGTTTGTTGACAGCTCCTGTCTCTGAGGGAGCTGTGGACCAGTTGAGGGAAATATCCATACCGAGGGAGGAAGTGTTCGAACTTCTAGGTAGCATTAAAACTGATAAATCTCTGGGGCCTGATGGCATTTATCCCAGGCTGCTTAGGGAGGTGCGAGGTGAAATTGCTGGGCCTCTGACGCAAGTCTTTGTCTCTTCTTTGGACTCAAGTGAGGTCCCAAAGGACTGGAGAATAGTTAATGTTGTATCGTTGTTTTAAAAAGGGTAGTAGGGATAACCCTGGAAATTATAAGCCGGTGAGTTTGACGTCAGTGGTAGGGAAGATATTGAAGGGGATTCTTAGAGATAGGATGTATAGGCACTTAGAGCATTGCGATCTGATTAGGGATACGCAGCATGGCTTTGTTAAGGGGAGGTCGTGCCTTACGAATGGGGTAGAATTTTTTGAGGAGGTCATGAAAATGGTTGACGAAGGGCGAGCCGTTGATGTCATCTATATGGATTTCAGTAAGGCATTTGACGAAGTCCCTCATGGGAGGTTAGTTGAAAAGGTCAAGGCTAATGGGATACAAGGACAAGTAGCTAGATGGATAAGTAACTGGCTTGGTAATAGAAGACAGAGAATAATAGTGGAAGGGTGTTTTTCTAGCTGGAGGTCGGTCACTAGTGGTGTGCCGCAGGGCTCAGTACTGGGACCTTTTTTATTTGTAATATATATAAATGACTTGGAAGAGGAAGTAAGTGGAGTGATCAGCAAGTTTGCAGACGATACAAAGATGTCTGGACTTGCGGATAGTGAGGAGCATTGTCAGGCGATACAGCAGGACATAGGCTAGTGGCTTGGGCAGATAGATAGCAGATGGAATTCAATCCTGATAAATGCGGGGTGATGCATTTCGGGAAAAAGAATGTAGAGGGGAGGTATATGATAAAGGGTAGACCTATTAAAAGTATGAAACGCAGAGGGACCTGGGGGTGCAGATGCATGAGGCTCTGAAGGTGACAGCAGGTGGAGAAGGTTGTGAAGAAAGCATATGGTATGCTAGCCTTTATAGGAAGGGGTATAGAGTACAAGAGCTGGCCTTTAATGTTGCAGTTGTATAAAACGTTAGTTAGACCTCATTTGGAGCACTACGTCCAGTTCTGGTCACCTTACTACCGGAAGGACGTGGAGACTCTGGAGAGAGTGCAGAGGAGGTTTACCAGGATGCTGTCTGGTATGGAAGGTCTGAGTTACGAGGAGAGGGTAGGCAAATTGAGGCTGTTTTCCTTAGAAAGACATAAACGTAGAGGAGATCTAATAGAGGTGTCCAAGATTGAGGGGTATAGATAGAGTAAACAGGGTTAAATGTTTTTCTAGGATGGACTCAAATAGCATGAGGGGTCATGGGCTTAAGGTGAGGGGGGAAGGTATAATTTGGATGCTAGAGGGAGTTTTTTCACACAGGGTGGTGGGGGTATGAAATGCGCTGCCAAGTAAAGTGGTGGAGGCAGGCACTCTGGCATTATTTAAGAAATACTTAGATGGGCACATGAATAGAATGGGAATGGAGGGGTATAGAAAACTGATTTAAAATAGGGATCATGAGCCTTGGGAGTCCCTGGGAAGTGTGTAAATTGATAATGATATTGATGTACTTGTTTTTATCCTACAGGTGCATTGGTCCACTTTGTTGTCTAACAAGGGACATACATGCGATGGGTCATGAGAGGGCTGCTCTTGGATTATTCGAGAGTATCCTATTGCTTCATGTTGTTAGTGTATGCTTGACCTGGACCATTTGATGGGCACATGATAACTCAGTGACTATCGCTGTGCTATGCAGATACATGGATTTGGGCCTGTGTTTGTGGGAGTTTGCACATTCTCCCCGTGCTTGCGTGGGTTTTCTCCGGGTGCTCCGATTTCCTCCCACATCCCAAAAATGTGTTCTTCGGCTAATTGGCAAAACAAATTCTCCTTAAATTGTCTCAAATTTGGTTTTTAATCCATAGATCTATAAACATAGACAGGGATCACGGCTAGAGGTGGGAACATCGGGGTGGCGGCGTGGGCTCGTTGGGCTGAAGGTCCTGCTTCCCGTGCTGTTTTGTTCTTTGACTTTAACCTGGTGTTGTGAGACTTCTGACTGTGTTTACCCTAGTTCAATGCTGGCATCTCCACATCATGGTCATTGTTGTCAGATAATTTCAAGCAATAAGTTGAAAGCAATATCAGCAACTGTTCACCTATCGACCTCATCAAAGCATTTGACTCATATAAATTCAAAAGATCTGGGGATTGTGCTGCAGATATTGAGACGTTCAAGAATCTTTATCACAATCCTGCAACTTCATCCAATTTTGCAACTGCCTCATGATGATATGACTACAACTGTTTAAATTGGAAAGCTGAAACAGCTTCTTTTAAAATCTGAATTGGTGTCAAGCTATTTGATAGCCCCCATACTGCTTACTCCATCAAGGATAAATTGCCTCTGATTTAGGTGGAAAACTCTTTAACCTCAGTTGTCTCCATACCAAAACTAACCATCACAGACATGCATGTTTTATATAGTTTGCAGTTGACTGCATCTTTGCCCAGTTCTCTCAGGATTTGTAAGCCACTGTTAATTTCTTATATTGCATACAAGAGGTTTGTCTTGTCCTTAAATGTTTCCAAGTAGAACTCTTTTATTAAATCAGCTTCTTAGCTCTGAAGAAGAGTTGTATGGATTCAAAATCCTAACTCTGTTTTTCTCATTTGCTGATGTGGAGATGCTGGCGTTGGACTGGGGTAAACACAGTAAGAAACCTCACAATACCAGGTTAAAGTCCAGGAGGTTTGGTAGCAATGTCATTAGGTTTTGGAGCGCTGCTCCTGCGACAGATAAGTCTCTCATTTGCTGTCAGACTTCCTGAATTTTTCCAATATATTCTGGTTTATTTCAGATTCCTGGCCTCTGCTGCAATAATTTGCTTTTGTTGTTATCATAACAATCCAGATCTGGTTCATCAAATATTTCACTTCCTATATCAGTTAAACAGGTAACTCTGGAATATGTTGGAAACTTCCCATTCCTTAGTAGCTACCTCTCTCAAAAGGCCACCATTGATAAGATATCCAACACCAAATCAGCTGCATTAGCTTAGCCTTCTGAATTCTTGGCTTGCTTTTGGCCTCCATTGTTTTGTGCAGGTCCATCTTATTCACTCAGAGGCCTAATAATGAAATGTGTAAATGTATGAATGATGTTCCCAATGTTGAATAACAGGAATCCCATTATGTCAGTGGCAGGGCATGAGGACAATTGCATTAGTTTTTCGTCAGCGTGAAACGTGATTTGGATATCTCAGGAGGTTTTCTTCTTGGGCTGACCTTCCCTGACAAAAACAGGGGGAAATCCACCCTTCCCACCACCACCCCTACCCGGTGTACAGACTATTTCAAACTTTGGTTTGTGGTTCCCCATAGGCTTCCAATTCGGACCAGATTTATTAATAGAGATCTGAAGTGGCGATTTCTATGCAATTGAAAACAGTTTAGGATGGTAATAAATAGAATAGTGGTATTTAACTGAAAGAAATGCTGCCCTAACTTCCATAACTTAACATCTGACATTTTATAAATGCAATGTAGAACAAAATATCAGAATATAATATTTGGTTCCAATCAGAACATGGCAACAACCTCCTACTTTTCGAGGAAAAATTCAAACAGCTTCAGCTTCTCAAGAGGCCATTGTTGAAAGCTTTTTTAAAATCAGAATCAGAAATTTATGTTGGACAGTGTTTGCTATGTGGTGATAGTCCGAGTGCAATGCTCCCAGTTGGTTTAATCCACAGTGCAGACAAAATGAAGCTAGTTGCCGAGACGTGTCATTTTTGTTCATGCATGAAATTGAGGGCCTTTTCCAGCAAAACAGAATGCATTATTCATGGCTCACTTATGTTGTGGTTTTCATCCTGTGCATTTCCCATTTGCACAGATCCCTCAAAGTACTGATTTCAAAGACATTTTGTGATGCAAATGAAAGTTGCAATTCTAAATTTGTTTTTAGTTATTAACCTTCCTTAGGCAAAATGCAAGTCTCTAAAGGTACATTACAAAGATTCCCTATAGTGCAGAAGAAGGGCATTCAACCTATCAAATCTGCATTGACTGTCCAACACAGCATCTTACCCAGGTCCACCTCCCCCCACCTCATTCCTGTAACCCCATTAGAAGTTGTCATGGCTAATCCCCCTAACCTACACGTGTTGGGACGCCAAGGGGCAATTTAGCATAGCTGACCTATCTAACTTGCACATCTTTGGACTACAGGAGGAAACTGGGGCACCCAGAGGAAACCCCATGCAAATTCCATACAGTCACCCAAGGCTAGAATCAACCTCAGTCCCTGGCACTGTAAAGCAGCAGTGCTAACAGCTGTTTCACTGTGCATAGATTGGGAATCCCTGATCAAACCTATTAGGTTCCTGAGGGATCCTTTCTAAACATTTTACTCAAATTATTTTATGTATTCAGTTCTTAATAGTGAACGTTTCTTTCTAATCTGGCATCTACATGTCATGCATTACTTAAAAACACAAAACGTTGGGTGTTTTAATTTGCAAAAATTAATTTTGTCTTTGCTATCATTTAAGATAATACAGTATTTAGAAAAAATAACTGTTATAATCAATCATGATTCAACCAAATTTTCATTGTTTGATGAACATATTTTCTTCTGAACCAAAGTTTAAGGTTTTTTTATTTGTGTTACAAGTAGACTGGCATCAACTCAATTACTGTGAAAAGCCCCAGTCACCACACTCCAGTGCCTGTTCAGGAAATCCATTACGATACACAGTATAGCTCCTTGTTGTTTTTGCAACTTAAAAAGAGAAATAGCAAGACAATGGAAAACCCATTAATTTTGTTTTGGAAATTATGAAGTTTAGAAGTTGCCATATGTAAACAATTTTCTAGAATTTTCACTTGTATCAATACGTGAGGTGCATAAACAAGATCTCCTGTGTTTTCTGTAAACATCAAAGTTTAAGTTGGGAACATTTCAGAATACCCAAATCTAAAATCTTGAACGATTTAAATAGTGTCTTTATGGTTTTGGGTCTTTGCCAGTCAGAACCACAAAGAACTCATGTTGTAAAATGTAAGAACTATCATTTGAGATTGAACACACATTTCCATTCTGTAATGCCTTTGAACTAATACATTTTCCAGATCGAAAGTGCAAGAATAAAAATTGTTTCATAAACAGTGTAGCTACAAAATTGGACTCCATAACACCATTGGTGCAGGCATTGCAGAAGCCTTAAAGGCTTTAACCAGCTTCTGGAATGCAAGTGTCACTCTTACTTGTGTATCTGGGGCTGCAATGTGACCACATTGAATGAAGGTTACAGGAAGAAGAAGCTCTGTGAAAAACGAGGGGGAGGCTTTTCCCTAGACGGACATAACCACCACAGCTTTTCAGACAGCATTTCTCCAAACACCACCTGCATATCCCTTATATATATGTTATATATATATATGTAAGGGATCATATTTCAATGAAATATGAAGCCATGTGGGCAAATGGGAAATCCTCTTATTTTGAGAAAAGGAATTAAAAAGAAGCATATTATCTGAACGGTGAGACATTGCAGAGCTCTGAGGTTCAGCAAGATTCACATCTCTTAATACATCAGTTGCAAAAAGACTAGGTACAGGTATAGCAAATAGTTAGGAAAGTTAATAGAATATTATCATTTATTGTCGCAAGAATTGAATACAAAAGTCGGGAGGTTGCATCAGTCAGACACTAATGAGACCACATCTGGCATGCTGTTTACAGCATTAGTCCCTTATTAAGGGGAGATGTATAAGCTTTAGAAGCTGTTCAAACAAGGCTTACTGTTCAGGAATGGACAGGTTATCATATGAGAAAAGATTGGGCAGGCTAGGTGTTGTATCCCCTGGAGTTTAAAGTAACTTGGCTGAAATATATAAATTGGGAAGAATTGTTTTCTCTTGAGTAGCGAGCTTCCAGAACTCCTTTCCTCAAAAGGCAGTGGATGCAGAGTCCTTGAATGTTTACGGGGCAGGGATGGATTGATTCTTGATAAACAAGGAGATGAAAAGTTACTGGAGGCAGACGGGAGATTACAGTCAGAACAGCTATGATATTTTTGATTGGCGGCATGGATTTGAAGAGCCGAATGCCTTAACTCTGCCTCTAATTTGTGTGTTGGACGATGACTCAACTTTGCTGCGGTAGAAGCTAGGACAGTGGATTTGGCAACACAGCTGAATCTACTTCAGTGCCCTGGAGTTGACCACCATTTTCATGGTGTGCATGATGCCCTCTGCCACTTTGGATCTAGCCTCCTCTATGTTCCATGGCAATGATAGGAGATTCTTTAGCAAATCTGCCAATGCAGCAAGTATCTTCGCCATCACCATAGGCACTCTCCAGTGTGTTTTGCCATTATAAACCTCAGCTGAGTTTTCTCCATCAGAACATGCAACTTTGCCCCCTTAGACATCAGCTACTCTGCCTTATGTGGCCTGACTGACCTGCTTTTTACCTGCTAACTCACTACATGTGATCTCATTTCTATATGATCTTGTTTAATAGGTGGTGCCAATATCTGAGCTGTGGTTGTGGATGTCAGAATGAATGGCAGTGTTTCTTCATCAGCCTGGTTGCTGCTGTTCTCTCTTCTCTCCGAGTGTGACTGGATAGGTCGCAGCTCTTGCATATTTGAAAGCATAAATTACATGGGGATGTCTGGGACGAGGGAGTGGGATAGGAGTGTAAAGCAAGGAGGTTCGTGGTCATGCCAGCTGCAGCTTGTACATCAGTTTGGTGATATGGGAGTTGAGAAAACATTAAGCAGTAAATCAAAGAATTGGTGCCCTCTCCAGTTCTCTTTCCTCTAAGAAAGAGAGGAAGTATGCCATGATTATATAACAGTGTTTGAACTATGTGGTTGCAATAGCTGAACCCTTCAGGATATTTAAAGGAGATATGACACTGGCATCATTGTGGATAGTATATATAAATGTTAGATCTGAGTGTTAGGAACTGCTGATAGATGAATGTTGGGGCTGTGATGGATTGAGTGATACAAGAAATTGATGATGTGGTGAGTATGAAATATTAGTTGCCAATGCATTCATTGACCCATGAGTACCTGGGGTAAGGCCATTGAATTTCTCCCAACATAGCTGCCACGTTCTCTGGGCCAAATTCCTTATGTTGACCTCCCTGGCGTTTGCTCCCCACTCCTTTCAGGTGTTCCTTGAGGGCTTCCTGGACCTGCATCTCCACCTGCATGATTAAGGTTTTCCAGCACCACATCCGTGAATGGTCTACCAGATGTTCCGCTTCCCTTGTTTGTAGTTGTAACAGTGATAATTAATAACTATATTATCCAGTTTAGCTTTCTTTTCAAAGAGGCAGATTGACTTTTAAGAGCTGGAGGCTAATGGCTCTTGTTGCACATACAGCTAGCTGCCAAGTTATTGGATATTGAAATGGTTTAAATGAGGAGGCAGCATGATGTGTATACTATCTACCTCGGTATGAACAGGTACAGACAGGTGTTACACATTAAGAAACCTTGGACAGAATTTTCAGATCCCATCCGCCACAGGAAATGTATGCAAAAGTCCGTTGACTTTGGGCGGGATTTTCTGGTATTGGGAGTATTCACAGCTGGAAAATCCTGTCCCTGTGTTTTGTTTGAAGATATATTTATTTTCAACTTTTCAATAGGAAAATTAGTTCCAAGTATTTCCCCCAATATGGAACAAATCTTCCAAATTAATATAAATAGCTCTAATTTTACAAATAGACTGTAATAGTTTTCAATCAATAATTAGATAGAATAGACGTGTGCAACCTCTAAATCACAAAGATGTGCGGGTTAGGTTGATTAGCCACGCTAAATTTCCCCTTAGTGCTAGGAGAACTAGCAGGGTAAATATGTGGAGTTAGGGAGATGGGGCCTAAGTGAAATTGTTGATGCAGGCCTGATGATCCGAATGCCCTCCTGCACTGTGTGGAATGCATGATTCTTCTTCTAAATCAGATATTTCTTGAGTCAATTAAGCTTGAACTGAAAAAATTCAGCTTTTTGGTAAGATTATCTTTGTCTAACTATTAATATAAAAAGATTGAAAATAAAATGGGTACTTGGAAGGCAAGCTAATATATCTTCACATTGTTAATCTATGTAGCAGAGGTTCTTTCGTTCTGTTCTGTTGACAGTTTCAAAGGAATGAAACCAAGTTATCACTTTTTTTAACTAATCAAAATTATTGTGCTGATACTAAGACATAAATAAGTTTTTCATAATATTTTTCTTCAAATAGAATTTTTTATACTCTAATTTCAGGAAATGTTACAATTCGGACTGATGCTGGTGCCGTTACAGTAGGTAAGAAACCGTCTCGCTTTTCTTGTATTAGTTCATAATTCTACCGTAACTCTAATTATGATAGAATTAGTGTGAACATTTGCTAAACATCCAGTTCTCTGAGATGCTGGGGGCAAATTAAATGCTCCAAAAAAGGCACGGCTCCTATTCGTGGCTCCTAATGACATTTGCTATTAAAGATACCTGTTCAGTCTGTTTTAACAAAACAAGGGCTAAGATTTTGCAGCTCATTGTGATTGGACATACCATGGGAGATTCAGTGGCTCAGCAAAAAATGGATGGCAGGCAGGATCAGTGAATCCCATCCTAAGAAACACAGTCCTTTATGAACAATGCTATATTGTTGATGTTCTGTAAAAGATGAGGCATTTTTATGCTCTGACATGGAACAATAGCACTCATCTGAGAATGTCTGAATTTCATGCTGATTGTGATACATCATATTAAAATAGCATAGGGGGAATACACTCCCATTGTAACAAACCAGTGGGATAAAAGCTTTATTGTTCAGGAAATAAATGCATGGTACACAAAATGGAGAGATTCACTAGTAATAGGTTGTTTCCTTGATCATAGAAATTACCCACCAAATTTCTGAAGTTCTGTTTTGCAAACATCCATCATAATTTCTAAACAACTTTAAAGTTTGAAACTGCTTTACTGTATAATGATTTCTGTGGCACTAACTCTACTGCTGCCACCACCAGTGAGAATTTGGCACTCAGCCAAGTCTCCATTTATTACTGTGAGGTCTTTAATTCATTACTTTGGCTCAACATCTAATGCAAGTTCAAACTTGGAACGTTTAATTTTATGCTGTCCTGTGCCTTATTTATAAATGTGCTGAGTTCTAATTTAGGCAATAGTTTTCCATAGTTTGGGTCTGTCAATGTCTGGGCTAAGTTGTATATCAATCTAATTGATTAGGTACTGAAATTAAAAATCAAATGGCACACATTGTTCTCTTGTATAACTTTACAGATTAAAATTATTTACTATTTTACGTGCAGTATTCCAAATAGATTTACATTGATCTCAAGGCTAATCAATCAGCCTGCTTCAACAAATGTCATGACTGTGCCTCATAACAAACAATGCCAAGAATGTGACAAAACTAACAGTTTTGAAGCCAGTGACATTTCAAAAAATATTTCAGAATGTGAATCTTCCAGAAATGAGATTAATGATTGCAGACAGACTAGAAGAATACATTGTTCTGCTAACAAAGAACAAAGAACAAAACAGCACGGGAAACAGGCCCTTCGGCCCAACGAGGCCGCGCCGCCACCTCGATGTTCCCACTTCTACACGTGAAAAGTTTAAGTTTATTTATTAGTGTCTGAAGTAGGCTTACATTCACATTGCAATGAAGCTACTGTGAAAATCCCCTACTTGCCACACCCTGGCACTTGTTTAGGTACACTGAGAGAGAATTTAGCACGGCCAGTGCACCTAACCAGCATGTCTTTTGGACTGTGGGAAGAAACCCACACAGACATGGGGAGAACATGCAGACTCTGCACAGACCATGACACAACTAGGAATTGAATGCAGGTTTCTGGCATTCTGAGGCAGCAGTGCTAACCACCAATAAATTGTATTCTTCCATAGCAGCAGTTCTTTAAAATCTTAGTAGCTTTTCACTGCGAATGTAATTTTTCCATTTAGTGAAGTTAAAGTGAAAATAATTCAATTTTGGAAATTTAAACAAAATTGTGGTTATTGGTAACTTTTTGGTGAAGTTGTACGAATTAAGTAATAGCATGATGGGAGAATTGGTTAATTATTTGATACAAAATAAGGAAAACTGACTCCGCAAAATCTAAGACATGAATAAGACAGGAGAAGATCAAGACCGGAGAAGCTGATTCTGCTTAACCTAGGGCTGTATGAGTATGACAAGGTAAGGTCAAGGATGACCTTCTGTTGTATCAAAGGACAAGATAAAGAAATGACTGAGACAAGGAGTCCTAGAAGGTCAGCAGGTTGTACCATGAGTTATGACATTGTTTATGATGCTACTATTGATCGAATTCCTGAATAACCGCTGGTCCCCCAAACTGATAATGATTATGTATAAATACTGAACTGATTCTTTATGTAAGCATGGATTCGAGAAGAAATTAACAAGTCATAACGACTTCTCTTCAAACTCAGGTTTTTGCCAATAATGAATGCAGTCTTTCATAAATAAAGACTAGCTATTTTGTCAGAAGTTCTCTTGGTGAGTTTCTATCACAATCAAGAAGCAGGAAAATTCCCACTTCAACATTCCCTTGCCATCATAGAGCAAAACATTGCATATTGTCTGTTAAAGGTGACTTTACTGGGGTTGATGCCATTCTACACCATGCATATTAAACTAAAAGCACCAGCCCAACCAATCATTGCATCATGTGAATTTTAATTAGCTTGCCATTGCACTCCTATTGCTGTAATCTCAAACTCAGCAATGTTGCTGCCAGCTATAAACAGATTTTCCTGTCATTCTTTTTTCTAAGTAGGGCAGGAGAGAAAATTTTACGAATGTAAAATACCTTCCTCAAAAGCAAGGTATTGAGGAAAAAATAGCAGCAAGATTGGCCAGATCAAGACAGAATGCGTTTTGGCATTATTAACTGAATCAGCTTAAGGATGCATGAGAACTATTACAAACATTGGCATTAGTTTTGTGAGACTGAGCAATTCCAGCTGCTCTGCTTGTAGCTTAAGTGCAACAGGAGTCAACAGTTTTGCTACTGGGTGTTTCTGAGCATCAGGAGATCATGCTAGGTTTGTTCAAAATATGAGCAGTAGATGAATAATGTTCTTGTTAGTGACAGTGCATTTCTTAACAATATAACAATTTGCATTCATAAAACAGAAAGTGGTAAAATTCCATAACAGTACAGCAGATGTGGACAAAAAATCTGATGAAGGGTTATCCTAAAATATTGATTCTTGGATTCTTAGAAATTGCTGATTTTTTTTTTTTTGCTTCTCATTTTCAAAACATCACACTTTTATTTGCATTTACATGATGCAATGAGCATGATAAAATGCTACAAGGGTTTATATGAAAGAGACATAGGTGCCAAGAAGTAATAGGATATGAAAAATTGAGAAGATAGAAAGGTAAAATGTGGTTGAGATTTAAAGGCTTTTGAAGCAGTCCGTAAAAACAAGCAAGAAGTGTCATGTTTAGTATGGGAGATTTACAGATTTGACTGAAGACTACCATTGAGATTATAGACTGAATCGAAGTGATGCAGAATGCACTGGAGTTAGAAGATAAGGTGAACAAGCGTTCTAGAGTCAGCGATTTAAGATTGGATAAGAATGGGATAAGACTGTGGGCAGGCTATGCAGGCCAAGATCAAATAAATGGTGGCGTTGATACAAAAGCAAAATACTGCAAGTGCTAGGAATCTAACAAATAGAATAAAATATTAGCAGTGTTCTACAAGTTAGGCACTAGTTGTGGAGGGAGAAACCATTACTGTTTCAGATCCTTTTGCCAGATGCTGTCAGACTTGTTAAATGATCTGGAGTCTAAGGGATCTTAAATATAATTTCTGGCTTCAGGATTTTACATGGAAATGCACAGGAAAAAAAGTGGATTGGTCATTTAGCCCAATCAGTCTTTGTCAGTGTTCGTGCTTGACTTGGGCCCCCCTGTTATCCTTCCTGATCTAACTCTATGAACATAATTATCTAGTCCCTTCACCCTCTATGCATATTTGCTCAAAATGCATCAATATCCACTTCAATAACACTCTGTAGTAGTAAGTTCCACATTGTCACCTCTCACTCAGTAAAGATGCTTCTTCTCAATTCCATTTAGATTTTAATGATTTTCTTCTATTGATGGTCTCTGGTTTAGCCTTTCCCCTGAAGTGAAAACATTAGGTAAAATATTGTGGCTCCTGCTAAGGCAGGTTTGAATTTGGGACCAGGAACAAATTTGGAAATGAGAGCAATGGGCCATTCCTTCCTCTGGGTGATCTTGCCAGAAGCAGATTGTTAACATGCTAAATGCTTGGCAATGGCGGATAATCGATTTGAATATTTATTGAAACATATGAGATCCTGAGAGGACAGAAGAGGATAGATACCAGGAGGTTGCGTGAAGATGAGAATTAGGAGGCTCAGTTTTAAAATGTGATCTCCTTTTTAAGATGGCGACAAGGAGATTTTTTTGAGTGTCAATCTGTGGAATTGTCTTCCTTAGGAAACAGTGGCCGTTGAATTGACTTGAGGCTGGGCGGGGGCCGTTGAATTGATTTGAGGCTGGGCTAGATAGATTTTTGATAGGAAGGGAATTAAGGGTTATGGTGGGGGATGGGGTGTGGCACGGTGGCGGCAAGCAAGAAAGTGGAGTTGAGTCCCAAAGATTGCTAGATTGTACAAGGGTGCTGGTGGTGGGAGGGAGAAGAGTGTATAACCCGAAGTGGAGGGGATGGAACAGATGCATCAGCTGAAACTGAAGAGTGGAAAATGCCTGAATGAGCTGGTGGACAAATGCAGACTATTAGCTTGAATAAAAAGGTGAAAAAGAAATATCAAATTTGATTGGAGAGAGAGGTGTCAGCTTGAGCAGAAGAAAGACAATCCTCCTGGTTCATATTGGTAATTAACTGCAATGAGTTGCAGACATGGCAGCATCTAACTGGATAATGTCTGGAATGTTCTCATATGGAAATTATTCTTATCTGGGGAGATGGTGATCTGCTTAGTTAAACTCTAAAAATGATTTATTCCACAATTAACCAGAATGCACTATTTTTGTAATAAAAATCAAAACTTATCAGTGGGAGTATGTTATTAGATTCCCTTTTTCATTTTATAGATCAGTTTCCTATTCTTTCAGGGTAAAGTGACATTGTCCCCTCACTTTCCCACTCCTCAACAAATTCAGGTTTAGTCTTACCCCATTTACTCGGTTCACTGATCCTACTGGAATTTCACAGTAACTTCATTAGTGTTAACGTAAGTCTGACTTGTGACTAATAAATAAACTTTTTAAAAAATGGCCATAGAATCCATAGGCTTACTGTCCTCGCCCAAAGGAGCATTTGATGACTCTGTTTTATTATATGGAGGTGGCCCCTCTCCTATGTATCCTCAATGGTATTGCTGTAAACTGAGGCCACCAATTATTCTGGATTTTGTCAATCATTTGTCTGATCATTTGTAAATATAAACCGGTGATAGCCTTTACCCCTTTCTGTTATGTTACCTTCTGACCTAACCACCAGTTTTTCTGTTCCTCAGGGCTCCCTTTTTGATTCTACCCATCCTTGCATTTTAATTTTTTTTATTGTTGTTCTACTATTAACTTTATAATGAAACCCTCTGCTTCCCAATTAAGAGCTATGGCTTTTTCCTCTGCCATTGACATTTCCTAATCTTGTCTCCTGTGTAACTAATTCTGTGCTCACTTGTGAGCCTGCTTCTGCACGACCAATTTTGTGTTCCAATTCTGTGTTCACTGTTTGTAAATTTATTTCTATCTTTTGTTGGCAATGAGGGGTCTGACCTGATCTGCTTGGGCTTCAAATACCGCCTGCTTGCCTACAGCAGCCTGCCTCCTCTTTCCTGTGCCAACTCTATATCCCAGCCCGGTCTGAGTTCCGTTAACTTAAATATATAAAATTATGACTGCAATTTGTTTAATTTGGTATCATTGATACCCAACTGGACAGTTCCTTGGTGAGTTTACTGCACTAACCATCTGTTTGCAGAGGTGTCCTGACGATCCGCTGCGGTTACCCTATTGACTGTGCCATTTGTTATCATAACCTGTTCTGAGTCACCTGTGATCAGTTCAGAAGAAATTAGCGATAACATTTACTTCTGTACTTCAACCTTTCACTTCCCCTCCCTGGGACTATGTGCTGCATAAACAATGAAGATTTCCAGCTAACATTCTATTGAAGATACTGGGGAGTCCAAATAACAGAAGATTTATCCTAGTTTCATGGCATATAATTTTTTCAAAGATATTGCTACGTGAAAATAAAGTGACAACTAAAGTATTTAATTGTTTATTTGTAGATTCCTCAGATGGCAGTCTAACAGCTTCCACAAAACAGGGCGATCTAGATATTTACATCAGCCAGCTGGGAAATGTGAATCTGCTGACTCAAGAAGGTGAGATTATTACGATCCATGACAAGACCAATAACTTTTTTTAAAAAAAAGATTTGAATTCCCAGTGACCAACTTAACACTTTCACTTTAACAAATAAGCTTTAATTAACTTTGACTAAATATTACTTTACTGGCAACTAATACTATAAACAATAGTAAAGTCAGAGGACATGATCTTACTGGCTCTTCGTTCCTCACTGTCACAGCAGCAAGGATAGAGAACTAGGTCCGTGACCAAATCTCCATTCACTGCAGCAGGATCAGAAAATCCTGCCATCGTGAGCAGCCAAAGGATTCCATCCATAGAGTTTTATAGCACAGTAAGAAGTCCATTGTGTCTTGCCAGACATCAAGCACCTGTTCTAATCCAATTTTCCAGCACTTGATCTATGTCCTTGTATACTATGGCATTTCAAATACTCATTCAAATGCTTCTTAAAGGGTTTTCAACTCCTTCACCCTTTCAGGCAATGAGTTTCAGATTCACATCACTTCTGGGTGAAAAAGTGTTTCCTTAAATCCCCTCTAAATCTCCTGCCCCTTCCCTTAAATTTTTATGTCTCCTAGTTGTTGACACCTCTACCAAGGGAAAAGGCTTCTTCCTACCTTTGCCTTTCAGAATTTACACCTCAATCAAGTTCTCCCTCAGCCCTCTACTCTAAGGAGAACAACTCCAGCCTTGCCAGCCTCATAATGTCTTAAGGCAGTCTGTAATCTTGTGCTATATGATTACAATGCTTTCTGAGCAGAATTGCCAGCTTTAGAGGAAACTGTCTAAAGTCACTCCCAGCTTCCAATAGGTTCTCTTCTCCCTATTTCAGTGACATCCAGTGACTGTCTAAAATCCTTTCCTTAACTCTTATGAGAATTCCCAAACCAACTTCCAGGAATAAGACTCATTCCTTCTCCATACCTTGCCAGGGCAAATCTTAGTGACCTTACATCTGCAGTTTCTTGTCTCTGCCTAGAGACAAATTTTCCCCAGCATTCTGCCCAGTCACAAACAGAGCTTTTCCCCTTCTCTCAACAGTTAGTCGTTTCTTGAATATCTCTATCTCCGTGTTTCATAATTTGTGTCCAGGGTTTTTCAAAATAAAATTTATAAACAAAGTCTATAAAAGCAAGAACAGTTGCCTCTCTTCTTGTGTTCAGCTGTGAAATATGGCATGTGCGTTTGAGTAAAGTTTTGGCTGGAATAATCTGGAACACCCTGAATCAAGGGTATGATCTTATGGCCTGCAGCACTGCCAACAGAACTGCTGCAGAATTTTCGGGGTGCCTTTGTGCAGGTGCCCCAGTCTTCCCTTAGACATGCCCCCCCACCTCATCATTGGTGGCAATGTAACCCCGCCCCCATAAGAACACAAGTCCCTTATTGGAGCATCAAGACCCTCCTGATGAATCCCCATCACAACCCCCTCTCCACAGCCTGCCATGTATGCCCTGCTCCCCATCCCCAGTCTGTCGGTCATCTGGATGCATTATAATATTGCCATTGAAATCGACTTTATGTCCAAAACAGGGCCAGGAAGATACCAGCTTTTTGGCTTGTTATGCCCATCGACCTGCACTGCGGGTCACACCCTTGATGTGGGATATTTGATGTTCCAGACTATTCCAGGTAAATGAGATAATCAGAGGATTCAGAGTCAGGTGTTTGGGAACTGTTAATTTTGGGGAAATCCCTCCAATGCAACAACAACAGCTTGTCCCTTTTAATGCAATAAAATGTTCTAAGGTGCTTCAGAGGAGCATTATTAAATACAATTTGACACCAATTCACAAAAAGATTCACATTTGGTCAAAGAGGTAGATTTTAATGAGCATCTCAAAGCAGGAAGAAGAGATGGAGTGGTTTAAGGTCAGTGGGGGGAAATTGCTGAAAGTACAGCTGCCAGTGATGGAGTAATTAAGATCAGGGATTCTCAAGGGAACAGAATTATCTGTATGTGAGCTAGAGGCAGATGCGGATGTAAAGATGATCAGGCCGCGGAATAACTTGAAAACAAGAATGAAAATTTTAAAATCAAAGCGTTGTTTAACTGTAAATGCTGTGATTATTGTAGGTCAGGCATGATAGGTGAATAGAACTTGATGTGAATTAAGACATGGGCAGCAAAGTTTTGGATGGTCTCAAATTTACTGAGGATGGAATGTGCGAGGCTGATCTCCTGGAAGGAGTGAGAGGAGTGCCTTGAAATATTCAAGATTAGAGGTAACAAAGGCAAGGATGTGGGTTCAGCAACAGATGAGCTGAGGCAGGATGGAATGTGACAGTGTTGCAATTTTGGAGATAACTGGCATCGGCAATGCAATGAATATGTGGTTAGATGCTCACTATGGGTCCAATATGGCAACAGCATTGTAAACAGTTTGGGTTCAACCTTAAACAAATGCCAGAGAGAACAATGGAGTCAGTAGCATCAGTAACTAGGAAATAGTGTGTGGTGAGATCCAAAGGCAATGGATGTCATTGAAACAAAAGATAGTTTATCATTAGAATCCACATTTATTTCCATAAAGCAGTGAATTTGAGGTTGAGTATCTGAGGATATTTGGCTTGTAAGCTACCAATCAAATGCAAGTGTGGTGCAGTGGTTAGCATTGCTGCCTCATAGCGCCAGGACCTGGATTAAATTCCGGCATTGGGTAACTGTCTGTATAGAGATTGTGTGTTCTCCATGTGTCTACATGAGTTTCCTCCAAGTGTTCAGGTTTCCTCCCACAGTCCAAAAATATCCACGTTAGATGGATTGGCCATGTTAAATTGCCCCTTAATTCTTGAGATATATAGGTCAGGGGGATGTGGGGTAAATATGTGAGTTAAAGGATAAGCCTGAGGTAAGGGTGAGTGCAAACTTGATGGTCCAAATGGCTTCCTTTTTCACTGTAGGAGTTCTGTGAAAGCAGGAAGTGCCACATCCAGATATGTCTACATTATATGACTTTTTGGATATACATTGTCGTGGTTCCCCAGGATGACAATACACTTTTAGCTTATTAAATGAGAGTCTGAGCCTTGATTTTCCAGGTAGTAAGACTTTATTCTCCAGCACACGAGGATAAAGCCGGGATGTTCGGAACAATCCAACGAACGACGCGCTTAGTCTTTTTATGCTCACTACAGCTGCATACCCTTATCTCATCCTCAAGGTTGGCTTTCTTAGCCACCATTGTTGTTGAGCCCGTCCTTTATCTACCTTTTCTGTGATTGGTCACTAATTGATGCATCTCTTACTCTATGAAACCATTGTAGTTACAATCTTTGTCCTTGACCAAATCATTCTGTTTCTACAATAATTGTGGCTTAGTTTAGCTGACTTAAGTCAAATAATAAAAAAGAGCATATTTACTTCATTCTTTTCTTTTAGTTATAATCACATTGAGTCATTTCACATTTTACTGCTTATACTACAATATTCTCTCACATTCCCCCCTTTGAGACTCCTTCGAGTCTCACCCAAAAATACTACCCTACATGATTCTATTCTCAATTTATATATATATATATATGTGCTCCTGTAGTTTTAGTAGAAAATGTGGAGGAGCCAGGTATTTGGGTCAGGGATCAATGTCCCTATTCTAACTTTATTATGACTTATCTATCAATGTTCTGATTATAGGTTGCTCCCCCAGATTACCTATGACTAACAGTCATCAGCCAAAAACCTTTCCACTTTTGACTAGAGAAAGGAAAAAGACCGATCACTGTGTACAGACTAAGTTCTCAGGTCTTAACAGGGCACCGGTAGGTTGTTATCACTTTGGTAGGGCAACTCCTTGGTGGTGCCCTTTTCGCAGGGCACCACACCTCGTCTTCGATCATAGTTATTGTGAGTCCATTCAGTGGGGGCAACTCGACATCTTCCCACTCCTCTGTTTCTGTATTGAGAGGTTGATCAAAACTCATTCGCGCCACCATTTGTCGCACCATCAGTCTAGTTACGAGAGATCTCAGAACAGGCAAAAAACAGCAAGTCATTAATCCCTCAATGAGTAGTATAACTACTGCTATAATTCCTGCTCTAGCAAGCCATGCTCCCCATTTCCCTAGCGTACTGTCTAGCCAGTCCCAAATCTCATGACCGAACCCAGATTGTGGTTGCGTCTATTGATCTCTTATGACCCATCCGTCTTGGCGGGTTAATATCTCTTCCAAGTATCTTGTTTCTTCTTTCTCTTAGTATTCTGCCTAAGGGTTCTTGCACTTTTAATCTCAATACTTTCTTATTTTCTTTTAACCTTAATTGTGGGTTTTCTGCATTCTGTCTCTCCCTGTTATGGGTCAAGAAAGTCTGGGAGGGAGATGGTCCCCAAGTCCCAAGCGGGAAAAGAGGCTTCTGCTCTTTCCCCATCACCTCCTGAGCCTTGGCCAAGGGCATCAGGCTGGACATTTGGATCATCAACCAACTCAGACATAAAATCGTTCTTACTACCTTCAACTTCTGCATTCCTATCCTGATCCTGTGTTTGGCTAGAAGGACCCTCCCCTGGCTCTCCTTCCTCCTCATCACTACTCCTATCCGGGCTTTCGGTACTTTCAACTCTCCCATCAACCTCTATCTCTGATACTGTTTTGGTACAATGATTTAAATACCACAGTGTACTGCCTTCTATTTGCACAGCCGTAGGAGAGACTTTGATAACTTCAAATGGTCCTTCTCTCCCGGGTTCGTCCCAGCGCCTCCGGAACTTTCTGATATACACGCGATCTCCAGGTTTGATCTGGTGTTCTGCCACCGGATTCTCCTCCTCCTTGGCCTTCTCCTGTTCAAATAAAGTTCTGTGTATAACAGTTAATTGTTGTATATATTCTTTTGTGCTTTGATCTAAACATTCTAGTGTAGGGCCTCCCGATCCCCTAATTTTTGGTACCGGCATTACTCTTCCTGTCATCATGTCATGTAGACTTAAATGTGTGGTTCTGTTTTCTTGACTTCTGCATTGCATTAGTGCTAGTGGCAGGGCATCAATCCAATTTTTCCCTGTCTCACTGCAAATTTTACTTATTTTGGCCTTGAGGGTCCCGTTTGCCCTCTCTACCATTCCTTGAGACTGGGGATGGTACACACAACCAAACTTCTGCTTTACTCGTAGTGCTGGGAGAGATAAATGCGGATCCATTGTCTGAACTCAAGTGAGTGGGTATGCCAAATCTTGGAATGATCTCTTTTGACAGGAAGTTAATTACCGTTCCAGACCCTTGGTCTTTGGATGGTGTTGCTTCTATCCATTTGCTGAACTTGTCAATTATCACCAACAAATATCTCTTTCCTCTCACCAATTTCCCCATGTCTACATAATCCATGCATAGGTGTTTAAACGGCCCTTCAGGAATTGGTATGTGCCCTATAGGAGCAGTTATACCTTTCCTGATGTTATTCTGGGCACATACCTCACACTGACTTAACATATAATCAATTGAATTCTGCAGGTAAGGTGACCAGAATCCTTCCTTCCTTTATTTTTCTGGTCACCTCCCCCCCTTGCACAGAGATCGACTCCGTGTGCTTCACTGATTAGTAAGGTTAGTAATGATGTAGGCGCTATGATCAGCCCTTCCCCGTTTCTCCACACTCTATCATGTTGACCCTGCACTGCTCCTCTATCTTTCCACATTGTCTTTTCAGCTATCGTGGCTTCCTCCTGTAACTGCACCACATCTTCTAGGGTGGGTTGGGGAGCAATGCTCCCCATCCCTGGTCCTGGGTGTGGTCTCACCTCGACTGGGGCTATTGTGGTCAAGATGCATCCTGACACTTCTTTGGCTACCTTATCAGCTTTAGCATTTCCCTTGGTAACATTATCCTTTCCCTTTTTGTGCGCCTGACATTTGATTATGGCCAATTCTTTTGGACCCATCATTGCTCGTATTAATTTTTTTATTTGACTTTCGTGCTGTATTGGTCCTCCTCCACTTTTCATGAATCCCCTCTGTCTCAATATTGCTCCAAACAGGTGTCATACTCCATGCGCATAAGCTGAATCTGTATATACCTCTGCTATTTCCCCTTCTGTCAACTCGCATGCTCTGGTTAATGCTTTGAGTTCTGCTAATTGGGCTGAGCAAGGTTGCTCACACTTTTCTGCCTCTAACACTTCAAATGCCTCCCCTTTCTGTTCGATTATAGCATAACCTGCATGGTTTCCTACATGATCCCTGTAGCACGAGCCATCAACATATAGTACTCTTTTCCTTTCTGTGTCTAGTTTTTCTGCTTTTAAGTCTTTTCTTAGTTTCATGAATGTTTTTGCTTCTCTTACACACTCATGCTCCTCTCCTTCATGAGGTAATGGCATATAGTCGGCTGGATTAACCCTGTTACATCTCACTATCGTAATATCTGGAAAGGTGGTCAGCATCCGGTAGTGATGGATTCTGGCAGGCGTCAGTACAAATCTCCCCTGTTTGATCAATTCAGCTACCTTATGGTATACATGTATGTTTATTAGATATCCCATTGTGACCACAGCTGCTTTTTCATATGCCCACCAGGCTGCTGCCAGGCCTTGGTAGCACGGGGGGTATCCCATAGCTACATCGTCTAGCTTGGTGCTGTAATAAGCTATGGCCTGCCTTTTCCTGCCTTTACAACTTTCCTGCATCAGCACTGCTGTTGCAAATCCTGCTTTCCTGTTACTCACGAAGAGATCAAAGGGTTTATTATACATGGGAAGAGTCAATGCTGGTGCCTGTGTCATTTCCTTTTTTATGTTTTCGAATGTTTCCAGGGCTTCTCTATCCCATATTAGGTTTGTTTTTAGCTCTTCACATCCTGCTTCCTTCATGATTTTCCTTAGTGCCTGCGTCTTTTCTGCACAGCTCTCTATCCATTCTGAGCTAAATCCTGTCATTCCCAAGAATGTCATCATCTGCCCTACTGTTTGTGGCTTCAGGACTTTCAATACAGCCTCTATCTGTTGAAAGGCTATCCTCTTTTGTCCTGTTGTTATTTCCCTTCCAAGATATTCTACCTTTCTTTGACACAACTGCAGTTTTTTCCTGGACACTTTGTGTCCTCCTTCACCCAGCCGCCTTAATAATTTTAGACTATCCTCTCTGCATTGTTCTTTTGTTTCTGCACACAACAGCAAATCATCAACATATTGTATCAATGTTCCTTCTAATTGTATTCCTTCCAGATCTGCTCTTAGTACCTGATTAAATATATGTGGTGAATGCTTAAATCCCTGGGGCATTCTATTGTATGTGTATTGCTTTCTTTCGTATGTAAATGCAAATAGGTACTGACTTGCTTGAGCTAGTGGCACACTAAAAAGTGCTGAACATAGATCTACTACAGTAAACCATCTGCTTTCAGGTGGAACATTAGTCAACAAGGTGTAGGGGTTCGGTACTTCTACCGGCATGTCTTCTTCTACCTCATTGACTGCCCTCAAGTCATGTACCAATCTCCATTTTTCCCCATCGGCTTTCTTGACTGGTAATATGGTGTGTTACATCTGCTGTGGGTTTCTTTTAATACCCCTACTTCTACTAGTCCTCTGATTGTCTCTTTAATGCCTTTCATTGCTTCTGGTTTAATTGGATACTGAGGCCTGAAGGGTCTGGTTTTAACCTAATCTCTGCTGGGTTGGCTATCTTGACCCTACCTACATCAGTGTCCTGCTTCGACCACAGTTCTTGCGGGAGAGAGTTAAGATCTTTTTCCAGTCTTTCCCTCCACTCTTGTTCCTGTTCCTTTATTCTTTACCTCTATTCGCACCTGTTTTGGTTTTCCAACCATCTCTGTGTCTGAGAGTATTTTCATCATTTGTCTGTCAGTGGACATCCAAATATTCGCATTGTCTGTTTCAACAAATTCTAGTTCCCTTGCTCTAAGCACCATTGGCCCTAGGTCTTTCGGTCTATATCCGGGATTTACTTTTAATGTAACGTGTGGTTCTGCTCCAAGAACGGAGAACCATTTGCTAACCCATGCATCTTTCATGATTGTGAGGGCTGCTCCCTCTGGTCCAATTAGAATACTTCCTGACTTTACCTCCTGTTCCTGCCCTGCCTCTTTTTCCCATTTCTCCTGCACTTCGGGTTTTTGTTTCTCATCAAATATCATTGTGCAGTGTAATTCTGTCTTTGGCCATTCAGCTTTTGGAATTTGTGCTTCTACAAACTTCCCCAAAGTTTTCCACACTTGTTCTTTAACTTGTTCTTCTATATCTCCTAACCAATATATATTAGCCCATTCTTCCCCTTGCATCCTAAGTGGGTACATTCCTGTTAAGTTAATTCCCTGATTTGTACATTCTAGTTTTAATCCTAAACCTAGGATTGCATCTCTTCCTAATAAATTTAGTGGCGTTTTACTACATACTAACACGGGTACGTGGGTAGTTTTGTTTCCGACGGTGACAGGTATCGGCGTCGTCATTTGGGTCAATGTTGCTTTCCCCGAGAACCCCATAGTTTTTACAAACTGACCTGACAATGGTAGGTGGTCTGCATACTTTGCCTTTATGCATGTACAAGTAGCACTGGTATCTATCATCATGGGGACCTCGACTCCTACTCTAACACTAATCATAGATTCCTGATTTGTACGTATTGGCCTACCATTTCGGGGTTCTCTGGGCCTCCCTATAGGAAACCCTGATGATTCACTGGTCCTTGGGACATCTGGGGGTCATTTAGCAGTGGTTGCATTATCTGGTGGTTTACATACTGCTGGTTCCCTCCTTGTCTTTGAGGGTTCTGAGGACAATTTCTTTTTATATGTCCTGCTTCCCCACACCCCCAACATACACCTGGAGGACCAGATGGCGGTCCCTGTCTCTGACCTTGATTATTTCCCTGACTTTGTCCCTTCTGGTTCTGATAGGGTAGTCTACCACTTGCCTGCCCCTGTCCTTTCCCATTCCAGTTATTTTGGTTCTGGGGTTTCCAATTATTGTGGTAATTTGGATTGTAACCTCCTGGAGTCATGGACAGTGGGAAACCAGAAATGTTATAGCTTATGATGGGCTGACTTCCACCTCCACTTCTTCCTTGCGGTAGTGTGGGTATCTCTCCGATCGTTAGGTCAGCCACCATCGGTGCCATTTTCTTGGGTGTGGAGTCCTCTTTTAATTTCTGCTTTTCTTTGTTTTTAATTTCCTCCAACTGAGCTTGGAGAAGTTTGCGCTGTACGTCTTCCAGCTGCTTGTCTGCATTCTTTTCCTCCTTGCGGTGTCTTTCTACCGCGTGGATGACATGGTCTAAGAATTCTCTATAGCTTTTTGACTCCAGGCCTACCACTTCCTCCAATCTAGACTTAGCTGAAGTCGGTAGACCCTCTAAAATTGCTGCTCGGAACATGGAATTGGTCAGTGGATCTGTCAGAATGTCCCTCTGTGTCCCTTCTCCATCTTTTCAGCTGGTTTTCTACGTATGTGGCCGCATTTTCTTCCTCACCCAATGGCTCCCCCTTCAGTGTTTTCATGTCCACTCGATTGGGGTACATGCCTCTTAGTGCTTGCCAAATGTCATGGCGATATAAGTCTATTGGCACTCCATCCACATCTGGGTCAAGTGCTGCCGTAGAGATGCCTGCAAGTCTCATTACTTCAATCATTTGATTCATTCCCAACACCTTTGCCAGGAGGGCTTTGATGTCATCCAGCGCCATCCTCTTTCCCACCATTCCAGCTTCCAGCTGTCCAATCCACCTTCCGGCCCCATCCAAAATATTTGGTAATTCACTAATCAAATTAGGCAAGTCCTGACCTGACCAGGGAATATATTGTAGTCTGCCATCCTTCAGAACCACAGGGAATATATTTTCCTCTCTTTGTTCTTCATTTGAGTATTTTATTGGTGGTCTTCTTACCCGTCGTGACCTTCTCTGTGGCGCTAGCGCTGCCACTAAATCCCCTTCTTCTTCACTACTACCCTCTGTCTCTCCTTCTATTTCCTCCTTCCTCCCTTTTTCTGGAAGTTTCCACTCCCAGTCCCTTTTTTGCTTCCAATTGTCCTTTACGCCCACGTTTCTGTCTCTTCTTCCGCTTTCCTGTTTCTTTCTATTTTCCCTTTTATCATATCCACCTTCATTTGCCTGCTCCTCATCTTCCTTCCTTTTCATTACTTTCTTTGCCCACTCTAGGACATCTACCATCTTCACTTCCTCTTCCAACCGTTGTCTCATCTGGACTACTTTGTCCAAATCCTCTTCTACTTTCTTACTTTCTTCCTCAATGTTTTGTCTCCTTTCTGTCTCTTGTGCTACCCATTCTTCTTTTGTTATTTGTTTTACATCATACTCTCCTTCAAAATTCATTGTACCTGTTATGATTGGATATAACCCAGTGGACCTCCGTTCCTCCGGGTATGGAGGTGGAGCTGCATTTGGGTCTTTTAATCCCTCCTTTTCCTGAACTTGCACCGGCATTTGCATCCTACCTCCCTCCCATACTCTTCTCCTTTCTTTCCCTTCTTTTTCAAACAATGCCAGTATCTCCAGTTCTTTTTCTCACTTTTCTTTTCTTTTTTTAGATTTATCTTTTATTTTATAATTCTTAAATAATCCTTTCTGATCCTCGCATCTCTCCACACACCATGTGCCCCCTTCTGGCCATCGTGTATTTGATTTGTTTGTTCTTTTAGTCCATTTTTTGGAGATGTATGCTATATCTCCTCTTAGGGCTGGAAACTTATCCCCTAGTATTTCTACTGGTGTTTTAGCCTTGCTTATCATTGTCTGTACTCTTGAACTATTGTTATGAATTCTGTTGTTTAATTCGTCTAAATTTGTTATTATAGTTATTATTACGCGATACACTGTTTTTTCTTGACCAATCCCCTGTTCACCCTCCCACTGCGCTTCTCTTACTATCACCTGTACTTCTAACCGGGGTTCCAATATCCACTTCCCTGTTTTCCCTCTCCCTGGCAATATTCTTCTTTCTCTTGCTAAAGAATAATATGCCTTTACTTGTTCGTTTATGTGTATTAAAGCCCTACGCAATCTGGGTTCCTTTATTAATTCTATTAACGTGTCTGCTATTGTTTCACTTATCCAATTTCTGCTTATTATTCCTTCCCAGTTCACTTACGGCCACTCGTTTCTTACTTCATCCAAATTAATTATATGTGTAATCTTTCTCAACAGAGCGTCTTTTTCGCCCTTATGCCACTCCCTAACTTCTCCTCCAACTGCTTTCATTAGTTCTCTTTTTTTTAGTTTTTTTTTCAAGTAATGTGTGCTAACGCTACTGCTCAGAAGAATCTGTTACTGCAGTTATTCTAAGCTGTTCGTCACTATTCTAAGTGTGTCCTGAGTCCCACATTCACCATCAATCCTTGCACCACTGTTCTGAACCATTCATCACAGGCTGGTTCCTTACAGCCCCTTTGTCACACATCCAACTAATTGTCTCCTTCTCTACTGATTTGTGCTTTAGTAACCCTGACAACTGTACAACTGTATTAGGTAGGAGATCAATCTCTCACAGATCTCTCCTTCTCTCAGTTGACGTCCTTTATCCGAGGTCCTGGGTAGGTTCGGACTGGCAGGCCTTCCTACACTTACTCTCCTTGGGCAAGTTGTAACCTGGAATCCCGCTCCAAACCGCTCGACTAACCTAATTGCTTCCGTTAGCGTTCAGCTTTTTCATCGTCTCGCTTTTTACCCATTCACAGACAATACAGCATTTGCAACGCGCTTTGCATGCAAAACTCTACCCTTCAAATCGTACTCAGTCTCCCAAAAATTTTTACACAATTCAATTTTATCTACGCAGGGTATCTTTTGAGTTGGGGAGATCTAGGATTGGCAGAGAACCGGGTATGCCGGGCCTCGAGATCCCTTTTCCGACGACAAGGATTTACATGCATGCAAGTCTGCTTACCTTGTCGTCAGAATGCCGGCTTTGGGATTCTCGGACCCGGTCAGACCACTGCCTCCTCCCCTCCTTCCGGACTTCAATTTTCCGGGCGATCTCTCACCATACCCTGCTCGCAGCGCCAATTTTGTCGTGGTTACCCAGGACGACAATACACTTTTAGCTTATTAAATGAGAGTCTGAGCCTTGATTTTCCAGGTAGTAAGACTTTATTCTTCAGCACACGAGGATAAAGCCGGGATGTCCGGAACAATCCAATGAACGACACGCTTACAGTCTTTTTATGCTCACTACAGCTGCATACCCTTGTCTCATCCTCAAGGTTGGCTTTCTTAGCCACCATTGTTGTTGAGCCCGTCCTTTATCTACCTTTTCTGTGATTGGTCACTAATTGATGCATCTCTTACTCTATGAAACCATTGTAGTTACAATCTTTGTCCTTGACCAAATCATTCTGTTTCTACAATAATTGTGGCTTAGTTTAGCTGACTTAAGTCAAATAATAAAAAAGAGCATATTTACTTCATTCTTTTCTTTTAGTTATAATCACATTGAGTCATTTCACATTTTACTGCTTATACTACAATATTCTCTCACAACATCTGGAACTATGTTAGAACTATGACATTTTCCTTTAGCTAAAAGAAATAATCTGATCTTGCACACTGAGAAATGACCATAGTGTTTCTGTTTTTATGCTAAATTCTCAATATGAAGAATTTCCTCAAGTGAAAAGCCTATGACCTGTTGCTTTTTTTACATGGTTTCCTCCAGTCTCCAAGCTTAGTGGAAGATAAAAGTTTATGGTAAAGAGGAAGCAGTGATGTTGATCTTCCTGATTATTGTCTGCCCTGATCTCGAAAGATTCTGTCCCCTCAGCGTCATTTAGTGATGTAGACAACAGTGAAATGTGTTAATTTTCATCATGTGTCCATACCCCATGTTGTTGTTGAAAACTTATAATGTGTGTTTATGTGCATCTAGCTACAATTCAGACATCAAATCAGCACGTTTCATTATACATGTTCACTGTGTAATGTCTGGAATTCATGTTTGTTTCGACAAATAAATATTTTAAAAATGGTGTTAGTTGATGAAGTTGTACAGAAATACTTCAAATGTTATAGATCTTTTCACTAGGGCTTAGAAGGTTAAGAGGGATTTGCTGGAGCCCTTTCAAATTTGCTTCCTTACATCAGTGAAATAACGTCGAGAGGGCACAACCTTAAACACATTAAAGAAAAAATAGCGGATGGTCAAAAGAAATCTTTAATACAGGTTAAATTTGGAATATTTGCAGCAAAATTGTTGAAGCAGAATTTATCTTTTTTAAAAAATGAATTGTTTGAGAAAGAAATATGAAAAGCAGGAATGTGGGATTGGTTAGAAGGCTCTAACCAATTCTGCAAGATGCTTTCTGGCTTTGGTAAGTGAGGCTCCTTTTTAAAGGCCTTAAAAACAATCTGGTTAATTTTCTGCTGTCATTTTATGTGTTGAATAAAATGTCCCTTAATATGACTCCTCGCTGATATTCATTATGCAAGGTTTCCTGGAACTTATAATTTTCTTACCATTTCATCATGTCGATGTTAAATTAAGCAGTATGTTTGACTACTGAGGCTCTGCAATCTGGTCTCTTAGCGCAGGATCTTATTGCAGCTGAATGTTGTTATAGCAGCAAGGAATGTATTAGACAAATGCGTTGTTTTTCAAAAGGTTAAGGTCTAATCTTTGACCCTTAAACTTAAGAGTGTAATTGGATTCTAGTTCCCAAGGGATTTTAAAGTTGTTAATTTTCTTTTCTGGGATGTAAAAGAATGGGTGAGTTTAAAAAAAAATCTCCTTAATATATATTTCTTTCTAGGATAGGTGAATAATAACAATGAAGCATTGTGAATGTTCAATATTTATAACATGGATTTATGTAAACAGAAGGAACTCAAGAGCCAGTTCTCCAATGTTGTGTTTGGCTGCATGCCTTTATTGATGGAGAGTTAGGCTTGTGAATCAGACCTCCTTACATTTGGCACTAAACTCTCGATTTCACAGAAAGAAACTGCCAAAATGTTTCTGACGTGTTGGTTTCCTTTGATGGCCTTAAATTATGTTATTTCATTATAACAGGCCCCAAAAGTCAATTTTCTGAATTCTTCAAGCAGCATCTAATTGACTGAGTGCCCATATAAAACTGGCACTGGAAGACGTCAAAACTGTTTAGTCCAAAAATCTATTATTAAAAATTATTATGACTGATTTTTGTTGCTTGAGCTCTGAATTTGAAGGTGCTCTGTTTTACCAACAGATATGTGGTGAAACAAAAATCCAGTAGAACCTTTTCACAAACTGCTGTTACAGGATTATTAAGATTCTGGGCTTGGGTGATGGGTAATATCTGAATGAACATTGCAAATAGTGCCCATTCATAATAACTACTATAAGTCAGAGTAGTACAATGAAACTTTGCTAGTTGGGAGAATTGAGCCTAGGAAGGACAAAAGAAGCTAAATGCTCCCTAATAATAGCGCAATAAAGAGGGACGATCAAAGATGACAAGGATCTGGAAATGCTTTAAGAAGAAATGAGAAATGGTAAAGGCAAGAAGTCACTTGTGAGAATCACGTAGAAGCCCTCCCACCCCACCCCTTACCCCAAACAGTATTCAGATGGTGGGATGAAATCTATAATCAGAAATAATTGGAGCTTACCAGAAAGGTGTTGCTATAAACATGGGAGATTTTAATCACAACCTGAAATTCTCCCAAAAAAATTCGAAGTGTTGAATTTGTGAGAAAATTAGAATAATAGTGTGATGGGAAAATCGCCCCCATAGATTGGAAAAGTCACTTGGGCCAAGGTAACCAATGAAGAGTTCATTGAATGTTTTTGGGATAGTTTCTCCAACCAGAGTGTTATCCCAGACCTGGTATTGTGCACCGAGTTAAGATTAATTAATGTTCTGTAGGTGGCAGCATCCATAGCATTCAGTTTGAAAGAGGGAGTGGTTTTGAGATAATGGGTGGAATTTTCCAAAAAATGGCAAACTCTCAACTTCTGACTGAAAATTTGTGTGTTTCTCTGTGGATATATAGCTGCATTTTCAGAGCAGATCCTCTGACAGTCAGTCAAAAAAAAATTAGGGACGTGCTTTGTGCCTCACTCTGGAGGAACGGGATTTGATGGAGCGATCCCATCAACCTACTTCCAACATCCATGACCATGGAGGATACTACTGCCAGAAGGCAATGCCCAACCTTGGCCTTGACCCGAAGGGCCTTGTATCTTTAAACGATAACTCCTAATCCAGATTCTCCAACGAGAGGAAATATCATCTCTTCATCCATATGTTATGACCTCTCAATCTTGTGTTTTAATCAAGTTGCCTCTTAACACTTCTAAATGCCAGTAGATAGAAGCCCAGCCTATCCAACCTTTTCTCATAGTCTGGTAAAAATTTTCATCCCTCCTTAAATAATGTGACCAGTACTACACACAGCACTCCAAATATGGTCTCAGTAGTACTATGTAAAACAGAAGCATATTCAATCCCCTTGCAATAAATGATAACATTCTATTAGCTTTCTTAAGTACTTGCTGAATTACACACTAGCCTTTTACAATTCATGCAATAGGACACCCTCTGAATATCATCATTTAGATAATATGCCTTTTTCTTATTCTTCCTGCCAAAATGGGACAATTCCATATTTTCTCACTTTATGCTCCATGGACTAAATTATTGACATTTTAAGATGTATATATTTTAAGAAATCTATATGTTAATTTTCTTCATTGTCTTGATCTTGACAGGTTCTATCACATTAAAAGTGCCCAAAGCTCTAACAGCTGAACTACAGTTATCAGGAGCCGTAGTAGAGATCAGTCCTGAGATTCATTTGGAGGATGTTGATAGCAGCACACAGAAAGATCACCAAATTATTCATGGTAAGATGAATTTTAAGAAGAATAAGTATAAACCTGGTGTGAGTACAACATATTGAATTGTTGTCTTCCATCTTTCATCTTTTAGCATTTTAGAGAAACTGCCCCATTAAATAATGAATTCTGTGCTATAATATTTAGTTATCAATTTTTTGCCTCTGGCAAAATGTTGGCTAAAATAATTTGAAACAAAATAATTGAAAAATTCAACTGCAGTTTTTCTCATCCAAATTTCTACGATCAGTTGTTTTTGTTTCATTATTGACCATGATTCTATAACTTTCTTTCCAGACACTGCTGATACTCACCTAAGTTAAATAGTAATATTTTTGAGAATGTGTTGAAGTAAAATTTTTTCCTTTTTTTTTCCCATTTTAATTTCCTTTTTGTTTTGTTGCTATATCAAAACTCTAGTGCACAGCTGGCACTGAAATATAGCCGACTGTTTTTGTACTGTAGTGTGCTGTATCACATCATCCTGAAAATCAAAACTTAATTTCAATTTGAAACTGGTTTTGCACCTGCTTAGAATTGTTTTGAAGAACATTGAACATTGGACTCATTTCAAATGTTGTATAAATATTAGCATAATGTCTATCACTAAAGCAAATAAAATGTTATTTCCATGGACAGACTTGCATGGCACTTCCATGTCTTTGTATCTGGACTGTAACATTAAAATATGTAAATTCAAAAGCGTTGCTCCTTATACATCTGCCTTGCAATTGGATAAATATATTTAACAGACTGGCAAGCATTGTGGAGAAAAAAATCAGTTAAAGCTTCATGTTGATGAATCATCATCAACGTGAAACATTAACATTATTTTCCTTGCCATGTATGCTACCAGGCCTGCTGAGTATTTCCAGCGCTTTGTTTCTGTTTCAGATTTTCAACTTTTGGAGTATTTGCTCTTATTTAAAAAAAAGTTTGTAACCAAACCAGTGTTTGAAATATTTCAAGCTTATTCTGTCAAAATTAACAGGCAGACTTGAGAATGAAATATGTGCAGGCCACAAAACACAAGAGGCTCAAAGTAAATCAATAACTTAAACCATTAAAAATAGATCATTTGAACAAAACAATAACAGCTATGTTTTATTAAACAACAGAGGGGCAGTGGGAAGAGATTTGCAACAAAAAATGTAGCTGAAAGAATAAATTACTGGGTACAACTGCTTCAGTAAATAATGCATCTTTTCCTCTGTGATTTCAGCTTTTCTGAATAGTAGAGAAGAAGATGCTCATTTAATCAAGGCTGATGCAGTGCGTGGTATGCTGAATATTAAAAACCAGAGTTGGATTCAATCTCTCAAATTAAAATCATTGTAATAAATCTTTACACCGATTGGAAGTTTGTTTTCACTTTACCGATGAATTATAAGTTCCGTATATAATTTTTAGATGCACTTGTGATACTTAACTGCAAAGAAAATTATTTTAATCATGTCAATTATCACTGTGTCATAAACTGTTTAAAAAATTGACCATGATTTCTAGTCAAATGTTTGCTCATTTTCAGATGTTTTAATTTTGAAACATTTAATTTTTTTGAACAAAAAAAACAAATGTTAAGATATTGTTTCCTCAGTTCAATAGTCACAGTCATGTTTTTTGGTAATGGTCACAATCCTGAACCTGTCCAGTATTTTAATAACTTTCTTAATAAGTATAAACAAAAATGCTCAACATTTTGTCATATTGCAGATTGTTAAAATTTGTTGCTCTGAGATTGTTTCATCTTTTATGGAAGCTGCTTGTAACACAGATCACTAGTAAATACATAATGTATCTGAATTACATGAAAACTGTACGAATTGGGACTTCCCAACACACAGACACCTGCAAAAGTTGAGCACTTGGTGACTCCTAAATAACTAATGTTGGAGTGAATAATGCTGCATGTCAACCATGAACATACAAAGTTTTATCTACCAAGTTTGTTTGAAACTTAAAACATTGAGCGCAAAGCAGCAACAGGTGAAAAAATAGCTTCCATGAACTGGTTCAACAGAGCAGTTATAGTTTGCATGGTGGTTTTCTGGGTAGAGGTGTTTATCTGTTTTTACAGATGCTGGTTAAAGAACGCACTATTCTGTACAAATGAGAAGCTACACCCATATTTCCCAACCCTTCTGGATTGATTAGTATTGTCCTGAAATGAGACAAGACTTGGAAGTCTCAAGACTTTATTTCCTGTACAGATAATGTACATGGTGATTATTGCATTAAAATTTCCTTCTGTAGTCTGCACCGCCACCTCCCTGACTTCCCTTTGCTCCAAATGTCATCTAATATGCCATTACGGAGAGCTATGACTGCTCAGAAGGGGGAGGTAGGAGGAGGATGATGGAGAATTAGAAATTGATGGTGGTGACTCAAGACAGGATATGAATTCTGGGTTTCTCTGAAGGTTGGTAGGAATAGATGGACACTGAAATGGAGGCTTGAGGAAATGGAGATGGGTTTTGGGGAACAAAGAGTACTGGGAGTTAGGAGATTGGGACTGCAATGGGGAGAAAGTTGTGAGAATGGGATAAATGCACTGTCATTGTTTGTAGAATATTGGGGGCAGCATTGTGAGAGGAGCGGCTAACAAGTTGTAGAAAAAATAGAAGCCTCAACACCAGATTAAAGTCCAGCAGGTTTATTTAGAATCAGGAGCTTTTGGAGTGTTGCTCCTTCATCAGGTGAGCGGAGAGGTAGATTGACAAACATAACATATGTAGGTGAAGACACAATTACAAGACAATGGCTGGAAGGCAAATCTCAACAGGTAATCAAATCTGCAGAGGTACTGATTTCACAGCACCATGTTAAATTCCAACAGGTTTATTTGGAATCACAAACTTTCAGAGTACTTTTCTTCATCACTCACTTGTTTTCAAAGCCGTTTTACAGTTGGGTGCAGCAGGTTCTGTACTGTACTGCAGAGGGTGTGGTGATGGTCCTGGTCATCTGCTGTGTATACCACTTCACAGGTGCTGAGCTTGGAAGTGTCAATGTTCACCACCATAATAACAGGATCCAATATTAGATCAGGAGGCTGGAGAATAGCAGTTGGCATCTCCACCAGCACATCATGAGGTCTCAGGAAAATAGGATGTGTGGGGACAGGGAGGGAAGGTTGAACTCAGTCCTGTAATAGAGGTGTAGAGGCATTATTTTGTCACTCAACTAAAATGATGTCTTCCAAAATCAAAAGTAGGATCAGTTCTACCTATGATGAGGTATAATGAAAAATGGGAGGACTAGTAAGCTGGGCTCTGGGGCTCCTTGGGATGCATACTCATTTATTGGTGCTGCTACAATGGATTGGGTCCAGGTCAATTGCACACGACTCTGAGCCTGTTGCAGGAAGTTGCCTGTGTCCCTGTGCTGGTGGAGGCCGCGGATGAGCACTGAGTTCTACCTGATTCCATTCATCCTCAGATATGCTCTGGGGCCTCAGAGCTACTGGGCAGCTGAGTACGTGGCATGCGAGTGAAATACAGGAATTGCTGAAATGATGGGGCTGAGATCTGTATAAGATTGTTGCTGGAGGCCAAGCTCTGCATAGCCACAGAAATGATCCCTGTCCTTGCCAATGGCCTCTATACTGCCTTTCTGAATTCAGTGAGGGTCACTGCTATCTCTCCCCCTTGGTCTGGGCTCACTCACATATTGTGTGAATTTGAACTGTATGGAGACAAAAGAAAGACATGATTAGAAGAGATTGAGCAGAGGTTGTGTAAAATGCATGTCCTGAGTGTGAGTAAAAAAGCAGATAGGATGGTGATGTTATGAAAGTCTTGTTGAGATAGTAAGTGTTGATATTGTGGTAGTATAATCAGGCTGATAAAATTAGATATCCTAAATTAATGAATTGGGCATATTAACATAAAACACAATCAGACCTCAGGCAGACCAATTATATAAATACACAACATGTATGGGTTTGGCCCATCAAAGATCATTGCACACTACTGAGACCAAGCAAGAAATCATCGACCCTATTGAAATGCACTGGCCTATTATTCAAAGCCCACATCACACCAGACTTTCTGTCACCTAGAGTTACGTAGGAAGTCTCACAACATCCGGTTAAAGTTCAACAGGTTTATTTAGCAGCACTAGCTTTTGGAGTCTCAGGCTCCTTCATCAGGTGAGTGACAATTTGTGTTCTCAAACAAGTACGGACACAAACTCAATTTACAAGATAATGGTTGGAATGTAAGTCTTTACAGGTAATCAAATCTTAAAGGTACAGACAATGTGAGTGGAGTGAGGGCCAAGCACAGATTAGAGAGATGTGTATTTTCTCCAGCCATGACAGGCAGGAGTGTCCCCTTCCAGTCACGGAACACTTTCACAGTCACAGATGTTCAACCTCTGATCTTCAGTTAAGCGTTCTCTAAGGCAGCCTTCACAATATGCAACGTAGAATCGCTGAGCAGAAACTGATAGCCAAATTCTGCACACATGAAGGTGGCCTCAAGTGGGATCTTGGATTCATGTCACACTATCTGTAACCTCTACAATTTGCCTAGGCTTGCAAAATCTAATTAATGTCCTGGCTGGACACAATACACTCCTTTAACCTGTGCTTGGCTCTCTCTCCATTCACATTGTCTCTACCTTTAAGGCTTGTAAATCTTGTAAATTGAGTTTTGTGTCTGTGTATGACCTGTTTGAGAACACAAGTCCTCACTCACCTGATGAAGAAGCCTGAGACTCTGAAAGCTTGTGCTGCCAAATAAACTTTTTGGACTTTAACCTGATGATGTGAGATGTCTTACTGTCCTTACCTCAGTCTAAAGCTGGCATCTCCACACCTAGAGTTCCTTCAGTTACTTTATCTGGCAACAGGTTACATGAAAGCAACACTTTGGAGATGGACACCTCGGGATGGGCTCTGGTATCCTGTCAGGCAAATATCAAGAAACTCACTGGGTGTTGGAACCTCTTTCTGGGACCTCTTTGGCTGGAAATCAGGAAAATTTCTGGAAAGGCAGACAGGGGGATAAAGGTACACATTTCAGACACACTAGCAGTGAAGATTCAACGAGGGAGGTAATCTTGACCATCCAGACCAGAGAAAGAAGGAAGATGTTGCCATCGAGACTCACCTTTGTGATGACAGACCAGAGGGACTCAGACTCAAGCTGGCAGTTTAACCAAACCATTTTGCAGGCACTATGCATGAATCTTATGCATCCTCTTGTTTTATGTGGGTAATTTAAGGGCTGATAGTGTTATTATTAATAAACTTATTGAACCTTTACTTGTGTTTGTCCTTTGTTCTTCTTGCAACTTGGAGTAAGTAAACTGGTCTACAGTATCTGAGAATTAACAGATATAACAATGTGTCTCTTCCCATGAAGAGAGTAACCATTTCAGTATATGAAACCATGCTAAGAGTTTGA